>JAREIS010000163.1:1200000-1800000 GCA_030060385.1 Muscicapa striata striata
CCTTTCATACTATGCATATACACACATACACATATCAGGTTATACGGTCCTGTTTTCACAGATACTCAAGAAACACAATCACAAATAGAGGTGCAGTCTTAACTTATGATGTTTAATATGGGAAAAAGAGTACAGTAAGTATCAGAAGATTTCAGGAGCTCTGGGTAAGACAAAATGAGAGAACTGTACCTCCAAATGACCAATGGTCTGTAATAAAGAGTTCCATTTTCAGTGATGAAGAAATAGAAAACTAAAATTCCTTGGTGTAGCTTGATGCTGCACCAAGGCAGGTGTACAAACTTCACAATGTGAAGAACAACCTGTGGTGCACAATACACTCAAATATCGGACAGGATAAATGTTAGTCATAATTGCCAGAGGATGTAAGATCTAACAGTGGAATAAAGCCCCAGAACCAGTACAGTGACATCTATATGCAGATTTATTCTGAAAGTGACAGAGACATCTGCCAGCTCACACATCTGCATTCACTAGGGTTCCAAATGTGGACAGCAGAAGCTCTGGACCGGTGATGACCTCAGTCAAACCCCACAGAAAGAAGGCTGCAAAAGAAAGTTATCACAGAAGAAAACCCATGGAGCATGGGGTCACACTTCTTCCTGGTATCTCAGAAAAATACATCATAGAAGTTTCAGCTTTTCAGTGCAGATGGTAATAAATAAAGTATACTTTTTCCTTCTGTCAGAAGACATTGACCAGATTTATGCATATGTCAGATATTCAGACTAATATGGAGGAATGTTAGGGGCAGTAAAAATTACTATTAAAGTAAATTAAGTCAGTAGGAATCTATGATGTCTGTAGCCTACCTGAGAGGAGGTGTTAGGAGCTTGGTTCAAATCAAAGTCACTAAACCCATGGCAGAGCTATGTGATGTAAATATGAACAGCTGAAGGAACTAAAGTTAAAAAAAAATGGGAATGCTGGGAAAATCTTAGACATTTACTCCAACGAAAGAAATTGTGAAAAGATGGAGTACATAAGAAACAGGTAAAAAAACCACACAAACCAAAAAACAAAACTCTTTTGGAAATAAATTACTATATACAGAAAAAGCATTGCCCAGACAACCAAATTCAGTCCAGACTGAGAGGCTGCTCTATTAAGCATGGTAGGAATATATAAGAAATCCTGGCCCCGTCTTGAAGTATTTGCATTTAAGATGATGAAAGGAATTCATAAATGCTGAATAGTTGGGATGTTCTATGGTCTGTTTGCAGACAAACCATGAACAAAAACAGGGATGGAAAAAATTAAATTAATCAGGAGAAAATATGCACTCTTACTTATCCTAGCAGACCTCAACAAAGCCAAGGATTGGGTTTTTTTTCAAAATACGCCACTGATCAATGACAAATATTTAACAATATCAGTGTACAAACATGTATTTCTTTGTGCATTCTTGAACACTAACTCGGAAGGTGGAGTGCATCAGTCATCAAGTGTAGCTGTAGAAACTTCAGCATATTTAAGGCCTCTAATTTTTCCCACTGAATTCTGCAAAGTTTTTAAGACTTGCAAATTACAATAATATTTTGCTTTGTGAAATAATCTTTCTTGCCCTCCCTAATCTCTTTGTCTCCACAAAGTCTCTAATTTAATGGAGCAGGATGCTTCAAAATATTGCCAAGGCCATTATCTCTAGTGGTATTAATAAACTTGCCTCCAAGACACGCCCATACTCACATTCCCACATGCACCCACTGCACATGGAAGGCACAGAGAATGCCTCAACCCCTGCGGGCAATGTTTCTGAGTGCTATGAAAGAACCAGTGCTAAAGAAGAAATAGGCAGGGCATGGCAAACACATGAAAACCCACTCTCATATCCATGAGAAAGCAGGCTGAGCAGCCCATTTGCCAAGCTCTACGTTTCCTGGAGCAAACAAGTTGCAGGAAACTCCTCAAACAAGCCAGAGCTGGCCACGGAAAAATCATAACCCCTCCCTTTGGTTGTTACGTTGATAATGGGGCAATCCTTGGCCAGAGGGCTTGAAGAATAGGAAGGCAGGAACAGGAAATTTCAAGATTCAATTCATGGAATACCATAGTGAAACACTGGTTACCAGAGCATAGAAAAATACATACCTCCATCAACTTCCCCTGATCTAAAAGCATAAAATAGATGGCTCAGGGAGATAAAGTCTTCTCAAAAATGTACAGATCTGCTTTGTCAGTCACCCACAATTTGTCTAATAAATATATCAACACACAGCAGGGTAATACGGGCACAGACACACTCAGGGAGACAAGCAGTGAGCACCTCCATCTACACAGGTAGCCAGTTAACTTGCCCCAGTTTGTTCTCTTGGTACCACAGAAACAGGAGATGAGTATGGTCAGCCACAATCATACCTGCAGGAGGAAAACACCACTGATTTCTGCCACACAGTTCTGCTCTGAGCTGCAGTGCAAGTTCTTACTCACTGAAAACAATACAGACACAACACATATCTTAGACCAACCTAGCACCTGCCATATCCTACCTTCTTCCACATGCTTTAAGCCAGCCTTGCCTTTAGCTAAAAGCAGGATTATTTGCAAACCCTTAACATCTTGTAACTTCTTTCCTCCTCTTTCAGCTGATCAGTTTTTTTTCCCTTTGCTGGCTCTTAACACATTTGCTAACTCACATCAGGATACTTCACTTCCTCTCCATGCTTTTTACAGTGTCTGGTCTCTTAGATCAATGCAAGAGGTGTTAATCTTTATCCTCATCTACTCCATGCTACCATCACAGACCCACTTGGCCATTGGGTAGGGCCCTGTGATATGGTGCAACAGCAGCAACAGCACTAGGTGTGAAGTTCTCCACACACACAGCACTGAATTCAGTGGTGACAATGACCACTCTGCCATTTGACACCCCACTGCTTCCTACCTTTTTCCCCTGCATCCTTTAGCACCCCTATACCCATTCCATCTTTGGCTTCCCTGCAAACACCATCCAAGATAGAACAACCAGTCCTTCAACCACCTGCCTGCTAAAAACTACAGAAGATTTGCAGATACTTTATTTTCTCTCAGGAGTTCACAAAAACCTCTCTCTACAGGCACTAGAGAGCTGGGCCAAGAGACCATGTTAAAATAACCAAGCTTTGGGTTTTAGTTTTCACCCAGAGAAGGAAGTAAGTTCCATGATTTCCCGTTTCCAGGCCTTTCTTTGAAAATCCTTTCTTTTCTTTAAATAACAAGGGGTAGCAGTCAAGTGAAAGCAAGGGAGACTTGATCCATTGTTTGGCCCCCAGCCAGGTTCTGCTGGTCCCGCTTTCCCTCTCAACCACCCGTTTTTCTATCGGTCCTGTAATTTGGGGAGATTAAGATGTATAGCCTGTAAATTGGCTAAACTTTTCCAGGCTGCTTTAATGAGACTTCATATAATAGGGCTGGTTTTTTTTTTTTTTAATATTTTCCTTAACGTGACCCATATGGAAATAAAAAGATATATTTTTTAATGTATGCTAGATTACGGCCGACATTTTCCTCAAATTAAAATCCATGCTTCAGCAGCAGCATACATTTTCAATGATGTCAAATATATTTTTTCAGCCAACTGGCTGGGGTCACCCTTATAACTCAAAGTTTAAGTGTGCTGGATAATCAGTAGAACATGTGAGACTCTGTAGGGCACTGTGGCTGCCTCGGTGCCTGCTCAGGAGCACACAGGGCCTATTCTCCTCCAAGGCACTCGGGGCAGGAGATATGGAATGAGACAGGGATAAAGCTCTGCCTCGGAACGAGCTGACAGCACATGGCTCACAGCAGGAACCATGTGGCTCCAGCCCATGCCGGCTTCAAGCTTTTCCAGCAGAGATCACCAGGACACAATCACCACGCTCAGCTCTAGGCTGAGACTGAATTTACAGGCTAAGCTAAAACCACCAGAACCTCTGCATTGACAGATAGGGTGTCCTTTGTTCAGAGACGCCATACAAGCCTTGTCAACCATTCCTGATATTATCATGTTGTGAATGACACCCGGTGGGAGCAGCCACAACCTAAACAAGGGCTGTTCTTAGCTTTGTTCATACTGAACAGTACTTCATTACTCAAGTACTTACTTACCTGATTTTCCCACCCTACGAATAAGGTCAGAATATTACAGCAATATTAAAGTCAGAATAGCACAGCAAATGTTTGGGCCCATTGACACTTTAAAGCAACTTACACAGATTGCAACTAAGGCTGAATCAGAATTTAAACAAATTTCAACTGACATATCTAGAGAGGCTAAATTCAAACAACTTGGAGAAACATTTTCCAAATGCTAAAGCAGAAGAGAGAACAATTTCCATGCAGAAGTTTAGTTTTCTAACAGCTCTAAAGTCACAAGTAGCTGATAATGAATCCACAATTGCTTAGGGAACCACAAGAAACACACTGGGCTTTCCACTTTAAATGGTTTTGGTTTTTTTTTATTTTTTTATTTCACACTACAGTTTCTGATTAGAAATTGCATTGTCGTACAATTCAGTCCAAAATTCCCATTTCCATCAAAAGGATGTCCATTCAGCTTTATATAAAAATATTTTTAAGTAATTTCATAGCTAGCACAGGTAGTGCTAACTTAGAATGGAAAACTGAAACCTGGCCTATACTTAAAAGTAGCATAAGAATGCTGGTATTGACTGGGTGTAGAGAGTTATCCCTGTAACCCTAACATGGATGAATTCAAAAATGGGCAAAAAACCCAAAAGCAAACAACCAAAGTCAGTTTGCTTCCAGGGCTTGCCTCAGGCACGAGGAAATCACTATAAACTATGTAGACAAATGGTTCTTTTAAAGCTGTGGCTCCACTCAGAAGATTCAGTGATATAATTGTATCAGGGTATTTATGGCAGCAAATACTTTGTAGTTAATGCATAAAAACCCACCAAAACCTCATTTACAGTCGAAATGACAGGTAATTAAGATTCAAGGGATTATGTTACTTCTAATAAGATTCAAAAAGGTTATGGGATACAAGTATCAGGCTTCCTTCATAAATAAATTTGTTCAGTCACACCTGGCTTGCTCAACCCCTCCATCTTCCCATCACTAACCTACTCTGCTGTTTAAAGATTCAACCTGTGAAATATTCATTTTTAGCCCAGGTCTCACAGACACTGAGACCCCTGGAGCCTTGCTCTATCATGTACAACTCAAATGGGGTTTTTATTCAACAACGAAGTTATTACTAAATAACTGTACTAACAACATACCTGTGACTGTGCATATTCAGCTTCCTGGAGAAGTCAGTCCTGCCTTACTGAGTGAAGCCCAGATAAGCTACCAAAGGCTCTGGAGCAATTTTATCCCAGGATGCAGAGGACACTGTGGGAATTAAGGAGAAAATCATGTGACCCTAAAGGTATGGATCTGCTGAACAAGAGTAACAGTGTTATGATGAAAGCTGTCCATAGTCATAAGCAGAAACAACCATAACATTGGAAATGCAGAGTAGGACACAACCAAACCTTCAGGCAGGTTGTCATTGAAATGAACATGAAATTGACTGTTGATAGTGAAACAGACAACCAAGAGTTACAAAGCCATTTGTAGCATTTCACAAACAATACCTACACGAAAGGCCATGAACTTACTTCCATGAAGGGTGGCAGAGCACTGTAACACTACAGACTCCCTCTCTGGAGACATTCCAAACCCACTTGGATGTGTTCCTTTGTCACCTGTACCAGGTGACCCTGCCTTGCAAGGGAGTGGGACTGGGTCATCTGCAGAGGTCCCTTCCAACTCTGACTATTTTGTGAACCTGCGAAAGCCACGTTTACTGCACCAGAGGTCACCTCTTCGCCCTCAACCTCCTCCCGCCGTGAAGCGCCGCCTGAGGCGTCGCATCACCACCGCTCCCTGTGTCCCTCCGCCCCTCACGGCTTCCCGCGCAGAGCCGCATCACCGCCATGCCTCGTGTCCCTCCGCCCCTCAGGGCCGCTTCCCCGCCACGCCTCGTGTGCCTCCATGGCTCGGGCCGGCCGCGCTCTGGCCTCCCTATGCTGCCGCCACCGGAGCTGGTCACCCGTGTCCTGCCTGGAGCACATTCCAGCGCCAGGGACATCCCAGATAGGTTTGAGGAAGAGATCTGCTCAGGTATTAAGAGAGTCACAGAATAATTTTGGTTGGAAGGAACCTTCAATTTTCATCTCGGCCCAACCGCTGCCATGGGCAGGGACACCTTGCACTATCCCAGATTGCTCCAAGCCCCGTCCAGCCTGGCTTTGGACAGGGATGGGACAGCCACAGCTTTTCTGAGCAACCTTTGCCAGGGCTTTGCCTCACAGCATTGGGAGCCTGTAAAAGGAGAATGTGGGCTACCCTCAGGTAGGAGATGAGGGTGACAATTACTTTGCAAGCTCAGCTTTGTGGCATTCTGTTAAACTCACTCATGGCCCATTGAGTCAAATAAAGTAAATTTAATTAAATAAATTCATCACCACAAAGCAGACAGAAAATGCCTTGGTTTCTTCTCCCATTGTGAGGGTTTAGTGGCTTTTCTCAGTGTCCTAGTCCACACTGACACTAGCAGGATTGAAGCGTTCAGATAATATTGAAGGCTGAAACTGAGGCAAGTAACGAGTCAACATGATTCCCGATGAAATTAGTTCCACTCTTGGTTAGAGCATGGTGCTAATATCACCAAGGTTGTAGGTTCAATCCCTGTACAGGCTATATATATTTAAGAATTGGATTCAATGATCCTTGTAGGTACCTTCCAACTCAGAATATTCTGTGAATCAAAATGTGTTTACTCTATACTTCATGTTTGTTGAAATGAAGCAAAAATATAGAAGGTAATTGAGGCAGTTTCCTGATAATCAAAAAATTCTCCCGGAGTTCTCATTGTTCTGAAGTTTATTCTCCTGTGTTTTGCTTGCAACTCTGCATTTAATCAACTTATTGTCATTGATCAGTCATACTAAAGCAAGGCCACAGTTCTGATTGGATATTACTGCGTTTTAGCTGAGTACCAGAAATATTTCTTAATGATAAAACCTGTCAGACAGCTGAACTCTCTTCCAATGAAACTCACAGAGGCCCTGTTATTGCAGCCAGTGGTAAATCCTTTGAACAAAATACTCTGTAGGCAGCAGCTTCAGGACAAAACTAAACTGATGCTCTCTCTAGGACTTTGGGAAGTCGCTCTGTGAACTATGGGAGCTGTGAAAAAGCTGGGATTTTCCAGCTGCTTTGCCTAGATTGCTTACACCCATGTATAATTAAGAGTTGAGTTCTATAAGCTCTTCAGAACTTTCTGGAAGGTGATAAGTAGCCTTGACTCACCAAATCATTGAAATTTTTTCCATTTTCAGTAGCAGAGAAGGGTTATATCTGCAGAATCAGGGTCCTAACAAAATGTGGGAATGGGCAAGAGCTGCCTTGATTCAGAATTTAAATATAGCATTGAGATATTTATTTCTTTTGAGCGTGAACATTTCCACACTCTACAGTGGTAACAGGAGCACTAAATTTGTATTTAAGTCTCCTTATTCCATAGCTAACACACTGAACTGTGAAAAAGATTCCAGACTATTTTTCTCTGATCATTTCTAGGTGTCCTATATCTACTGGTTTAATTTAGGAGCTGAAGGATGAAATGGAAGTAAAAACCAGAGAGTAGTGTCTTGAAATTGCCTGATATCCAGATATAGCAGAAATCTCATTAAAATATTATGTATTAGAGTTCCATAAAATGTTCTCAATCGAACAGGTCTATGAAAATATCCCTAACTGTCAAAGTAGAGTACAGAAAAGGGTGAAAAGAAGGAAGGAAGGATGCAGATTTTTAAAGAAGTTTGGGAATGCTAAACAGAATAAATCTGCAGTAGGAAACAGGGAAAAAATCAATTAATTGTTTTTGCCTCAGCACTGAGTATTACAGAAATACCCTGCTTTGGCTGATGAGAGGAAAAGACAGGGAAACAGGGTTTGAATGTTCAGTGCCCAGGCAGTGGAGTGTTCTGAAATGTGCTCTGGTACTGCTGTGTTCTGTCACACAGCCGTGGGCAGGCAGCCTTTGGTCTGCCTGCCAGGACAGGCAGGTAAGAGTGAGTGGTGTCAGCTCCTGGCACCTCCCAGCCCTGGCAGGTGCTGCAGGCTCACTGCCAGCTGAAAGCCACCTTGTTTTCCTGGTTAGGCATTCCACAGGGTTACTGGAAAACTGCTTCAAGTGGCCATCCAGTACTAGGGAGTGCTTTTCACAACATGAACTGATTCGAATGGACCCTAGAGGGCAACTGGTATTTTCTAGTATTTGCTATGGCACTTCAGGAATGAAAATAACTCTTGCCAGACTAAGCAAGGCTAAATTAAATGAACAAATATCCCGTCTCTAGGACAAGTGCAATAACTTGTAGTTATAGGGCAGTGGAGGAACTGACAGCATCATTTCTTTTGGATACGATGATGTCACAGTGCACAGCTTTGGTCTGTTGACTGAGGTGGATTTTGTATTCCCATGTATCTTATCATCAGCACTTTCAAATCAATTTTACCCTTTTGAGGAAGGGAAGTGAGAGTTGGAGGTTGGATTTTTATTAGGCACAGCTGGTCCAAGGGACGTCATTTGTTCCTAAAGCCAGGGCTGTCTTTCATATGAAACCGTGGGGTGGATGGTGGGCAGGGGGAATCACTTGAAGTAGTTTCAACAGCTGGGGGTCAAATTATAGGGAAAAGTGGAGAGAAGTGAAATTTATAATCTATAATTTGAAACCAAAATAAGAATGAGACAAGCTTATTTGAAGGACTGGAAGGAAAAGGATGTGATATATGGCCTGATACAGCCAAGCAAAATGAACACTGGCATTGTACTATTACTTTGCAGACAATCCAAAAAAACCAAAAGGGCCTATTAAGGCTGTCTCTGTGGAGATCTAATTAGGTCATACAAACAATCTCTGTTGTTAATAGGACCCTTTAACCATACAAGGACACCTTAAGAAGTCTGTAGCAGATATAGGAAAGATTCTGATCCATGATGGGAATAAGAAATGAACAAGAGCAAAGAAATAACAGATGAGAGATTGGCATAGGGAAAAAAAAAGGTCTATAAATAGAATTATTGAAGTAGGAGAGGAACGTGAGAGCCTCATGCTTCCCTAGAGGTGATGTTGTCCTGTTATGTGAGACATAATCTGCTTTGTTTGCTTAACGTTAAGGGAATGGAGAAGAGAAGTTGGTAGGAAATAATGCATTTTGAGGGGGAAGAAAATGCTTCCAAGGGAAAGTGTGGGAAAGATCATGTTAAAGGTATGTGTTTGCTTAGAGTGACTGATAGCAGTGACTACCTGTATCATCCTAGTGAAAGAGATCTAGAGGAAAGTTGGGTGCAAACTAAAATAGAATCACAAGTGGAGTGGAACCTCTTCTGGCTTCAGGACATCATGAAAGAAAGGTATTAGAGGAGTGTGGGTCCTCACTCAGTGCAGACTGGACTTGTTGAGACAACGGCACCTAGTGACCCACTCACCCTTACACTGCAGGTGTGGTCCCTCTTCACACTTACCTTCTCTCCCTCCCAAGTTTCCAGGTAGCAAATAACTGTTTCACATCTATTACTCCCATTATGTGCCAATAATATTCTGACCACTTCTCTAGCACAGAACCCCACTCCTGTAGTTGTTACAGCTAAGGGTTGACTATTTTTTTTATGAACATACCCTAGAATCTTGAAAGAGTTATGGACTTAATCATAGCAGGATACTCTGTGGGCCAGGGAATGTTCATAGTGTGTAGCAGTGTACCTGGACAGGGAGAATTTAATATCTGCAGAAAGCACACACTGAATGAGCAGTTGTTCATGGCATACTTGGAATGTGCTGTTCAGTCACCAGTGGGTGTACTGTATTTCTGTCGCCTGAGTCCTGTAACTGGCTCACTTGGGGTGAATTTGCAGGTGGGATATTCACAGTGGCCTGGTTCTGAGCTATTTGCAACAAGCAATTTTGCACACTAACACTTACAGGTAGTAAAGCATCTGAAATTTCAGAATGTCACAATCTACTTACCAGTGGCTCAATACTATAAAGGGCCTAATTCAGTACTCAGACTTCTTCCCTTGGGTATTTAAGTCCCACTGAATCAGATGCTAAGAGAGTCAGAATCATGAGGAAAAAAATTTTTGAACCTTTATATGCATTTCAATCCAGCAGTGCATGGCCCTACAGCATTTTATCAGCAGTATTTAAGCTTCTCACTACCTATATGAAAACCAGAGGGGTTATACAGCTTTGCTTATGCTGTGCTGAATAATTTCCTAAAGATTGTATAGGAAACCTGTAATTCAGCCTGTAAATAGCATCCCATCCCAATCCTTCACTCCTCATTGAGGAAGACTGGAAGTGTAGCTGTCCCAGGGAAAGAGATGTCTTAGGAGATCTGTTAGCCTTCCTTTCTGGCCTGTTTTATGTGGCTTTTCATTGGTATCATTTGGCACATCCTGTGGTGTGCAGCTGAACTGGACTGAGAAGCTGTGACATGTAGGCTCTCAGAGAAGAGGTACATTCAGAATTCCCATTACACCACTCATCTCTGCCTTTGCTGATTTTTTCCTCATAGTGCAGTATTTTCTCTTGTCCTTTATTCAGTGCTGCCTTAAAACAATTTGCACATCATAGTTTCATAAATCCCTTTCAGGGTGCACTTATCATTCTGCATTTCATCCCATCTTACTCGTTTACTCCCCAGAGAAGCTGAGGCAATCCTTTCCACTGCCTGATGTGTTCCCCTTGCCCACCAGGGCTGGGGCAGCTGCCAGAGGTGGAGGTGAGCAGGAAGCAGTGATGGAGAGAGTAGAGGGGAGCACCTGGCACTGTGAGATCACACTAGTAAGAGCTGGTTTAAAATTTCTGTCGATGACAGGCAGTTCAGAGACACTTGACAGTTTTATCACAGCAGAGCACACTGTAATTTCACTGCTTACATGGTGCATGTGCTTGCATTTTACTGGTGTTTGTCTGCCTCCCCACGCATCTTCCGCAGTTACCTGAATGCAGTGACCTGAGTCACAAGGTTACTTTGGTCTCATTCTCTCTGACCTATACCACATCACACTGAAAATCCAGTAGGAAAGAATGCCATCTATTTATCCCATCTCCCAGGAAATACTGGCAAAGACTGGATGTTTTAAAAACTGTGAATAGCAAAGGAGTGTGAGTGTTCCACTAAGTGTAATTTTCATCTCTGAATTTTTTTAGAGACTTCCACGTTTTCTGAGCATTTCACCATGTATTTGCTGTGTAGAAATGGTTCTCCCTGTCCCAAATCCAACCCCATATCTTCTGTCCCACCTCCTGTGTTTATAGAGAATGCCATAATCATATAGTGCTATTATTATGCCTGTCACAAAGCAGATATGTCTAAATGGCAGCCTTTCAGGATTTTAGCTCCCTCTTCCAGAAAACTGCAGTTGCAATTGTTTTCAGCTGCATATCCTCAGCTCAGACACCTTAAGACTATGAAGGGCATGGTGATGTTTTGGAGGTCCTCATCTTCACATTCTAAATGCTCTCAGCTTAGTTAAGTCTGTATTATAAAAATCCCAAACCACATAATACTATCATGAAATCATGCATGTAGCAAGCCAAACCTTTACGTTAAATCAGCTGAGACAGAGACCTTGACAATAATTTCTCAGAAGCAGAAGTACTAAAGATGCCTGCATTGAGGCAGATTTTTGTAAGCCTTTAGCTATTCCACAGTCCTTCCACAAACAGTGAGAGACTTGTGTGGCAAAGTCTAAGTATGCAAGTCAAGATTATTAGCATGTGACACCAGCACCATGCTCTTCCATGGCAGCAGGGCACAGTGCCTGAGACTGAGGGAGCAGAGCTGGTGGGTGACTGGGGTGTGCTCCCTGACCTCCCAAGAAGAGAACCCAGGTAGTCTCTGACAAGCCTCGTCCTTCACACCCTGAGACCTTGCTGTAAGCACTGTTCCTCCAGACCGGTCAGGGCAGCAAGAGGAGGGCTGGGACAGAGGACAGCAAGACCAGGGAAGTTTAGTTTAGCAGGCTATAAATCCCCCTTCCCCTCCTCCCCTCTTTATTGCCTGTCTTTGGAAAACACAATCCGATATAAACCAGAGAGAGTGGAAGCAGGGCAATAAAACTGTACGGCAGGAGCACGAGTGTCACAGGGGTGTTATATTACTGGCATTCCAAGTGGCTGATGTCAGGCAGCGAGCAGAGCCCACAAACCCACCAGGGCAAAGCAATGTCCCAACTGTCCTTTGTCTCCCTGTGACATCCCTTCTGTTCAGATCCATTCTCAACTCTTATACTATTCATCTCTTCTGCCCTTTGCTACTCCCAAGTCCTTGTGTTATGATTTTAGGGGCTCTGGTTTCCAGGCTCTTCAAGTTGAGCACTCAGGCCTTTTGACCACGAGTCAAGATATTCTTGAAACGCATGATGTGCTATCTGATCCATGTGTAACAGGATCAGCAGTGCCACACATAGAAAAATTATTTCTTGATGTGCACATGCCTGGATTAAAATATATATCTATTGATTTATTTTATAAGTTAATTTGTGTGAACTCAACTCTTTCTAGATAGGGCCAAGAGCCTCAAAACTGGTGAGCAGTTCTGAGTGCTCTACATGAGTGATGGTTTTCACAGGACTGGCTCCCAGCATTTTCTGGAAACCAGGCCCTTTTTTAAGGTACTATTAATTGTGCACTTAAAAGAGTTTTCAACTGTCTTTTCCAATGCTTGCTGTGAAAAATTGAAGGAAAGACACTTAACCACAAGTTCCGAGATATAAATATTGCTCAGAAACTCAGACGTACTTCCATTCATAGAGCTGGCACAAGTACGATTTCTTGGGGCTAAGTTTCTTTCTCCTCAGTTGTCTTCAGTTAGGTGTTTGCTATAAATTAACTTGCAAAGCTCATATAATTGGTAGACTGAAAGAAACATCTCTGGAAAAGAATTCATCCTGATTTTTTTCGGATACGGTCACACAATCAAAATTAAGCCTGCTTAAGTCAAGATGCATAACTCATGTTTTTCTCTCTCTTCTTGTTGTTGGTATTGTTCAGAGTTGGTTTGGGTTGGATCAGTTTCCTGACTTGATTTGTTCCGCGGCTGTATGAATGCTTGCTGGCACACAAGACATGGGGAAACATGCAGCTAAGGACAAGGGAAAATGAGGTGAACTTTTGGGGACAGCCTCCCCTTATGTGGACTTAGAGCAGCCCTTTACCAACAGCCTCAGAGATGCCTACCACAATGGCTTTGTCATCCTCTAAGTTTGCACATCTTTCTGTGGAGTTAGGACATGTAACAAGCTTAGACACCTCACTGGACAACCAAAGTTTGGTGAGGTGAATCTCGCCATTATTTATCATTTAAGTGTATTCCAGTTCTGAGGAATACTCAGCAGTGCCAATATGCTCATTGAAATGGTAAATTCTAAATGTAGGTTCACAGAGCCCTGTGCTTGAATTTCTCTGCTATTTTATAAATATGACACATATACTTTGGGGTAGTTTCGGAGCATGTTGGGAAAAAATATCCAAGTTAACTTTTGAAGTGGACCAATTAAAGCATAGTAAATCCCTGTGTAGACACTCTTCCTGAGCATCAAAGAGGCCTTAATTCAGGTCAACCTAATTTATTTTGTATTGAAGTAAAACAAATCAAATAAAGGTCCCTTTAATCCTAAATGAGAGTGCCTGTGCAGGCGGGTGGAGGGGGCTTAATGCTATTCAGAATTTAATGGCATTTGATAGCAATTACTTAGAATAATCCCCGTTATGAGGTTTTTGGACACTCCTCTCAAATTCAGTTGCACTGTTTGTTTAATTATATGGAATAAAGTTGACATTGAAGAGTTAACATTGGAAATTGAATTCTAAAAGGTTTTCTGTATATGAAATGTTGAGATTTTGAATGACCAAGGAAGCAGGAGAAGTACATGTTACTATCTCACCATTATAGATATGCACTGCTCTCCATCTCATTTATTTCTACACATTTACCCAAGTCTGCATAGCACTGATTTTTAGATCTGAGTTAACTTTTTGGTTCAACACAGCACTCAGAAGAGAAAGCTGTTAGATTAATGATTGCTTCCTGGTCTACAAAGAAAGAGAGGTTCTCTTCATTCTCTTCTCCATCCAGATGGATATTTAATGTACAGATTATCATGCTATTTTGCATGAACATATAACACCTTTAATCCTGTCATCCTAAAGGGCCTTCCAAACGGCAGTGAACTAAGCTTCCATACTGTCCCTGAGAAAATCAAAGAAGTGCCATTATCCCAAATTTACGTATAGGAAAGACATGATCCTGAAAAGTGAATTGTCTTTCCTAAGATCACACACAGGGAGGGAATGACTGCACGGAATAAAACCAATTCTTCTAAATCCCTGTCTTGTGACTCAGTCACAAGAGTGCCCTTCTCTATTGTTTTATAACAAGCCTTATTTCCACTATCTCCCCTTCCAGAAATTCTGCTGTCAATACAGTCCTTTCTGTGGTAGCCACATTGTCTGGCAGTATCTGTTAGGAAAGATGGAGAAGTTACTGGAGGTATGCTTTAGGGCTGCTGTGGCACTTGAGTGTGGTGGGGTCTTTCTGCTCCTAATCCATTGTATCAGCTCCTGGCAATTCAAGCCCTGTCTACTGAATTGCTGGGGGTGAAAGGTCAATGCATTAAGCATAGCAGATTAATACACTGCAGTAAATCCCAGAACCAGCACTTTAAGGAGCCAGTAATATTTCACACGTGATTGTTCTACCAATTGATTGCACCATCTTGTGAGTGCGTTGTGTGTGTGCATTTCTTTGACTCCATTTACAAGCTTTCCCAAGCTCCCCTGTTTAGTGGAGATTGCTGTGTCCCACACTGGTTGCACTTTGATCAGGGAAATTCAATACCTGAGGTCTGGGCTTTATAGGAAAGCAAGGTCCAGATTAAGGGAATTAGCCACAGTATATCACAACTAATAAAAGAGTGATTGAGCCCCACCACAGTGCTGCCTCAGGGGACGGGAGGAAAAAGGAGGGGGGCAGTTAGTGGAGTGGGAGGAAGACTTGCAGATAATGCCATGTCCATAATTAAAAATGAATAAACCTGCTATCACATCGTGCTCTTGCGGTGCTAGCAACCAAAGTAACATCTTTTCACAAAACGTTGCAGCTATAGCCTTTTCTTTCTTTTTTTCCTTTCCCATTTCTTCCTGTTGACCTTGTCCATTCCCACATTTTCAGAGCAGCTAAATTACAAGTTTTTAGGAATTTTGTGGAGAAATAAATCACATATTTACCGACTGATGCTTATGTCCATTTCATGGCACTGATTAAATAACTCAGGTCAGTAGGAGCTACAGTTTCAGACACTTGACAAAAGCAGGAGTAGGAGCACCAACTATTGTGTAGATTCTGGGATTTCCCTCAAGATAAGCCTTGAGAGTTTTACAAAGGGCTGCCTATTGTTATTATAAAACCAAACAGAATCATCAATCTTTCTTTATCCATACTGCTTTAAAGAAAAGGAAAAAAAATCAAACCAGATCTGAGCATATAGTTTGCTCTTGGACTAAGAAAGTTGCTGCAATAATTCTCTTGGAAGGTTTTCACAGTAATATGCCATGACACAGTGTAACATCTGCATTTCTAAATCAAGAGATCATAGGTTTTATTATGTTACAGACAGTGACTGAGGAAAGATTAGTGATAACTCATCAGAGGAAATCAGACTGCTTGAAAATCCAAATCATTCACATACAAAAAGATTTTATATCAACTGTCTTCATTAAGGCTGTGAGCTTCCCTTTGTTCTAATTTCCTTGCCATTTTTTTTCTGAGTTATTAATCCAGACCAACTTGCCTTGAATTTTTTTTATTCTTTTTAAAAGATATTTGCTTGAACTAGAAGTAGCAAAAAGAGTAGAAAAAGACCCAGTTCATAATGCCTGTGTCTGGCATCTCCTTTGTCATACACATGGCTGGGGCTGGGTACACTGTACAGTTTTACACTAACAGCCTTGATTTGTTTCCCAAACTGAGCACTTGATTTTTCATGTTCTTTGTCCATGATATTTGTTTGGAAAGCAAATATAGAAAAATATCTAGTTTATAGTATTTCTTTGCATTTAGAAGTCTGTTAATGTAATGATTTTGGTGCTTCCTAATTCAAATTTGCAAAAGCATTTTAGCATACACCTAATCTGACTTGTCATGTGTTCTAGGAGTTTTCTTGGAGTCAAACACAGGGTTATGTGCTTCAGTGAGTCAGAGCCACAGCAATTTAAACTAGACACACAATGAAAGGAAGAGTGTATTAACCATACTTAGTGCCTTGCAGAGTTTTAGTATTTATGTGTGTTGGATGAATGTCAACATCCTCTTCAATGGGAAATTCCTGTCTTTTTCTACTAAATCTTTTCATTTCAGTACTCTTCAGCATTTCAGCATGAACAGTGGTGAACACTGAAGCCAATGGAAAGAGTGTGTTGAACTAAATGCATATTTGATCAGGTTCCTAGAATCCATTTTCACCTATTATTTATTATTACTGTTTATTATTATGGTATAAAGTAGATGGCTACATAAAGAGTTATTCTAATTAGGCTGGTCTGCCTGAAATCCTCATTCATTTGCCAGATAATGCATTTTCAGGCAAATGGCACAACAGTATTGATTAATCACAGTAACTCTTGACAGTGTTTCTTAGAACACCTGACCATGCACAGTACTTTAAAAGCATAGGCAAGTTTTTTTTTGTCCCATTTTACCTGCTATTTAAATTTGTCCCAAGTTTTCAGAGATACATAAAGTAATTTTCTTTCAGGATCAGGATTTTCTGCTTTCTAACACTTCTGTTTTCCTTAAGACCAGGAATCTTCATGCCAAAGCACACACTTGTGCTTGTCACATTCTCTCTAAGCAAACCAGGTTCCCAGCCTCCTCAGCTTTGATATCATTACAAGAGGAGATACAAAAAATGAACAGAAAAAAAATGTTCAAATCCGTTATGTTATGAAAAGCTATCAATAATTCAAGAAAAATGGGTGGTTGACTTGAGCAGAAAATTTTGATAAAATATCAATTCCTAGAAAGACTTTTTTCCCTGATTGAGCTGTCTTCCCACAATTGAACCATCTCTTTGAATTGTCTGTCAAAAGTGGGCTAAACTCAAAAGTAAAATTATATATATTAGTTGAGACAGTGACAGCACTGAAATGTATTAAACTTGCCTGAGTATGAGCTAACCCACTTTCCTGTGGTAGAGAAGTTAAGCACTCAGGAATATACTATTTTATTTGAAATTAAAATGTAAATAAGGTGGAGAATTTCAGTTTTATAATCACCTGCTTTCAAAAACTTAAACCTAAAGTTTGTGTCCTGTAAAATCTTACTAGATCATGTGCTCTTATGTAGTCTGTTACCTCATAATAATTAAACGCCAGCTTGTCAACTTTGTGACAGCACAACACTACCTTCTCTTTGCAGAAGATGCTCAATGCTGAGCAGTTTTTCCTCCCTAATCCCCCACTGACACCTGTGATTCTGTATTACTCATAATTTGTGCTGGTTTAGATTATCTGCTTTCATTATTTTATTATTCACCTGCCAAATAACAGGGGGAAAAATATAAATCCCATTTTCTCTAAAAAACCCTCTAGCTGTCACATCAGATGATCCCTTTAACCCAGTGTCCTGTGCATGAATGGATCATGGATCTGGGTATCAGTGAGACAAAGTAGTCAAGGGAAGTCATGTCAATAAACAAACAAACAGGGAAACTTGTTTGAGAAACCCATTTTAAATCAAATGGGCAATCAATGCACCTAATGCAGTTCAGCTTTCCTTAGCATCCCCAGTCCAGTCCCTGATACCCCTCCAAGCTACAGGTAGTATAAGCTTACTTCACAGTCCTGAAACTTTAACATTTTAATGAAGCAAAGTTTTGTCCCATAGAAGCTAAACTCTACCAGAAATGCCTAGGTAAGAGCCAAATATTTAAAATCTTTATGTACATAGTAATCCCTTTTCATACAATACTGCCATACAGCTAAGAAATTGATTTCTTTCAGAAGAAAACAAGAGAGCAGCACCCATTAGTTCTTAGTTAAATATTAGATTAAATTACTTAAATGCAAAATTTATGGCATTCATTCAGTACAGGATTCAGACTGTTTTTTAACTGCTTTGTTACTTTTTCCAATCCATGAACAATTTACATGGTGAGGGATTAACTACCACTTCTTTAGGCATTTATTCCTGCTTCTATTCAATTGAATGTTAAAATTTTGATAGGTTTGAACAATGAAGAATCAAGGCTGGTAAAAGGTCTACTGAAGATTCCCATCCATCCATAGTCTTTGCAGCAGGATTCCACATGAGTGTTAACTTGAAGCAGCTCAGTGGAGTTATTTAGAATAACCCAAAACAAGTCTGTTACTGTAACTTGAGCCTGTTTTATAAAGTGGCAGGAAATGAGGACACTGTTGATGGGCAGAACTTAGGAAATTGATTAAACCCCTCAAAATCTCTCTTCTGAGATCCATCTCCACAAGCAGCAGGTGAATGCTACAAGTGATGATGAAATGCCAGTGAGCAGGGCAGCCCACATCAACTATTTCATGATTGCTTGCCAGACAGATTGGTTGTCAGAGCAGCAGGAGAAATACCTGGACTGCCAGTAACCAGAAGTTGAAAATCTGGCAAGGTCAGTCTCTCCCTCTAATCCTAACGCTCAGATGTTGATTTCTGATCCCCCCGAGAATGTGATAAAATTCATATGAACTGCTTTTAAAGTAATTACATAGGTAGCAGCTAGCCATTAAAATATTTGTGTGAAGATACCCTAAGCTCTGCCAAACAGGATGCACGTTGCTGTAAAAAAGTCACCCAAACAGGACATGAAAGTTATCATGCTGTCATCTCCACATAGTCATGAAAGATACTTTCATGAAACTTTCACATCCAGCTCAGTTAGCATATTCCCAATTCCAAATAGACTGTACCTTCCAGTAGTGCTCTAAGTCCAGTCTCAGCTGTCCAATAGCATTTGTCTTTCATTTTAACACTTTTAATCCATTTATGTGAATATATATCTTATAAGGAAATCCCATTTGTCCTTATCATTTCATAGATAGGGACAAAATGATTTACTCAAAACACTCCAGTGGCAGAGCCAGCAGTTAATGCAGTTTCCTGACTCAGTGCCCTTTTGCTGAACCACATTGTGCTAGTCTAACATTGCCTAATATCTGCAATCAGATACAGTAGCCTAGTTATCAGTCCCCCATTCTCTGTAACAACATGTACTGTAGTGTTTGGCTCTTCTAAGAAATGAAAGACTAGCAAATATTAGGTGTAATTTTCTGATTTTGTTTACTGTTGCCCTAAATGGATAGTATTATAGTTAACACCTCCCCATCCCTCTGCTCCTACTCAATCATGTATTTTGAAACCATTTGCTGAATAAAACTTCACTCTACCAAGGAATGTGGAGAGATTTTGACCTATATAGTGCTACTATTCTTCCTTTTTTTTTTTTTTTTTTTTTTTTTTTAACAGTCCCTTATTAAAATGGGAATATCTACTTCAGTCCAGATTATCAGAATGTATGCTATGTTCCTTTTACCTGCACTCCAGGTATTTTTTTTCTGTATTTACAGAACACTGTAAACAGTTGTCACTGGGACAGCTCAGTGCAGACCTTTTGTCCATACAAGAAGCGGATTTGTTCATCCTTTACTTGAGCTGGTACCACTTATCCTCCCTTTGTCACCATCTACCACAGCGCAGGGGGTGCTAATGTTCTATATGCACAGGTTCTGACTAAGCCCTCCGGCCTCCAGTTTTCCCTGAGGAACAAAGTATAGAACACTCAGGGCTGTGGTTGACAGGTGAGCAAAATGCTTCCCAGAGCAGCTTTTTTGCAATCAAATGTATTGAGGAGTATTTTCTTTGAATGTGTTCTCACAAGATATTCAGAATGTTTTCAGTGCTTCGTTACATAGTGATGACAGTGTGCAAGAAGCTTCCTTGGCAATCTCAGAATGGAAATCTTTGGTTTGGGAAGCTGACAAATCTTAAACCTTAGAAATGACTATCATTTTACCCTGGCAGCTTCTGGTTCTAGGCTGCCACATTTGGCATGGCTTCTCATCACCATTATGCTCTGGTAGATGCAACATGTAGCATTTTTTTAGTCGGGTTGCTATGATGAAAAGCCTTTTCTACACAGTGATTCTGGCTGATCTCCTCTTGCCTGGGGTAATCCTAACAAATGAAATTCTGCAGTCAGGAGTGAATGTCAGTATACACATGTTCAGAAAGGGCAAGTTTATTGCTGAAGATAACATGGAAATCACACAGCTAAGTCAGTGTCTAAGTGTGGTGATCCCCCCAGTATGGACTGTAACTGCACACTCAGGCACACAAAGCCTTCTATTAATTTGTTTTCATCTGGTTTTGTAACCACTTGGCCCATGAGAACATGTGTATAGCCACAGATAGGTTTAAGATCTGTTTTTCCTGTGATTCTGATGGCATGGATTGTGAAGTTCAGAAGATCCCAGAAGAATCATCACAAAGGGGTGAAGGTTGTTTGACCTGAGCATCTTTGATCTTCTGGACAGGAGGCTAGTTTGAACTGGAAACGGAGGTGTAGGTGACTATAAAAGGGAGTAGTAGAGAGAGAAAAGTGTCTGCTGCTTGGGATCCATGGTGCTGTGTAAACTAGAGAAATCCAGTTTTTCACTGTATAAATAAAGACATCTTTGCCTTGGGAAAACTGGCTTGGCCTTCCATAGGCATGGAATGCCTTGAAGCAGCAATAGGAAGATGATAGAAAAGTCCAATGAATAAAAAATTTAGATAGATACCTAGCACCCCAAGAATTTCTGTGATAGCACATGGGACATCAGAGGATCTGGGCAAGCTTCAAAGCTGGGAAAGCATGGGACAAGTTGCAAATTGCCCTTCTGTCCTCCCAAGTGGCACCATGTCCTCTGTCCCTGCTCTGCTGTTGAGTGCTGGTGCTTCCACACAGTTTCCATACAAGTTGATTGCCTAAGAGGAGGACTCTCACAGAATTGAGTCCTCAAGGCCATACTGAGATAAACTGAATGCTTACTCCTTCACTGTGATTCTGTGAAATTTTCCAGCAGGTACTCAGAAAAATATTTCACTGCCCTAAAGGCAGGTTCTTAATTTATTTCCTGCCCTGCACGGTGTCTCACTCTTGCTTGTGTTTTTCTCTTTATTTTGAGAGTAGGGGACTGGGTTTTTATGGTGGCCATGTTAATCGTATCCCTGGTGGTCACAAAGGAGTTTAATAAAAGGGGTGGGTGGCTGGGTTAATTATTTTTTCCATCTGTCTTAGGAGAAGAGTGTTTTAAATAAATACAGCTCTGTTGGAGCAGAGGGGTTGCAAGGGTAACATTTTTGTTTCCCTTCCTTTGTCACCCCACCACCCTCCTTCCCAGTCACCCCCCATTTATTTCCTGCTGTGGACACAAGTGACTTAATATACTATTATTTATTTGTTAAAGATGTCTCTTTCCAGCACTAGCTTTCCTGCTGGGGAGATGAGTGTCTATAAAATATTTCCAAGGTGTACCTCCTTTAAAGATTTAGTGGGTTTCCCAATAGCACACTCCAAGTCCTGCTGCTGTAAAAGTTGCTGGCTGTTTATTTTTCAACAAATCTAAGATCCTGAGTGATGGAATAAGAGGAAAGTTTTGTTCTTCCATGATCTTTTTAGTCTGCTTCTACTTTGAGTCTCAGTTCTGTACAGCAGGAGCGAACTGCCAAGCCAGCACTGAGCCCTATTTTGTTTAACAAGGCTCTGGTTTAGCTCAACTTTATACCATGCAGATTTGCTAAGCAGGATTGAGACCTTCATTTTAAACAACTTTGTGAACAGTTGCTGAGCAGGGAGGCTTGAAGTTAAACTCTGGGCTTGAAAGCTCTGGGCCACAGATCTCAGTGTCACAGTGGCCAAATCAGTTTTTTTAATGTTTCAAGACAAGTTATTTTTTTACTACACTAGCATCTATGGAAAAGACTAAATACAATACATTCCTGGAAAAAAAAAAAAAAAAGAAAAGCCAGCATGGACTTTTTTTTCACCACTGAAACATTCATTTTTTAAGAGCAGACTTTAATTTCTATTTTTTTTGCTCAAAATTCAGTCTGCCATGCTTAGTGCGGTGTCCAGCACCTTTCTGCTTTCCTCATAGAAGTCAGAAGAATATACTACATAAATACTGCATACTAAGAGTATATATCCTCACAAATGGCATACAGTTTCTCCTCCAATACTGTAGAATTAGGAATTACTACTGTAGTAATTGTGCAATGAGTGTAACACAACCTTCATACACATACAGCACTATAGTGGTGTCTGGTGGTCCAGACAAGTTTACCCGCCAACTTCAGGAGCAATTCTCATTTGCTGTTTATAACCTCCCTGTATTGCATCAGTGCCAAAGCTACAGGTGAAACCCTGCCTTTGGATCCAATTTTTCCTTGGGAGAAACCCTCAAAACCAATAGAGTGGAGGTATGAGGATACCAACCAACCCAATGTCTCTTTTGAGTGAAAACTCCTTCCTATATGTGGTTTTGGTCCACGTTCTGGTTGTTCAGTGCTAGCGTTGTATCTGGCACAACTTTTAAGCCTGGAGTTTGGCATGTTTAGGAGCTACCTGAAGCAGGAGAGTACTAGGGAACCTTCCAGAAGTAAGGAGCTCAGTGTGGTTCTCTGCTTCCCCCAGGTGGAGCTATCTGTGCTGGCATGGCTCCGAGATGGGCACAACCTCTGCTGAGCACAGGGAAGGAGGAATTCCCAGCTTGGGAAGAAGGTAGAATAAGACCAAGATATCCGAGGTATGTGACTGGTCACTGTCCACTGTTCTATGTGAGCTGTTTGTGAGACTCTGCCTGACATCTTCATTGAGCAAAAATGCCATCTTGCCATCCTAGGATGGGTTCAGCATTCTTTGTGTTTGTGCATTACTACTGAAGGTGTTCCAAGATTATTTGTGCTCACCACCTAGATGAACTAAGGAGAGAGAGAGCTGTGCAGGGAGGAGATGGGGGAGCACTAAGAAAATTTGAGAGAAGAGTTGAAGCATCACTAGAAAGAGGCAGACACTGCCTTTAGTTCTTTTAAGCCTGGCCTTACAGAGTTTGAGACAACACATAGGACTCCTGCATCATCTCACATTATAAGACAAGGCTACTGGATTGCCTTGAGCCACAGGTCCACACCAGGCAGGTCACTCTGAATGTAGCTCGTTGGGACATTAATTCCTTCCAGTTTGTGAAAAGTTGCAGAGGGTTACTTCTCCACTAGGTACAAGGGGAAGGAAGGGGCCTGGAGAGGGAGCAGAAGGTAGTTCAGGAGCATAACTACTGAAAAGATGCAGTGGAATCTGCTAGGGAGGTGCAGGGCTCAGTCCCCTGTGTAGATGACCTTTGTGTTGAACACAAAGAATGCAGAAAAAGTAGAGAAGGCGTGGGAATTGGTTCTTTTTTGACAACTTGGTTGTCTAATCTCAGGAGGGCCCTGAAGAGAGATGAACCAGTGCATGATAAGAAACCAAGAGAGTGGGTGTTGGAAGCAGACTGTTAGCCAGCAATGATGGACAGCTGTATAAAATTCTGGAGACAGATAATTATAATCAAGATTCAGTCCCACAGAGACAATTAATTATGTGAATACAAACCAGAGCACGCATGACTGAATGGAAAATAAATACTTAATTCCTATATAAGACTGGAAAAAAAGCTGTGAAAAATACATTAAGAGTATTCATATGTACCATGAATGAAAGTATTATATTATTTGAAACTTTTACATTTCAGGCATTATTCAACACCCTAAGTGTACATACATCTTCTTAGCGTGGCCTTATCTGCAAGGGCCACTTAGAGTTTGTGGTTTTACCCTTGTTCCAGATTTGGGGTTTTTTTGCTTACACAAAACACTGGTGTGAAATTGGAGCATTCTGAAACATTCCTGGATTTAAAGCAGTGGAATTTGAAATCAGGACCTTCCCTTAGCTTTGGCATCACCTTTCTCATTTTGTTCTCATTGATTTCAACAGTCTTGCATGTGTAATAAAGTAAACACGTCAAGATTTGGCCCATAGCAGGAGTCATAAATTCTTTGTTTTTGAAGGCCTGATCCTTCATCCACTGATGTTAATACAGGAATTCTTATTTGACGTCATTTGGGAGGAACAGATCCCAAGGCATTTGTTCTCAGTCATATCAAAGCAACTATTTTGTATGGAAAGTAAATTAAAATGCAACATTCCTACATTTGCCAGGAGTGCAAATCTGAGCACCACAAATCAAATTAATTCTATATCTATGTCCAGTATTTCAAATGAAACCTGTGACAGTCAGACAAGTTGTTCAATAACTGATCTTTTAAAAACATCAGAGCAAGATTATTCAAAGTATTACTTCAAACTACTTTTTAGTGGTGGAAGCACAAAATGGTCTAGATTTAAAGTTTAAGTATAGCAATTTAATTTGAAGTTTCTCTGTATTTTATCAAGGATGCTTGAGGACAGAATGTCACCTGAATGAGCTACTCCCTACATTAACCAGAAGGTGACTGGACAATTTACATATGTGCCCTTACTGAAGGGAAGACTGAAGAGTCATTTTTGTTGATGAGTCTTGCAACAATGTTATTATATGAGAAAACAAGCTTTAAGAGAAAAAGAGGTAAAAAATAATTCTGAATTGTCTCTGATCATGTCCAGCTTCAGAATAATGCAAGGATAACGAGGATAATTCTTGATGCATCATTTTTAAATCATTCCCTGTTTAGTTTAGCAACACACCCCCCACCTCACTTTTGTTCAGTTTTTTACAGAACAGCTCTGACACAGTAAGTTCACTCTGTAGGGTTACAACCTTATTTTAGGAAGGAATAATTCCTCTTCTTCTCATGCTAATACTTGACTGTTTTAAATGATTTATGTATTTTACTTGCTGTGAAAGTCTTAGTGTATTTGTGTGTACACACATACTACATATATATATATAAAAGTAAATTAGTTTGTTTTCTGTTTTTCTGTAAAGTTTCTTTCTAGGGAAGGCAACTATTTCTAGGTTTTTATAAGCTGATGGAACAGGCTTGTCAAATAGTCTTTATGAGAGAAGAAACAGGAAGATGACTTGGTTTGCAGACAGAGGGTTATTGGGCAATTATGTTTTTTATAGAGCTGTTGTAGGACAAATCACGGGCCTGCTTTTGCCTTTGATGCTACAAGGCAGACGGCCCAATAAAGATCAGAACAAGGGAGGGCAAAGGGGGTCAGGGACAGAGCCTTCCCTTGGGGTCCCGCTTCTGCCGCTCGCCTCAGAAACCAGACACCCCTTCCAGATGCACCATAGCTCCACTGTGCCCCTCCTGATGGGCTGTGCGGGGAAGCTGGGAGTGCTCCAGGAAGTGTGCACCCTGCTCAGCCAGCTCCAGGGTTACATGGATGCTGGGGAGAAAGCTGCCCTCTGTGGTGTCCCGGCACAACCACGGACATGGTTTGCTCCCATGACTATAAACAGCCAATGTACAAAAAACTGTGCGTGGAAAAAAAGCCCAGCTTAGCTTATGGAAAGTTGTATAGCTGGCAAAACTCTCCCTGCATTTGTCCCTTTCTTGATATCTATTCCTTTTTTACTGTCTGAACTCAACTTTCAGCTACTCTCTAACTTTTCACAATTAGGAAGAATTCTCCTTGGGGTGAGTTGTCCTCTGAGTTTTTATTTTGTTTCACCTTCATCTGTAGCAGTTGGTGCTGGGCCTGTAAGAGAATTTTGGCTTACATAAACTACAAGTTATTTGTCTATGCTAATTCTTTTATATATAAACAGTGTTTGGTAGAAAGGTATGTTTATTTTGATAATGGAGATTCATCATATGCCTGTGTAGGGGACACTGGGGAAATCTCATCTCTGGAGTGTTCCTAATCTCCAAACATTTCTCCTGTCATTTAGAGATATTTCAGTTGGGCAGCTCATTCCAAATACAAAATAGATAAATAAAATTGGAAGAAAAAGTGATTGCACATTTTAAACCATCTTTTCATCATTATTCAGAGCAGTGCATGATATGAACCTGAGCTACTTCTTTTCTGCTTTATTTTCTTTTGGGATATTTTGATGGCATTAGGTAAAGACCATATCTGCATAAACACTGTGAATAGTGCATTGGAGTTATCTTTGGGAATACCCTGCTCTTCTCTCAGGGAGTTGGTGACTGGGATAAGTGTCAGAGCCCAGAACTGCATGGAAAGGAACCCTGTACCTCCAATGCTTGACTGGCCAGAGCAATAAAATAAATACATACACAAAACACAGGTCCACCTAGGAAAGCTTAGGGAAGGTAGATCTGTTAGAACCAAATTATTTCATATAGTCAAAATTGTGGCTCAGTTACTTGAGACAGTTTCTGCACTGACACCTGGCACAGGCTTCCAAATTACCTCTTTTGATCACTTCCACTACTTTTTTCCTCACAAGGAAGTGTGTTGTGTCATGGATATTGGAGAGACCAGAAAGAGGGTACTAGGGGTGCTAGAATCACACAAGTAGATGCAGTGTACATTATGTCAGGGAAGATGGAAGTACTCAGTGTGCAAGTAGCAGATTTTGACCCCTGACTTTCCCTGCCAAAAGTATTGACCCCCTTGCATCCTCAGGCTATCACGAAATTAGCTGTTCAGAATGAACTGGCCTTAGAAAAAGGTAGGATTTATTAAATACAAAATTGACTGACAGGGTGAAAGCTCTCTCCCCTTCCAGCATGCCACTGATCTACTTGAATAGCAATGGGAAAGAAAATGTATTGTTTAATGAAATTCACCAGTGTTTGCTGTTTATTTGCTAAATGCTTGACCAGTTACAGAGAAAGTAGAGCACTGTCAAATTCTTATTGGAATAGCAGTGAGATTAGCTAGGGAATACCTAACAGAAATAAAGATGGATCAGTTCTGCCTGCTGCACTTCCTTTTACTGTTACTAATTTCCCATTTGATAAACCTGTAAGCTTTCCCTTTCCTCCACTACCAGTCACAGTTAGGCTTTTTCCAAAGACATCTGCTGCTTGTTTTTTGAGGAGTTTTTCAAATGATTGTTGGTCTGTGGCTGTTTCCAAGTGTCTGCTATAAAACCAAAACATGACTAGCTGGTGTTCATTGTTGTTATTCACAACTCAACATCAAAAATTAAGTGTCATTCTGCACTCTGATAGAGAGAGAGCTTTGAACCACAGCATTGGAATTGCCAGCAGATTCAGAGCCCTGTATCAGGACTCTATGCAGAAGATACAGGACTCTAATTTCCATGCTTATAGGATTCCTAACCACTTTAAAATGTAAGACTTTATGGACAGCTAATTAACATTTAGTATATAAAAAAATAAAAGTTTAGGGCTCAGAAGGGCCTCCTTAACATAAACATTAGACGTCTGAAAACCTAGAAGACAGCTCAGTGCAGGGCTTACATCTTTCCCTCCTAGAGCTGAGGAATTCATACATAGCCCATTGGCTGAGCAGCTGGTCCCTGACAATCAGGAGAATTCCAGGAACAGTCCCTTAGGCCTCTTCCAGTAGAATCATGGGCAAGAGCCAGACAGAAGCACCAAGCTCTGTGCCTGAGACATCTTGAAGACTTAAATAACTGCACATTCCCTGCTCTCCTCTCTGCCTCTGCCCCCCAGTCATATTTCACCTACCTTGGGAAATCTGCAGAATTTCACCTGTGACAGCTCTGCTGACAAACAGGGGAGATCAGAGCTTTCATCTGGGTGATGAACTGCCAGGCTGTCAGAAGAGCAGAGTATCTGTGCTGTGGTAAGACAGGTCAGGGCTCCTGCAAGGGCTCTGCATCCTGACCTTGGGAAGGCTCAGGGAGGACTGGGCTGTACCTGCTCCTGCTTCTCAGGCTCTGCAGGACAGTTGTGGCATGTGTTCCCTCACAGGACACAGAGACAAACCAGAGACACCCCTGAGCACACACACGGCTCGGGGAATTGCCTAGGATCACACTCCATTCCTCAAATGAGGGCCTCCCACACTGGGGGATTAATTGGCCGGTAGGTTCTAGAAACTGATGGTGAGGGGTTTTTTTAATTACATTAAATTAGGTCTTTTCATTTGAATACCTGACTGTGAAGCCATAGCATTATATTTCCCCAGCTGTTACACAGCACAATTTGATCAACCTGAATTTTGGTACATTTTAAAAAGCACCAAGACTAGCAACTTATTTTTCTGCATGGCACCATATACAGAAGAGGACTATGTGAGTATTTAAGGAATTTCTCAATATGTCCTCTTCCAGCTTCTCTGGATCTGGTCTTTGAAAAGAGAAGGATCTTGTCTGGACATTTTGCTATCTACTCACACACATGTGATCTGAGTTGGGAAAACCCTGCATGCTTGTGACTTCCTGGATAAGCCCAGAAAATTGGAACAGAAAAGGAATTTAGAAACCCCAGTTTCATGCCCCCTTTCTGCTTGAAGTAAGCTGAACCCACATCTAATTCTCTGAGTGGCCTTAACAGTGTACTTAAGTCTTTCTTGTGCCTAGGCTAAATATTTTATTTTTAAAAATGTAATAGAACTAAACCTGAGCATAAAAAAAAATATCTCTGTCCTCAAATATCCAACAGCCTTGTGTCAGTGCATTAAGAAAGATGCAAGTTCCAGGGTTCAGTCAAGAAGCAAAATGAGGGCTTTTAAGCCATGTTATTAATTCCAAGGATGAAGACTTGGATCAAGCTCTCAACTTTATTTTAACCCCTCCCTACAGCTGAAGTCTTCCATCATCTCAACATTAATTTCCGTCAACATGTGAGGAATTTTGCTGAGAAATTTTTCTGTCTTAACACATTACAGATGCATTTTTCTGCAAACATCTTGACTGCAGGGTGGCAGTTTCAAAGCAGAGATGAGGTAGGAAAGGTGGGTCTCACTGCAGTGAAAGCATGTTATGAGAACATTAGTCATCTAATCCCTAATTCCTGGGGGGACTGGGTTGGTACAAGATCACGGTATGCTTGCATTGTTTCATACAAGCTTTCCATTTGCATCTACTAATGACCATTGTAACAGACAGGATGCTGGGATAGATTTAGCTGTGATCTAATCCAATCTGACTCCTTTTGTGTGATTTGATAGTGGCTCCAAGACACTGTCTCTCCAGTGAGAAGATTTACAAGGTTTACCCAATTTGAGTAGTCCCCATCAGTGGAGCTAGGGAACTGTGGTGCCTCTATGTGCTTAACAGAAGGACAGTGACTGCTCATCTGAAGTGGGACTGAGAGGCCTCTCGAGACAAGTGCCTCAGTGAAGAGCAAGTGCTATCATCATTCCCTTCTTGCTCCCTAAATTTAAGACGCTGAACTGTTAAGATCAGTTGCCTGAGGTCAGAATGTTTCTCGGTGCTATAACAGGATTCTCTTCTCCTGGGGAAAGTACCGTGTCAGACTAGTTAGTACCTCCTTGCTGCTGGCAATTTATTTCTAATGGCAGGAGCCGGAATTCCCCTTTTTCCACAGGAGACAAGGAAGACAGGAGGGTCTGGCTGTTCGCTGGGGTTTCTTCCTTTTTTAAAATACTATTTAATACTTTCTAGATGTAGTTTTGTTCATTCCTAGCACAGCGTTGTGCTTCTACACTTATGTATGTTTTCTCCCCCCGCCCCATTCCTTCAACTGTACCAAGAAAGTTCACAAGTGAATTGCAGCTTAGAGTGTGAATGCCAGGTTAGCTGGACCAGCAGTAAATTACAAAAAACCAGGATGCAGCAAAGTGTTGACTGCAGAGAGAATCTGTGACCAGTAGAAGGTAAATAGAGAGGGGAAGAAATCTCAGCATTGCTGGTTTGTGTCTTTAGGTATCACAGAACCACCTCACTGAACTCTTAACTGCTTAAAATTTTAGAAATAGATTCTGCAATGTGTTTTGAGCCTCTTCTGCTCTGTTGGCATATAACACCTTTGCAGGACTATCAGTAAGGGCTCGGGGGCAGATTACTGCATGGAGGGCTCTCATCACCCAGTCTTGTATGAAGCTCTCTGAAACTCAAGAGCAATGGTAACACAAGAAGAACATGGGAAAATAGGAGTAATATGAGTGTTTGGATGGTTCTACATAAATGCTGAAGCAGTCCCTGGAAGGATGGTTTAGTTAAAATGTGTAGGTCAGTGTCAAGGGCATAGTGTAGTCTTCTGTATCTGTCATTGTATTGACAAAGGAACAAGAAAATCTGCTGAACACTATTTAAACCTTTTTTTAAAATTTTCTTTTCCAGTCACCTCTTGAATTTAGATCTTTCAGATTTCAGATATGTCCCAGAAATTCTGCAGAAAAGTGAAATATCATACTTATAGTGTTTGAGGAATCAAGACGAAAAGTGCTTAAACTCTTCAATTACCTGCTTTTCCTCTAATCTCCCTCCTTCTTGCCAATGTAAATTACACCATATTAAACTCCCTCTTGCTGTGGGGACAAAACTAAGTGCACAAGAGGAAGAGTGGGAAGGGAAGAGGAAGTGAAAGAACATGATATTTGTGCACTACAAAATAAACAGGTCCAAAAAAGTCTGAAGTTTTACAGGAAATGCACAACACCGAGTCACCCATCCGCTGCCACCTGCCTTCCCAGAGGATGAAGGGGAATCTCTGGACACTCAATTTCGTTTTGAGTTGTGTCACTAGACCCAGGAACTGATGGGAAGAAGATACAGGTAGAAGAACCTTAATCTTAAGGCAGCCCTCTTTATTCCCAACTAAAAGCATCAGAGAGGGGCTTTCTTCTTCTCTTTGTAGAAAGAGCAGAAATCCCATTTCACCCTCCTGTTCAGAACTGCCTGCCTGTACCTGCTCCTCCTGCCTCTGCTGGTCTGCTGTGTGTTTGGAATGAAAGATTTTCCCTGCAAGCCCTGAACCTCTTCCCTGGCCTGTCAGGCTCTTATCAGCACAGGTTCCTCAGTGGGCCACAGTGATTTACTGTCCAAATAGTGCTGTTCTTTGTCAGAGATTGTGATCGAAAAGCCTTACTTTGCAGCTAATAAGAAACTCTTCTCTTTCCCTCATGTTTTTTTACCTTTCTTCAAATATTGTTTTACGAGCCCATTGCTTGCTATCTACCTGACACAAAAGCTGTGCCTCAGGGCATCATTTTCTCACCTCTAAGCCAGAGGGTTGTTGCTTTGATGCTGGGTTTGAAGAGCTTGGAACAGCTCCACGCAGGGTATCTACCCTGTCTCCTCAGGCAATCTGCTCAGGTGAGGAAAGTTGCCTTCATGGTTCACGTTGGCATTCTGGGCATTGCTGTTTTGTTTTGTTTTTCCCTGATACAAAAGGAAAACCGTTTTATAAAGGGAGAGGGCTTGACATTTATCAGATGTTTGAAAATGGCAACATGAACAGGAATGCCTGTTATTCACTGCATGTTTCTAAGGTTAAACTTCAGATGCTTGGACACTTTGTTCTTAAGAGGTCAAAGTAAAATCAGGAAAGGGGATTCTGGGCTGCAGTATACTTCCAAAAAAATAGGAAAAGACAACTATCCTTTCACTAGTCCACAATTTTAGTTGCTACTTGTCAAATTTCTTCTCAAATAAGAAAGGTGATGTTTTCTTGTTGATATCAAGCAAACTAGACATTCTACTGCTTAGTTTTCACTAGAAGCTTCCTATTAAATGTGCTGTTTTCCAGAAAGATCCTATTTCTATTTCTGCCTAAAAGTTCACATATGAGTATGGCCATAACCTTTAAACAAAGTCCTGTCCTGAGATGCCTTCAACCATGTGGGAAGATTTGATAAAATGGACACTGCAAATGTTTTTTATCTTTAATTCAAGCACAAATACAAACAGACACATTTGAGATGATATTTCCAGCACAAGGCAATAGAGATTGTCAGACTACTCACAATTCCACTCTAAATTGATTTTTTCTTTTTTTCCCCTTTACTTTACATAGAGGCATGCAAGTGTGTATTTCACTATTTATCTTCATACTGTAGAAATGTGTATTTTACCTTATCATTTTTCTCAAATGCATGTTATTATCTCAGTGTACACCTGAATGGTGACTTGACAGCCTATCATTTTCACATGTTAGAACACATTTTAAAGTGTCTATCAAAGGAGCCTGTTCTTAGCACCAGCTCTGTCACCCTTCAGCAGGGCTGCTTATTAATCATCATTCACATAAAAAGCTGTTTCCTTTGACTGTGCAACAAACATGAGAAAAAGAAAAGGGCAAAAAGATAAAGATGCATAGGTTCTTTGAGATTTAGTGAAGTGCAGTTGAAGCTTGCGTGCCACCTCAAGATATTATCTTGTCGGATTCCATGCATTTTAAAAAGAATTCCAGAACAATAAACGATAAGAGCTCCCAAGTCAATGCAGCACTGCAGGTAGTGACGTAGATCAGCAGGGTTTCTAAGCATCCTGCAGCACTCTTTGCAAGTACAGAGGTGCTAAATCTGACATCCCCTCCAAATTCCAGCTGTAATTATTTTCTCTCCATTAATGTCTCATTGCATTTTCAATGGAGACATCATTCCTTGTTTTGTCCTGAGTTCATGTATAGCATTCCTCCATCACATTAAACTGCTGCCAATTTCTGCCCTGGAGGGGACTGCAATTAAGTGGAGGATTAATGCTACTCCGTGTTTGACCCAAAACAAGTTTGGGTCCTTGCTGAAGCAGAAACCTGCTCCAGCTGTTCTATTGGATTTCTTGGTTCTTGAAAGAAAAAGCAGATGTGGACTTCACATCTGGCTCAGAGTGCGCTGATACAAGAAAGTCAAGGGTAAAGGAAAGGAAAGTCCTGTTTGCTGTTTAACCAGAGGCTCAGAGGCTTCCTATGATCCAAAATGGGCAAATTACTGATACAGTGTCAAACTTAACAAAACAGATCAGATTTTATTTTCTTCTTCAAAAGGGTACTAAAATAGTATCTACTTCAAGAAGAGCTCCTTCTTATACTCTTCATGTAGCTTCTAAGTTGCATTAAGAGCTTTTGGTGGTAGTGGAGTTCTGTTCCTTCAAGTCAGATTTGAATTTGGTTTGTGTATGCTGAGCATTTGTGCGATCTGCCTGGAAGTGCTCAGCATCAGTGATTTTGGTTGAGAGATAGTTCTGTTCTCATGGCTCTCAGAAGTGGCATTTCTCACCCTTTCCTAAATCTGAGCAGCACTTGAGAACCAAGACTTTAATTAACAATGGCATCTCAGGCAGCTGCTGGTGGCTGCCCTCTCAGAGCAGAGTACATCTGTGGTCACACTGACAGCAGAGGGGGCAGGGGAAGAGAAAACGAGGAAACCCATGTGCACAGATTTGGAAACCTATCTTCTGCTTGATTGTGTTTTAGCAGTTAGAACTGAACTGTTTAAGACTGCTTCATTTTTTTTAGGTTCTTAATTGTTGAACCAGCAGTTCAGCATTTCGGTCTCCTCTGCAGTTTTCACGTTGCTCGTGTCAGAAGAGATGTCTCTCATCAACCAAGTACCCAGTGGCACAGGCACCAAGAGTGTCCAAAATGCCAGCTGCAATTAAGCATTGCTGTTGTGAAGCCCCACAGTTTGTGCATGGTGAGAGCAACTTCCCTCCCTGAGCACAAACTGGAGCCTACCAACCTCAGCAGCAAGAAAACCACACGTCCTTCCTCAGGTACTCACAGGCCCGCAATACAGAGGCTCACATGTAGATTAAGCAATATCTGACTATATATCTGACTAGTGTATCCATCCACTGCTTACAGAGAGCAGAGGTAGAACTAACTTCAATGCTGTCCTTAGATTTTTCCCTAAACTAATGCTCTACTCTGTGACTGCTTACTTGGCAGCCTTGCTCCCTCTCTGTTACAACTCATATTCAAATTCAGGGACAGATTTTTTTTTTAATTTTAAACCCCACTGCTACCCCTGAAGGACAGGTACAGTCAAGAAAATAGTGCATTTTTATCACTGATTCTTTTTCTGATGTCACAGAGCTGACACAGGTTTTACTTTTCTCCATAACTATGTACACAGACAATATGTGATGGTGTGGTTTAGCACCAGGCTTGGCCTATAAATCTGAGCTGAGGGAGGCTGAGGCAGCTCCCCCTCCTTTTTCAGTGTGAAGTCCTGCTCATCTGGATTTAGCCTGAGTTTGCAGAGCTAGCAGTTCAAGCTGCCATCATTTCACTTGCAAAGACAGCACATTTGAGCTGAGGTCTATGGAATGCAATACAAACAATGCTCCTTCTCACTGGGGAGTGGCCCAAAAGGCTCTTGCTGGAATCCTCAGGGTTTATGTGGGACTCAGAGCTATCACTTCAGGTGGCTTGACCCATGTGGTTGTGACCTCCAGCTAACACTGTCCTTCATCCTACACAAACAGAGGGCTTTTCTCCTTGCTGCAGAGAAAACAGGTTTTAGATAGTGCAGATTTGCTTCCTTCGAGGCTGAAGGAGACAGAAGGCTGGAGCAATAAAATCCATTATATATATCATTTTGTATCTCCTTATCATGAACTCCTAAGAAAGGGAACTAAGAGGATCACTACTGAGAAAAGCACTATAATTGTAGCTCCTGAGCACCACATGGAGAAAATTGCCAAGGCAACCAATCATTCCACAGCAAGGGCAGAGGTAGTTGAGTTCTCCTGCTGTGCATAATCATATAGTAAGCAACATTTTTAAAAGGCTCTTGTAAAAAATAGGACAGAGGGGAAAGGAACGAGAGAAATTAATTTAGTCCTATTTTTCTGCTTGTTCACTGATTGAGGTATAAGAGCAAATTATATTTGTGTCCTGCACCTGAGGACTCTGTAGGCTGGCAAGGAGCAGCTGCTTTCTTCAAAACAATGCGGAGTGTCTGACACATAGGGCACTGGGCTACTTTTACCTGAAAAGAAATATACTTTTGTTTCTAATGTATTTTTAAATATGAAATCTGCACAAAAGTGCTCTTCTAATGCAGAAGCTTACATCTCGGCTCTTTGTTACAAATTACGTTTCTTGAGGGATTGTTTGAAGTTAGTAGGATCTTTGTGAATAGGATTTTCTCCTGAAGTATGAGATTTGCAGATCAATTCTCTAAAAATTAAAAGGGATGTCCACAGCATCCTTCCACCATCAGCAGACTCCTCTGAAGCAGATCTTATCCTGGATTCCTCCCTCCCATTACTCCAAGCTACTTATCTGAGCTGCTAGAAATCACTTGTATAGCAGTACAGTGATTCACATGGCTGGATCATCAGCTGAAGCAGGTCATTTTATTTTTTGTTCAAATTAACCTTTCCAGGCAGCTGTATCAGTGATTCAGCCTGTACTGGGCCCCACAAACAGTAAACTAGCAAGCACAACAAAGCCATGGCCAAGGCTAGGTACCCCAAGTACAAACAACTGGCAGAAAAATCTGCCACAATACTTCAGTGAACAGTACTTGTCACTTTTCCAATTCTAGACACTGCTTTCCTCCAGTGACCTTCCACTTAAACAAGGAATAATTACTGTTTCACAAATGGCTGTTTCCATTCGTGTTTTTTTTGATTTCACAAAAGCGTTTGCTCCTTTTTGTTTTGAGCCATGCTGGCTCCTGCTAAATAGTTTGCAGACCAGACTGACTGGAAGCGTTCTAGACCCACTTGTACAGATTCTGATTTCCACAAGTTGAACTGACCCCAAGTTTCTGTCGCTAGAACTCTGTCCATCATACATCAGAAGTGGGATTCACCTGGGATTGTCCTACAGTGATGTTCTTCTTGCATAGCTCAGCAGTAGCCATATAGCAAGGAACAAATCAAAAACATAACCTACAAAACAAAAACCCTGCTATCTGTCTTTATTTGTATGACCTGAAACCAGACTACAATTAGTACACTCTGAAAAACTGTGCATAAAACTTTGTGGAAGAACAGATGCCAGCTGGAAAGCTGAAGCGTCACAATAACCTGTGCTGTAGTATGAAATTTTGCCACAGAAAAGTCATATGTAATTAATATGATACTGATATTTGCTTTATTGCAATTAGCAGGGGTGATTTGTATTCAGACAGGTATCTAGTGGCAGACTAACTACAGAGCTCTCCTGCAGTATGGTCTAATTTAGTGATGTTACAGCTAAAAACCAAATAACACTTGCACAGACCTTTCTTCGACTAAAATTAAACTCGAGCTCAGTCCTAAACAAGTTTGAAGTCTCTATGTTTGCCCTTCAGTACCCTCCAAATGAAAACTGACATTCAAGAAACTGAAAAACTGAAACTGAAAAATTCTTTAGTTAGCACAGGGCCCTCGAAGAAAGTGTTTTTTCCATACACATGAGGTGACCAGAGAGATGGATGGCTCTCTTCTGTGATATTCTGAACCTATGGAAGGATGTTTCCTTGTTCTGCCATTCCAGATCCACTTCAATATTGGTGTTTTAAGCCCCCACCCCTTTAAGGGTCCTCAAAGTAATCTGCATATCTTTTCATTGACAGATTCAGCTCTTTCCCAACCTTCGTTTTAGTAGAAAAAGTGAGTCCCAATTCCACTGTTTCCCTCTTGCTTTTAAAAAAGCTTTCCTGTTTTATACATTGCCTTCAGCCTGCAATACTACATCTTTCCATAAAGAATTTAGGTGTGGGGTTTGTTTGGTTTGCTGAGGAAGGATGCTTTTATGTCGAGGCAGACAACTGCAGTTGAGGGTATTCAGGTTGTGCCTACAGGGCTTCTCACAGAGTGAGAAGTGTGTGTAGCAAGTTATTACTTGACTTCTATGGCATTGCTAAAAAAGATAGGGATAATACTTCACTATTTCAAGGTGATACAATACTAGAGTAGTGCTTGAAATCATGCTGAAACAGCCTCTTTTCCCTCAAATAGAAGATGTAATGGAGGCAGTGGTTTGTTATTATTATGTATTTACCCAATTTCATCTAGATTTTACATGTTTTTGCCCTGTGGTTATGTCAAATAGGGAAGAATACGGGAAATATGATTATATGCTGTGAAGTAAATTGCTCTTATTTGCTGTTTTGTCCATAAAAGCTTCCTGGGGGAGCTAGGAGCTCAAAGGTAATTTTAGCTATGACAGAGAGGGGTTTATGCACCAATGAAAGCATTATACTCTTCCCTGTCCTCTTTGCCACCCCAAAGTGATTTGGGTTCCCCCTCTCCTTCTCCACCAGGTTAGGAAGGTGCCCATCTGGGGTGGCAGGGCTAACAGCTTCTCAGAGCTAATTGTTCGTGAGCTGCACTAGCAAATTCATCTTTGCAAGCACAAGCTCAGAGCTTGGCATGACCCATCTTTGAGACACAGTGGCTCTCCCTTCACATGAAGCTGACTACAGCCAAGTTCCCTTCTGGTATCACATTGAATTACTGTGTTTGACAAAAATAATATAAACAGTGATTGAACAAAACAGCTCTGTGCCCACCTTGTCTTTTTTGCAGCCTTAGGAAAAGAATTGGACAGCACTAATGTCATCCAGCTGGTGCTGCTTGGGCTCTCTGGAACTGAGCCATGGATCAGTGGGCTCCTTTCTGGCAGCCTTTTGCCACTCCTGCTTTAGTTACTATGCTTTGCTTTACTCCAATTTCCACACAAATTATGGCTAAGTGTGCAGGAGAAGTCTTGAACAAAGCTAGAGAAGTCTTGCCTGGTTTTTCTGGCTTTAGAACCCCAGTTCCTACACATGTGCCCCTGGAAGCCTGATGTGCATCCCAGTGGCTTGGACTGAGAGAGCAAGACTCTCCTGAAGGCCTGGTGTTACAACTTTGACTTGGCTCAGAGAAGTCAGGAGCTTGTCAATGCTCCTCTTGAGGCTGAAAACAGCATTCCCAGTCCAGGGAGCAAAGAGTGAGAGACAAATCAAGGTGTTCTATACATCAATGCAAGGCACTTTATTCAGATTATTCCAGACAAAGAGCCTTATGTTTATGCCATTGAAGTTTTGGTATGAAATGAGAATCTCTTTCCCTTCCCTTAGATTTGAAACAATGCAGATGCAGCTCCAGGTTATCAGGCCTGAGATGTGCAAACCTGTCTTTTTTCTCACTTCAAAGATGTACATCCTGATGTTTTTCAGGTCAACCTTTATCTCTCTAAATATATTGTAGGAGCAAAAAAAGTTATTAAACTCTGGGGAGAAACTGGTTCCTTTCCTGTGAGACTTTGTTCATTCTCTCGTTCCCTATGAATGTCATTGTATCTGCTGTTTGCTGAGCAGGAAATGCATTATTAAAGCAGTTTCTCCTCCATAAACTGCTTTGCATCTGACTGTTCCATTGTAAATCCATAGCCACAAAGTCAGGCCACCTTGGGATAACCCAACGTGAAATCTGACCTGATGAAAGTGGTTCATGCCTCCCAGCCTGCATTGCAACCTGTGAGAAGGGCTTTTATTATTTATTCAAAACCTGTTTAAATCCCCCTTTTTCTGAAACAACCATTTTAAAAATATTAAAACACCACAGCTAAGCTGGGAGATTAAACAAGTTTAAACCTTATCATCGCAGGTGGGATATTAGTCCAATAAAATGAGGAGGGATGGCAGGCTGCATGGTAACTGGAGCCCCTTCTACTCAGTAACTAATCACTGAGAAAGCATTTGGGGAAGGAGGGGGAGAGGGGATGAGGGACTGACACAAACAATGCATCCAGGCTCCTGGCAACCCTCTCTGTTTACCATGGTGATGCACAAAAGGAAGAATGCCACACAGAGTAGCAGACCTGGATCTGTCCCCATAACACTTGCCCTAGATTCAAGTGCTCTGGGAGGCTGAAAATGCGACCTTCAGATATTTTTTCTGATGGGTGATGCTGCAGCTGGACACCACTGTTCCAAAGCTGTCAAAAAGCTGCAGAGTATTTGCCTACATTTCTTCCATGCCACATTTTTCTTTTAAATCTTTAGCTATCAATGCCTCTCTTCCACATTTCCACTCTTGTACTGATGCTTTTTAAAAAGAGCCACAGTCTTTGTGGGCCTTATTCACCCAGAAGTGTAATTTCATTAAAAGTATTTGAATTAAAACCCATCAAACTCCAAAATGTTCAGGTGAGGGATGACTATTTAAAATAATATTGTCCTCTCTTGATAGTAGTATTTTCTAGTTGACCATTCGTGTTCTAAGGTACCCTAACTTCTGTTTTCCAGTCAGGAATAGCTTATGGGAACAATGTCCTACAGCTGGATCAGCCCTTCCCTTTTTTTTTTTTCTAGACTTCAGTCCCATGATGCAGGAGAACCACAAGTGGAGGTACAGCCTAGGGAGCCCCAGCAAGAGACTGGGCACTTCTATCCTGAGACACAGATGTACCAAACAGGAGAATCCTGCACTGCCCAACAACACGGTAAGAAAGGGATTTATCAGTACAGGTACTTGACCATCTGATTGGTGAGAGAATCATTTAATGCTAAGAGAAATTACATTGGTTGCTTACAAGTTTAACCACTTTTTGTCACCAGCATTGAGACCTATGAAGTTGGTCCCTTTCTAGGGCATCTTTATACAGACTCAGACTTACAGCAGAGAGGATGCAACGTTAAAAAATACCAAACAAAACAAACAGTGCAAGCAAGGTTTTAAGGGCTACATAATTGTCCTGAGGGAGGGGCAGTAATCACTCAGTGATATTTCAGCAATTCAAGTTCTTCAGCCTTGAGAAGTTTTAGGAGGAAAATTCTAACATGTAAAAAAATTTTACTGTGTATCACAGGTACTTAGGCAGGCAGTGTGTGCACTGTATAAACCCAAACCATTAAATAGCCCTTGGCCACTGCTTAAAGTGAGACAAGTATCTGCCTGAGCTATGTACTTAAATGCTTAAGAGAGGAAAAAAAAGGGAGGCAAAGTTAATAGAAATCTCAGAGCACTAATAATGCAAGTGTAACTCCTAGAAGGAGAACTACTAAATGATGCATCCAGAAATACTTAGGAGGAATCTGAAAATAGTAAACAAACTGCTTTAAAGAGGTCACCGGTGGGTGTGAGGGACAAAAACCAGTGTTAGGCTGATGGGGACAACCCTCTAATCTTGCTGGGGTGCCTGAGACCAGAGCCAGGGGAGAATAGATCCAGAGCAGGTGTGGGATGGCTCTCAGGTATTTTTGAACACACCTGTCTGAAAGCCTGCTGCCCATGTTCCCAGGCCTTGATGATTGCATCTGCCTCTCCTGTCACTAACACACTTTTTGGTGGGAATTGTAGAGAAACATTTACTTGTGACTGAAGGAACACTCTACCAGGGAGTGAGAGGAGGCTGATTTCACTGAATTAGAGATTTTCATGAGATTAGAGTAGCACAGAAGTGAATACATGGGGAGGGTCCACATGGGCCACAGAGCATCTAATTCCTTTTGGAGGATGGACTTTCTGCTTATGATGTAGTTCAAGTATGTTTCCAGCTCTCAACTCCAAAGGATTAGAGTAAATCCCCAGTGGTTTGGGGTTGTGTTTGCATTCTTGGATTCCTTGGGATTTATTTAACCTCCCTCCCACTAAGTATGGTCTCTGGAGTCTGAGATGTTTCCTTTTTCTGAGAGTGACACAGGTATTTCATCCCCATTTAATATTCCTATATACAGTTAAATTTTATATGAGGGATAATCATCACTTCCTATCTTAGCTACATTAATCTCTTCCTGTATACTGACTTACAGTTAGTATAGATTTGGGATATAATAGAAGTTTAAAGCTTGCCAAAATATTCCTGCATCAGAGATGCACAGAAAATGTCTCAGTCTGATGTGTGTGGCTACATGTCCCCACACGACATTGTCCAGAGGTGCCCAGTTTGTACTTAGCAAACACCACCACCAGCCAGTGCTGAGCCTCTGTTGCACTGGCTGCTGTATTTGCAAGTACAACAAAGGGGACCTTTGATGACTACAAACACAAGTGCTGTTTACATGTCTCATTCAAGTCTAATGACACTCAAGATGCCCAAAAAGTTAATTATAGGTGCACAAGGTGCCCAATACTGCCTTCCACTCTTAGGACACAGTCCCAATATTCTACACCACCATGTCCTCAGTGAAAGCCTCTTTAAATAAGTCTTCTTTAATACAAGTAAAGCAGCTCTTTATCAGATCTCTCCGGATACATAGTCTCAATTTTTTTTTGTCAGACCAAATCCAAAATCCTTCTGGTTCTGAACATTTATTGGGCTTTAGCACAAAGGTCACCCACGGAAGGCCAGCCCCAGGTGTGCATGGGGAACTCCGACAACGGGGGCCGTGGGAATGAGATGGGCAAGGGGCCTCAGCCTGCCGCTGCCAGAGCATCACACAGGAGGTGTCACTGGAGCTGGTTCTGCCGCCCGAGGTTGAGGTATCCCGTGCTCTGAAGCAGGGAACGCAGCCCGTGTGTTCGGCGCCTCGAGCCTTGGGCTGCGGCGACACCTCCCGGGAGCTGGCGGCACAGGAGCGGCACCCGCTCCTCTCCTGCACTGCCCCGGCTCTTGCCCGATCCACCATTCAGAAATAGCGTTCCAATTTTTAACATGGGCTCCAGGAACTTTCCCTATTTGACATTTGTTATGTTAATCCCTCAGAGAAGCAGCCCTTTGTTTTACTACAGGAAAACTTCTTATCTTGCACACAACACCAGTATTAAGCTTGTAGGCACAAGATTCTAAGCTCTTTTCTATAGAAGAAGGTATCTGGAATTTATTGCTAAGTGGGTGAAAAATGCTTGAACAGTGGTAGTTTAAGAGCCCTTTTTGCTTCTTAACCCAGTTAAAGAACATTTGCCTGTATGGAAAAAGGCTGGCGGGATTGGATCATGGGGGTCGGTAAGTACCTTCGTGCACTGTTAAAGTTGTTAAGCCCCAGTTCAGCCCAAAGGCTCCCAAAGTGTTTCTTCTGATTATGGCCTTTGAAAGGTGATGTGTGATAATGGAGGATACTCTTGGCGGATTCTGTGATAAGTCAGTTGTGGTGTGACTGAGGAAGTCATTCCCACATCAGCCCCTGTGCAGGTTCCTGTCAGTAGTGTCTGTCACACTCCAGAGGGTACTGAGAATTCAAAACCCATGTCAAAGGCAGAAGCTTACAAAATCTGAGCAGCAAGGAAGAACACAAAATGTCCTTATCTTCCTGCTGATGACTTGGGCCCACTTAGTAAAACAAAATGCCCTCCATAGTTCCTCACACCCCAATGGGATGCCAGTTCTTTACCAGAAGAACAACCTGGTCACCCCAGGACAGAAGCCTCACAGTCCTAGCCGGCTCTTTGAGGAAATTCCCAAGTTCGTACATCAACATAGATCTAAGGATGCACAAGTATCCTGCTAAGCTCCCTCTCTAAGTAAAACCTGGGATTTCACACAGGCTCAAGTTGTGGGGAAACTGGCTACTGAGAGCAAAAATCAGAGCTGGCTCCTTCAAGACCCCTCCTGTCAGCTCAGTCACATCCCGTCTCCTGAGCATATTTCATTCAGAAAAGCGTGGTTCTTGATACTCTTCAGAAACAAATATGTAGTGGTATCATTACATCCAGACAAAAAAAAAAAAAAAAAAAAAAAAAAAAATAGACTAAATCATCTGAGTTCAAGCTGAAGTGGGACTTTAAAGTGTTCTGCCAACTTGGACCCTGCTGTCAGTTGCTCTGCAGTGGGTAGTGGGACAGGACAGTATCTAATCACTCTCACTACCTTTTCCTCAGAAATGAGTGCTAGAGTTGTAACAGCAAGAGTGTTCCTAGATGCTTGTTTTTCAGTCTCAGCTCTTGTCTGTAAGGGCTTTTTTTCCCCTCCTTAACAGAATGGCACAGTCTTCAGCCTCCTCCCCTGGTTCCCATCTTCTTTGGAAAATAAACAGCTCTGATTGTTGTGCACTTGAGATTATGAAAACATCAAGTCCATTAGTATTTGGCAAAGTGCTCTCTCATTTCCTTCTGATGTAATAATTGAGAGAGAGGGAGCTGAGACGGCAAAGATAGCACAAGGCACAAGTTAATGACCTTCTCGCATGTATGTGTGGGCTCTTTGAGAGGGAGCCTTTTCCAAGCCCCATCTCGCCTCCACTCATACTGTTTCAGCTGAAACACTGCTTCAATGTGGCTTTTATTATTTGATCTGATGTCCCTTGGCCAGCCTTCAGAGGCAGCTAAATGGCAGGCAGGTGTGGGGGGCTAAGAGACAAAAAGCAAATGGAGCTAATGCTTCAGCAGGCCTGCTGCACACAGGCTCTCGACTCCAACCCTGCAGGCAAATGCCACTGGTGCCCAGTTCCTCTTGCCTGCTTTGGTTTCACTTACACATTCAAGTCTAGAGGGAGAATGTGTCCTGCTTCGCTCTCTGAGAGAGATTCTTTGGAAGACTGAAGGCCTGATAAAAATCAGGACGTGGGTGGAATGGCTGAGTGTAGAAAGGGATCAGCTGTAGAAAGAAAATTAACTGAGGTCAGTGGTTGCTATTCTGTAAGTGTTGAACTGGCCACCCACTTACTTGATTGCCAAATTTGTGGCTTTACTCTGGGTGCCTAGAGCTAAATTAAAGTGGGATAAATTCCACAGAAGGGTATAGTGTTCCCTGCTGGCTTTCTCTAGACTTTACTTCAGTCTTTTGAAGAGTGCTTCCAGAAGCCTCCAGAGATGTGTAGCTTTCCACATTAGCTTAACTGGAACCTAAGCCAAAAATCTCGTCTCTTTTAAAAAAATAATCTGAATTTGACAGCTGAATTTTTTGGAAAATAAAGATTACCCTTTGCCAAGTGGCCCCACCTTGAAGTGACAAGTCCCTAGGCTACCTGAGCCAAAAGGTGATAATATGGATACTGCTCTTCCTCCATGACATGGAAGCCCAGTCCTTCCCAGTACCAGGTGTCCCTGCTCCCACTGGATTCACATAGTCAGCACCCTGGAAAGAGGAAGAAGCATGTGAAGGATCACAAGTGGATTTCAGTGGGGTACTCCCTCCTGCAGCCAAGGGCTTCTGTCAAAGAATGGGTGGAGCTCTGAACAACTTGGGCTAGTGGAAAGTCCTGTGCCCATGGCAGGGGCATGGAACTGGAGGATCTTTAAGGTCCCTTCCAACCCAGACCATTCTGTGACAGAGGATTACTGATTTTTATGAAGGATTGACAGCAGTGCCAGAAGGCAATACTACACTTCCTGGTGCCTAGAGAAGGAGTCCTTCCCCCCAAGTAAAGGTATCCACCTCTTCCCTCTGTACCTGGAAGTGTTACAGTGGGAGAGTTAAGCAAGTTAGTTTGATGTATTCCAAGTCTCAGTAGGTTTGAGCTGGCCCTGTTTTGCCACCACAGCACCTTGGGCTTACATGTTCCAAGGCAAACCATGTGTTCTTTGTGCAGCAGCATTGGCAGACTGGTGGGGGGGAATCAGTTTTACCATCTTTTCACCTCCTATTCAAAAAGGAACTGACAAATGGATTCTAGGATTGATCTGTACCAGAAGTCACATCTTTTTTGAAAGGACCCCCAGCTGGTTTCAGGGCTGTGTAACAGTCCTTCCCTGCCAATCTAATATACCTTTGTATTTGATGATTAAAATTTTCTTATCAGAAAAATGCTCTTTTCCAGACCTACTGCAAGGACAGCTGTTTCCTTCCTCTCTCTGCATTTCCTCCCCTCATATTTTATACATGCAAAGGCATATACATTCTTATTCCTTTCTGCCATCCTTACATGGCTGCAGTTTTGATTTCATTGATTGCACACACCAGTGTCTGCAGAGCTGCCTTAAGTAAGTCGAAGCCTTGGGAATTCAAGGTGAATACATTTTTCTCCTTCAGATACGTTTTTTAGTTAAAAGCCATTCCGGCTGCTCCATAACAAAACCTGACACAGTGGGCCCCATTGTCCGGCTCTTGGCCAAGGTAGCATGTATGGATTAAGTGATGAATTGCAAAAAGGGCCTAAAAGCCAAGCTGTAACTTCACAAAAAGGCCATTAAAGGTGAGCGCTGTCAGTGAAGTGCCCATTCAGAAGGGCTTTTATGACCCTCGGTGTTCCAGAGACACTCAGGAGCTACAAATGGTTCAGGCTCCCAGACTGGCTGCCCAAGTGACACATCCTCAGCTGAACCTGGCTGGGAGAGCTGCTCCTTGCCAAGATGGGGGTGGGACACAGGCAGTATCTACACCCAGAGGGTGATGGAAAGCAACACCTTGGTCCTGCTCAGACATAAGAAGTCATGAGTTTAACCTCGAGGTGAAAAAATTAGGGAGAAAGAAAATGAAAGCACACACTTTTCAGGCTACTTGCACCTCCTAAACTTCACCCTCATTAATTCTGCATAAAGTCTAATTTTGTCTCTTTTTATACATTCCCTCATATGGTTTTCAGTGCATCTATCAAGCATCATAATTTCAATTATTGACACTTTTTAAAGCACGTCTTAACATTTTGTGTACAGTGGATATCTTAGGTAAATAGAAAATAGCTCACCTGTGGACTGCGATGTGCACATCCTTTAGTGGCATTAAGCTGCTAAAGGTAAATTGTGCCTGAGTTCCCTTACACTCCATATTAGTCTCTAAAAGAAGAAGGAGAATGAATTAAACCTGAGCCTGATTGTTTCTATCAAGCTTTAAAAACACAGTTCATAAAGCAGCAGATTCATTACAAATATTTTGATTGCTCCCTGAAAGAAAAACATGCAACTTTCTTCTTCATAGGGGAACTGAAAGGAGTGGTTTGTTGACTTCTTTGTGGTGCTTTGAAATCTGTAATTCAGTGCACTTGTGAAATGTTGGATGATGGTGGTTTGAAATAATTGCAACTCAAAGCAAGTAAATCTACCCAGGCTGGAGACTTGGTTACCTCAGACAGCTGAAGCGAGCAGTCATTTCTCACCTGCAATCCACAGCTGAGAGGTGTTTTGGGGAAACTGCAAGAAGCAGTTTAGCTCGAACTATATCAGCTCTTGGCTGAATTTAGTGTTTCAGACAAGACATGTTGAGGATATTTCTTTCTCTACAGCAGCAGCCGATTTTCTGAGATCTGAGCTGGCTTTGCTGAGATCCCCTTACTTGGACCTGCACTGACCCTTAAACCCCAAGTTCCTGCTTTGGTCCAGTTGTAATGCTGAGCTGAGATTAGCCCTCTTTCTCTTTCTTTGGCTGAGAAGAGCTGAGGCTGGAAGTAGCTGGGTGAACTTTTACCAGTTTGGTTGCAGTTATTTGCTGTGATCCTGTTGCTCCTCCATCAGCAGCTCCGTTCCCAGCACCCAGCTGGACACAGGTTCTGCTCAGCCCTGAGGAAACAGCGCCCCTGGCAGCGTGCCTGTGTTTGGGGCTTCATTCTGACATGTCTTAGCCTCACACATTGCTGGGGAGGTGTTAGAAAGGCACCACAGCCTCTCTCTGAGCGGTGCTCTTTAAACTTTCTACTGATTAGGGGCCTTTTAGCACTCAGCTGGCTTTTCCTAATGGATTTTGCCTTTTCATTGAGACTATTTTTTTTGCAGACATTGCCAAAGTAAACAGTCACGGATGGCTATTTGGAAAGCAGGGGAGAGAAGAAAGGGACATAGAGTCAAGACTGGTCCAAATGTGTCCAGACAAGCACTATATATCAGCTGATATGTGTTAGGAGCCAAGTGCTGCCAGAGTTAAAACCTCTGGGAAAAGGAGTCCATTTGTTGAGAGACAGGCACAACAGATACAATTGCAAGGTCTTCTCTTGGATCAAAGATGCCATGCTTGAATTCTTGAGCCTTTAGGGGGAGCAGAGTGTGAGCTTGGCATTAATCAGCCCTCTTCTGATTTATTTCCAAAGTCTTGAAGTCAGAGGAGGTGTTTGAGTAATTCCAAGCTTACAGAGTTCAAGCATATCAATCCTTCATTGCTCTGAAGCAGATAATTTAGCCTTCAGCCAGCTCACTGTGTGGGAACCTATCAGGCACTATCCCAAATGAAACTCCCTTCATCTGCGCTGTTCTGGTCAGTGGGAATCGCACATCTCTGCAGAAGTTCAGAATTTGGTCCAGGCCAACAAAGAGAACAGTGGCTCTGTCCCCAGCTGGATCAGTGTGCCTGGTAACTTTTGAGTAGGCCCTGGATGCACTGCAGAGTGTTTGAGGGATGTAATACATTTATGGCCTGCATTTTTTTATCAGGCTCTGAAAAGAGTTGTTCTAGATTTTACAGTTCCTTCCTGCTGCTTTGACGCAAAGTACGAGAGAAAGAAAACAGACCTTTTGTGTAGGAATATCTTCTTTCCCTGTCCCATCTCCACACTGATTTGCTCCTTAATTCAGCTAGCTGCTGAATGTTTGCTCTTCTTCCTCCTCAGATTAACTACAAGAGTTCAGACTTTTCGCCTTTAGCTGGGACTTGCTCCTTGCTGGAACCTTCAGCTTTGTTTCACCTTGCAAAGCAGTGAGGGTTCACCTGGTCCTTCTGGTCAGATCAGCATAATTCATGGGCAGAGCTTGGGCTATGGACAGCTAGACCTGATCAGGTGTCTCAAGTGCTTAGGACTCCTGCAGCCTCCTCTCCCCACAGCAGAGTCACCAGAATGTCCAGGGGCAGGCTCTCATGTGACTTTGATCCATGCCAGGGATGGATTCCAGATGGATACTTCCCCAGCGTTGGCCTACAGGCATGTTTCACACAGCATTGATGGGGTGTTAACGATGCTAAAATTTCAGCCAAGCTCCTCTGACATGCTGGGTTGGGAATGAGGAGAGGAGTTCTTTAATAAAAACCTGATGTAGACCCAGCACTTTTACCTGTAGTGCAGCCAGAGGAGCCATCAGAGCACCTGGAAGAGGGAAATGAAGGTGCAGCCCCTGCCTGTTACCAACTTGCTGAAGCACCAGTGGATCTCAGCATTTTCTAGGCCTCTGGCTGGAATCGGGGCCTTGGATAAAGCCATTTTTTGGAAGGTGCTGGGTGGTGTGCAAGTGGTGGCATGATCCTGTAGGATCTGGAGGGGATTTGCCACCAGGAGCTGTGAGGGTGGCCCAGGGTGAGGGGAGCTGAGGGGAGGATCAGGCGCATTCCCACAGAGCTGTGGCTGCAGTCCTGCCCCTGCTCCCCCCAGGGCCTGCGGTGCCCTGCGACACACACAGAGCTCGGGGCAGTCCTGGGAAGGGGCTCGGGGTCTGCTCTCCCCTGCCCTCAAATCCTGCCTGATTCCTGGGGTGAGGACCTGCCACAGGCAGAACGGAGCTGAGCCACTGGGCTGGGCTGGAGCTGCCTGAGTGACATTATCACACTCCTGCTGGGGTCATTTTTGGCTCAGACATCCCACTTCCTTTTTCCTGAAGGGAATGATCCTCATCTGTATCCTAGTTTAGAGGCCATTCTACATCTGTGTGTTTGGCTTAATTTTTTAGGTTTTTTGTGTGTGTGTTACTATTAATTCCTGGTACTTTATTGGCCTGTTCCACAGCATTCTGGGATCTTTCTGTAAGTCTTTGCAGAAGGTTTTATTTTCTGTTGTCCAAAGTAATTTTATATCATCTTGACTAAAGTTTGCAAACTAATGCTCTGCATTCTGCTGCCTGAGAGAGTTAAAATGAACCAGAGATCCACTGAGTCAGTGGCATTGATTGTTACACAGGCAAAAAGTGGCAAAGCCAACAGTTTGTCCAAAATCCCACATCAGTTTTAGATGGGCAGCTTTAGAGTTTTGATCTTTCCTCTCCCCTAAATCCCTTTAGCATGCCTTCTTTACTAGCTTATTAAATCTGGAGCTGTTCTTCTGATTAACTGCACACTTAATAACCCTAAGCCATTGCTCAGGAGGCTGTAGGGGTGGGCAGTAGTTGCACAGAAACCTGGAACAGCAGTTCCATTCCATGAGTGCTGGCCCCAGGCACTCGGAGGTTATGCATTAACACTGAATGCCAGTGCCCCTCACCTGCGCAGGCACCCTGGGCTGCCGTCCCCACGTCTCCAAAGGAACAGGGAGCTGGGGTGGAGGAGCCCACATCAGTGCTGCACATGGAACAGAGGTCACCCCGAATAGGCCTCCCTGATTAGGAATCTGTAGACTCTACAGAAAAGGATTTGTGCTTCCTGAATGGACAGGGGATTCATCCAAGTCACTTAAATAACAAAAGCAGAGAGATTCTGGGAAAATGAGAATCTACATCCTCTGAACTTCTGCCTGAATTTGTTTAGAGTGGAAAGGTTATATATTGTAGAAAGGGATGCCCACTTGGGTGGATATTTCTTTTAAATAAAAGCAACATTTCACTAGTGAAAAGGCCCAACATCAAAAAACAAGTCTGCAACACAAAGTGCAAAGAGAAGGGCAAACAAGTGATGGTGAGGGAATCTCCAAGCAAAGGAGGGGTGTCCTCTGTTGCCATAGAAATTACAGGGCCTTGTTTTCCACTTGGGCTCTCCCTATTATTTACAGCTCAAGTCACCCTGAGAAGAGGCTTGGGCCTGTGCAGGTCCCTTTTCTGTCCCCTGCCTGTCCCTGAAGAGCTCAGGTGGTGCAGTAGCATGTGGCATTGCAGCATGGGGCACTGCAGTGTGTGCCAGTGCAGCAGAACTCTTCCCCACACACCACAGCCTAACGGGAAAGAAATCCAAGGACAATTACTTGTAACTGAAATGTTGCTGAAGCCAGGAGCCCGGAGAGCTGCTCACAGCACCGTTCTTTTAGCACTTCCATGGGCCATTACCCTGCTGGGATTAAGAGCCCCCTGCCCTGCCATGTGCACCCTGCCCCATCACCTGCCTCTCCTGGCCTGTCTTTTCCCCAGGCACTAATGAAATTACCACTGAGACTGATTACAAGTAGGGTGGAGCACTTTGACCAATGAACCTACACCTGCTCGCGTGGTTGACCTTTAATGATCCAGCTCTGTAACTCTGCAGTTTAATTTGGTTGTTTAAAGCCCAGTTTAGGGAGAAGCTGGAGTTTCATTTGCCATCAAAATATGACCCCTGCTGGAGGACCAAGGATGTGACTTTCAGTTATTTATATGGACAACCCCACACAGAGAGTGGCACAGATGTAATTAATGTGACATGATACAGCTGTCACTGGCTGCAGGAGATCACAGACAACTAAAAAATGGTTGGCTTAAAACGACTTCTAAAGTATTCAACCAACTGCAAAGGTAAAAAAGTTTTCCTGGCTATTGTTTTTTGGTTGGTTGGTTGTAGTTTTGGTTTTATTTTTGGGTGTTTTTCATGTTTGGGATTATTTTCTACAGAATTGTGATGAGCTTTCTCTGCAGGGCTCTTTGTGTGTGTAATCCTTTTTTAATGGAGGTTCTGGATATCAAATCTTTTGGCAGAAAGTTCTCCAAACACCCATAGTAGCAACAGTGCATTTGAGGATGTAGTTTGTTCCCAGATTTATACCAACCTGACATTTTCCCAATGGCAAAATAGTTAAATAAAAACAAAGAGAGTGTCAGGATGGTAGGAGTTTTTTAAACATATGTCTGATTTAGCGTGTAAGGAAAATAAATTCCACTTGTGAAGGCCCTAGGCCTGCCCTGGTTGCCACATGGGCTGCAGCAGTTCCCTGCTGGCCTGGCTGTGTCTTTTAAAAGGCCCAGCTGGAGTGAGCATCACTGCCTGAGGAGCAGCTGATGTTGCTGAGTAGATGACAAAGGTCCTGCAGGAGCAGGTATTGCTGAAATTAAACATCTGTCCAACAGGAAAAGGTGCATGTGCTGTGGGAAGGAACCCACATTCCTGGGATGTGAAGGTAGAGGAGGTGGCTGGGTACCAGGGGCTGGCTAAGAACTGGAAGCTTTGGGGAACAGAGAAGGTGTCAGCAGCAGAGGCTGCTGTAGTATCCTGAGCCAGGTGAGAGTGGCAGTGGAACTGGATCAGACCCTGTGGAGCAACCAGAGGGAGCCAGTGAATTCCAGCAGGTGTTGCAGGACTACAGAAGATGTTCCTGTAGAAAGAGTCCCCAGCAGGGCCGTGGCCTGCTGGTTTGCTGCAAAGGGGCCCTTGTGCTGAGCTGGTTTTTAACCATGATTTTGAAAGGTTTCAATAAACAGCTCTTACAGGGAAGAGCTGATGTTTATCAGATAAAGGAGAATGTGCTGTATGGTTTTGGCTCCCATCAGCTGTACTGGGTATGCATGTCCATTGTTGCAGTGGCTGACAGGGCCTGGTGTGGGAGCAGAGCAGGAGCTGCTCATACAGAATGGCTCAGACTGGAGCCTGCTCTGCCCAGAGCAGAGCTCCTGTGACATCCCAGCACTGGCAGCTCAGGGCAGCCTGAATTCCCAGCTGCCCTCACACAGGAACTGGGGCTGTCTTCTTCCAGGCCTCTGCAGATAATTTCAGGTTGCAAACAGCCCTGAGGTTTCCATATCCTATGGGATGCACTCTGGGATCACTCCTTTGATTCCTGGTAGGGAAGCAGCCAGTGAAGCACAAACCAGGGGCTGCTATGTCAACTTTTGTCCCAGGGTTAAGGTTTGGTATCAAAATAGGGAAGTGGAAGCTGCATAATTTTTTAAATCCTGCTTTGTTGTCAAAGACCAAAGACTTCCTGTTTGGGGATCCAGGGCTGTTTCCATTTCCACTGTAAATGGTGAGAGACTACCCATAAACCTCATGTTTACGTCACAATTTCTGATGTTTTCTACATGTGCTGAAACAGCTTTCAGATGGCCATGACATTTTGTCAAAAATAGAGATGACAGTTGGGAAAGGAAAAGTAATCTTAAAAAGCATTTTCTTTATTGGAGTTAAAGAGCTGAGTCCATCACCACAGCGCTGCACACATTTGTTATACATATTCCATTATTGTAACAAATCAACTGAGATTTTTCAAAAATCAACTGTTTTCATTCAGTTTTTCCTTACAGTTCTCATGGAACAGAATATTTAATTGGTGGATTTTGTCTGTAAAGCCAATGCATGAACTACAAAGTAACAAATCCTGCTCTACAGTAATTGCAGGCACTTGCAGTTCTCACAGGGGAAGACCCAAGTGTAACTGTTCTGTACAAACCTGGACAAGGTAATTGAACAGTGTCATTTAGTACCATAATTTACAGTAGTACAGTGAACTAAAAGATACAGCTCTAAAGTTTAAAAAAAAAGGTAAAATCTTAGGGATTATTTTTGTAACTATCTAAATTCAGAACTAAGATGCACCAAAATTCAACTGGACAAGAATTAACATCTGCTGAGGAAATCCCAAATGGCCATTAAAGAGCCAAGGAAAGGAGTGGCAGTTCCTCCATCCAGTCACTGGAGCTGTCATGCAATGCTGGTGTGGGCTCCAGCTGTTATGGAAAATGAGTTCTTTTAGGATATTTTTTAAGGGAGTGAGCCACAAACATCAGCTGTGAAACACTTGGGGTCTGCAGGAACTCCCCCATCCCCTTTTGCCAGCCAGCCCTGCTGTAACAGGGGCTGTCCCTGCAGCCTGGGATGGCACAGCTGGCTCCAACCACCCCCCCCACTTTCCCCACATCCCAGGATGGCACAGCTGTTCATTAAATGTCATTTTTGGCACTTTGGTGTTGGGAATGACTCTGCTAAACCCAGAGTGTCTCACTCTGAGTGTCTTGTAGCTGTCAGCAGCTACACTTAGCACAGAATTCACAGTTAGCACAGAACTCACAGCTAGCACAGAATCCCAGAGTATCCTGAGCAGGGAAGGACCCACAAGGCCCATGGAGTCTGGCTCCTGGTGCTGAGGGTTCAGCAGCTCCTCTGGGAAGCCTGAGGCTGTGGCTCTGGTCCCTCATCCAGGGCAGTCCCTGTGGAGGGAGAAGGGCCAGGCCTGACCCCCCTGCCAGCTCCTGCTGGAGACTCACCTGCTGCACATGGAGAAGTTAATCCACCACTGATGGACCCTGGTTTGGAGTTGCCCATGGAAAGCAGCCAATGCTCCCGTGGCACTGGATGATCCCAGGCTGCTCCCACCCACCCCTCTGGCAGGATTTTCCATCCTTGGCATCACTGACACCCAATTTCCCCTCACAACAGCCATGGTTTGCAATATTTCATTCTATTCCCATTCACACCCCTGGATCTGCACCTTGCAATTCCTCCCCTGGGAATGCCAAAACTCAGAGCTCAATACAAGAATAAAACTCCAAACAGTTTCAGTAATTCAATAATTTATTCATCTAAAAAAGTGTGTAAAAGTATATAGCTCTCATCCACAAGGTATATATGAATGACATTTAAAATGGAGGTCTTTTATTATTATTGTTTCTTTTTATCAAAGTCTTTTTTAGTGTATTGTACCAGCGATATACTGTAGATTTAAAATGAACTTCACATTTTTTTTTGTTTTCTTCCAAATTGTCGGCTATATATAAAAGAAGCTCACTGCAAAATGCTCAGAGAAAAAAAAAAAAAAAAAAAGAAAAAAGAAATTCAGAACTCCCCAGAAATGTACAGCTTTTACATTTAAAAAAGGTTCTGAAATATACATACAAGCATGCTGGACATTCCCCACCCTCCCACTCCCTTTAGCTGAAACAACTGTAATAATAATTCTGATTTAGGCATGATTTTCCAAAGTTAGAAATAAAAAAAAAAAAAAAATAATAACTTTCTTCACTCTGTAGGAAAGCCAGGGCTTGTACATTTCAGATTAATTCAGTAAAAAACTCACAAGTAAAATAATGCATATTTAAGAGAAATATTATACAGAACTTTTCACACTGAAGTACATAAGATTTTTCTTTAAAATCTATTGCCATTCATTTATTTTGCACAAAAACGTATAAATATGTCACCAGCTTCTCTTAACTTAAAAAAATTAAATAAAAGACACCAGATGAAAACTACTCCTTGCTGCCCTTTTTTTAATTTCTAATTTTTGCTTAGAACCAGGTTTGTGGGGAAGAAACGCCCCTGGATAAAAACGGCCCATTTAAAAACAATAAGCAAAATAATAATCCAAAGTTCAGATGAATCTTGGGAACAAATAACCCCCAAATGGTAAAAGATTACAAATGTTTACTTTACATTTTTTTCCTCCCCAAGTTAAATTTTTTATACAAGTTTACAATCTTCATCTTTTTATGCTCTTCAAAAGGCCTTGAGAATTTTCTTTTCTGATTAAGAAAAAATAGTACTGCAATATTTTTAAAGTCAATTTTACACTGTACACATTAGATACAAATGGTTTGATATCAGATTTTTTTAACCTATACATTGCAAAGAGAACACCCACACGGAGGGGTGGAGCAGGGAAGGAAATAATCCATTTACAGGTTCCTCTCCTGCCTTCACCTTCTCATTACACAAGCAATTTTTTTTTTTTTCTTTTATTATTTTATATAATTTGTTTTAAATGTTACATTATCTCAAGAAAAATACTTTTTAAAATCATAGAATTTCATTTTTTTTAACCAGAACATGAAAGTCTTTTGGAAGAACTCTAAACTTGGTAGTTTTTCTTCACAGCCAGGGGAGGGGTCACCAAGCCTGATCCAAGTGCCTGACCCTGGCCCCCTCCTGCTGCCCAGTGCACCCCCAGAAATGAGGGAATGGGGCTGGAATAGGAACCCCTTGGAGCCTGGAATGAAGGAGTCATAAAAATACTTCAATTAGCCATTAACCTTCCCAATGGCAATCATTTCACTAAACAAAGTAACTTTGCCACCACAGTGGTGTAACTTCAAGTACTAATTTAATGATATAATTTTTAAAAATTATTTCTTTGAAATAATATTCCTATAGTCAGAAAAAATACACCAGATTTGTGACTGATTTAGTGTAAACAAAAACCATATTTTTGGATATGTACATGGACGAGTCTGCCCAAAATTAAAGGGCAACTTGGCTTTCAGTACATACTTTTCTAGCATCACTAAATTTACTGGAAATATATTTCAATCATAGCTCTACAATAGATTAATTTATCACTTTCCACTTGCCCTGACACTGGGCTTTAAAGTATTTTTCCTCCCTACCTCCCTCTCACTCTTCTCCCTTAGGTAGTGTTATCCTTCATTAAACACTGGCCATTGCTTGCTTTAACCAGGCTAAACACAGGGGAGAATTCCTTAAAATACAAGATATCCTTACCAGAACACACTCCCCTTCCCAGGCTGATTGCTATGAGCTTCACTTTTGATTTCCAGGTCAGAAGAGTGAGAGGTCTGTAAGATAAATAACCCGACAGTGGAATGGAGCTGGATTTTTAAGGTATTTCTACTGTTCCTGGTCCTTTATAATTTAATCCCTCCCCTCCCCAAACCTAAAAATAAATAAAGTATCTCCAGACCATTCATATCTACATGGACAGGTAACAAATGCATGCATTCATCCCAATCCACTCTGACAGGAACTCCAGGTAGACAGAAAACTCCAATATTTATACGAGACTACAACTGTGTGGTTTTGTGTTTGTGGTTTTTCCCTCCTGCAAAGTCCCAGTTTACGATGATCAAACAACGAAACACCCAAACTGGTCGCTACAAGGTGGGTTTTACTCGCAGGGTTGACATTGCTCGTGGGTTTTTATCAGTTCCTAATGCAAAAAGATCCTGTAGTCTTCCTTAAAAAAATAAAATATTAAAAAAAATAATCACGTTGACCAGTAGTTACTGAGCCACCAAACTAACACTGGCTTGAGGTTACTCTGTGTTCACTGTTCTTGGATGTTCCCAGATTTTGGACTGAAGCTGCCAGAGATGTTAATGGAGAGTTTAGTTTTGAACACTGCAGAATTCACATGTGCTTTTGGAGGAACAGAAGCACAGCACAGGACTGGTCTGAAGAGAAGCAAACGGAGCTCTTTGCAGGTCGTGGCACGTTCCCGGGCGGAGGGGAGAAGCAGCCAGAAGAACAAGTGCTTGTTGTGTCCTACAGGATGTTCATGATGGCGTTGTAGAGCTGGGTGAGCACCACGAAGTGCACGGGCAGGCAGGAGCTGCGGTCCTGCGTGGCCGGGTTACACGTGAGCCAGGACAGGGCATTGTACTGCTCCAGCACGAACCTGCAGAGAGGCACAGACATCACAGCCTGCCCTGCCCTGGGCGTGGGAATGGGCTCTCCTGGCAACACCCTGACACAGCTGCCAGTGTGTGGGCAAAGCAGGAACCCCACTGAAAAGCAGGAGGAGTTAGCTTTGCTGTGTCTGAACTATTTGCATGAAGGCCCTCCCAAACACAGACTCTAGACTCACGGTGCTTCAAATACCACTGCTGTCAAAGCCTTGGGGATTGAGCACCTCTGCCTCTCTGGCACCCTGTGCCAGTATTTGCTCACACTGTTCCTGTGATCCTGTATCTAATTGCAATTTCTCATAACTTATGTCTGTTGCATCTCATCCTTTCCCTGTCCACTGCATTCTTGTTTTAACTCAATACCTGGGACACCTGTGAGAGTTCAGTCCTCCAAGAAGATGCAATTTCAGATCTTCTACAATAGTACAACCCCAATTTCCTTAGATGAGACATTCCTGTTCCCTGCTGATGTTTGTTTGGTCACTGGGGTGTCCCACACTCTGTGTTCTCATCACACAGATCTGTGTCCAGTCCCCAAATGTGGGAAGGAAGCAAACAGGCTCCACATCAGTCTGAACAATAAAACACACACCCTGCATGCATTCAGGAACAGTGTCTCCTTCATACCCAGTCCTAGCACAGTGATATCAGGCAGTGCTTTTATCTCCTGCAAATCCATTCAGTGAGGTAAGATAATGAATGGCACAGCTCAGATCAGATGCCAGGAGAACAGAGCAGTCTGGGTGGGGGGCAAACCATGATGTCGTTCCCCTGGCAAGGCTGAGCTGTTCTGAGTTTCCTTGGCATCGCTGTGAACAGCAGAGGGAACCCACAGAATTCCCCCTCAAAGCCCTTCTTTTGCATCTTGGAGGAGGAAATGCCCCAAGACACACAGGGTACAGCAGGGCTAAAAAGTGCTGATAAAACTGGTAAGTAATTGTGATAGCTTGGAAAGGTTACTCTGAAACCTCTGAGCTCAGTCCCCAAAGTTCTGTTTAGGGCAGAAATGAAAACCTAAAGTGTGTTACCTCAAGACATCTGATGTAGTTTTAGAGTCGAGGGGATGAGGAACTCGCTGAGAATTTCTGGCAGGTAGAAGCTCGTCTGTCTGCGCTACAGAGATGTGGTGATGGAGAGAGGCCTGCAGAAGAAAAGAGCAAAAATGTAAGTCCTCATACAGCAGGAACTGCTAAAGATTCCCAAGAAACATCCACTGTGAATCACCTCAGGACAGCGTGGGAAGTTGGCAATTCTGTGTTGAACCACGCATGACCACATATACTTCCAAATCAATGGTAACATTTTTGAATAAACAGACTGGAGTTCTGCAGTTCTGGAGTGGGAGGTCTCAGGTTCACTCTGACACCACAGACTCCAAGTGCAGCTTTTACAGGCATGGAAACAGCAATGGATAATGAGTGCTCCATGTGGAACATGACAGACCTTCAGGAAGAGGGGACACTGGTTCTGTGCCTGAGGACAGGAGGACCAGAACCACTGCGGGAGGTTCTCGGCTTTGGCAGTCGACACGAAGTATCCCAGAGCCAGAGGCTGCTGCTTCAGCTCCTCGGGGGCTTCCCTGGAGAGGAGACGTTCACCTTGGCTCTGCAAGACAGGGAAAAAGCAGCTCTGAGGGTGGTGTCACCTGGAATGGTGACTTCATTTTAATTACTGTCCTATGACAAATGAGCCCTCCTTTAGCCAGTCAGGAATCTCAGTCAAAGTTACCCAGGCCCTGCCTTATTCCCCTGCAGTTGGGTACTCCAGGTTTATGTTTCAGAGGCACTGTAGAGCAGTTCACTTCATCCATAAATGTCAATAGGTTAAAAGAAAAAGGCAAAGATTCCACTGCACAGAAAGCAGCTCAATTACAAATCCCTCCCTGCCAATCCCTTCCAGTGGGTCTGGACAGGAATCCAAGGCAGGGAAAAAGCCTGGAGCAGGTGGCACTGGGAGCCCGGCACACGGGGCCGGTGCCCAGCCATCAATTACTGCCCTGACCCTGGGCCCACGGGGGAATGATCACACACTGCTGCTCTGCTAAAGCCAAACATTACACTGCAATTACCAGGCCTGGCTTAATGGTTAATGGGAATTACTCAGGTTCAGCTGGAAGGGGCTTGTCCAGGGCTCTGGGCTCAGGCCATGAGCCTCCCAGGGCTGCTCCCAATGGATGCAGCTCCACTGAAAGCAAGCTCTGCATAGAAGTGGGGCAGAATGGATTGCTGAGGGAACTGGGGAGAGAGAGAGTGAGCAGTTGTGATTTATGGCTGCAGGGTTTGGCAGCAGAATTTAGAAGTTTTCATTTGCCCACACACCAGTTTGGAATAACTGGGACAGCAATGTGCTGTTATCAAACCTTTGATGGGCGAGTTGTACAATCCACACAAGGTGGTTGTGGACTGAGCTCACAAAATGCAGGATTAGCATTTCTGTGGCTGAGGCAGGAGGCATTTCTCCCTCACTGACTGTATTAAAGCTGCACTGAGGCATTTTGGCAGAGTTTGCAAGGAAAATACAGGTAGGACTTTCTACTTCCAGGGGTGAAACTACCACCATTTAGTTACATGTTCAAGAGTTAGAATTCTGATCTTGAGACATCTCAGTGACATGTCAAAAATGGTTTAAGTTACCCTCTTTCTCTCATAAAATACTGTATTATTTAGTAAAGTAGTAATACGCTACTACTTTAAACTTAATACTTTTAGAACAAAACTTCACAGAAACTTGTGAAGCATAAAATTCCTACCTACTTGTGATGGAAACCATTTTAAGAGAACAGCTCAGTCTTACATCCATGATAAAGTGTAGGAGGGAAAGAGTTCCATCAAACCTGATCCAAGCTATGCCAATTCAAAAAAATAACTTGAATTACCAAAAATAATTTGCATTTTAAGTAATCACTGATGTTGGAACTGACTTTATAAAAGCCACTTCAAACAAAAATAACTCTCAAATGCTGTTTGCTCTGGGCTAAATATTCCTAAGAAAACAACATCTGCATAACCATCCAGCACCTGCAGAGTTTCCATGGGCAGTTTCACCACTGGGAAAATTCTCTCCCTCTTGCCTCCCCTGAAATCCACAGGAACAGGACTATCACAGCTTCCCTTCTCTCAAAGGCTTGTCCCTTCATTCCAGGGACATTCCATAGGATTTTCCAGGAAAGAATGGATGAGTACAGATTAAATCTGTGCAGGTCATCAGCTATGGCTGTGCCACACAAAAATAAAACTGCTCTCGTCCTGCTCTCTCCCACTCAATTATCCACCAACCATTAACTTGGAGGGTGCAAACAGCCAATGCAGAGACACCTCCAGCAGTATTTAACCTTCAATTTTAACCTAATTTTTGCTTGCTGTTGACCTAATTATGTGTCAGGATGTAAGGAAATAGATGTTTTGGAGGATTTGGGTCTTTCTTTTTATTTTATTTTAAGCAGTGTATGCCCTATGGTGCTCTAGCCTTACCCTACTGTGATGGTAGTGAGATCCCACTCCAGTGCCAGACGGTGATCCAGGGGAAGGAACTGGGGAGGAATTTGGTGAAGAGTGAAGATTCCCTGTTATCAAAATTCTAATGTCATTGTCCATGTCATCTGGGAATGGGAGGTCAAACATGTCATCTGAAAAGGAAAAGAAAGGAGAATAATTTCCAATGTGCTATACTCTTTTCTCCAAGAATTTTTTATAATTTATTACATTCCCCTTTTTTTTTTTTTTACATACTCCCAAGACAGATGAAAGCAGAGATAAAGACTTTACTGTTTAACCCCCCTTAGAACCCCTGACTGTAACCACACAGACATGAAAGGGAGAGTTGGCAGGCAACTATTGGGATAATGAATTTTAGCAGCGGCCACAGAATGAACATAATTCCCATTGTAGCACCTCCATAAAATCCAGACTGAATTTTGTAACAGAACAATTGACACCTCTGTGCAGTTGGTGACAGAGACCCCTTAACAAGACATTTGGAATCATCACACACAGCTCCATGTGCTGCTGCCACAGGTGCTGCTCCTCAGGCTCCCAGAGCTGCACCCCAGCTCCAGCCTCTGGGAACAGCCCTGGCAGCTCCAGGGAAACTGGCCCCGAATCCACGAGGGCGGCAAGGGACTGGTGATCCTTTCAGACACTGCACCAGAATCCCCAACAAAGCAGCCTTCATATCCCACTTTCACCTCAGGAGTTCCACACAGCTTGTTAGCATAATTGGCTGGATTAATTTGGTTTATGTTAATATGTGGGGAGGGCTAAAGATACAGGGAAGATGTGTTTGCCTTGTGCATTCCATTACTCATCATCTGCACACAGGTTACAATACCCCGAGTAAGTTATGGGAGGGAAGGATAAGGCACCATCAACACAGCCAAAAATTACAGCATCCCAATATGGTTTAGAGGGGTTTTTCTTATCCAGATTGCTCAGCAGGCGAAGAAATACAAGTGTATAATGACATTTAAAGCACATTTTAGTGGGTAGACAGGGACAGTGGGAGCTGTCTGAATTAACTGCATTAATTAGAATTGCAACCAAATTTATACTGACACACGAAGCTCTAAATAGAAGTCATGCATCCAACATACAATAAATAACAATTTCTATTGAAAAAGATGAATTTACGCTGTATAAAGTGGAAAAGTATGTGTGTCCTGAACTAATTTCACCTGAAACCCCAGTAATAAAACAGGCAGGTGGTTGTTTTCCTTCATCTCCCAAAGAGAACTTCTGGATTGCCAGAGCAATGCTTTAACTGAAGTTTATTAACTTGTGTCCTACAGCCTCAGTAAACAAACCAGAGCTAATATCATGTTCTGCTTGGCCCCCAGAGCAGAAATGAGCTGGCTAATGGCATAGGAAGCAGCTTAATCATTAAGTAGAGCAGAGTTAAGAAAATTAAATTTAACACCATTTTGGAAAAGGCCATTCTTGTACCTGACTCTAATTAACATCTGCAGCACCAACGGGCAGGTTAATGCAGGTTAATGTTTGTTCAGCTTGAGAGGGATCCCGGTGCCTCCTGGGACAGGGATTGAGAGGGGCAACTTCCCTTCAGAGGCCCTGGGACATTCCAGGAGGGACAGATCAAAGCCTTAAAAACAGTAATGTGCCTTCCTCTCTAGCCCAACTGCCCTCCTCATTAATACATCCACTGTACATGTTTGTAGCTACTCTTGGTTTAAATTGCTTTGCACTCATTTAAAGGATTTGGGACAAAGCAGGAAAATGCTTATTTGGATATAAAGCATTAACCAGAGTTGTGCTGATTCAGACTGCAGGTTCAATTTAAAAGCACTCTGGGGGCACCCGGGAATCTCAGGTTGGGATATTTTCCCTACTCAACCACAAGGGCCTCCTTCCTGTCAGCTTTGCACACAACAGGGCATGATGTGAAGCACGACTGGAAAACAGCAGCTGGCCTGAGCAAGTCACAACAAGACAAAGCACATTCTGGTCTGTGCCTCTTGGTGCACTGGCTGTTCCTTGTCCCTTTGGTAACAGCATGACTCTGAAAACACGCTCAGGGAAAGCACAGAGTCTCCCCCTGTAGCTACAGCCCTGCATGGTTCCCTTGACAGGGGGGTGTGGGATCTGTGCAGAACCCTGGCCCCTCAGGGGTTTATTCCTGCCCAGCTCAGCTCTGCTGACACCCTGCAAAGGCCCCAAGAGATCTCCCCCTCACTCACCGTTGGTGGGGCTGAAGCCATCCTCGTTGGGGTAATTTGCAGGTGCCACCTGGATGGTGGCAGAGGTGGGGAACACCAGGATGTGTGTGCAGGAGGCGTCCTGGGGGGTGTTGAGCTGGGACGACTGCAGGTTCAGCGCCGTGCTGCGCCCGAACACCGAGCCCATGGTCACCGCGTCTGCGGGGACAGAAACGGCACAGGGGGTCACTGCAGCGCCTCCCAAACACTGCTCTGAGTGCAGGGGCACCTCTGCCAACCCCACCTGCTCTGCAAACTCAGACACAGCTGAAGGGCCTGATCTTCAACAGACTACATTGCTGCAAGAGCAAGACCACCAGCCCCACCCCTCCTGTCATTCTGCTGTCCCTTAATCAAATATTTACTTGTTACATGAGCAAGTTAAATTGATTTTTCACACACATCTCTGTAGAATTATGAAATACACCCTACTGTGGTCGATATGAACACAAGCACAAAAACCAAGCCACAGGACAATAAAGCTTCTCTCTCCTCCTCCTCTATTCTTCTCAATTATCCACCAACAATTAACTTGGAAGGTGCAAATAGTCAATGCAGAGACACCTTTTCTGCAGTATTTAACTGGCACTTTGAATTTTAACCTAATTTTTGCTCGCTGTTGACCTAATTATGTGTCAGGATCTAAAGGAAAAAAATTCTGTTGAAGGATTTGGGTCTTTCTTTGTGTTTTACTGTGATATGAAAAAAAGCCTCATTTGCCATCTGTTTTCTCACATTACAAAATCTCTGCTTTGAAAATATTCAGCATGATAAGTAATTTTCAAGCTCAATTAATTCTGGTCTGTATTAGTCTTTTCTTTCTAAACTTAAAAAAACCCCAGAGTGGTTTGTAAGGATACGTTAAGGATGTGTCACCACATAACATTAAAAAGTACATGCTTAGGTAAAACAACAAAGGGAACCTCATCATTAAATTTTATTTCAACTTAAGCCCATGGACTGCAGCTTGTAAGTGAACTTCCTAAATAACTTCAGCATGTAAGAAGGCAAGTGGGCTTCTTTTCATTTCCACAGGCTCCTACTCATCCCCACTGCAGCCTCCTCCATACACGAGGGTGTCTGGGACACAGCTTCCAGCCCATGGGAACTGGGCTGCCTGAGCCCAGTTATGTTAATACATGGGGAGGGCTAAAGATAGAGAAGATGTGTTCCCTAGGGAACAGATCAGCACCTTGGCAGTGGCCCACAGTCACCTTCCCTCAGGAGACTGCTCTTCCCACATAGCATCTCTCCATGGTATTTTGGGGAATCCCACTGGCTCAACCTATTGTCTGCCACACATAGCCATGCTAGTCAAGTTCTTAATAGAAATCCCAAGATTATTGTGCCCAAGTGTGAAATGTGATAAAGAAGAGTTTTGCTGGCATTGCCATAGCTGGCTAAAACATACCTGGCATCACCACGAATGATCCCTGTGGCTCCATGGCAACGAGGCAGGCACTGAGGATGGAGGGGGAATCTGCTGCGGAGATGCCGCACATGCGGCAAACCTCCTTCAGCTGTTTGCTGATTGTCTGCAGAGAGCACTCCCCGAGCAGGATACTCCAGTCTGCAAGGGAAAAGCACCATGGGAGGACAGAGCTCATGCACAGCCAGCATTTGCCTGGAAACAGCAAAACATTCCCAACACCTGGCATTTCCCTAATCCCAAACTCTCCAGGACTGACTCCTGTGCACATGAGGGGTCTTGCCCTGCAAATCAGGTGCTCGAGCAGTTCCTGTGGGATGTTTTATTCCAGGCCAGTCTCTTGGCTTTCCTTTGTTCAATAAATTTTTTTCCCCAAGACCTTTTTGTTTGTTTAGCGACATTTGAGTTGAGGAATCACAACTGAATCCTGTCTCTATTCCTATGTCAGGATAACTTCATTCAGAACTTTTTCTAACATATGATAAAGCCTCTAACTTGTCTTGGAAGGAGAGTGTGCAAATCCTGCACAACATGAGGGAGTAACATCAGATCCAGGGCCCAAACAAGGCAAGGTTTATGGAAACCAATACAGGAATTCAGTACCAGGGTAGGACTACAGCCAGCTCTGCTGTAATCCATGCTGTCATGGCCCAGGAAATCCCAGTTTGGAGGATCCGCGTGATTTCTCTGCCAGGTACTTTTACACTCAGATCCACTTGGTCAAGTGGGCATCAGTGTCAAGACAATGATGGGGACAAAGGGAGAGAAAGGGCTTCAGCAGCTCTGGTGTTGATTATAAACTTCTAAGGAGCCCTGCCTGGGAAGCCTGGAAATGTGGCTTCCCATCCACGTTTGCCCTCACTAAACTCTGGCAAAATAAACAATCTATCCTGTCTGTGATAGAATTTGACACACCTTCTTCACCTTTTGTAAGGTCATAGTTCTAGGAAGCAGAGACAGCATTTGGCAAGGTTAAGCCAAATTCACCCCATCTAATGTCACTGTGTGAGAGCAGAGTGCACCCTCAGCAAGTCTGCAGGTGGTGCAAAACTGAGAGGAATGGCTGAGTCCCCATCCCTGGAAGTGTTCAAAAGCTGTGCAGATGTGACACTTGGGGACACGGATCAGTGGTGGCCTCAGCAGTGCGGGGGAACAGCTGGACTTGAGCTCAGAGGGCTTTTCAAACCTAAACAATTCTGTGGTTATGTGATTATCACTCCCAAATTTTTAGTTTGAAAGGTTTGTGATCAGGTCTGAGCCATCCTGCCTTTCACCCTGGGTCCCTGTCCCACTGCACACCCTGGAGTGGCAGCCCTGACAATTGCACACCTTTCAGCTCCCCGTGGCCCAGCCGGCCCAGGCGCCCGATGACGACTCTCCAGGGCAGGGATGTCATCTGGACAATGCCAATGCACCACTCCCAGAGCTTCTGCAGCCCAATCTTCCGCGCAGACAGCTTGCTCCTCCTTGACCTGCAAGGCAAGGAATTAAAATCAAGAGTGAGAGGAGAATCAAGGACAATATTCAGATTTCTGTTCTCTCTAATTTTGTCACTGTATGTCACTATAGAGGTCTGGGCAGTCCCTAACCTACCTTTTACTACTACTAACAAGAAAAAACTTAGGTGTCTGCTTTCAGTACTATTACTGTAGCGCTGTCAAACTGCTGAGCAATACACCACGTGTTCCTCAAGGAAAGATTTTAAACAAAACAGGTGTAAAACAAGTTTAACTCAGTTGCTTTTCCCTGTGCAGATCTGAAAATCTACAAGTGCCAACTGAAATGTTCTCACTGTAACACCAGCATGATCTCCTGAGGAGGAAAGGGGAAGGCAGGGACGTGCAAGGAGCTGGTGAGGGATGACTCAGCCATGGATCCCTGGAGAAGCAAGGGCAGTGAGTACCTGCTGGGCAGGTCGATGTTGACAATGCAGGTCTCCAGCAGCTCCCCGTGCAGGTCAGTGCAGGATGCCAGGAGCCAGCGCTGGTCATGGGACAGGCAGTACCCCACAAAGAGCACGTTGTATTTCTGACTGGCCTCTCCAAATGTCTCTCCCAGCTCTGTCTGCTTGTCTTTGATGGGGGCCAGGATGAAAGGAGGTGAGTACAGCTGGATTGGGCTAGGCCTCTGCAACAGAGTCAGCACAACCATCAGCTGGTAGATCAGAAACTACTGAACACAAGGAACACACAGACACTGGCAGTGAGTACAGAGACAGGCAAGCTTGAAACAATGAGTAAATTCAAACCACTCCTAGTGAGGAGAGAGATTGGGTTATAGACAATTCACTGCTGCCAGTTAAAGCTGATGCACTTCAAACCTATCTAAAGATTTCTTTTTATGTACAGGTAACCCAGGGTATGAAAGCAGTCTTTGGACCAGTGTCTGACACAGGCAGGAGTTTAAACCCACTCCTGTTCCTTAATCATCTTTAGACCCTTGGCTGGATTTGCTCCAGTGCATCTGAGTTTCTTGTTTTGAGGAGCCCAGAAGGGAGGAGGACAAGCACCACCCTGGCTGTGCTGTAGCACCTTCCAAAGGCATCCCAACTGCTGCTCCTTGGGAGCATCCATCATGTCCAACAGGACTTCCAGGTCATCTTCTGCAAAACTGCTTCCCACATGGGTACCCCAAACCCATCTTTGCCTTGGAACTGCCCTCTGGAAAACACACAGGAGGGGCCTCACCAGACATGCTCCATAATTAAAAAATGGTAAGGATATTTTCTTAATTCTTCAGCAAAGTTCGGGAGTCTGCAGTGCAGACTGAGAACAAATGTGTAAAATGTAATAAACAGAGATTAATTAAATGCACTAAGTAAATGCCAATAAGTTTGGCTTTGCAAGTAGGTTTTTAAACCCTCCCAAGCAGCTCTTTATGTCAAGGTAAGTGTTTTAAGTATTTTCTTGGTCCATTAGATCTAAATAAAATATTCAGAGTTATCTTTCAAAGAATGCAAAACATTCATAGAAAGTAGGATGGATTATTCTTCCTTTGAAATCCCTGAAATTCCATAATCAGGGCTTTAATATTTACAGTTTAAAAAAAAAAAGATAAGCTTATTGAAGAGGGGGATTTATCCATTACCTCAGGGAATTAATATAACATCTGCAATTAGGCACAGGAACTTATTTCATATATATGCATATATATGTGAACAGAAATAAAAGTTGGGTTTAAACTCTAGTTGGAGCACTATAAACTGAAAACAGAAAATGACTCAGAATCCCAACTAACAATGTTCATTTTCTTTCCTTTCACACTTTAACCTTTTACTTTATGACTCAAAACCAGAAGCTTAAAATGTTTTGAAAGCAAGTTAGCCTGATGGTTTTGTTATTATTTTCTATTCCACATTACCTTGCCTTTTCCCTTTATATCATCGTCTTCTATACCTTGAAAAAAATCACCCAACAAGTATTTTCTCTACTCTTTGATATTTGAGGAAAGTGGTTACAGTTTATTAACAGACTTGGATCTTCTTGCCACCAATACCAACCTCAGGATTTTTGAGGGTCATCTCAATGCTGGCAGCTGGCCCAAAGCCTGTGAGGGACTTGATGTGGATCTGTGTGGGCAGGGGCCTCCTGCACTGGCAGTACACAGAGAACGCCAGAGACTTCAAGTGCTGAATGTAGAAAACCTGCTCATCCTTCATTGTCTGCAGCATGTACTGGCAAGGCACAATCTGTGGAATTCAGACACACAATAAAACAGGGCTGAGAGGCTTCCAGGAGCTGTTCATTAATATCCAACCAGACCCACACAGTCACTGGTCACTGAACACTCAGCACACTTTGGGATGCTCCACAATCTGCATTACAGGCCCCTTGGAAGGAGTGGCTGCAGCAGGCAGGGACTGCACCCTCTGTCACAAAACTGCTTCCACCACAGTGAGAGTGAATTTTAATCCATAAAACCCAAACACCTGTATTCAAACACCGTATTCAAACACCCTGAATTTTTTACAAGTGTTTTTCTGGGCAACATCTTCACTTACAGGTGGCCTGAACCACACCATCCCTGAATGTTGTGTTCATGGTTAGGGCTGGGAATTGTTTGCTGTCCTTGTGGATTCTTTCAACAAATATTTTCAGTAGTAATAAAACTTAAGAGTCACAAAACTTACTACTTTATGGTTCTTGCTTGAACCTTCAGAACCCTGGCAGAACATTCTGCTTACTAAATGTGCCTGTGTGCTTTTAAAAGCCAGCTTTACCCAAGGATTTCAGAAGCTGAGCCTTCACCCTCTGTACAGGAATGGTAATAAAGCTGCAAACATTTGGATTTGATTTATTTTGAAGAAACTGCATGTTGTGTGTGCTGTGGTACAGCTGTGAGAATACAGTGCTGGAAGTAGATCATGTTTCCCTTGACTTAGAGAAAATTGCTGTTTTGACTTAAACTGGCAAAATGTATTTTGAGGAACAAAAAGTGAATGTGCAAACAAACAGCACTGAGAAAAAGGGTCAGTGTGCTACAGCCTCAGCTCCAATGGCAGTGCAGGGGTTACACAGTTCTTGTGTTTCAGACACTGTGCTATCAGTGGCTGCTTTGGTTTTAGTATCCCCAGCTCTGGATCAATCAGCTGCCTGCAACCTACCACAATATGAAGTTGTGGATCTGATTTTCAGCTCGTCCCCAAGCCTGAAATATTTTCGTGACAGTTTCCCCCATCCTTTCAGGGGACAGTGAGGTCAGAAACTATCAAAAACAACAGTTTTCCATCCCCAACTTGAGACACCACAAGAAGTTCCAATTTTTAATTTTTAAAACTAATTTGAAATACCTTTAAACCAAGGTGAGCAGACACGGATGAGACACACAGAAATCCTTCCCACACTGTTCCTGCCTGTGCCCTCTGGCCTCCCATTGCCCCCACATTTATTGAGCCTCAGCCTCTGTTGACAGGAGGCCTGGCAAAATGCAGCCCGCCTGGGCAGGAGGCCAAGAGCTGCCTCTGGCTGCACAAATTCAATTCTTCAGCAATTCCATAGTAAGTAACTGTTTTTATATGCCAAGTTACATGGTAAATTATTTTTAAGAAGCAGATAATAACAATACAATAGTCATATTATACAATAAATGTCTGGCTTCACGTACTTCTTTTGGATTAAATAGTATAAATCAAGGGAATATAAACAGCAAACGACTCAACATGTAAAGTAATCAAAGGAGCAACTGGCCAGTTTTGGCAATGGCAACTCGAGTTACAACTTAAATAACTGAAATCCCTCTCCAGGAAGCACTGAGCAGATAGGATTGCTGGGACCATGGGACAGATTCGATGCAGGGAAACTGTGGCTGCTGTAATTAATTTCCTCATCAAAACAAACACAAGGGGTTGTTTTAATATACAGACTTGTACTGTCAACAAAATAATTTGTAAATGCCACCTACATTTTATGCATTATCTCCCAGTTATCTCTTAGCACTGTGTCCATATCACAAGTGTGCTGTGACACAGTCTCAGTGTGAGGATATAGAGGAAGGCAGAGTTACCTGGAGAATGAAAGAATTCCTCATATTCTCAGGCAAGTTGTCCAACATTTCTGTGTAGCATCTCATGAGGCTCAGGAGCCAGAAGTTGGTGGAGGCAGACTCCTCGTCGGCAGTGTAGGTGAAGGGATCCACCATGTAGATGACCACGGCGGGGGGGTAGGCGTTGCTGTCCGCAGCGTCCGGCTCCGTGGGGATCCCGATCCGCTCCCGCTCCGACGGGCTGGGGGCAGAGCCACAGGTCAGTACTGCTTGTGTCTGGGGCCAGCGGGAAGGAAAGCAAAACTAAAACCCACGAGGACAGGCATGGAGATGAGTTGTGCTCACAGTAGCTCCTGATCCGAAATAGCTGCAGTTAATTAGCCATTAAAGGTACCATACAGTCTAACAGCCTCTCACTGAATGCAATCAGACCAGCTCAGACCTGAAGAATATGGAAAAGTTGACTCCTTAGCCGTGTGTCTTTTCATGTAGGTGTGTGTTTGGGTTTTGGTGCAGTTTAGGGTTTGCTTTAGGGAGAGGTGGAAGGGGGTGAGTAGGAATTTGGAAGGGCCAAAGCAATTCACAGAGCCTGAAGTCCTGCTCAGGTCCAGGGAAGGCTCCACTGGTAAGAGAACAAGCAGTTGGGAATTTCTTACTAGGTAAAACACTCCTCCCATGCCTCAGCCAGGAGAGAAGGCTCAACATCTGTAAGTGATCAAAGGTTCTCTGTCAGAAGCCCCTGCAGCTGCTCAAAGGGTTTTTTGCACAGATCAGGGAACAGATGTCTCAAGGACCAGCCCAGCTACAGCAGAATGTGGGCGTTTCCCTCTCTGTAACACACACCAGGACTTATCAGCTATGTGCATTATTATGACAGTAATGAAAAACATGCTGCCTTAGAAAGTTACTTACATACAATGCTAAAAAACCTTTTCTTAATTTTTATGTGATGGATGGCTATTCATAATGAAGTCTTTAAATAAGTTGTGCTGCCCAAATTTATTTTAAAGTAACAGGACTACAATTGTGTCTCCTGACCTCACAGTGTGCCAGCTTGCCAAACAAAATGCAATGCAAAAGAATTGGGAAAAATAAATCCATGGCTTGCATTTTGCATCTGTTAATGCTGGCAGGTGTGATGGAGGAAGAGGCACTCAGCTCCATGGGGTACCTGCAAGTGCTGAGCCACAGGTGTGGCACAGGCCCTGACACACCCCATGTGCTCCTGGTGCTGCAAGGACAGGGCAGGTGGAGGGTCCCAAGGCAGCTCCACACCCATGCAGCTGAGTCGGGCTGGGATTCCTGTGCTGAAAAAGGGGAGGGGTTGTTTTTCCTGTTCCCACTTGTCAGTGACTGCTCCTACCTGCTCGGCTGTGCTGCAACTGCAGAGGGCCCCCTCCCTGGAAGGGTTCCCCTATGGATTAGAGGCTGTCTGAGCACAGGACAGGATCAGTAGCAGCACTCTGAGCCACGCGAGCGCTTCACTTACCCATCCTGTCCCTCCTGCTGCTGCTGTGGCAGGCTGGGGCCGGGCTCGGGGTCGGCCCCGGGCCCCGCGCTGCCCTGCGAGCGCTCGGCCGCGCCTCCCGCGGCGCCGCTTCCCTGCCCCGAGCCCGCAGTGCCGCTGAAGGCCGGCGTGGAGGACGTGCCCATCTGGCTGGCGCCGGGCGTGGCGGAGGACGCGGACAGCTGCGGCACCGAGGAGCCCGAGGAGGAGGCGCTCCCCGCCGCGAGGCTGGTGGTGCCCGCGCTGGGCGTGGAGCTGAAGGAGCTGCCCGTGGCCGGGGCCCCGGCGGCGGCCGAGAGGCACGAGGAGGAGCTGGAGGGAGCGGGACCCGAGCTGCCGGGAGCTGCCTGCGGCTGGCTCGGAGCCGGCGTTTGGTACTTGGGGGGCAGCAGGAGGCTGCTGTCCAGCTGCAGGGTGGCCAAGTAAGGTGCTGGAATGGCATGGAAAGAGGCATTATTAATGACAGTCAGATCAAAGGAACCTGCACCAACCTGCAACTCCGATGACGTTCCCTGCACTTCTACAACATTCTAGGAGTATACAAATGCTAAGAGAACAGATGAGTTTTATGGTCCCTTCCAACCAGACCACACTGTCATTCTGTAGTATTTGTGATACACAAACACTTTATACTGAACTGACTTTTTAGAAAAGAATTTGAATCTCTGACACAATCCCCAGTGACAACACAACTTTCTGAAGCAGGCAAATTTACATGGAAGAATTTAAGATAAAGCATTGTAACATCTTTTAAATTTTTGAACAGACCATAATGTATACCTTTAGCAAATGCACACTGTGGGTTTGCAGATGCCCCCCAGGCCCAGAGCCGTGGGGTCACTCACCGAGGTGATGGCGGCAGACCTGCGCGTAGAGCTTGAGCCGGGAATGATTGTCACAGTCCTCGGAGCCCCAGGGCTGGCTGAACCACTCGCTCACCAGCTCGTCCGTCAGCTTCTGCGCCACGCTCTTGCCCACCTGCATGATCCCGTCCCGCAGCACTTTGCAGATGGGCTTGTGCTGCCCAAGTCTGCACATCTGCCAGGGGAGGGAAGGACAAACACCCATAAGGAGATGCCAACCACCCCAGGAAGTTACAGAGACTGGCCTGTGGCTTAAGCCCCTCATTCTCAGCACATAGCTAGGGGCTTCTTAATAAATATCTAAAAATAAAAAAAAAAGTGTTTCATTTATCTGTTGCCTTGAACTAGACTCACAGCAAAACTTAGCTTTTAAAATAATCTGACATATTGGGGAGTAAGTGCTAAAGAAATAAATGCTTTTATCCCCAGCCTAGCAACTGTGAGAAAGCGACAGCTTCTTTAATGTGCTCCTTGCTCTTTAGGCTTGGTTGGGCCATCACTGGGAGGCTGCAGCTCTATTAATGCCTCTTCTGCCTCCTCTGTTAAATGAATGTGTGCAGGGAAGAACAGACAGCAGCAAACACCCCAAACTGCCCAGAGAATCCCAGCCTCACCCAGATAGCATTCTTGGGCTCTGAAAGTGCAGAAAGGCCTCAAAACGAAAAAAAAACCCTTCTTCAAATAATTGTTACTTTAAACCCCAGGGATTTCTCCCAGTGGACATGCACTGGAGCAGCAATGACACTTAAGAAGCAATAATTCAGTGTGGTCCCTCTTTCCAACCTCGTATACAGCACTCAAGTCCCTGAAGAAAGTTTTGGCTCCGTCGAGCAAGGCCTCATTTTCCGGACACACCACGATGTAGGCGACATCCCGATGGCCCCCGTAGGGGTCCAGCAGGAGCCTCTCCCAGAAGGGCAGGGAGAACGGAGAGATTGTCAGGAAATCCTTGTCATAGCCCACCAGCAGCGTTGGGATTGGGAGAGGCTCAGGGGATTCCTCAGAGCCTTCACAGGAGAAAAAAACAAATAAAGAAAAAGTGTTAAAATACCTGGTTTAACTGCACTGGGTCTCTGCTGGCCCAGGAAGTGGGTTCTTTTACAGAAATACTGGAAATCACTCATCCCTTGCTGTTGTGAGAGTCCCACAGGTTTATCATGGAGTGGGAATGGTTATCAAGGGTGTGCCATGCCTGATAAACCATGTGCTCCCAGCCTTTCTTCTTGGAAAAGATATTTAATAAAGGAGAGGAAAGATTTATATTGTACTTAAGGAATGTCACATAATCAAAATTGTTGGCCAAAGTGGAGGGAGCTGATCTAAGCACCACTTAAACTTTCCTAGAAAGCTGCAATAAAACATTTCCCAGTGTACTCTAAGCTCATGTACTGCCCTTCCTGACGCTTCATCTCATGGTTTTCCTTTGTCATAGCCATACCCACAGCCCAGGAGCTCCTGTTCAATCACAGGCAATAACAGGAACACACAAAATCTGACCTTACAGCTCTTCATCCACCTCCACCTGGTTGTGCAAAATTACTGATGCTTAGAGAAATTCATTCATAGGTATATAATACTACACAAAGTCATTATAATTCTAAAAATTGCCTCCTGCCCCTCTCCATAGGATGTGCTCCAAGCACTGCTGTCCCCACAGAGAGGATTATTATCCAGAGTAACAGGGTGTCTCCCAGATACTGCCTCAGTAGAAGAAATATTGCTGAAAATGTCAAGCTAAAATATACCCAGTAGTTCCTGCAGAATATAATTCAACTTTATTAAAAAGTCAGCATCCAGTAAAATTCACTGACTTTCCATCAGAGGCTGTGCTCTGTACTCTATGGGAATTTTGGTGTTATTCTCTGGTAACAATTGGCAAATCCTAACTCTTCAAATTACAAACGCTGCAAAAATTATTAGAAGTGTTCCTGGTGGGGCACAACAGCTTTAGACAGGAATTGGAGTTACCCCCAGTTGTCCTAGCCCCAAGGAAAGCAGCAATATATCAAATACCAATAGAGAGCAAAGCGTGGTGGAGCTGTAGGAAAAACATTAAACCAGGCTGCAGTGGTTAAGCCTGAAATAAACTGCAAGCAAGAAACAGAGATCGAAATGCCAGTCATTATTCTGCAAACCTGCACCGACAAAATCTGCTTTACTATTTTGCATTTTACAGAAGTGCCACTTACATCCAGGAGATACTGAAACTGAAACTTCTCATTAAGGCTTTGGGAACCTGTGTGGAGAAAGCATTCCCAGTTTTTCTGGGTTTTCAGAGCTCACACAGGCCCTGTTCCCATTATGATGTGGCTGATTTCAGCAGCTCCCTCTGCTCCCATTATGTCTACACCAGCCTGCTTTGGTCTGAGCCAGCCCCCCCTTCAGGTGAGGGGGCTGAGCACAATTTCTGCTCCCTGTAAATGTGCATCACCTGGAGGGGTAAAACCTTCTCCAGGGTATCACAAAGGCCTTTTGAGGCACTTTAAAGATCAGTGAAGAGCCCCCTCAACCCATATGAACAGCCCCTTCCTATCATTTCCAGGAGAAAGTGCCCATTTCTAGGAAGCTGCACTCGCACTTGGCTCAGAGCCCAGTGTAGGTACCGTAGGTGCCCCGTCCTGCCATCTTATGGAACTGCTGCCAGGTGAGTGGTCCCTGCACGTGCTGGATGTTCTCCCAGGTCCTTCCCGTCCGCTTCTTCTGGATGGCATCCTGGAGAAAGGGCTGCAGGGAGAGCAGCATGCGCACCACGTCCTGGGAGGAGAGCATGCTGATGTCCAGCACTGCAAGGGACAGGGAGCAGCAATCACTTCAGGGAGGGACAGCAATCCCTCAGACACAGCAGCAGCTTTTGTGCACTGTTCCTTGAATTGCTCTGCACACTGCCCATGGAATTTGGACAACTCTGATTAGCTGGATGACGCTCAATGTGGCATTGTCAAAAACACTGCTGTCACCACAAGCCTTTACACACACATTGCAGTACCACTGGTGTGCAGCTCAGATCACTAGATGTCAGAGCATCTTCAGTATACAAACAAGTAATATTTAATTACAATTATTTCCCCCCTTTGGTACTTTTACCCCTTTTCCCCCCTAACTCAAACAGAGCAATTCTTTTTCTGCTTATACCCTTCTCCAAAATAAAAAAGAGATCCCTAATTTTGCCTTCCCCCAAATACCTGCATTTGCTTCAGATTTGTGAACTTCCATAGACTCATTTCCAATTTAGGCCACAAAGTCTGAGGACAACTAGACTGTTGGTACATTAGATGTAACTTACAAGCTTTCAGAAATCTACTTTATCTTTAGCATATTTTTAGTCCTGTCATTTCCCACATAAAGATTATGTGGGTCACAAGCAAACAAACTTACAGAGGTCACAAAACAGAGACAAAAGGCTCAGCTGTGCCCGTACCGTTGCTGTGAGGCCAGGAATGGACAGTGGCACTTCGGACAAGGGCTTCATCCACCTTGCCCCCCGTGGGGTTGTCCACGTACTGCCTGCCCTGCTCCAGGGCATTGAAACATTCCACCCAGGAGTCGTTGCTGTCAGCCTGCAGCCGGTCGTAGCTCAGGTTGACACAGGGCAGCGTCTGGCGGTTGTTGGAGGCCATGTAATCCAAGCAGCTCAGCGAGGTGAAGGGCTGCGTGTGCTGGTTCTGCAGCAGCAGCAAGAGGCTCATGGGAGGCTCCTGGCTCCTCCTGGCTCCCTCTCCCATCTGCGAGATCAAATTGCTCTGGCAGATCATCAGTCGCCTTTCTGCAGCCTGGCCGATGTCCGAGGTCTTGCCGAAAATATCCAGCTCGTCCTCGATGAAGAGCCCGGAGTTGTAGCCGAGCTTGCGGTTCATGATAGCGCTGAAGCCACAGGTGCAGCGGTACTGATCCTCGTTGGAGGAGTCGGGGATGTACAGCCCCACGTCGGCGCCCTTGATGTTCATGTTGCAGGCGCAGATGCAGCAGCTGTCGAAGTTCCTGTCCTTGAAGATGTTGAGCACAGAGTCGGAGAGGATGAGGGTCACGTACAGGCTGTGCGCCTCCGGGATGGGCTGCACCGTGCCCGGCTCCACCGAGTTGAGCGGCCGCGTGGTGGAGGGCGTGGAGGCGGGGGAGCCCTGCTCCGTGCTGTCGTACTTGACGGAGCCCTGTGCGCTGGCGGTGCTGGCGCCCGTGGGGTGCGGGCGTGCGCGGGGTGCGCGGCGTGGGCACCGAGAAGCGCGGCGTGGCCGGCGACGGCAGCACCCCGCCGCTGTTGCTGGCGGGGGCCGCGCTGTTGAGCGTCACGGGCGTGCTCATCTGCGGCGTGCTCATCTGCAGGTAGTCCTGCTCCGCCAGGCTGCCCACGCTGGGCACGTTGCTGCAGGGAAGGGTGGGAACAGAGACCCGTTCTGTCACAGCTCGTTTTGAAATACAAGGAGATAGTGGAACCTGAAGGGACTCATTGAAACTCCAGTAAAGAACACTCTGCTTGTAACTTTGACTCATAACTCTCAACAAAACTCAGAATCCTCACCATGTTTCTTATCATTATTCTTAGCATCTCACTACTGTTTCTTATCATTATGATAAAAAGTATCACTTCACCCTCTTAAAGGTTATTCTCATGGCCTAAAACATGAATGCTTTTGAGAACAATCTCTAGGTAAATTAAGTTAAGATTTAGAAAGTTTGCAACTTTTTTAGGGAAAAAAGAAAGAATAGTAGCTTTTATTTTAAACACCACTATCTGAAAACATACAGATTAGTAGAAATGAAAGTATCTCAGAGATACAGAAATCTTTCTTTTAGAAATGATCACTTGAAATAGCTGTCACAAGTCATACATGTGGCTCTGATACACAGTGTCACCTCATGGACACACTCTGCATGTCTGATTCTATAAATTCAAATCCTCATTTCAGATTACACAATCTGTGGCACAATGGGATAAGTTCCATTACAAACTCCTAGTCCAGTAAAGCTAAGAATTGTATTTTTGGGTCTCCTCCATTCATGACTGGGTTTTACTCCTCTGGTTTCCTCATTTCCTGCCAAATTCAAGTGACCACAGAACAGTTTGTCCATTCCCATGAGATGTCTTCCATCTACAAGGACTCATTTCAAGACACAGGTAATAAGGGGCCAATCAAAGAAAAAGATCTTGCTTTTCTCTTTCCCCATCACTTATAACCTGCTTACTTTTCTTGTAATGTGTTAATTACATATTAGAATGAGGAAAGAGTGTAAGAACTCAACGAGTCTCTGGATAAGGAAGAGGAAACAGGATTTTTCCATGTCTGTCTGTCCTCACATTGCATTTTGTGTGTTATTGGAAAGGACTATCATTTGAATGTCCACCTATCATTAGTGACTTGAAAATGAAAACACTGAAGACCTCTTTCCTTACAGTTACTTTATTACCTTGAACTGATGTGTGTCCAACTCAAAGCAGGAGAGGGGAAAATAATGAAGCAGGGTCTGAAGGAGTTGTGGAGCTGCAGCAGAGTGAGTGCCTCAGACTAATAAGAAAAGGTGACCTAGAAACCCTGATTGGCAATCACCACTCTGTCGGAAGCCTGCAGTAATAATCCTCACTCTAATTGGATTAGATTGAAAATGAAAGGGTTTCTTCCCCCAACAAATACCTGAAATTAATAACCAGCTCAGGCCCGGTGCATCAGTTACTATTATGAAAAAACCTGAGAATTAAATTGCTCCCTAGGCACTATATCAAGGGTTTACAATTTCTTCTTTGCAATTCTTTTGAGAACACTGAAGGACCCTTTGGGGCTGCAAAAGGACTGATTTAAAGGATTTACAGACTGATTTAAAGATACAAACTGCTTCGTCTAGAAATGAAGCAGTGCAGCAGGAGACCTCTGTACTATTACTGTGCTTTTTAAGAGGTTTTATTAATTTAATGGTGCAAATTCTTGCTAGCTTTCAAAACCTCCAGCAATGAATTTCCTCCATAAACATTGCTAATTTCTGAGAACTGAGTGAGGAATCCAAGCTTTGAAAATGAATGTCCGTGGTTCCCTGTAGGTCATGGCACTCTCCCTTTTGGTATCAGGAAGGATGGGGCAGGGCAGGGCAAGGCAGAGCAGGGCAGGGCAGGGCAAGGCAGAGCAGGGCAGGGAAGGGCAGGGAAGGGAAGGGCAGGGCAGGGCAGGGCAAGGCACCAATGTCTGTCTGATCAGCAGCTCTCCACAGCCCCATTCAGGGACACCACAGGAGCTCAGAGGGGCTCCCATGGGAACACAGACTGGAGAGCTCTTGCAGGCCCCCTCAACATTCCCAGAGCCCTGAGAAGTGCAAATGGATTCACCAGGACCAGAGGTCACCAGGCTGGAGCTCAAAGTGACACAAGGGAGCCTGACTAGAGGCTGGACATGGAAATGGGAGGACAGAGATGTTCAGTGCATTCATTTTGTTCCCCAACACCTGTGGTTTCTGTTGAATTACATTATTTCCTGTATCAGAAATTACCATTAATTCAGACACTGTATGTTCCTGTTCTTTTAAAAGCACCAAGAGTGGACACACACTCTAACACCCCTGACTGCCAAAGCCAGGGTTAAATGTTCCTGCTATCAGAACTGGTTTGAGCTCAGCCAATGACAAACCTAAAAGGTTTAAAATACATTTGTAGGTTAAAGCACTGTCAATACAAACAACCATTTTAGTTATCCAGCGTTAGGCATGGGCTTGACAGACCCATTTCCTCCAAGGCTGTACTTACTTGTAGCCATCTCTGATGAAAGTGGCTGCAGGTGGCAATGGAAGTTGTTCAATTTTTGGAGGGACAGCCCAAGAAGGCCTGAAGATACAGGCATCTGGAATCTTCAGAGGTAGGAGGCACTGGCTGGGCAGGATCTTCAGTGGAGCAAACAGGGAGGAGCCCACAAAAGGTTGAAATGATGGAACTTTGTGCACATACGAAAAATCCTGCAACATCCAAGTGACCTTGGTTACAATAATGTGGTCAGGCTGCTCTTTAGATATTTATTTTTAATTAAAATCTATTGTACTGCTCGAATCCTCTACAATCACCTTTTTCCCCCTCCCAAATGAACTACAATTATTCTTTCTACAAGGCATCCAAGAGTAGTTCCTTCAAGAAAACTCAGCTGAGGCTCCCTGTTATTCAGAGATGTTGCACAGCTTTATGGCAGGAGGTTTCAAATTGGATCAGGCTCATTTCAGACAGGCTGTGCCTGAAACATGAGCAGTGAACTATGAAATTTTCACACTACCTAACTTTTAGCACCTTATTAGGCACTTAAAAGATTGACCTTTGCAAGACTTCTGTACTGATAGTGGGGAGAGGCTGTCACAGTGTGAGGAACCCTGAGGTGCCTTGAGGCAGCCCCTCTAAACAACGCCCACCATGGGGGTTCACATCACTTTAGCAACAGCAGTGCACACTTTGCATATGCCAGTCATTGCAGAGTATTAAATACAAATATCTAAACAATCCAGCAAACACAGTATTGACTATCAGTGAAGTTCAGCCCAGCTGGGCTTGCAGTGACTGTCATGTTTGCTCGCAGAGAGTGATGACAAGAACTTCAGCCAGAGTTTCTAGAGCTATTCCAGCTCCTTCAGGAGTACAAAACTAGTCCTCTTGAGGCACTACTGCAAAGTAAAAATCAGTGTGAAAACAGTAACAGCAGTCTCAGTATTTAACATCTTGTTAGAGCTTTGCATTTTTTCCCTTGCACCTTGTCAAGCATTGAGGGATGAGGAATGTGTGGATTTCTATCTCCAGCTGCGGAATGCTCAGCACAAGGAATCTGCTTCCATGTTCTCAGAATGATCAGCAATGGGTTTAGTGCTTGTTTCCCCCACTGGAGTGTATGAGCAGGTGTGACACACAGAAGCAAGTCAATTGTGCTGTTGGAAATGTTCTCAGGCAGAATTGAAGTAAGTATTTTAATACTCCTGTAATGGTTGTGAGGGAGATTAAAATATCTTTGGTATCAATGATGCCCTGAAATCTGCTCCCACTCCAAAACCTTCAGCTTAACAAATTCCAAGAGAGACTTTTTTTTCCAAGCCCAAGTTATCCTGTTCTTAAACAAACAATTTACTGCACAAGCAGAAGAGAAAAACCAGCAAGGTCTGTGGCAAAGGCAAAGTCTTATAAACTTTATAAAAAACTTACTTCAAACTCCTGTAGTGGCATAAGAACTCGTGGATGCACCAGCTCAAGATGGGCAATGGAAGCTGTCCTGGAGCACACACTGAGAAGGTGCCTTTACCCACGTGCCTCCAAGTGAGAGCTCAGCAAGGAAGGAGGGGAAGATCTGGCAGTACCAAAGCAGACCTGCCCCATGGCCTGATGTCCAGCTGGGTTCTGCCATCAGGAGGGACACTGGAAATTCCCTCCCACATCTTGCTGGGACAAGCTCCCTGCAGCCCTTGGCAGGGGAATGAGCTGGGAATTCTGGGGTCTGACTGGATACACTGGACTGGCACCAAAACATGGGAGCACAACCCTGGAATGCTGTCCCACACACTGTCCTGCTTCCTGCCAGGGACAGGGACTCCCCTCTCTGCCAAAGACAAAACTGAAAGCTCCTGTGGAAGGAGCTCCCTTTGCCATGGCCTCCCTTGCAGTCTGCCTGAGGGATGCAGTTCCTGCTGGCAGGAAAATGTCCTGGTTCACAGGTGAGCACATCATTTACACTGAACAAAGGCATCCATCAGTATCCTCACACCAACACACAGCCACTTCTTGTCCATGCAGCGACAAGTGTGTCCCTGGCTCAGTAATGCAGACTCCTAAGAATCAACCCTCAGTTAATTCCAACATGGGCACAAAGGAGAGGGAAGGAGGTGGTGCTGGGGAGAGAGATGGCTGCTGAAATAGAAGGAGCAAGGCTGTGGCACATGAGGGACAGGGTGGGTCTGAAGGAGTAGAATTAGGCTTCACAATCAAAGGCTGGGGACTACCAGCAAGCCAGAGTTAGAGTGGGCATCCTCCTTTTTATTCCCTGTATACAGAGTAGCTTGCTGTAGAACAACATGCTGTGCATTTCTACACAAAAAGAGCATTTTTTTATTAAAAAAAAACCAAACCCTCAGGCTGTATGCATGGAAATATGGCAAGAATACCTTCTGACAAAAGTGACAAAAGGCAGCCCCAGAAGTTCAGTAATGCAGGACAGAGGCAGAATGATTTGTGCCCTGCTCTTATCCTGTGATGGAACGATGACACAACCATGTAGATCAGTGCTGATGCTGGGTCCCTCCATGGGATGCTATGGACAAATGGCCACACTGGGATGTTGCAAGAACCCAGAGTCCCCAGCTACAAACAGCTCTTAACTGAGACACTACAGGACTCAAGAGAGGAGGAACTAGGTGACATTACCTGACCTGTGTTATACAGAAAGTCAGATAAGAATGGTCCCATCTGGCCTTAAAACTTGTGAAGTAACATCAGCTGAAGAAGAAACAGAGCAAGTTCAACCCCTGGGCTTTCTCAGAGAATTTCAACTCTAACCAAAAAAGGAACATTTCAGAGAGACAAAGGCAGCCTTTCTACATGCACCACTTTATCCCACTGTGTGCCAGCATGGCAGCAGGGAGGGGGCACAGCAAAGGTGCCACAGAGAAATTTTCTAAAGAAATACATCATTTAACAGCTACTTAGCCACAAGTGTGGTGTTCTTCCATACATGTACATTCTTTCTGTTAGGCACAGGGCACATTTCACAGACAATACTGTTTGTTTCCTGACAACACCCAGAACAATTACAAACATAAAATTACAAAATGCCTACAGTTAAAATCAGGGAAACAATTAAAAAGCTCTTCTACTAGAGAATATTTTTCCAGCTCCAGACTGACAGGTTCTTTACACGGGTCCAGCTCACATTTGTCAGCTGCTACACACACTACATGGGACTTGTTTATAAAAATCAAAGTGTGCATAGATGAGTTTGTAAAGATCCCATATTTCTGGCATGTTACCTTAATTTCTTCAGGTTTAGGGCTACCTAATCCATCTTCCACCTCCATTTTAAACTCAGCCAGCTGTGTTGGAACCATGTTGACCATAGGACTCTCCATCATTCCCAAGGCAGTCACAGTCTCTGAACTTATTCCATCTTTGTAACTCATCACTGGGGAGAAGGCAGGGTGCTGTTCTAAGGAGGGTGGTGTTGGGAACATCCTTTGGAGATCTGCCACAGCTAAAGAGGATGAAATAACACAGTTAATCATTCAAATACAAATTCTCAAGGAAATTCAATAAAACAGAAGAGACCAATTCAATGCTAGCTCTTATTTCATCAGTTAAAACTGGCAAAGCTTCTCCAGACTTACTGGGGTTCTGACAGCAATGTAAGTCTAGACCAAAAGTTAACTCCTAGGGATAAATTCCCCAAATTCCTAGGGATAGTCTGCAAGGTTATTGTTCAGCAGAAACAACAACCTGGTAGACAGACAAACATATGTACAGTTTACCAGCAACTAATAAATCCTTTGTAACAGGAGAGGTGAATTGAATGAATGCCAAGCTCACCCCAGTGACTGTTTCTAAGGAGAGACAAAGTAGTTTCCCCCTTTGCCAGACCTAGTCCTAAACCAGGAGGCCTTTGGAATTCGTCTGCCCTGAGCTAGATTTCTCCACTCAGTCACTGTAGCCTTGTCTGGTCCATAGCAACACAACTCCTGCCACAAACACAGCAGTTCTGCCCAGGAACACACTGCCAGGCATCCCAAAGTTCCAGTGCCAGACAAGCCACAAAATGATCATTTTGCATCACAAGACATTAGGCCAGGAAGATCCCTAAATGACTTCTCAGGAAATTAATGTAATGCAATCATTCATTGTCTATTTTTTTCTTCTTTAAGCAGAACAACCACCCCTAGCAGAGATGCTCTACACAGGGTAATGCAGTCAAACACAAATCACAGCAAAGTCTTGCATGTTGTCCCCAGCTCCATTCTGCTTCCTTCCAGCTACAGCTTCCATATTTATTTTGTGTCACATTCAGCATAAATGCTCTATTTTCCTTACTTGTATTAGGACAGATCCTCTCTGGACAAAACCATCAGTGGTGACCACTGTAATTAGAGAAGGGTGAATTCCCACAGGTGTCTCCTCTTAGATACTTTTTTGGACAGATTTAATGCCCAATCCCATTTCCATACCCAAGCAGATGGGACACAAGGACAGTCTTACACTCAATAATATCTGCAGCCTAAAGATTATGGAAAATTCATAAATCAATACAGATGGGTTTCTGACTGGTAAACACTTTGTTGTGGAAATCCAAACAGGTAAGAAGCAGCAGTGTTCTCAAAAACTAACAGAAAAAGGCAGAAATAAGTGATGGGATTGGAATTATCTATGGACTATGAATACCTGCACTAACAGTACATTTGTATAGGATGCTGCAGCCTCAGGATGTGTCTCCACTCTGCCTTAACAGAGCCAACCCTGCATGTGATGCTTTTGTGCTCAGAGATGACACAGGCAGGCTACTGAACTCTTCAGACAAAGGGAAACCACTCAAATAGGGGCAGTCCTCACAAAATGCAGTTCTTTTGGTAATAGCTGTCCAAGCTGAACCCAGTCCTTCACAATCTGGAGCAGAAGAGTAAACAATGGGCTATGAATTATTCCCACTCTGTCCATATTCTTTTTTTCCCACTCTCTCAGTATCTGAATTTAAAAGACCTTAGTCTCGTCCTGATACAGGATAAATCAAAGCTGAAAAAAAGTTCAGCAGAATGGAAGAAACTCTTTTCCACCAACATTAGTATGGAATACAATGTTCAGGCTGGCAGCTGGATTTGCTCCCTCTGTTTCTCAGCAGAGAGGTGTTTTAGGCAGCAGAGAGTGGACAGGGAGGAAGGTGAAAATGAAGGGTGGGCAGTAGGAATTTATGATGCTGTACAAGGCACTTCAGCTCCCCACAGACACTGCTCTGCCTCGACAGCTGGTGGCAAGGCCATAGCTACAAGTGGAGTGTATCTGTTTAACTTCACACTACATCATCTTCTCACCTCCAGCTCACTCCACTTAGCAAAATTCTGCAGTGCAGATTCATAAAAAAGTTTAATTACAAAAAATCCCCCAACCCTACAGCAACAGGCAACTATCATCATTCATTTTCATGTGTGTCATGCTTGAAAAAGCTTTGCATATTTTAAAAAGCTATGGATCAACTAAACCTGTCAAAATCCAATCTCTGTATACTTCAGACTTCTACATTTGAGTAAATCAGCACAGCTTTTATGGGTCCATAAAATACTGACTCATCTCCTTCAGACTGGTTTTTTTCTTCACCTCAATTTGTTCTCATTACCAGCTGAAGTTAATGAGAAGTTATTAAAGAATGATTTGCAGAGAGATTGGATTTCTGCTTATAGTGGCCACAGAAATCAAACACTCTTCCTTCTTACCACTAAGTAATTCATAATTTGGTTTGTTACTATTATACCAAAAATTCTCACCTTCCTTCTGTCCCACAAACACAGACACATTTCTCCTTCATCTCAAGAGAAATGCCACCTACACCAATAGAATCAGAGATCTGTTCAGGCTGGAAAATCCCTGAGATCACCGGGTCCAACCACTCCCAGCACTGCCAAGGCCACCCCACGTCCCCAAGTGTCACATCCACAGGGCTGTTAAATCCCTCCAGGGCTGGGGACTCCAGCACTGCCCTGGGCAGCTGTGCCAGGGCTTTACAACCCTTTCAGTGAAGGAATTTTCACAACATCGAACCTGACCCTCCCCTGGCCCAGCCTGAGGCCATTCCCTTTCCTCCTGTCCCGATTCCCTGGGAGCAGAGCCAGACCCCCCCCAGCTGCCCCCTCCTGTCTGGTGCAAGCAATGCAGCAAAGCCCTCAAACCTCAGAGTACAAGTTACCATTCCCAACACATGTTGGCACAGTCTTTACAAAAAAGCCCTATTGTTTTAATCCCATTTCATACAATTTCATTAGTTTCCTGCACTGCCATAACCTCCCTTGTCCATGTGCAGGGCCTGCACAAGCATCACCACCACAGCCACCTATAAAACGTCCACACCATGCCTCCAGTTAGAACCCAGCATTTTGATTTTAATCATTCACTTCCACATCTAGATTAAACCCTGAGGGTGATTTTAGTTTTAATTTGTAAAATGTTCAATGCAATTTTCTTCCAAGACAGGTTGCACCATCATGGCCAGTTGGTATGCCATGGTTCTAAATTCTTTGATTTCATTAAGTAGAAGGATTCATACTTTAAGAGGGATTTGTTAATGGTGGAAGTGCCCAACAGTGAGCAGAGTAGAGGAGAAAGGTTCCAAAGGAAGATTTATAACAAACCCCTCCCATAGTTCCGGACTAAGACAACAACGTCAACAGCAGAGTACCTCATGTCTCAGTGGGCTCATTAAAAACCCGTGTCTGTATTAGCAGTGCCCTCATTAAAAGCTGGCAGTTCCAGCACAGGGGCACCCTGAGTGGGCGCAGTGCCCCTGCAGGGCTGTGCTGTGCTGGGTGGGAGCTGTGCCAGCACAGCTGTACTCACTGGGAGGGTAGGGAACCGCAGTCCGGCCGTCCTTGCCCGGCGGCCGCTCCTCGGAGCCCGCGGCCGGCAGCTTGGAGGAGCGCAGGGCTGGGGACATGGCCTGCAAACCAAACATGCATCAGCACACAGACACCCCAGTGCCCCACAGCAAACACAGGGCTGCTTTGCTGCTCTCCCACACACTCCCCACAAGGAGTCTGCATTTCTTCCCCCCTTTCAAAACTACAAACAAAAAGAAATATTTGCCTGTCTACATATCCCCACATAAACTGATGCATACATATAATGGTATTTTTATATTTCTATACACACACACAGATTACATGCAAAATGTTAACACAAGACCTGAGCTTGCAATGCATGTGACTGCTGTATTTGTTTCCATGTTTGGATTACTCCAAGGCAGTAATGAGACTATGACACTGAGAGTAAGCCCAACACATGCAAATGTTAAGATAAGAAAAACATTATGGCTGTCCAGGGCAACTTCAGAAAAGAAAGTAATTTTTTATTTTGACAGAACAGTCCTCTGGTAGATTTACATATTAACTGTGGCATTTGAAGTGCAGTTTGTGTGGAACCACAGTAAGGAAATTGGTGCATTTAAAAAGTCCTGCCAAGAACAAGGCATAAGACTTTTAAACACTGTTACCTACTAAGAGTCACTTTAAAACTACCTTCTGTATCATTATGACTGTATTAGATTATGCTTAAAAATAGTGACTATCCAAATCTTTGCCTTCCCAGGCAATTTCCCCTCCTCCCCCATAACGGAAATAGATCTGCATTTCTTCTGTATTTCCTAACATGCAGCAACTATTTCTCTTTGCACTGAAATAAAGTGCTTGGAGAAATATAAGGGAACATGACTTAAGGAATTACTGGAATCCTGTAAGATTGAATTTATTTTTCTTTGGGTGGGTTCTCAGACAAGATAAAAGAACCCATCACCAATTAATAAAAGGAGCACAGGCAGGGGGTGAGCAATGGGAGCACAGGCAGGGATGGGAGCAATGGGAGCACAGCAGCACCTCTGCCCCCCTGAGCCCTCTGCTGTGCTCAGCAACCACCAAGGCTCAGTGGGGAAACAAGGAAGGAGCTGCTGCTCATTTAACAGTCTAAAAAATATATCATTGTTTTTATAAAAAGGACAAGGAAAAACAAGTTTTTTCCAACTAGGGATCTGTCTGTAGCTCTGATGTTAGAGACAAAAGTTCAGATATTACTTTTCCCTTCAGATGTTATGGCATTTGGGTATTTTTGCTTTGCAGAGTGAATCAAAGAGATTTAACTCACCAGTCTTAGGAGCAGAACTGAAAATGGACATGGCATCTTTTCCATCAGGAACTGGTGTGGAATGGCCCGTTGGAGGGATTTCCTTGGAACCATCTTCTGACTATATAAAAAACAGAGATTTCATGGATATGAATTTAAGCTATGTAAGAACAAATGTTTCCCTATGTCCAGCCAGACTCAGGGGTCTGAATTAAATAAAGGATTTGACAAAGGATTCCATGGACATCCTTCAGCTCTGACAGCCAGTCCGGGTAATTAACCACCTCAAATTCTCCAGGAAAAAACATCTTTTAGAATGTTTGCTTGCACAGTCAGACACCAAAACAGCTCCATAAGGGACAGGATGGATACATAAGGAGCATCATGCAAGTGGTGATATAAAATAATAATTTTTTAAAAATTAAAAATGTAAATAGAACAAATATATACATGTCTGATTTTGTACAATGGAACAGACTTGTATCTTCCAGAAAGCTGTAGAACAAACGCTGTGCTACAGGATAAATCCCACAAGAACATTAATGGCAAAGACTGGATTTACACCTTACCTTGTTCTTTTTCAAAGGATCTTTCTCAGCCCCAAGTCTGCATTTTTTATTGACAGTGAAACTGTACTTGATGTCTCCATCTTCGAAGGTGTAAGGATCACTGGTGTCTCCCCAGCCTTCTCCAGGGGCTTGTAGTAGAGGCAAGGGGTCGAGATAGTTCAGGGTCTGCACTGGTTTCTGCTCTTCCAAAATTTTAAACCGTTTATTAGGCTGTGCTAAGAGCCTGAAGTGAAAATAAAACAAGCAAAGCATCCATGAAACAAAACCAGCACAATCTGTAGCTGTCACACAAACACAGCCCATGGCTCACTCCATCCCCCTTAATCAAGTAGAAATGTTTTTTCCTGCAAATAAAGGAAGTATAGCATACATTTAGTATTAAATACCTTACTATATTAAAGCCTACTTTGGGACAATGAAAGAAGAATCAATTTTGTCACTATATAAATGAAAACACTTTGAAGTCCAGCCTTCCCAGGCTGTGTTTTTCAGGCTGAGATCCCTTTCAGCCTAGCAAACTCCACTGTAATTACCAAACCCAATAGTCTATTAACTCAGTAAGTCTTCCTCAATTAATTTTTCCTAAAAATTTTCATTAACCACTCTCTCTGGTGCATTTTTTAAAATACATTATCAGAATGCTACAGTAATTTTTAGGCTAACATAAAATACAAAAATATGTTACAGAGATTGATCATGTCTTGCAATGTCCAACAGAAAACCAGATATGGAAAAGGCAAGTGTCCTGCAATAGAGTGTTTCTATTTAAATATTTGGTGCTCTCTGCACCATGTATGATGGTGAATTGAAGCCTTAGCCTTTCACAGTTGAAAAGCAGAAATTTGAGTGACGCCTTGGGTTTTAGCTTTTATATTTTTCAGGTTCTCTGCTGCTTGGTGTGTGGTTGTGAAACTTCATGTTGGGTGCTGGTGAGTTCACCTCACAGGGTAGTTGGACAGAGCAATCCCTTCCTAAGTAGAGAATCAAGGACACCCAGTGCCCAAAATTCACAAACAATGGTAAAGGGAAGGGGGCAAGCCAGGGGGCTGAGACTTCATGGCCTGGGGCTGTGGTTGGACAATTGACCCCAACGTGTGGAAGAACCAAAACTTACAAAAGTGTAAATCTCGTGACCAGGACCCATCTTGGGTTTGATTTGAGTGTAGCCCCAGCCAGGCTCTTGCACTGCCCAAGGTGGATCCTTCCAATAAATACCTATTGTATTCCTTCTGCTCTGTCTGGAGCTGTTCCAGGTTAGCCCTTCCAGGCATCAGTTTGGTGATGATTAGAAGTGCCCAGCACCCTGCTCAGTGTGTGCTCTCACCTTTTCAGTGCAGTGCTGTCGGGGCTGATCTCCATCCTGCCATCATACCGCTCACACGGCAGCTCCGGCGGCCAGAACTCGGGGTCATCACTCGAAGGGACACTGTAGGACCTCCACACGTCCACGGCCTCATTGCTCTGAGTTATGCCACAGTACAAGGCTGTCTCACTGACCTCTGCCATCAGAGGTAACCTCTGTCCCACCAGGACTGTCCTGTCATCTAAGCTGGGCAGTGGCTGCAGCTCCAGCCCGCTGATGTAGAGTGCTGGGTTCACAGGAACTGAAGGGGGGTCCAGGTTCTCTGTCTCCTGACCTCTGGGCTGGGGGCTCAAGGTGGGAGGCAGAGGGGAAGTGGGGGAAGGGGGTGAATCCATAGGATTCATATTAATTTGCTTGCTCGGATTTCTAGCAGGTAGCAAGAGCGGCTTCTCGTATTTCCTGGAGCTGGGGACTTCCAAAGCAGGCTCCATCCCAGCCAGCCCCAGCTTCTGCCCGGACGTGTCCTGCTCCATGCATAGCTCTTCAGTCACCGAGGGCCGATGGTGGAAGGGCATCAGGGGCCTTTTCTGCAGTTTCTCTCCCTTGTCCTGCCTGTCGGTGGTTTTGTGCTTTGAGGAGGCCGGGGGGGCAGTGCCGAGGCCGCTGCTGCTCCCGCGCCGAAGCCGGGCTGGGGCAGCGTGGGCGGCCGGCCCGAGGCTCCAGCACAGCGCTGCTTCAACACCTTGTGCCTGCAAGGGAGAGACAGCACTCACTGCCTGCTCGGGCACTTACACAGCCCCAGGCCAAACCAAACCCAAGGAACAGCACTGAGAAACCTCCTGCCTGCTCCAGAGCTTCTAACAGGCTGATGGAGGAAGTTTGAATAAATATTTTAAAATATTCAAAACAAAATATTACATACAATCTTATTACTGGCTTCATATGGCTTTTTTGACTTTGTATCTTTGAGACTGAGAAGCACAGGATTGAATTTCAGTGTTTCACATCCTGCTAAAAAGTATTTTCATCATACTGATGATTATTCCCAAGGATGTGACAACAGGGATATAACTCTGCCCATACTTTTACTGGTGTTTTTTGTTATTCAGGGCTTTTTGTTTAACTGTTTATTTGATTTTATTAAGCTAAATAGAAATTGAAAGATGTGTTTGTGCTTAACATTGCAACCTGTTTAAAAATAAGCACTATTTCAAAATGAAAAACTCCATCCCTACTTTATGAACAACAATAGGACAACAAAAACCCATTTCAAAACATGTAATATGCTTTTTACTTAAAAAGATAAGCTCCATGACCACAAGTGAAGTGGACTAGATTGGAGACACCCAACCCTGTGTACAGATGCAAACACAACATCTTATGCTTGCTGCTCCCTGGAAGCATGCAGGCTCTGTGTGGGGTTATCCCAGCTTTCCTGGGGCTTTGCTGTTCCCAGGACATGCTGCAGATTCCCTGCAGCAGCAGATGGTCTGTGCCTGCAATCACCCTAATGTGCAGCTAATGCCCTGGTAACTGGAGATTTGCCTTAAGCATGTTCTTGTAACATTTCATTGCCTTAATTCTCCATCATTCACTGTATTTTAACTGACTGCAGAGAATTATTTCAGACATTCTGCTCCTCACACACCAAGCTGGGTCTGCAGGAGACTGAATTTGATGCTGAGTACCAGAGAGACCTTTGAGACTCCAGATCTAAGATCATATCCTGACATTTATCCAGTACATGGAATGGGCACAGAAATGACTAAAACAATTTCTATATGCCAGCAGCTGCTCAGGTTCTGCAGCTACACAGAAAGTATTTATTGCTGTTTGAAATCAGGTACTGCCTTCATTTAAGGATAATGTTTCCATTTCCCAGCTGCTGTGTTTACCAACTGCAGCATGATGCAGTTATCACTGGAGGGATGAACAGACAGTGTGAAATTGCAAGTGCAGCTGAACATGTCCATAGAACCAGGCTCCCACTGCCCACTATTGATTCCCATGCTTTCCAGGCAAAGCTGGACCTCAGTTTTCCACAGGAAACACTTGGCATTCTGACAAAACATTTATCTGTTCCACATTCCTGAGTATATAAATACAAACAATGTGTATAATCAGGGGGGAAGAGCTGCAGAAAGCATCCTCTCAGGGTGGAGCAGGGAGTGTCCAGGTTAAAATTCCACCCTTGTAGGATGCACAGTCCCTTCATCTCTTCCTCTGGCTACACAAAGAACTGCATGCTTAAGGAATAATTTTTTTTTTTGTAAAGGTGCTTTTATCACCTATCTTACAAGTAGATGGTGACCTTGGGAATTAAGAATTTCAGCAGAAGCATTTCACAGGACTATTTCACTGCAAACTTTGAGAATGGTTTAAGTAAATTGGTTATGATGGTTTGCCTTTCCTGAGTGAGGAGTTCTGGAATTCTAACCACCCAAAGATGACAGATAACTTTAATAACCTCCAAAAGTGTTTGTATGAGTGAGCTGTGAATTCTTTCTGATCCAGTGACAGTGGGTGACCAGGCTGCAAAGGTTTAATATTCGCTTGGGTGGGTTTTGGTGCCATGGCAGATTGATCAGAGGTGTGTGAAGTGATCTGTAAGGATGTTTTCCCTCTTCCTCCAAATACCAGGATGCTCACAAACTTAGGCAGACTCTGCCCTCTTCACCACAAGCCTTAAACACTTAACCAAAGGTTGCAGCTCTGCAAAACTGCAGGATGAATTCCTTATGAATGGGAACTGTTGAAGTGATTCTGGTTCCAGTACCATAATTTTTCCACTTGGATTGGCTCCTGCAAGTGTCAATGGGCCAAGATGCAGATTCATCCCCAAATGTGATCACAGGCTTGATATTACAATTTCCTCTTGTCTCAGCTAAAGCATAACTCCCTTCTGTCAGTGTATCTCTGAGTGAATTAAACAGGGCTCTCTCAACACAACAAATGTTTATTCTCTTCAAAGCTCACCTGGAACAAGAACAACTGACTCTTTGGACTGGATCCACGAAATCCCATGAAACACTATTGTTAGGAACTTCCTCTTCCAAATTTGCAGCTGTAATTTGATTCCTCCTGAAGAAGAGAAAATTATTTTAGTAATCATCACCTTCGGAAGAACAAAATTGTTAAAATGTACATGCATAAATTCATATATGTTCCCCTCAGATAAATTGCTTCCTTCTACCTGACCTTCAAAATTGACAGCAGATCCCTGTACTACTCCTTAAATTTACAGTTTAATTTGTGTAGGAGGAAGGTCCCAGCTCTGCGTCAGATAATTCTGTCTGGAGTCTGAGTATAAGAAACAAGGGGAAAGCAATTCAAACTGTTTCTGGCAAGTAGTCTGACATATCCAATGAGGAAATTGCATGGAAATAGGAAAAATATTTCAGGGCTCACCATGCTGTGATACATTTTAAATCTCCAGTACTAAAGGTCTATGATATTAACATCAATTTATACACACTTGTCAATTGAAATTTTAGTCCAACTCATGTAATGCTTTACAAATACTCCCCTTAGAGCCCTAAATATCAAATATATACAGTTTGTTCTGCAGTCACACAGCTGTCAGTGTAGTAACTACAACTGGAGATAGAAGCTGCCATCACTAAATCTGAGAGAACTTGGCTGAAGTCTCAGCCTATGGATATGTGGCCTCAAGGACTGTCACAATTAGGATACACAACTGCAAATTCAACGGGAAGTGTCAGGAGTTCTCAGCTGAAAACAAGGACAAATTTTGTTTGATAATACAACATTTTCTTTGATTTTCTTTAGCACCATTAGCTCTGATTGGTGGCAAATGAGTCCTGTAAGGAATAACATTAAGGCAAACTATGACAATTTTAGCTGCATATTATGTGTTATAAATGAGCAAAGCATGAGGACTGCTGCCATACTTGGACTGTGCCCTGTTGAGGATGCATTCCTTCCACACACGGTGAACAATACGGTTGTGAAATTTGGGAGTAATCTTGCTTGATTTCTTTGGACTGTGGACACTGACTGTGCCCTCCTGCACAGCTGGATGGCTGATGCTGCTCTGAGAGCAGCCACTTTCTCCTGCAAGAGAAATAAAGCATTAATGTCAGAACTGTTCTTCATGCTGTCACTTGATATTTTTTCCTGGAAGTCTCTGAGCAGGCTGCTGACTACACTGATGTTCACACTCACTGGGGAATGCTCAGAGCATCTTTACAAAAGCATTTTTTTTATTTATTTCATTTTATTTATTTATTTCATTTGCTTTACATTGCAAAGCAACATTTCCTTTGAGGTAACAAAGATGGCACTGGGTTGTACCACAGACCTGGACAATAGAGTTGTGCATCTACTGCACCTCATGTGATGTGATACACTCTGTGTATAATATATCTATATGTATCTATAAGAAATACACTCCCTAATAAATGGAGGTACTTTAGACGGCCCCTACAGCTCTGGACTGAATCACTAAGAAATAGTGCAGATAGAGCTTTTTCATTATTATCCTGGATGTTAAACTTGAATTTATATAGTCTTTCGTGAGTTGCTTTAAAGACAAAATTTATTGTAATATGGATGGTCCTAAAAGCATCTATTAAGAAAACCAATCATTTATGTAGAGTATTTCAAAGCAAGGACCAGTTCTTTATATTTGATATTAAACCTCACTGAGGAAATGAATGGATCACTGATGCTTTCCTACAGACACAGGCTGGGAGAGCTGGGGGTGCTTACCTGGAGAAGGCTCCAGGAAGAGCTCAGAGCCCCTTGCAGAGCCTAAAGGGGTTCCAGGAGAGCTGGAGAGGGACTGGGGACAAGGGATGGAGGGACAGGACACAGGGAATGGCTTCCACTGCCAGAGGGCAGGGCTGGATGGGATATTGGGCAGGAACTGATCCCTGAGAGGGTGGGCAGGCCCTGGCCCAGGGTGCCCAGAGCAGCTGTGGCTGTCCCTGGATCCCTGGCAGTGCCCAAGGCCAGGCTGGATGGGGTTTGGAGCACCCTGGGACAGTAGAAGGTGTCCCTACCCATGGCAGAGAGTGGAATTAGTTTAACTTTAAAGTCCTTTCCAACCCAAATCACTCTGGGATTCTGTGCTATTTCTTTACAATATGCTTGAATTGAAATACTAGAATCAAAACTGTCTTTGGTGAGATTTTCCAGTTGAGATCTACACTACTACAGAAATTTCCAACAGCTTATCACCAGTAGATACACTATTAACACAGCATATGATATTTTCAGTATGTATTTTCTGTATGATTATCAAAGAGATAATAAATTAAGATATTACTTCAGCATGTTTGAGAGCCTGAAACTCCCTGCACTCCATTCCTCCCTGTGATGCAGAAGCCTTTAGCAGCTATTGTACAAGCAGATGCTGCTTTTTCTCCCTGCAATGTGTTTTTGTTTAGCTGAACTGAACTCCAGCACATCCATCTTGCCAAGCCCAAGCTGCAGCAGCAGAGGGAGCTTTGGTTCCACTGGCCTGGGCAGGAGTCCCTGCTCTGGGCTGGGGCTGGAACAGCAAGGAGGGATGTGCTGCATTTTCCCAAGGTCACCCCAGGGTACAGAACACTTCGTCCTCCTGCTGACGCAATCCAAGCAGCCTCAAGTGTGACGTGCTGAAGGCACTCAGTGCTGCACATCACTGCAGCTAACAGGGAATCCTGCTGCTTGCCACCAGCTGACTTGCAAAACACAACTTCTGAAATGGTGCACAAGCTGCCTAACCCTCATCTTTCATTCCTCCCTTAGATTCCTCCACTTAGATCTTCCCTGATCATCTTTTTGTAAAGTGATTCATTGAAATCCCTGGCCATACCAGGCCTGTGCTTCTAACCATGTATTTCACTGGCTTTCAAATGTTCAACAAGTGGGAATGTGGCAGGTGATCAAAAAACAAACAGGTCAGAACTTCAGAACTGGCAAATGTGCCCTCCTTTGGAGAGGGGAAGAAGGAATATGGGTATAGACAAATACCACATGCACTCAGAGGCATCACATGTCAACAGCAGGAGGAAAACAAGGAAAAGTCTGATGTGAAGGGAAGGACAGGGGACATGAGAGGATAACCAAGGAACTACCAGGGCTTCCAAGTTGCATTGGAATGCATTAATTATTGCTTTTTATAATGATGTAATATTTTATACTATACAGTACAGCAATATACAGCATAACAAGAGACAGAACTGCACAGCAGGCAAAAACATTTTGTTCTCACACAACACTGACACTAATCTTTATCCATGAACATCCCTGACACAGTCCTGGAACACTCAGAGATAGATACCTATGGCAGGCAATGTACAGAGAATGGAGGATACAGGAGCCCCTCACCAGAGGCCACCACACAACCCCTGCAGTCCAGACTGGTTCCACTGGTGAAAAATGCCATTTCCCAGTTCCAACAACAATTCATTTTGCTACATGTTTTAGACACAACCATGGAAAATATGATTAAAAGAGAACTGAAGAGATCATCTAGTCCAGTCTTTGCTTTAAAGTTGGACCAACAAATCTACCTAATCTGTTTGTTAAAAACAACCTCACAAAATGCCCTCACCACACCTCCCAAAACACATCACCCCTCTGCTAATAGAACTTGTGTAGCTTCCCAACAGCCAATTTATTCCACCATTTCCTTCCTCAGAGCGAGTTTTTTCTCCTGTTTAACCTAGTTTTGCTTTGCTCCAGTTTAGATTCATTACATACTGGTTGCAGAGAAAAGCCTATTCTTTTTCTCCTTGAAATTTCACTTCTCTAGACTAAACCACCTCAATTCTGTCCATCTTTTCCTGGAGGTCCTGTTTGCAAAATCCAGGATCACTCCCACTGTACTTTCTTGGACTCCAGTCAGCTTGTCCCCATCTTTTGGTGCTCCAAACTGGACATGGCACTAAAGCCACGTTTTAAACAGTACTGGGCAGAACTGAAGTATTATTCCTGTGCCTCACACTAATCCAGTTTATGGGTCCCATTAGTGCTTCTGGACTGCATGAAATGCTTTTCCAAATCATTCCTCCAGTTTTTCAAAGTCTTTTAAAATGGTTTTTGATAAAAAAGAATCCTTTCATTGTTTGCTGAAGAGGCACCCCTCTGATACAAATTCATACTGCCCTCAAACAATAGCAGAGATCAAACAGAAGCTGTGACTGCCAGATTGGACAACACAAACACTTTTACACAAATGATAGTTCATAAATATTCAAAAATAGAATCCCCCTTGTGATATTGTAAAAATGTAACAGGGTTCTGAAAATTTAAAAAAACAATAGCACATTAATATATGCATCAATATTTGAATAGATTGTTATTTAAATGGTGATTGTCTTGCTTCTGTTAGTTATTAATTATTCTTGCTCATTTTAATTCTCAGTTCCTTTGAAAAACACCATTCCAAGCGTATCTACATCTCATATTCTGACTTATTAGCAGTAAATACTAAATACTTTGATTGTCTTCATCTATAGGCTCTAATCATGGACAAATGAATCCAGACATGTTTTCTTTGGCTTTGCATCCAGGTTCAAAGGTTGGACTTGATGATCTGATGAGGTCTTTTCCAATCTCAATGACTCTTCTCCAGGACTGACCCTGTTGATGTGACAGAACTATCCCATAAAGGCCAAATTTGGGAGTTCCTCAGTGAGGGTATAACAAGGATTCTTTAGCCCCATCTGGCTGCACAGTCCCACAGAAACTTGTAGGGCCTTTGTGCCTTTGACACTTCTATTGCTCTGTGAAATTTAATAAGTGCTGCCCAACAGGTTCAAAAACTCTCCAAGCTCAAGAAGGTTGCCCAGTGGTGAGAGGTTTTGTGCTGCTTTGCAGCACTGCACACAGCCACAGGAAAGGGAGCTGAACTGAATTCACTGTTTTGTGTAAAGGGGTGCTCACAGCACAGCTTTCCTTCACCAAACCTACAAATCCTCCTCCACATCCTCCATTGCTGCTTTACCCTGCCCCTGTTCACACAGGCACTCCCCAGGAGCCATGCAAAACACAGAGTCTGACTCCATCTCCCCAGCCCACTGCTTACCCATAACAGCCTGCTCTGGAGAGGTGGGGGGAGTCAGGGGCATCCCACAGGTACTGACAGGATCCTTCACGCTTCCAAGCCCCTGCTGTCCCACATTTATATGGCCTGCAGCACTGGCAGTGCTCTGTGACACTGGGATGTCACTCTGGGAGATGAGAACAAAGGCTGAAGGATACACCATCCTCACACCCCCTGCAGAGAGATGGAAAACCACAAGTCTGAGACACACCTGATAACATCCAGCAACCACAGCTACTTCCACTTTTTTTCAACGTCAATTTGACAAAACTTATTATCTGAAATACAAAGAGCTAAGGAATTTCCATGCTAATATACATGCAGCCCTCTGTAACCAGCACAGAGCTGAAACAAGTAGCTCAATCCAGTGAATAATGGCATGTGGGATACAGGGAGTACAAAAGCTTGAGGCAACAGAACTACTCAGATGTTCCGGTGTCAAGAGAGCTACGAGAGAATATAGGAAAATTATAATGGCTCTTTCTGATTAATTAGATGACTTTTTTTTTTTTTCAAATCATGGGGAGGAAAATAATCCTTTAGGCAGAATATTGAAACTTACCAACAATGACTTCAACTGCCACAGGGAAATCGTTGTCATATCCCAGCTCTTCCTCCTCTTTCATGCCTTCCTTTTTCTTCAGCACCATGGGGTAGAAGTACTGCCACTCCTCCATGAGCTTCCGAGTGGCAGGGTCTGACATCTTGTAGGACTGGCCCGTCAGGGTCCCGTTCAAGCCATAAGGACTCACCAGCACTGCAACACAGCACACAGCAGCCCTGAAGGACTCAGCAGCACTGCAGGAGAACAAGCACCAGCCCCACAGCAGGGCTGCTCCATCTCTGCCTGAGCACTGAAGGGTGCAGGGAAAGCCCCTGCAAAGCCCAGGACAGGTGTGAATCCAAACCTACAGAGCATGAGCCCTCCTGAGCTAACACAGGACCCCATGGTAGTTTGGTTCATAATTTCCACAGCAAATGAAATTCCAGCAACCCCAGTGTAGTGAAACAGCCCTCAGGGATGAGCACTCGTGGAAAGAAGAGAGGACAGGAACATTTGAGACTTCTCAGCATTAAAAACTATAGATAATACATGAAGAAGAGTCACAACAAATAAGGAAAACTACTTGCTTAACAACAGGTAGTTCCATTCTGATTCAATTTTGCTTTTAGTTGTATTTGATTTGAGTTATGAATTCAGCTCACTGAAATAAAATGTATACTGAAGAGCCTGAGCCTCTGTCAAAGCTTTACATGTAGATACAAAATGTTTTCAATAAAGTTTCTATAAATTAACATCTCTATAAATGATCATTTCAGGTGTCTCTGGGTGTTTCTTTACTCTGTGTTGAGCTTTACTAAGATTTCTTGGTTTAATTGCTTTGAAATTATAATTTCAGACTGTAGTAAAGACAGCATAATCCAATGACTCAAAATTCTTAATGTTTTTTTTTTTTTTTTTTTGTAAAGCATCACATGAAAATTGCATTATGAATTTACTAAGCCATCAAGTTAACTCTGTAAAATTCTAATTTCTTACACTGGCAAATAAATAGTCACAGATACTTGAAAGTTTTTCATTGTTTCTACTACATTTTCACACCCACCCACCCCTTGTTTTTAAAATAAAACAGTAAATAGTTGCCAATGTATGAATGAGTTCTGAACCAGATAAGCTCAGTATTTGCATCCCCATAGGATTCACAGAGAGACCATGTCAGAAAATCACATGGGTGCAGTGACTTTCTTAAATACTAATTCTTTTGAAACTGAAATGATTGATTTGCTTGGCACCAAGGTTACCAACAATGAGAACAGACAGAAAGTTGAGGAGAGCCATGGCCAGAGGGTGCTGGGAGCTGTACCTTGGAAGGGTGAGGGGGAGGACTGGGCCATGTGGATGTGCTCCTCGGTGATCAGGTAGATGGGCTGGTGCTGCGCGATCTCCACGCTCGTGCACACGTTGCTCTCCCCGTGCAGGAAGAACGTGAAGGCACACGACAGGTGTTCACTGCAGGACAGAGGAGACAACAGCAAACATTGCTGTGTTAATGGCTCCAGGAGGGAATAAGAGCCTCAGAGGCCAGGCACACACCCTCCTGTCCCATTCTGAGGCTCCTTGCCTGGCTGACAATCACACGACAGAGGGATCCATCACCAGACAAATAATTAACAATGTTGGCAGCTGTCTCATTGATCTGTTTTCCTACTTGTTTCATTACAAATAAATGGGATTTTTAACCATTTTAACCCCAAAATTATGTATCTTCAGAAATTCTTCTCTTCACCCCATAATGAGGTCCAGTTGAAAAGGAATAACAAAAGAATAGGAAAGATGTTTGCCTAACATCTCATGAGCATCCTGATTAAAAAATATAAAAGCACATGAATAATACAGAAAGTTGTCAACAATATAAGGTGAACCATGGATTTGCCACTGCTGACCAAATTTAACTTGAAATGAATGGTATTGAAAATGTTTTCACTTCATTCTACCCATAGAGTGACTCCCATCACAGAAAACTATTTGCTTAAATATTTCCTGCTACAAAGCCAGCAGAAAAAAAAAAAAAAGAAAACAAAGAACATTTTATGTTTTTAATAATCATTTTAATCAACTAAAAATGTGCAGAGCTGCAGTAAATGTGCAGAGACTTTTCAGGGCTGTACAGTTTAATGGGTGTTGGTTTTGGCACAGGGCCAGCCCTAACGGGACCTGTGCTTTACACACAGCTCTCACTACCTGCACCAAGAAGAACAACCAGAGTGACTACAACAATTACACTTCAGTGTTTAAATCAGCCAACTGCTCTGCTACTGCTGCCAGTTGTTTTTAAACAAAGGCACTGATGGTCAGAACTGAGAGCTGCTCTAATCTCACTAAATCTCTGAATGATTCCACACACTGGGCAGTAACTTGGCATCCTGTAGCCCAAGTTACTCTTCTGTGAACCTCAAATCCTACCACAAAAAGAGACCAGAGGAAAATGCTCAGCTGAGAAAAATCTGGAGAGAAAAGGTTACTGAAAAAGGTAACAGCTACACTTCCCTGCTGCTGCAATCCATGATTCTGAAGTACTCTGCAACAATAATTGCTAAATAAAAGGTTTCATTAAGTTTCAATTTCCACAAAGGAAAGAAATTTCACTATCCTCAGTGATGAAGTGATAAATTGATCATTAAGTTACATGGGGGGGGGAGGGAGGGAACAGGACATGGGACAAAGTGAGTCAGACTCTCAAGTATTTCTATCCTGCCCCAAGATGAGAAGCAAATCAATTAATGTAATAAAAGCCCCCTGAACAATGGATTTCTGCACATACAAGAAATACAAAATTACACCAAAGCCCAACTATTTAATCAAAGCCCATTAGTTACACAGAGTGGGCACCTTTAATATAAAGAAGGTTTCAATAAATAAAACCCTCATGAGAAATCTGGTGTAAGATCAAGTGGGGATAATGTCTGCAGAGTTCATGTGCAGCAGGTCAGCATTTCCAAAGCAGAGAGCAAAGCTGTTATTTTCAGCTCTTTTCAGCTGTCTTTAGGATATACACAGAAACCCTCTGGGTTCTGCAAGCTTCCTACAGGATTTAACTGTGGGTCTTGCTTGGCTGCTAATGAACTGAAGGGAAAAAATTGGGACCATCCAGGGACTCTCTCAAGTGTCTTGCAAAGTGCTCTGGCATGAACAAATAATGTGCAATCTAATGCAACACTCACAGCTACCCATAAACACTGTGAGGACAAGGAATATACCAAATCAGAGCTTGAAAGACAAAAGATTTATTTGGTTTTGGAGAGAAGGCAATGCATGCCACTGACTTTCAACTGAGAATCATGTAACACCAGAATTAGTGATTGAGATAACAGAATTAGGTAGCTTCAGACTAAGAGTATGGACAACTAATTATGGGGGGAAGAGGTGTACACATAGAGTATCAGCCCATTTCTCTGCCCTGAATGCCAGATGAAGGAATAACAGCAATGAATGTTACTGCTCACACCCAGCAATGAGGACTTCATCAGTGCAAGATGGATCATTTCTAGCACTGGATCCAAATTAAACCATGCCCAGCTCTAGGAAGTGAACAACAAAGCTGGCTCAGTCCAGCAGTGCTTTCCTTCAGAGCAGAGCTGGTGGAGCTGCTGGCACAAGGTCCAACTCCAGCCAGACCCTGTGCCCTGCTGCCCTCCCTGACTCCCCACCAGCTTTGCCAGGGGACAGGCACTGACACACAAGTGAAGCTCTCGCTGGTGCCAGTCACTGCCATAAACTCAGCTTTCAAGACAAAAAATAATAAAGATCAAGGCTTGGGGACTTCCTGCAGCTCCCATCAGCTCCTGGCACGCCCCGGGTGAAAGTTTCCTTTAGTAACAAATAAGAATTTGATTTGAGCACTCACTGCTGGGCTGTGTTCCACCCTGGCATGTGCCCCCAGCCTCCTGACACTCCTGCATGCAGTACAGCTCACACCATTCCTAAAATACCAGCCCAAAGAAATCACTCTGGCTACAAATGGGAGCCAGATCTTGGAAAAAATCCAAGTGGAGAAACCTCACCCAGCTCCAAAGTAGCCAGCTCTTCACACAGCCCCAGCAAAAGGCTTCAGCTGATCCACCTTCCACTGAGCTCCACCCTACATTCAACCTATTCACATCATAGAAGGCTCCAAAGCACACAAATTGTTCAGGTCCTTACCAGAGTCTTCCAACATTACCAATATCCAGTTTTCCTACCAGATCCACTTCTCTCCACCAACAAAAAAATGAACACAAAATGCAGATCAGGTCAGGGCTCCTAAAATCATTCAACAACATGTTCAGAGTGATTTTTAAATTTTATTTACATTTCTTTCAATCCAGTTCAAAAACTGAAGCTGACAGGCTTTTGATTAGCCACTCCACTATCTCTGCAGGTTTTTAAACATCCTCATTTCTGTACTCCTTCTGATCAGATGATAAAGGTGTCAGAAACCAGCAGCAAGACACATGAAATGTCTTCCAAAGGATCTCCCTACTCCCCAGTGTCTGTTGGAATACCTTGAGCTGCCAGCTCAGGACAAGTACAACAATTCAAGTGTTGCTAATTTTGCACAGCTGTGCTACACATTCACTTTGCACACACTAATGAATTACACCAGGAACAAAGCGCAGACAGAGGCAGGGTTTGACTCCTCCTCTGACTCTGTTAATAATAAATTTACTTTATACCTTTAAATTTGAACCTGTTTTGCCTTTAAAGTGTTTTCTCCAAGTCCTTATCTCAACTCATGAGCCCATTTTTTCCCCTCTTTTGCCCAGCTGTAGCAGAGGAGAGTGAGTGAACAGTTTTCATGGGTACCTGGCATTTTAACCAGTGTCAAACTACAACAGAAAAATCTGGGACAGTACTCTGGTCACACTATACATGAACTCTTTCTTACAGGTGCTTTTTCAGAAACTTTTCTTTGCTCTCCCTGATGGCTGCCTTGGCTAGGATGTCATCTCCCCCAATGGAATGTATAGAACATATACAGAATAGATTCTACTTCCAACTCTGGCTGCACTAAGGTTGAGGTGGGAAAAATGTTGAGCACTGGTCTGCAGCCAGCAGAACACTTTAGCACACCTTCAACAATGTTTCCACTACATTCACCACGACTTGTGTGCTAAATTTAAAACAACTGCTTAAATAAAAGGCATCTATTAACAGAAATACAAAGAAATAGCAATTTCAAATAACCTTTTGTAACAAGAGATCTGTGTCCTTTTAAGTATTGCAGATATTTTTTCTCCATAACACAGAAAAATCAAGCCTTCACTTTGGCACCTAATCACCTGCAGCTGACATTATCTTGTCTTTCAGCTGTTTCCTCTGGGACCTTAATTACCTCAAATAACTTTTGAGATGCCTAAAAATGTAGCTGAATACCTTGGCAAAGTAATATTTAGGACTTCCCATAAACTTTATGAATGCCAATTCCTCAGTTACTATAAACAACTTAAAGAAAACAAGATTACATTACATTTACTTACATATAAAAATCAGATGAGGATTATGAAAACCTGACTACATTTAAACTCCACAACATTGGCAGACAAAGGAGAACAACTGATGGATTCAGGTGTTGTTTCCATTTTTTGGGCAGTTTGGATAAACACCCAGTGGAACCTGTGCTGTTCTCCATTCAAACTGTACATAAAAAAATGCCAAGATGCTGCAATTCCTAGCAGAGTTTGGAATGTATGTACTAATGTTTATTTTGTATAAAGTCAAACTGCACCCCACAGATTTCAAAATATACCACAAATGTGGAAATCAAACTGCCAGTAACAATTGCTTTGGGATTTGGGGAAGAGGATGCTACAAAATAATTTAATTGAACAAAACAGGACTTGAAACCATTCCCTGAGAACCCCTTGCTGCCATGCAGTGCAGTGCAGAGTGTCTAAGCTTGCTTTGTCCCAAACACTGCAACCTCCTGACACACCTGGAAAGTGCAGTTGGGAGCCAGATGCCAAGACTGACACTAAAGGTTCCTTAGAAAAACACAATGAAAATTTAAGAATCCTGTATTTCCATATCTATACATATATGTATGTATATCCATTGTATTTTTAGAACAATTTCAGGGCTGAGCATTTTTAAAATACTTATTTCTCCACAGAGGAGCTTGAGCTCCCATGCCCTGCCCCCAGGCTGCAGGCAACCTCTTGTTTCTCCTTTACTTCATAAGCAATTGCCCACAAAGCCACTGACTGTCTATGATTAATTATACTTTCTGACCAATAAATTGTATGGCTGCTTTAATTCTCCTCAAAGTTCAGACTGGGATCTGAAAGCCCTCAAGTCACAGTTACCCCAAAATAGCTTCATCAAGTCTGATGTTAGAAAAGAGGCAGCAGCAAGGCACAGGCATTAGGAAAACAGTCAAATCACTGTTTGATGCGGACTACAAAAAAAGAGGGCACCAAAAGGCAATTTTGGAACAGAAGAGTGACAGCAAAATAAAATAATTTCCTTTAAAGTTGCTAAAGCAACAGGACAGGAGCAGGCCACAGTGGGGTCTGGGCAGGAGATGGCAGCACCTGGACACCCCCACAGTCAGTAACACTCCAACACCACAGTAAATTAACAGTCCAGTATGTAAATCAGCTCTTCTTAAATGTTCTGGAAATGAATATCCCCAGAGAAGCCTGAACTTGAACAAGCTCCCACTAAGGAAAGAGAAGAAAGGCTGCCTGCTTTGACTTCAGAGAAGACAGAGCCTTAGCTGCAGTGCAAAGTGGCCTTAAATGTGCCAGTGCCCAGTTAAAAAAAAAAGCATATTGCTTTTGCAAAAACTCCTTGTCTGTTGTTTTTGTTATCTCTCTCTCTTCCCCAGCTCAAAAAAATAAAAAGAAGAGCAGGGAAACAGAACATCGGTTCCCAGAACTATCAGATCTTTCATAATGGTATCTCTAAGTCCATTCATTGTCTCACATATTCTGTTGGATCTTTTTTTAATGTATGAGATGCACAGACAGAAACTTTGTATACCTATTAATTGCCTTTAATGTTTTTTCCAGTAGTGAAGTAAAGCACTAAGATAACAGCTTCACAATGCAGCAAGCATTTAGATAACATTATCTAAACACTTGCCATGTTACAGACTTATTATCTCAACACTGCCTCAGCTGTCACCAGCAAAGCTCTTGCCAAGGCCAACACACACCTTCCTAATGGGATTCCCTCCCTGATCCCATCTCCAGCAACCTCCCACCCTCCCCTGTGTATCAATATGTGCACAGGATGAGCTGCCAGCCCGGGGACACAGATCCATTCTTCCAATGGATCCATCAGTCTGCAGTGTGACAGGGTAAGAACAGCAGCACCTGCACGAGTCATGGGGAGATGCTGCACAGCCCATCAGCCTGTTCTGAGCAGTAATTCCATTGTAGGATCACTTGGAACAAGACCCACATCAAGTCTGTGCTGGAGACAAGGTCACGTCCAGCATCCGTAGCCTTTGATGGAACATGGGACAAACTGCTCCCATTTCCTGCCCTGCCTTATGCCTGGAGAGCTCCAGGTCTGGGTTTTTTGGAGATGGACTGGACTGTTTACAGAACAGAGAAGAGGCTTGGCTGTGAGCAAATAACAGTGACAGTGCTCCCCCTGAGGAGGAGTTTGCACTTTAGGGAAGCAGAGCTTCACCCCACAGCTCCTGCAGGGAGGAACAGGTTCTGCAGCAACAGCCACGCCATGCCTGCCCTGGAAACTACACACAGAAAAAAGCACATTTTTACACTGCATTGAAGCAGTGTGCAATATTTGGTTCCATTTTTATTCATGGATAATTTAAATGTATAAGGAGCTCCTCCACTGTGCTGTCATTGAGAGATTCTCTTCCATGTACAACTGGAGTAGTTTTATTCCTCTGATCCTCAGTGAAGTACTACAGCATAATAGGTGAAAATGTCCCATAAATACTCACAATAAACCCTTATTTTTCTATATCAAGTAAGTTTTGCATGTTGAACATCGAAGTTTATTGATTTATTATTAGCTGCACATATGCATAAAATGTGACTTGTCAAAACATGCTGGTCTAAAATTGTTTTCCACAATTTTTAAGATGAAATGAATTCATTCTCAGACCATTGATGGTTACTGAAGAAATAATCCAAAATACTACCCTGAATAACTAAATCAGGCAGCAGGGCTGCCACAACCACTGCAACGTATTTCTTTTCTCTACATTCAGTGACAAACCCTGCTCTAGATATCAGTTAATACCCAAGGCAAGTCCCTGGATCAAGCATAACATTTATCTTTATCCCACATATTCAGAAACATGGGACAATGACAGATGGCACAAAAGGTTGGTGAATACATCTGCCAATATGAAAATAAACACATTAAAGTCAGAGCATGGCTATGCAGGATTTTGGTTTTCATGCTGAAAGCTCAACCTGCTTGAAAGAACTGGAGAGGATTCCTGCTCTGGAAATGGGCTGGGATCCATGTGCAGTGGGATTGTGACTGGCAGATCAAACCACAGCAATCCAGCAGTGCTGCTCAACAGGTGAGGAGCTGGAGCATGCTCCCAGCAACACTCCAAAGTTAGGAACATTCAAGGCATGTTGGGTTAGAAATATCCTGTCTGCAGTAGATAAGCAGAGGTTGTAGGGTAAATAAACAGAGCAGATCAACACAAGCAGTTTCCCTGTATCAGAAATTCAGATAACTTGAAATTATATGTGCTAAATTACCATTTTTTAATAAAATCAGATTTTTACTAAATGTAATCAATACCAGCTAAAACTGGCCAAACCCAAAGGGTCTCCTGGATCTCTGAAATAAAATTCCTGCAGTGAAATCCCAGTGAAGATCCCTCCCTTGGCAGAGGGATGGTGAGTGATGCAGTCAGGACTGTACCACACCATGTAGCTCAAGGCACTGGATTACTGAGTCCATTATTTGTTACATTTCTGCCACACTTCAGAGCAGTGTTGATTTAGAACTACAGCTATTTTGAATTATTTAAGATGTCAGTACCAAAAAGTGATTCTGTGAGTTTATTATATTCATTATGAATTAAAATTCATTGTGATGAGACACTGCATCCTGCCCTATTTAGAAAACACAGAAGTTGTTGTGACCATATTTCTACTGTACTACAGGATGTAGACTTTAAAATACTATATAAATGCATACCAGAAAGAAACATGGAGGTTATTAAAGTTATTTTCAGGTTAATGCCAAAACAAACACGCATTTTTCATATTTTTCACTGGAAATTCTGAGCTTTTTAAGATATATGTCCTTAGGAATCAGGAACTTGCTTATATCGGTACCAGCATTACCAGGCATTCTAAAAACAATAGTACCAGCTGGTGAAAACTACAAAATGGATTATAATTAACTAGAAGATTGTCAGAATGGATGCAATATTTCTTGCTTTAGCATACTCAAAATACCAACACATCAGGAAAAACTGCATATAAAGCTTCAAAATCCCTGCTGTTATCACCCTCCTGCCATCTCTCTCTCTATCTGAAGCACTGTGTTTCCATACAGGGTCTGAAATGGGTCCTTTGGAAAATTCATTTCCATGAAAGATCTGATACCCTTTCAAGCAAGAATGCAGGCAGATAAGCTCAAGCTAAGATATATTCACTGTGCCCCATAAGTTATTCATGGCACATGAATAAGTTACATGTTAGTTACATGTGGAATCTCCCAAAAAGCCCTTTTTGTGCTCTTAGTCTCAGCATTTCTTAAATACCATCCAAGCCTCAGAACTGTCATGAGCAGTTGTGCTCTGGAGATCAGGACTGAAAAAAACCCTTTGGAATATTAATAACCCCAAACTCCAGCACAAGCCTGACGAGTGCTGATGGAGGTTCGCCAACCAACTATTGCCATTTTTATTCAGCCTAAGGCATAAACTGACCTTTCCTTAACAGCTCAGCCCTGCAAAGTTTAAATGCTGGGTTCCCTTAAATTGAAGCTTTCTGTGGCAGTTTTATAACAGATAACACGGCTATCAGTTGCTCTGGCTTACAACTCCAGCTGTATGGTTGACTGGCACAGTCAAAATGATTTGTCTGTGAGTCACAGACCCAAACAGAGCTGAAACTTTGGGAAAAGGCTTCCCCCTAACCCTCATAAAGGGGTAAAAGTATTATCCTTTCTATTAAGATCTGTGTTGCACACTGGCCATTGGTGGGCAGTTAACTTTATCCAAATTAAGTCAGCCCAGTTTTCAGTCTCACACCTGAACTGCAGGAGTTGTGTGTGAAGTCAGTGATGAAATCATGTTCAGCTCCAGCAGTAAAGCCACAAATCATTAGTGATCTCTTAGTAATTGTTTTAGACAATTCCTTACTTTAATATGTCCTTGCAGCACAGATTCACTCAAAGCCACAGCTGAGTTTGTCACCAATATTTGCTCTGTGCTCTACTGGATCCAAAATGACTTTTAAGAAGAGCATCAACATGAGATAACACAAATTTATTTGGAACAAATTATCAAAAATTATCTAAATTCTGTCTTGATTTATATCACAATTAAATTTAAGGTATCTGATAGTCTGTTTTGGCTTGAAATGGCTTTGATCTCAGCAGCCATTAGTTAGAAATGACTACTCTAAAAACCCTGTAACCTGAATGAACCATGATGTGGATAAGCATTTCTGTGTGTTTTATAGGGCTACTCAGTTATTATGTATGCAGAGTCTGAAAGGTCATGTTACTTGTTTATGTAACACACGTGGTGTTCTTACAAATAACAGCTCTGAGATCCTCAGTAACCAAACATTCTCTCACGTGGGAACACTGAGCTGGAACAACCATAAATGAGGCTAGAGGGACTTAAAAAATTAAAATATGGGAGCAAAACCAGCTGTCAGTGCTCTACAAAAGCCCTGACTATCAGGTATGAGGTACAAGGGGAAATAATACATGAACATCAGTTCATTCTCAGACTGCTCACAGCAAGGCAAGAAAGTGAAGCAGACACTCACTGACACTTAACTCCTGCTTGCACCACATTAAATTAGGGAGGGGTTGTGTGAAGCTTTAAAATTATTTTACCCAATTCTTTCAAGATAATCAGATAATTCTATATAAACCTTAAAAATGGAGCTCAAAAATAGTGAAAACTAAAATCCCATAAAAGAAGAGGTTTCTTATAAACAAAGACCTAATTTTCTCCCAAGCAGCCAGGCTTCTCTCCCTGCTTTGTAAGTTAAGCAGCACTGGCATGGTAACACAGTGCCCAGTGATTCACAAGTTAACAGACACCACAATTCATTTGGTCCCTCCCATTTAAATTCCCGCAGTCTCAGTCACAGGGATGCTCTCCAGACATGCACACAGGCTCTGTCACCACAGTCAGCAGCCAGAGCACAACCAGGGTGCATCCTTTCCATGTCTGAGCTATGAAAACAAAGCCCAGCCCAGAGGCTCCTCCTCTGCTCTGCAAGGCCAGCACTGCCTTGTTTTTCCTGCCTGCTAATGTAGGTTAATGCACCCTTCTCCCCTTTGCCCCATGGAGGGTGAGCTATTATCCAAAGCAGCATTATATTAGATTAAGGCCATTCAGAAAAGAGATTCCTGGAAAAAAAAAAACCAGCAAACTGAAGGGGACCATAGGTCCATTTCTTGTTGTCATAAAGTTCACTCCACATGAAATTATATTTATTGGTTTCATTCACAAAGCAAGTACATCAACAGGGGGAACTGTGGTTACCCAGGCTGTTCAACACAGAAATAATATTGTTCTCAAAATCTCAAAACTATTAATGCAGTTTTGATTTGTGCTGCTTACTGTGGGCTCCCCAAGGAAAAAGAAGAAGTAAAGCATTATATTGTGAGTTTTATGTCACAGATTCACACAATCTTAAAAAGAAATTCAGACTCTCCAGGCATTAAATCCCTGTACCCACTCTCCAGTGTGAGCAAAGTTTACTTTTTCTGGCAGGTGAACACCAGCACTGGGAGCTCTCCAGTGAGGAAGCAGCCCTCCTCTCAGAACGTGGGACTGGGGACCTTCGGACCATCCCACATGCATTGAGAAGTGGCAACTGGAAACAGGATTTGTAAGTGCTGCAAGACTTGATCCCCCTCTAAAGTCATTTCTTCCTACAAACCAAATCTTCTGGTACCTTTACTTGATTATAAATCTGTAATAATAACTCAGTATTTTCAATTACAGAGCATGAAGAGAAATGAATCCTGATGGAGAGCTTTAATATTCCCAGGACTCGCAGCTGAACTCTTAAATGTGACAGGACAACAGCACTACTGCAAAATGGAAGGAAATAATGCTCAACTATACCTTGATAAAATTAATCAAAAAACCAAACCCTCCCTCCCCCCAAAATGACAAAGCAAAGCCAAGTGCCTAAATCTCTCTGCATTTCCCCACCCAGCACACATTGCTCAAGCACCAAGGACTAAGCATAAAATGCCCTTCACTCTTGTATTGAAGAGCACAAGGTTTAATGAGCTACCCAGAACAAAGTTTTAAATCTGAACCTCATTTTACAGCATAGTCTCAGAGAAAATTTGTTCTCCTTTTCTGTATGGTGTGTCAAAGAGCCTGCAAAGGCTGTAAACACCTCCTAATACACAGAAATTCCTGCTGTAAGCCTGCTGCCAGCTGTCCTTTAGGAGGATGGTTGCACAAAATTATTTCACATGCGTCCATTATGCAGCATGATCACAATTAATGGAATAAATTTTATGATTCAAAACAAATTAAGCAACATGTAGAAAATTCTAAAACCATGAAAAATGCATTAATTTATTCATTGCCATGCATTTGTGATCTTTCCACTTTCAGAGTACGGTTTAATTGACTAGTTTAGAGACCAATTAATCCCTTTACATTTAAGTCAATCACTGAATCCTCTCCAAATAATTTAGCTCCTACATGCTGCCTCCCATTTGATGTCCCAGGAGAGTGACTGCAGTTGAAACAGGTGGCACACAAATCACATTTAGGAATGGAGAAAGAACTGCACTAGTAGGGATATGAACCATTAAAGATGCACAATTCAGTCAACCATGTTCACTCCCTGATCTCCACTACTCCAGCCCCCAATCACGTCCTGAATGTTTGGGGGGTTTAAATGACAATTGCAGGTCACACATTTTTTTTTTTTTTTTTTTTTTTTACTTTCTAGTCCTCACCTATCTATTGCTCCTCTCTTCATTTTTTTTACAAGGCACATGGAAATAATTCAATGTCAAAGATAGGGAGAGGTGGATTTGCCACCAAGGAAATAATTCCTCAGGTGGGGAACAGAGGTATTGGACACCAAATCAGAAACTTCCAGCATCACAATCCTAAGAGGAAGGAAAAATTCCCACATATTGAGGTTGATTTGCCTATTAAAACTAGTCACAACCTCACCAGTATTGGAATGGGACAGGGTATTTTATCTTCCCACAAAATAACACCTTAAAACCTATCAGAATGAAGGTAAGATTTCTCTGTTTAAACAATAAAGTAAATCTGAAAATGAGCCAAGGACTTCACCCCTTCTATAAGGTGCTCAACCAACAAAAAAGCTTGAAAAGAAAAATTATTTCAAATAAGCTAAAAACAGCTCCTGAAACCACGAGGCTCAAGTAGAAAGTATTATTTTTGTACATCAGTCCAAGGCTTGTTGCATTTTAAACATTTACATAGACACATGATAAACAAATTATCTGAAACCTAAAGAAAGTATTTTCCAAGAACACTATTCAAGAAAAATCATGAGAAGGAAAAATAATTATTCCCATATCAAATACAAGATTTTGTGTTTTCAGTTCCAACGAGTAATCTTAGAAATTATTTTCTCCCTCGTTTTCCTCCTGAATTAAGAACAAGTTTCTGTCAGAAAATGAAAATAAAAAACCTCAACCCCACCACTGCAAAAAACTTTTCTGCAGTGAGAAGTGTTTTATAGAAATGCCTGAAATACCAATTCTGTGTCTTGGCAGGACTGAAACTCCACCCAAGTGAGTGAAGCAGACAGAGCTGTGGTGACCAGCACCCACCCACCGTGGGACAGTCACAGAATGACCCTGGGAAAAGGAAACCAGGACCTCTATCCATCCTCCACCTCCAGCAGCTCCTGATTTCTCCCTTCTGAGACCTGTGGGAGCTCTGTGCAAGCCCCCAGTGAGCTCAGCCCCTGCAAGCCCAGTGCCTGTGCCCTGGCCAGTGCTGATTCAGGATCTCTGCCAGGCCAAACAATTCCAGAGGCAGGAATGTGCTGCAGCTGTCCCTTTGTGCTCAATTCTCACCCACCTTCCAGCCTTGTTCTGGTAGTGCTGCCTGAGGTGGTGGCACAGGTTTATTTGCTGCTCAGAATGACTTCACCCCAAACATGGAAATGAAACTAAAGAAATTGCTCTAAAAGCTGGATTAGCCTATTAAATACCAGGCAGAAATGACACAGCTCTGCCGTGTGTAATGCTGAGCATCAGTGCACAGTGCAAACCCACACAGAGACAGCATGCAGGGAGAAAAGCATGCAAGCATGCAGCTTGCCCTGCTCTTCCAACCAGATCCCTTCCCAGCAGACCCAGCAATGGAAGGAAATGCACCCACAAGGAAAAGCTGAGCTCCATGAACTCAGCTGTTAAAAGGTAAAGCAGTCATGCTTACATGGACTCCACAGTGTTCAAAATGTTCAAGTTCACAAAACTTCTCTGACAGCCCCTAAAACATCATTATTTCCAACAGGTCACTGAGATTTGGCAGGATTTTCCTCAAGGTCAGAAACATTCTCTTCAGGCTTTCAATTAAACACTGTTAATTTTTGACTGAATTATACGGTGAAGGAAAAGCAAATAACCACTTCCCAATTCTGGTTCTTTCTCTTTCAACCTGGTAATTTGATTTCTGAACATTCAAACTCCAGAGTGTGCTACAGCTATGACTGTCACCATCCTATTCCTGAAGGTTCCAGGAACAGAGAAAACACATGATTTAGCAGTGAGCATGGGAGAAGGGAAATGAGTTAGACTGAAATCACAGTGATATCCCTCAGTGTAGTCTGCAAGCTTCAGGATCCAAGTTTTTCCTGTCTAGCCTAGAGAAACTGTCTCACACTATAATTAATTAATGGAGTAACAAGAAAAGGAGTTTTACACCCATTTCCACTCCTCTTTTTTAACATCAGCAAAAGTCTCTGGTGGCTCTTCAATAGCTGTCTCTGTGTTGGCACACCTGCCCCTCTGTGCTGTGGACACCTGTTCTGTGCCATGTGCAGCCTCACCCATCCTCAATCTGCTCTGCAGGCACATCTACCAGCCCTGAGCTGTCTGCACCCACCTCTGCTCCAAAGGGAACACAGCTGAGAGCAGAAAACAGACATTTTTTGGTAACACTGAATAGCTCCTTTTCACCCCAGGCACCTGAAGACAGGCAGAGTCTTCACAGTGCTGTGTTTACTGTGAGAGAGGAGGTGGCTTCCCTTTGAAAATATTCTGGTAAACGGTGGGACTGGCCACCAGCCTGATCTCTATCAGGAAACACGAGCAGGTTTTTGAGGGTGTGAGCACAATGGGCTGTATAATCTCAGCACTGTTCCCACAGAAATGTCAGGCCTCTGTACACAGGCCTGGGCCAGGCTCCCTGGTTTCAGCACAATCAGCTACTGCAGGAGATACACTGACAATTCCAGAAAAAAGGACATGTAAGTGCAGGTGAGCAGGAGAGCAGAGGGGAAGGTCAGAGTGAAGGTTGTTTATAGTGCATGGTCTTTTGTGTGGAATTGGTTGGAAATGCTAAGACTGAAGACAAATGAAGTAAAAAACATGCAAATTACTTCACTTTTTCCTCAGTACCCACCCAATCTACCCATCAGCAAAACAAAAGCCCTCTTTGTTGATGCTCAGTGACTTATTCAAAACTCCCAGTGTAAAATGAGATGTTTCAGGTGCTGCAGAAAGTCTTGAGAAGCAGAGATACCATTATTTACTGATGGCAGTGGTTACATCACACAAAAAGGTACCAGGAAGTCCTTTATTCCATCTCAGAAACTTCCCTGACCTCACTGTCCAGGCAATGGCAGAACTGACCTAGGGACATGTCCTCATCAAGAGAACGGCAAAAAGGGCAAGGCCCACTTGCATTTCATTCCAGAATTGAAGTCTAACATGCAAGAGGAAATTCTTTCCCCAAAATCCACAGATTTAATAGAAAAGCAAACTTCAAAAGGGCCAAAATGCTTAGAAGTGCCACGAACATCACCCTAAAAGAGTACTTAGCCCTGATTTTTTAAAAAATTATTTTTAATGGAATTAATCAGAAAAAAAAAAAAAAAAGATACCTTTTCTAGTCCCACTGAGAAAAAAATTCTGAATGCATCTGATATTTCTTGGGCAGGCAGAAAACATCAACCTGTAAAACAGGCTACCAAGTTAAGGAGACACAGAACAATGGAAAATACTAAGCTTGTAAAATATGTTTCTTTTTAGAGATGGGAAAATCAAGATCCTTATTCTGGAAAGTGGAGTAGTTTTGTTTGTGGGGGTTTGCTGTGTTTGGGTTTTTTTGAGGTACAGGTACTGTGAATGTAGATTCAGAGTAAGTCAAGTGTTTGCTGCAAAGAAAATCACAGGAGTGCTTTACATCCAAGAGCAGGGAACGTGTCACGAGCTATAAAAGATCTGCTGCATTCCTGCTGGGAGCTCTGCTTGTTCCACACACTGTTCCTACAGTTATGTCTTATTTTGTTACTGCCTCAAAGAACAGACTGCAGAAAGCACATCCCTGGGAACTGCACCTTCCTCTTTGGCAGAGAAGACAAAATAAACAATCCCACTGTAGCATCTCTTGTGTCACTGATGGAATTGCCTGCTGGTATTTTAAACAGCACTGGCATAACAGAAATTCAAACTGCTCTTAAATAACAGTGTACTCCAGTAAGCCCAACAATAGTGTAAACAAAAGGTTTTGAATGTCTCAATTCAATATTCAGCAATGAAAAACTTTTCACATACCTAAATAGAGCAGAGAAATGTCACTTCCAACTATTAGTGCTTTGCAACTTCCTATATACAGCAATAAATCACATAATGGAAGCATGAGGAAAAATATTACTGCTCCTGAGTAGCAGGAAGAGAAGAGAAGCTAGAGATAAATCAGATTAAAGAAAGCACCTGAACAACTGACTTAAGAAATGTTTTCTAAGAGACAACATATCCTGTTTCAGCAAAGAAAAAAAATGAAGGCTCCGCCATTATTTTACATTTAACAACATGACTGCAAATGAGTGAAAAAGGTAAAACAAATACAAGACTCTAAAATTTCTCATTAAGATGCTACAGTAAGTGATGAAGCAAAATACCCAAATGGAAGAAAATGTTTCCTTGTTCCCTCTCATCCTGTCTGCTTCAAGAACAAAATCCAAAAGCAGATGTAGGAAATCACTCTTTAGATACATCCATAAAGTTACACTCATGTTGTCTAACTGCACCAGGGCATAGATAATGGCATTGGTGCAGGGAACTCTTTAGGATGTGGCCAACACTGCAGACAGGAACACAGACAAGCAATAAACAGCTTCACACTGGGTTTTGCTTCAGCTTGGCTCCCACTGCAGCACTGGCTGGCAATGCTGACCAGCTGACAGGCAGGGGTGTCACCTATCAAGTGTCTGTGTTCTTGGCACTTAAGGGAGACTTACAGATTGGCCCAACCCAATAAATACACAAAAATCAGTTTCTTCATTAGTTTTTACCAGGGCAGGACTCCATAAGGTTTAAATTCCTACCCATAGAAGAGAAAAGGCTGAGTACATGAATGAATGAACTCAAAGAATTTCTGCAAAAACAGAGGACTGGCACTTTAATGAGAGAAATGAGACCCTTGAAGAGCAGGCTGGATGATTAAAAGACTGGAGCTGGGAAAGGAAATTGATTTATATTCTCATCTCATCAATGTAACTTCTGGTCAAACACAACCACTCAGACTTAGGTACACAACTCCATCTACATTTATCAGTGAAATGAAGTTTATTAAGCAACTTCATAAAGCCCACAGAGAATTCAAATGAAGCAAAAACAAACCAAGGAGCAGAACATTTATGATCTGCAGGAAGCAAAAGATCACACACCATGTCCCAAGAGCAAACCATCAGAAGCAGCAGTGCAGCAGCTTGAAGTTATTAAATGTTATTGTGCTTCAGTCATCAGCAACAGAATTCAACAGGAATCACTCAAACTTCAAAAAAGAAAGGAAGGATGGCCCCCATGCCCAACACAACCCCCCAGCCACATCAACCAGAGGCAAGAGGGATTTCACAAACTCTTGGTACTCCAGTAGCCTAAGATCCAAGTACCTACATTTCTTATGCATTCTGTGATCTGCATCTTCCCTCTTTCGGACACTAAGATAAGACATTTTAAATGACAGAAGTTGTGAACATTTTCTATTTCACTGGCCAGCAATTTGCAGCAAGTATCAGCAATGAGACAATTTGTTTCTGTCAGTGTGTCTGAATCACACAGAAATTGCTAACATCACACAAAAAACCACACTTTTATATTCTACATAAATGGGACTTTCAACAGGTATCTGCTAGAAGAAGACACATTTCCATGACAGAAATGAAATGACACGTTTGTGAAATTACTTTTGCCACATAGTCAGCTTCAAAGGGAGATCTGCACCCAAAATCCAGCAGGAATCTCCTGTTGTTTTACCCCAGCAGGAGTAGGGCAAGTTCTGTAATGGCTGGAAACTGTCAGCTAAATGTGCCATGGATCCTTCTGCAAGGAAGTCTGAGTGCATAGTGATGGAACACGATATTCTTATTTCAATCACACAACCATGCTTCCAGGGAAGCTGCTCTTTCTGGGACTTCTAATAATATCCAGAGTGATTTAAGAGAATCACAAGCAGCTCCTCTCATTCCAGACTTCTTGTCACTTCTGACTCATTTCACTGATTTCTTCTTGGGGAAAAAGCCCCACCAAAACATCAAGAGAACAAATACAATGACCCAGCTTAAGCTGAGACGAGCATGGAACACTGTGAGAGGCTTTTCAGGTGCAAAAATCCTAACAAAGCACAGCCAACCCTTGAGAACATTTGCTGATGTAAGGTGCAGAGCTCCAGCCCAACTTGTCCTCACAGACACAACGATGCTGGCAAAAACCCCACTGGAAATGAATCTGTATAACCCAAGAGTTCCCTTCTTCTGTTGATACAGTTTCTCAAGACCAGCTTTAAACTGTTAGCATACAACATTTTTTGCAAATTTAAGCTACACCAGCATCAGACAGGTTTGGTGGTTTTCATTTCTTCATAAACTCTAAGTAGAGAGAGATTTTTCAATAGTCCTACTTGTTGGGTCACTGCAGTCACCATCTGAGGTTGGGAGGGTGAAGTGCTGCTGAAAACAAGACATCTGTCTTAGGGTTTTAAACCCTTGTCTGTAAAAATATACATACACTTATCCCACAGAGTACAGGTGAACTTTAAGGATAAGGTCAGCCAAGTGAGAAAACTGGATTCCATATAGCTCCATTTTTTCTTAACCAAACGATAGCAAGTTTCTCAAAGTACCTAAAAACATATGTCTCATGAGAACTTTGCAGTTAACTGTGTTTTTCCTCACATTTTTTCCTTCTATAACATAAAGGCTGATGATAAGTGGTGAAATAGCAATCTAAGCTAGCCCTGAAATTTCCATTTCTAAACCTCTCTCCATAAAGCGGAAAGGATTTCAATTTTCCAGCAGCCATGGGAATTCAGAGGAGCAGGAAGGGGGGGAAATCATTTCAGATAGATGCCAAATTTTATCACACATGGAAGTCTGAATGAAATCTAAATCTAGGAAAATTATTTAGAAAGAAGACACAGTATGTATTTGTATAAAACTACATAGATTTAATACCAAGGTAAGACTGCCAGCAAATGGCTTTAGCAGGTTCTGTTTTTCTTGTGTTGGGATCAATTCATGAGCTGAGCATGAGGGAAGACTTCCTTCAGGGTTGAAAGGGTAATTTAGTTTCCATGGTCCATTAATTTCTTGGCTTCTTTCCCCAGCCTGCTCATTAGTGTGAAGTGCGGTGACGAGGTTTAGAATATGGAAGTTGAAACAGCACCTACAAAATTCCTTCACACAATGATTGCAAAACATCTATCAGAATCAGCAGAGCTTTGAGATTTTTTGACCCAGAATTCAGACTGGTGGCCTGCATCAATAACCATTTCTACCTTTAAAGATGGTACCAAGTCAGTTAATGACATTATTAATGGCTCCTCACCATTATCCATCAGCATTTGCTCCAACAGCCTCCAAACAGACAAACTAGTTTTACTTCAGCTGAATTAGTAACAGATGGAGGAGATGCATTACCCTCAATCACAAGGTTAAACAGATAATTATGAAAAAACACCCGCAAGTCTCTGATATTATCTGATCCTATTAATGTTGCAGGCAACGGAGTAAACCAGAGCCGAGCAGAGAAGCAGGAGAATTATTTAGGTCACTTGAAGAAACAGATTTCTCTATGATTTCTTTCTTTCCAGAAGCACAGACCGCAAGTGAAGCAGCCAAATTTGGCAGCATGGAGGCAGATAGAAACCCGGGTGTGAGTTCTAGGCTCGGAGGAAAAGCTCCCACTCTGCAGTAGCGCTTGCCTGGATTAAACACTTAGAGGATTTGACCCTTCCCTTCCAGAGGACAGGATGAAGAAGAGGTTTATGTTTCATTCTGCTGGCCTGTGCAAGCCAAGCCTGCCCTACACCTTTGTGTTCTCCATCTCTATCACACAAACAAGCGTCATCCCTTCCCACATGGAATTAAGTGGTTGAAAAAGTATAACAACATTAAAGCATAACCAGAAAAAATTTAGGATTGTCCCTTATGCTATTCCCACCCTGTACTTCAGGGCAAGGTTGTTAATTTTCTTTTTGAAACTTGCAGCTAAAAAAAAGTAAAACGCAGAAAGGAATAATTCTTTTATTAGAGCCCACCTTAAATCTCAATGTTTAAAATAGATTCCCAGAAGAATAAAGGCAAAGTTTGAGTAAAACCAGACATACATTAAAAAAAAAGTTGAATTCAACCACTTCCTAGGGCTTGGCTGCTTCACTGACAGCACTTGATGAAAGAAAATAAACTTCACTAATTCCTGCAACCCAGGATGTCCTCCAAGATGCACCTTTCCTGACTCCAGGCACCTGGGTGGTGCAAAGCCCACCCCACTTCTGGAGAAAGTGTCTGTTCCCTGCCCTGGAACAGAACCCTGCCTGGGTTTTCCTCAGGGGAGGTTACTGTGACTGCCTGGAGGCCAATCCTGTGTCACTGCTCCACACAACACTTCAGTACACCTGACTGTGGAGAGGCAGATATTAAATAAGAACTCTGCACTGGGATAATTTATTTCTTTGGAAAATAATCAGACTAGGTAGTTCCTTTCTTACTTTCAACAACAAACACTCTCCCAATATTAAAATTGCCTGGGTGGAACAGCTCAGCTCACATTTTTCAACCATTAGTGAATGTTTTCCTAATGCTCTTGTTGAAAGACAAAATTTTAATAAAATCTGTTAAGATTCTTCAGATGCTACTATCTGTTAAGATGACTAGGTCAGAGCAAGTAGCAGACAAGAAAAATCTAAATATTGACTTAAAACTATGTTACCTGGCCATAAAATTGACACATAAAATTAAGCTCCTAAAATACAACTAAATATTTGAAGTGCTCCTTGAAATGCATGCTCTATTGTGTGGACTCTGCCAGCAAAGTAATCCCATGGAATCAATCAGAAAAAAGAAATAACACAACTGTGAGGAGACCATGGCATTTCTAAATATACATCCAGAGCTACATACACAACCATCTCTCAGCAATCTCAAATAATCACCAGGACAAAACCCAAAGGTCACCAGGGAATAGGGAGGAAACAGCAAACTCCTTCCATCCTGTGAGGAAACCCAGCCAAACACACCGTGTACTTTGGAACCTCATGTCATGGTGGGAAGTTTCGAGTTTGCAGAGGTGCATGGCTGGTATCAGATAAATTAATCCCAAAACCATGTGAATATAAGCATTTAGCACAATGCAGAAGGACAGGAATACTCAGTTCCTGTTTCTAAATGTGTTGGTACAGCAGGAGGGGTTTATTAATACCCATTCAGGATTGCTGAAGTGCTTTGCAAGTGGAAAGTCCAGCAGTGAATTAGGCAGTTTAGATGCTGGTTAAGCCCTCCCATCACACAATCTTCTATCCCAAACATAGCTGACACCTCCCTGAGGAAGCAGGCCAAAAGTTGCCCAATTTTAAACAGAGCCATGGTTCCACATTCAGATCAGAAAGCTGGAGGATCCCTGGCAGCAGACTGGGCTGGGAAAAGAATCTCTTTGAAGCTGCTCATGAGTTTGGAATGTACAAATGAAGACTGTACCCTAATTCAGGCAGACAGGGAAGGCAGGACATAGCTTTAAACAATCATGTGGTTACAATGGCTTCACTGGAATGTGATAGTCTGAAATTATGTGCAGCTCAAGTGCTTTTTAAATAAGAACTTGAAGCAATCCAACTGCAGGGAAGGAGGCAGAGCTCTATTAAAGCAGCAGGCATCACACACAGTCCTCTGTACCTGCTGGTGCAGCTGAGCCACTCCCACTGCAGCTCCCAGCTCCTGCCTTCCCCAGCCAGAACTGCCTGCACTGCTGGGTGCTGGGGGTGCTCCCTGGAGGAGCTCACCCCCAAACCCCAGCTCCTGAGCACTGCTCTCACCCGCCCACTTCACCTGTCATCACTCACAAGGTTTCCCTCAAACCTACAGCAATATTTTTTATTTTCAAGAAACTCACTTGAAAGAGAAAAACCTAAACAGTGGTTAAGTATTCCTTTGCTCTATGATTTTTTTTATCTTTTAGGACAAGCCTTCTGTTGTGTTTGGGGTTTGTTTGTAGTTCAAAATATCAAGTTTTAGGGTGTGCTGGTACAGTAGGTCTTGTGGTTGGGATTTTCCAGCCCCAATCCACACAGGCATAATTTAATTTTTCAAACATACCTAAATAAGGTTTTATAAGTAACCCCAATGGAACTGTTGTCATGCAAAATGAACTAGGAGTGTTCACCACATATTGATCTTAAAGTGATTCTCTTAGGCTTAGGAAATTTAAATTAATTCTAATTGCTGTAATTTCAGATTTTATAGAAAAAAATTCAACAGAAAAAATATTAATTTCTACAACTACAAAACAGAAAAGCAGCTCTGTATAAGCATTTCGGTTTTCAACTAAAAAATCTGAAAATTATTCTCCTTAACAAAAAATCTAGTTAAAAACAAGAGCAGCAACACATATCTATCTACAGCCATGCACAGATGATGTAATGTGTGTGCATATGCAGCAAGGATCTACAGGCACAGTCCAGCATCCACAGGCATCACATTTTTGGACTGCTTTTACAGTTCATTTCAGTATAAAAGGCCTCTAAACAGGTAAACAAACAAAAAAACCAACGGGTTGTTAAAAAGATAATCACATGTAGATATGCCATTTGTATTAAGGCAGAACTTGAATCTCATTTGATCAGAGCCTTTCTTTGGAGCATGGAAGGAGCCATCTCCTAGCTAGAAAAGCCATTATCATAGGAAATCCTTTGACTCCACTGACAAGATGGATAAAAAGCTCCTCATCGAGGGTCAGGTTTGCACGGTCAGCAAAAAAGAAAGTAAAACCAGCTTTCCACTCCCTCTTCTCCTGGGAAAGCTGAATATTAGGCTATTAGGTAGTCAGATACATTATTTTATAGCTTGCAAAGCCCTTGGGTAATAAAGAATGAGTGCAACTGCCACAGGCAGCTTTACAGGAAATTGTGTGAAACAATGACAGATGCTCCAGAATTGTTTCAAAACAAGAAAGCTAGGAAGAGCAGTGTGTCAGCTCAGGGGTTTTGCCCACAAACCATGTTCTCTAACATGCTGACAGAAACTGTGTGCATAAAAATTGTGCTTGGGATTATGGGCACATGCACACGAACAGTCTCATGAATGCAGAGTTAAATAATTCTATCCATAATGAAATATTTCAACAAATACATATTTCTATCGCCTCTCTCAGAAACAGGTGGATAAGCCTTACTCATTTAACAGGAATTACTTGAGAAACTACAAAGGAAAGTAAACAGGAGTGATAAAATTAAAGTTTTCATATTGAACTTGCAAAAAAAGTGGAGGTACTGGTCAAAAAAACCCACTCAGGCATTTAAAATAGTAAATCTCACAAACCCTGAATCCGATTTAATACCCTTTACTCATTGAACACAGGACTTGCACCACTTGCAAACCAACTTCAGAGCTAGATTTCAAAAGCAATTGATTGTTGTTAGATGGAAAAAGATTCCAAGTAGAATCTTGAAGAAACAAGTAATGCCCAATTCCCACTGATAGAAACATGAAGTAGGTGCTTAATGGTGCCAGCAAATCCTACAAGCAGCTACCTGTATATTAAATGACAGAGATGCTCTAAGTGCCTTCAAACCCAAGATTTTTAACTACAACATAAAAATCTCTTACAGATTTTGGAACAGTAGCACAGGGATGATTCTTTCACTCAGCCCAGGTGGCAATCTGCTGCTTTTGGCAGAATGACACTGATATTATTTTGCAGTGCCATCTGACTGTTTAATAAATAGGGCTGTTTCTCTGTGATCTCCTGGTTGGTTTGTGTGAATAACTAACCACATCTTTGTCTTGCTTAACACATGTTTACATTTCCAGTGTGCTTTTTACTATAAACTGCTTTAAACTATTTATTTGGTTTAACATGCTACCAACGCAGTGTGTAAAAGTTCACTTGACTGGCTTTTATAGAGGCTTTTAGAAAAAACAATAATATTTTAAAGCTTAACAGTAAAATCACATCAATGAAGTCATCTCAGTGCTTTTTCAAACAAAGCAGTGGAATTGCAGTGCAGGATGCATCTGCAAAGAGTGAAGACAGGTGAAATTACTGCAACATTGCCAACTGCTAAGTACTTGGCTTCAGTTGTGATTCTTATTGTTTATTAACATTTACAGAAAATATGGTACAAATCATTTATTCAAATAATCAGTATCTTCATTTAAAGAATATTGCTGAACTTTCTCAAAAGATCTGGGAAACTCTTGAAGTGTGAACAAACTGTATCCTCAAAGCTCTTCTAACCCAGCACAGTGAGGACAGAACAACATCCCCGGCTACAGGGGTGGTGGAAGTCAAGTCCACCTTGTTTAATCTCTGGAGTTTTACAGCAAGGAAACTGTGTGCTCAGCTTTATTAGAGCAGTTCAGAATAAAACAGGGAGCAGATTGCAAAAATCCACCTCCAAGTAGCAGACAGGTCACACGAGCACGTCAGTGACACAAAGCACACTGCCAGAAAAGCACAGAGGCATCAGGACAGCCTAAAATAAAGCACTGCTATTTTTAGTTCTTTGTTGCTGTTGATTGCACTGTACCAGAAATAAATTCTAAAATAAGTATGGAGGTTTGGTGGAGACTTTATTAGTCCATCTGTTCTCCAGGAGTCTTTGATTTTTCTGTAATACCACACAAAGCTGCAGTACATGAAGGTGTCCTTAAATATAAATGTATAATCAAAAGAATATTCAGGAAAACATGCAATAAACCAAAGTCAGTCCAATCTCAAAACAGTGGTTTGCAGTTTGCAACTTGAGCAAAACAAAACCCCACCAAACTAACTCTCTTATTTCAAGTTCTCTATTGTGACAGTGTGACTGGTTTATTTTTCAACTCAAAGTAACTCATCTCCACACATGCAAAACCATCATTCAGAATTGGAGCATTAAATAGATTTCTCTTTTTATACTCTTGAACTGGTAATTTACATCCAAAATGAATCTTCAAAGATCATAAATGCTACATAAAGGGAAATGGAGATGCAGTTGAAATTACCTCTGTCTGTGTGTGTGTGTGTGTGTGTGTGTGTGACACAAATGGGAACAATCATGGATTTGTGAGAAGAGTGGCCTTAAGAATAATGAAGTACAACAGCAAATCCTGCTACACTGCACCCTTTATTACAAAGAACAGCCACTATAACAGAAGAAAAGAGATTTAGTGTCATTGACAGTGTTAGCTCCTGTAAATAAAATGAACATGTATTGTACAGGGTGAGGGAATAGACAGTTAAAGTCACTGGTCAGTAGAATTTCTTAATCAACTGGTTCACCATATTTAATTCCTTCATTTAGAACAGCTTTCTCTGTGCTAACTTCCATCAATGAGGTTTTTTTCCTCTGTTATTTTTACCATCAATACAAGTGCTACAAGTTTGGACTGAACTGTATTAAACAGGTCTGTGTGGGCAGTTCATAAAGTGCTCCAGCTTACTTTAATTAGTTCTTTTAATTCTCTCACTTATACAAATACTACAGCTACTTAAGTGCCTCTCCTGAGATCACTTGGCCCTCTTTGATTTCTTCCAGCATTGAGACAAAGTCCTTGACTTAACTTTGCATTTAAAAGAGACATCACAATTATTAAGGGTAAATAATGAGAATTAAAAGAAGGCAAACAGCACAGAAACAAATTCTGCTCTGATTATGATACTGGAAAAACTAGAATTCAAGGCAAAGAACTTTTAAAACTTCAGAGAAGTCAGGGACTGGATGAGGAGAAAGAAAAAAAAAAAGAAACAACGGGAGAAAAACCCCTACCAAAAAAACCCAAAATTAAATTCAATAGAAATAAACATAAAGAAAAGGAACAGGAGGCAAAACTAATAATTCCATACAAAGAACATAAGGAGTTTTCATTGTGAAGGAGATGAACTGAACAGAGAGAGCAGATGTGTACTAAAATCAAAAGGCTTAAGACACAAAAGGATATAGAGAGTTACATTCTCTCCTTCACACAGGAAGTAGGAGCCCTAAAGTACACTAATAAATGAAAAAATTAAACCAGAAATCCCAAACCTTTTTCCACCCATTGCATAGATGAGCTGTGGTATTAATTACCAACAAGTATTTATGCAGGCTGAAATTCTGTGTGGGTTCAAACTCAATTAAATGCACAAAAGAAAAATTCATCAACAGTTGTTAAACATAAAAACATGTCAAGTTGTATTGTCAAACCCAGCAGGAACCTGACCCAGTGTACAGAAAAATAACTGAATTCTTGACATGATCTGAAGACTCTTCCCTGAGCTGCCCCACTTCTGACCACTGCTGGAGCCAATTTTTATGGTAAGGGATTATTCAGGATCTGGGCATATTCCTTTTTAAGAAATTAGAAGCACATAATCATAGGCAGCTTCCTGAAATGCCCAGAGTAACTGTATTACACTGATTTTTATCTGACTTGGCCAAATGCTACATCTGTCTCATGGCTGGGGCCAAAGTAGGCAGAATCTGATACTCTTCAGGCAACATTTCCACTCCCTCCTAAATTAAATCTTTTTCTAGGAATTGGGCAGGGCAGTAAATAATTTCCCTGTACGTGTCTGTCCTAGGGAACTGCTCTCCAAAATGTCAGATCTAAATGTGGCTTCAGTAGCACTGTGTGCACACTGATGTGTTTCTACATAATCTGAAAACTAGTAAAGAGAGAATTCTCTACATTAGACATCCAGTTCCATATTTTAGACTGTTGGATCCTTCAACAAGAAAAAAAAAAAAAAAAGGAAGATATTTTAATGTTCTTCCTTCAGCTCATCTCCATCAGCTTTCCAGTCAACAGATGGAAATTATATAATTAGATGTACTGACATCATCATCCAAAAAACTCTTGCAGTTCCCCGTGTCTTTAACAGCTGGCAACATGAAGAGATTAAAAAGAGATGAGATCCCTCAAAGTAATTTTTGCAGCTTGCTTTCCTCAGGAGACAGAAAATCCCCTTGGCTGGTGGGAAATTCACTCTACCCCTGCATTACCACCTTGTCCTTCAAGATTCTTCTCCCCACAGTCCTGCCATGCCTGCAGACATCCCAGCCATCAGCATTAGTCTCTCACTCTGCCATGGCACATCATCAGTTGTGGGACCATATTTTGTAAGTTCTTGAATCCTTCACATAGGCACCCACAGCTCCCACTTCTCTTGGAATGCCCTCCCCCTCCCACTCATCCAGGGACAAAACTCCAGGAATTGTCACCATGACATTCAGACTGACAGAAATCAGAGAAAGGCAACAGCCTTCCATGCAAGTTTCAACTTTTCCAAATATTCCAGGGTCTAGCAGTGCATCACTGCACTTAAAGAAGGCCATAATTACACAATGTACAGTAAGAAAACTGTTTTTCACTCCAAATCTGGACTGGTTCTCAGAAATCCAGATAAAACTCGAACAACAAGGCAAGAAGAAAGGGTGGAGAGAAAAGGGGGAAGTCTACTCCTGCGGGAAGAAAATACTTGCAAGTCTCACACAGAGTGTTTCACAGACATTGCTAAATCCAGTGATGCAGGAGGAATTCCTGTTGGGTTTTTCCTTATAGATCACCAAGGATCTATTGGCACTGCCACAGGTGTGGCCTGGGATCACAGGATACTTCATCTGCAATTCCCTGGGCAGGTGAACCCTAACCAAAATACTCACTGAGGCAACTCTGCACACACAGTGTCAGGATTTAGAGCCTTTTCCCTGTGTAATGCAAACTCTCTGTCACTCACATAAGCCAGTCCAGAAGCAGCACTTCCCATCCTGAAGAACAGTATCCACATCCAAGCCTTGGAACAGCAAATCTGCAGAGGTGTCATTACACAAAGGAGTCTGGACCATACGTGTTGCCACAGAGAAAAGGCATGGTTTGATCCCTGCTGCATCACTGATGGCAGTAGATGGCAGCATCAAGCACAGTATTGGCAAGGGTTAGTTTGGCAATGCTGGAAGAGTATTTTGCTGGGCACCTGGAGAAAAGGTCTGCTCCTTAGGAATTACCCACTCTTAGCTTTATTTAACAGAGTAGAGTTGAGAGACTAAGTGCAGTCTGATTAATTGCAACAGCATTTCATGCTTATTGATTTTTCAGAAAGAAAATTTGACATAAATACACTATGTGCCATGACTGTGAAGCAGAGGGCTGCCACATGTGGGTCCAGACAAGTGGGTCTATCCTACCCTGAGGGCATCCAGACAGTCCAGACTCACACACTGCTAGAGAATCCAATTCTTGTTTCCAAAATGTTAACCAATCACTTGTCCAGGAATTCTCAACTTCCAAAGTGCAGACACTCAGAACATAAAAAGTCACTTCACTGCCCCACTCGAGAGCAGCCCAGCATTTGGGATTGAGAAAGGACCTGCTCCACACATGCTCCTCACCCTGTCTCTGGCTCAGGCCACACATAACTTGTGCAGAGTTCACACTGAAGAAACAAGGTCTGCCCTGCAATCCCAATTAGGAGAAGAAGAGGCTTTTTCCTGAGGATTTACCCTTCAAAGGGCAAAATTCTTCAACAATTCACACCAAAATCCTAGTTTGAGGGAGGTATGGTGGCAAAGGATTACACATCCATTGCCGGAACCTCTCCCTGCCTCCCCTTTCTGCTCTACTCTTTTCAATGAGAAAGTTATTTTTAACTATGTGAGACTTCTCAAAGAGGAAAAGTAAAAGCCGTCTCACCAGTCAGTACTTCTTGCTACAACTCAGAGAGAGCATCCAACAATAACAACCAGTGGCTTCTTAATGCACTTTACTAATCCAGCTCTACCCAGTTTGATGCACCAAACATCATTGCTCCAACTGCAGCCCCTCCTGTTCTAGACAGGTTTAAAAATAAAAATTGTGAGCTCAGGACAGAGTTTGGTTGGAGTGATTATACAGGAGAACGAGCCATTGGAGGCAAACAGACAGAAGAAACTGTAAGCATTACTTCTGTCCTCTCACCATCAGACTGAAGCTATAATTCAGAATTTTGCTTTCTCAGTTGCCAGCAGAGTTCACAAATTGTGATGCATTTTAAGAAGAATCTGCTGTGTAATTGTTTGTATCAGCAGATTGGTCCTCTGCAGTGTTCACTTCAGCCTTGGAAAGGCTGGCCCACAGCTCCCTGTTCATTGTGCAGATATGGGTTTGTTTGTGTTACAGGCCCACCCAGAGGAACTGGTTTATACAGCCTTATTTAGATTATAAAGGATATACAAGTGTTCATTCAAGTTTGCCGTCTTCTAAATGAGCAGTAAATTTCTACCAAAGCTACTCTAAAGCTGTGCCATTATCCTGAATCTGACCATTTAGTAAGTTAAAACACAAGAGGCATTCAGAAGACTAATACAGCTTTTGCTCAACTCTACAAATGGTTCCAGACAATTAGTCTTTAAAAATAAGCATTTCCATAACTGTTTTTGCTGCATAGCAGTCGCAAAATAGTCCACTTATATTCCTATAATTTGAGGATTTCTTAAACAAGGGACCTGGTTGCACAACACCTAATGGATCATGTGGTGTTGCACAAAAATCACATTATTTTGCAGTATTTAAAGGACTTGTTCCACTCTCTGCCATGACAGGGACACCTTCCACCATCCCAGGTTGCTCCAAGCCCCATCCAACCTGGCCTTGGACACTTCCAGGGATGCAGGGGCAGCCACAGCTTCTCTGGGCACCCTGTGCCAGGGCCTCCCCACTCTCACAAATGAGAATTTCTTGCTAACATTTAATTTAAATCTACTGTCTTTCAGTTTAAAACCATTCCCCTGTCACCACCATTTTAGTCTGAGTCTTCGGAAAATAAGGGTTTACAGAAATTTTTAATGGAACACAAGTCTCAGAAAACAGACTTTGAGAATAAATAACCTACATAACTGTTTTGAAACAAAGCTATACTTCAAGATTAAGTTATTTAAAAGAGATATAAAACTGTCAGAAAAATAAATGAAAAAGGTATTATTGATGACAGAAATAATCCAACAGAATTGCTTTCAATTGAAGTTTTCTTTCTTGTCTTTGAAAAGAGATTGAAGATTCTTTTTTTTTGCTTTGGACACCAATTTTATTTGTGAGTATGAGAAAGTGTATTTACTTCTGAATTGGACTGGAAACAAACTCCATAGTGGTACTCTTTTTGCAGAACTCACAAGACCATATACAAGGATTTTAAATCAGTCTAAGGCCCAAATGCAGCCTGATTTTCAGAAACCCAGGCAAGCCATTCTCTCCTATTCCTGAAGGCTCCTGCAGCACTGGGAGCAGAGCTGCACTGCACCTACAGTTAGAGCTGCAACACATTTAAATATTCCAAACTAAGGCCCTCTAAATATCTACAGAAGCCCTTAAGTCAATTCATTACTGATACAGTAAGTGACAACACTTGTGTTTGGCAGACAGTGCAACTGGGAGCCCTGACAAATCTCATTAACAGCACATCAGGGGCACTTAGTTTATCCTTTACACACAATGCCAGTACTGAGTGTATAATGAGAAAAGGAGCTTAAACTTTAGTGGGACTGCACTAATTGGTCACCCAGTCCTGATTAAGCCAGGCTTCATATATAATTACTGAAGTTCAAGTATCTGACACAAATGTATCCAAAAACACTTAATAAAGATAGTCACTCCTAAACTACACAAACAAAAATAAGGCATGAAAAAGAAAAGAAACAGAGAAATAGGCAATGTATTTACTTGAACTACCTGTCCTTTGTATACTCCTTGTGCAAAATATTTCAATCACTTAAATAACTACATTTTTCAAAGTTATAAAAGTGTGAGGATAATATATCAATTACATTAAATACTGCAAATACTTAGAATATATACAGGCACTCCAGTAATTTTATATATATAAATATTTTATAAATAAATAACATTGCCCAAAAAAAGAACTATAAGAGAAGGTTTTACAGCATCCAGAAGTTAAAGATTACTGGATCAGCTTTATATATTTGTTCATTTACATCAATTAAATCAGTAAAGAAGATCCTTAACTTCAAAACTGCAGAAACAACTCTTCTGCCTTATAAACTGGAATCCACAAAATATGTGCCAGCACATCCCCCCCAGATGGCAAAAGAGGAAACACATGGAAATATATACCCTAACACACGTATCCTGGATATCCTGGCTTCCTCAAAATCCTAAAGGGAGGCAGTAGTTACAAACACACAATGAAAATTCCGAGTGGATTCCGAGTATTTCAGAGGGGTAAAGGCAATCCAAAGTCTCAGGCACCTCACAAAAATCAGACTGTGCCACTCTGTGACAGCACCCTGAATGTCTGTCCTGGCTCAAACACAGCCCAGGAATACAGGCTGCCTTTAGAAGCAGCTGGCACGACAGAATTCTTCTTTGTCTGGCAGAAAGGGATAAGAATTCTGCTACCAATTCACTTCAGACTGGTGAATGTTGGTCAGGAGTACCTGTGCCCTGTGCTGGAAGCTCATGAGGAGCCAAACACCTGGAGTTTATATAAATCCTTTTACAAGACTGCAACACCAGATTTTCTGTGAGCACCAACCCTGCTGCATCAGGCTGGGAATTCCTGCGTGACAGGAGGGACCTCGATCAGCCAGAGACACACGGGCACCCCAAACACACCAGCAAGTGCCCATCAGCTGCAGCAGAGCTCTGAGATAATGCTGCATCCACACAAGGTCAGCCCAGTCACAGAACCTCTCTTAACAAGACAAGGGCGCACTTGTGAAGAAACAATTTCTACCTCACTTCTATCACCAAAATACGAGCTATGACATGAGTGAAGAGCCCCCAGCACAGCTACCAACATCCCTGCTGCTTTATCCGAGGTGGCTGGCTCGGGCCCATGGGTAAGGCACTGCACAGCATCACCTGAATTGGCTGAAGTGGGAATATGCAGCAAACTGGAAGCACAGCTCCAGTGACATCTCACCAAGGACCCCATGCAGGGAGCCCTTCTATTGTTATCCTGATTGGCAAGGAGCAAGGAATCTGAAGAATCGGTGCCTGGGGTTGCTTTGCTACTGAGTTTTTAATGGTTTTAGGCAGGAAAGGAGATGAAAAGGCCGGGCCCTGGGGCTCCAGCTGCTCAGCTCCTTTCCTGAAGGACACTGCACAAAGCCCAGCCCCACGCCCCCAAGCACAGCTGGGCACAGCCACTGCAAACTGGGTCACACATTTCAAACAGGCAGTGGAAATTTTACAGCACGGCTCTTACCAGCTTTTAGAAAATACTCGGTTATTATTTTCATTATAAAAAGAAAAACCAATAAAAAGACAACTGAATATCCCTTAATTTATAGCTTAGCTGAAAGGTTAGTTTGGTGATAAACCACACATTGAGATGTTCAGTCCAAAATGCTTTTTTCCTGCAAAGTGTGTTAACATTTTCAATCAAGAAATTTTACATACAAGTTTCCAGAAATACAAACACACAAAATAATCCAAGACTACCAGTAGCATACATAAGAATAGATAACAGTTATAAAAAAGATATTGTTTGAAGAGCATTTTCCCAAACCATCTTAATAGTATTCTTAAGTAACCCTAAGCTGCTACTAATATTTTTTTGTTTTGCCTATAAAACAAAAGTATGTTATATTTATTAGTGGTGTTAGATTAACACACTTGAATAAAATTATATTACATTGGTTTGAAAAGTCTATAAACATAAGCATGTGGATATCAAGAATACCTTGATATCACCTTGATATATTTGCAGCTTTTCCTGAAAAATGCATGTGAAAATACTTATTTTAAAATCTTTATTTCAGAACTATTTCTTCTGCTACAATACAAATGCAAACTATACCACACTGGGTACACTACACAATATTTCAGAGTAAGGAAGAGTTAATTCAGCTTTAGCACACACAAGATTACCAATTAAAATAACACCAGCCACAGATATAACACACCAACTTGGTGTATGGTTTTACTGAAACCATAAGTAATCCTCAGAAGAAACTCAGCAAAGATGAACATAACATTTCAGAACTTAAACCTTGAAAATATGAAAATATTTCTCTGGGAACTAAGCCTCTTAAACTGAAATAGAAAAGCTTATTTTTACAGAGGTACGAAGAATTACTGGAAAATACACAGTATTTGTTATTACTCTGTATTTCTATCACATTTACTTTGACAAGTCAGGAATAAGAACACATTATTTAAAATTAAGTCGGATTGATTTTTATTATTTTCCTGCCTAGTCTTTCCTCATTTATAATGGTGTTGGCAGTACTTTACATGTATATTACTACAGCATGACTAGACACCATTTTCAAGACACATATATGATCACATTACTGATTTTTTTAAGATGGCTAAAATACAAGTACACAAATGTGCAGAATTAAAATAATTTATAAGAAAACTGTACATGCACAGTCAGTTACTTTTTCTCAGCTGAGGAATTCAAATCTTCATAAAAATTTAAATAGAGCACTTCAACTTATTTTACTGTGCTTTTATTGCACTATGTCACCATGTAATGAAACACCGGAGTGCCATTTGCCAGAAGACATTATCTGTGCCAGGAGCAAAGCTCTGTGAGGCATTCAGCCAAGGTGCTCCAGTGCAGCCACCAGCTCCCAGCTGCTCCTGGCACAGCAGTTCCTCTCCAGGGCTCCCCAAACCTGATATTTTCATGTGAAGGCACTGACCTGACTGGCAGGAGCTCCTGGCATGGCACAAAGCAAATGCAGATGCAACAATGCTCAGTGTCAGCTCTGGTATCCCTGATTTAGGTACTCCTTGCATGAGTCCTATGGCTGCTCCCAGGGAATTGAAGGCAATGATGATTTCAAGGATCTGAGAGAGGCAGCAGTGCTTTAATGTCAACAGTCTTCAGGTTTTGATGGCACTGATTAATGCCTAGTTTCCATGCTCACAAAGCAGTGAACACAGCTATTGACCAAAACTGGCTGTGAATGTACTGACTGAGCTGTTACAGAGGGAAAAGTTCCTGGATTAGGTCTACAGGAGGAGAGCTGACATGGAATGCTCTGGATATTTAGTGAGATACCCATGCACTCTTAACTCAGAGATTTTTGTGTTCCAGCACATCATATGAGGCCGTCAAGTATGGGGCAGTGACAGCCAGAAACTTGTTTGGGAATTGCAATCCAAGAGCTGCATGTCCCTGCAGCCTGACTGCAATCCCACTGCTCCATCCATGCTGGTTCACAGAGGCCACAGGGGCTGCCTAAAGCCCACTCCTATCTGTCAGCCTCCTCACTGAGTAATGAGGAGAGGAACAAGCTCTAATTCTAAATATTCTACTGATGGAGTAGTTTTCTTCTTAAGGCTAAAAATACCCAGCACACTTTTGGAAGAGGGGATGACCCATAAATTATTTAAGCTACAAAAAAACCAATTATTTTTTCATGTGTTCTTTACATTGAATTTAAATAAAAACAGCTTAACAACTTAAGCTGCTCATACAGTTCAAAACAAACTAATTTCCCTCTCAATTTTCTACATGCTAGGAAAACAATCACTAAAACAATCAGCAAACATTCTTACATAAGATGGTCGTAATGCTTTTTTTCAGTAAGTTCGTTCAACATTTCATTTTGGTGCTTTCCAAAACCAAAAAAAAAAAACCCCATATAAACTGTCAGAATGAATTTTCATCATACAGTGAAAGGCACTACCAACGCTGCGGATCTGACAAGTTCTGTGAACTCCAGACACAGATCTCCTTGAGAAAGCTGTGTGAAAAAAATAATCAAGTTTGCCATTTCCCACCAGTAGCATGAAACCTATTTTAGACACACTGCTGTAGGATGACAATAAAATGTGTAGAATCATTTAGGAAGTGACACATAATACTGAAGATACTTGGGAAAGGAAACCCACTAATTCTGCACTAAATTTCCTGTCAAAAGCATCTGGTCTGCACTGAAAGCAAAACAAAACTCAGGGATGTGTGTGAATCCCCCTGCTGTTCCCTCAGCCCTCCTGGATGAGGCACGCTGCTCCTGCACTCAGCTGCCAGCACTGCCTGGGAAGGCAGGCCAGGCCCTCTGTTGTTCTCAGGCCTCCCTCTCACATCTCAGCATAAGTAGGTCACAGCCACTGTCATGCTCCACTTCATCTTTGACTTCATTCTGAAATCACAGCCCTCCCACCCTTCTCCTTTAATGCCATTCACAAAAACCACAAGCCCTGAAGGACTTTACTCCTTGAAAGCCAGCCCATGACTTTCAACTCCTTCCCTGTTCATTTACACCCAGCCCAGAACTTCTCAGTGCATTCCCAAAATGGTGTTAGTAACTCTGAACACTGGAAACTTGAGATGAGCAACTCTGCCACAAGCAAAAAAGTACAAAAGCAGACTTTAGAGATGGTTCTATTTCTTTAGCAGAAAGACACCTGCTGGTTTCCACCATTCCATACAGAGCTGTTTCCACACTCAAGGAGAACAGAGCAGGTGTTTTCAATAGGGATTGCCTGTTCCCAGACTCCAATCTGATCACTGTACACATATGCAACTTATTTCTATTCCTTTATATAATAACATGGCTTTAAGTAATATTTTATAAAATGCCTTTTTTTTTTGGTTATTAAGGTTTTATGTTTAAATACCTAAACACCCTCAGCTGGCCTCTTCTCCCTGTGACTACTCCTTCTTGCTTTATCTACAACAAGCTGCTGCTTAGAGCAAGAGCTCCACAAAGAATTTATCTGGAATTAACATGAATCAATTTGTGAAGATAGCTTTTTGTGCTATGCTGAGAAAGAAAGCTTAAAAGATTAAATAAAAGGTGTCTGGACAGATTAGTCCCCAAAGCCTCCTTCTACTTGTTGCTACTGTCCACAGTTGACTCTGCTGTCCACTTTTGCAGTCTTATCTGCAATCTTTCAGGAAGATTAGTTACATTAACATTAAATTTCTAGCAAAAAAATTAACAACCTGAAACTACACAAAACCTATTTCAAATTAGGCATAATTATTATTGCTAAATAAACACTTTTGAAATAGTACATATCCAAAGGATCTATAGTGACAAGAACTTTAAAAAAATAAACCAATACCTCCCCAACCAACAACAAAACATCTTCTTCAAATCAAGAGTGCACTCTCCAACCCTAAAATCCTCAGTGTCAGATTTATATATGGAATACTTTAAACACAAACCGAGTTCAACATGAACTCGGGTTTTGTGACATCTTCTAGGCCAGATTTCTTTATGTGCAGATTGCACTTCTGTTTACAAATGCAATTATCCTCTACAGAGCCCTCACTGTGTAGCTTGATTTGGTATTACACACATGTAAATCAGACACAGGATTTACTAATCTGTCAGAATTCTAAGGTGATATTACCTCCCACGCCAATGCTGCTGCTGTTTTTGACAGACATCATCTACTGTAGCAGATGCTTAATTTATTAAATTGATACACACCAGGAGCAGGCAGGAGACTCACAAGCACATTTAATCTGAGCACTCAGGCTGCAGTGACGTGGATAAAACAAACAGCTTTTGCTGAAAGGAGCTGCCTCTCTTTTCCAGAAACTGGAATTGACCCCTACTTACGTCACTTAAGGGAATTAATCTTCCAGAAAATTAAGCTGATGTTGGTATGATCAGAAAGGCAGCAGGGAAAGCACAAGGGAGAAAGGTGGCTACGCACAGCCAGGACAGGGGAAGGTATGGAAAACCTGGACCTTTCCATGGCTCCTTGCCATTAGATCGATGTGAAATCAAAGGTTACACACACACAGTGTCAGCCACAAAGCAAACAGTAACAAAATAGATAACTCCAAGCTACCTTAACACTTTTGGGTTTTAGAAAGGAGACAAATTCATGGTTAATTCCTGCATTCTCTCAAAACCAAATGCTGCTGGTAAGCAGCTGGTTTGCACCAAGTTTGCTACAGAAGGAAGCCAATGGTTTGTAGCATTGCACTGTAAAATTTCTGAGGTAAACCTTGCAGTGAGATCATGATGAGAGGGAGAAGACAGGTCTGATGTGCAGGATGATTTCCACCTGTCCCCACCCTGCCATCAGACACTGTGTGACTGCAGTTACACTGGATGGATGAAGAAGTTGCCACCCCACTTCATCTCCACTGCTCATTACCTTCAAATCTCCCAGCATAACTGCATGTTTAGTCACTTCCTAACCCAGTTCTGTCAAAATGATTCCCGTTAGAAAATCTGTGTTTCAGCTTAACTCAGATTATTTTTGACAGAACTTGTTTAGCGGATGACTATAAATGCAAGTACCAGAAGATCTGAGAACATTGTAACCTTTAGAGCTCAGAGAGGAAATAGCAAGCAGTGGAGCCAGCTACCCCTGTTCCATGGCTGTGTTGCTGCAGAGAAGCACATTAATCACTCCTATAGGTCTGATCTGTCAGCCTGCCTGAGTAGGGAAAGCTGTGTATTGAGGGTGGCATCTTTAAAGAAAATAAATCAGGAAATCTATAGACTACTTATTTTACTGCTTAAAATGTCAGGTTGGGGTTTAGTGTCCAGAAATTAAAATAATTTGTTATAACTGCCTGCAATCCTGTTGTATAATGAGAGGAAAAGGCAGATGCTGCTCAAAAGATATTAATAAATGTGACATTTCTGTGGAGCTAATGGATAAATACCAACCTCACCTTCTTATCTTAAATTATCATAACAAGGCCTGAAAACTTACTTAATTGCTTTCTATGTATGAATGATGTGAATATGGTGTCTGTGTTTTCACTTGTTACATGGCAAAAAAAGTGAGAAAACTACCACCAAAACGCAGCACCCAATTACCATGACACAATCCACAACACTGACAGGAGCAGGACTTGAGATCTCCTTACCTTTTATTAACAGGTTTCTCATCCTTGTCATAGGGCCGTATGAACCATTTCCCAATTCTTACGAAGTTTTTATCCATCAGGCATCTAGAAAACAATTACAGCAACAATCACTAGTTACATCTTACAGCGTAATTAAAAGGAGTCTTTGAAGACAGTGACTCTGAGGGATTAGGCAGCTGAATTTCAATCAGATTGAAATAATAGTTTGTAGGCTTTGAGTTTTACCTCTTGTTTTCCCACATGAGGCATAGAAAATCCCTGTCCCATCCCATGATGTTGTCACTGATGCTGAATTTCACACATGCATTTCCCCTCACCTTTGCCACATTCTCTTCCACTCTGTGCTACTCTTTTTGCTGACTGATCCCTCATTCCATTTTTCACCTCCTTGAACAAAGGCCATTCATTAGTACTGATTTTTTTCTATACAGTCTTTCAGACTTCAGATGATAAAGAATATGCATTCCCTTATTTTTGGCATGAAAATGGTATAAGATAGGAATGACAGAAAATTGCATTAAGGAAATATTAATAATGATTCAATTTTCCCTTCACATGATCCCCAGCATGATTTCAGGTGCTGAAATGCCCATAATTACTGCTTCCTCTGTCAGAAAACCACGTTCCATCAAATATACTCCCACATCACCAAAATTAGAAAAATAAGTTCCATTTTTTGTGGTCCCTTTGAAAGTCCAGTTTCTTTTTAGAAACTGCATATTCCTCTTTGAAAAAACCCCAACAGTGAGGACTCAAAGTGATCAATACCCTATTAAAATGGACAAGTTAGGGAGTGCCTGGTGCCTTTCTAGGTCCACCTGTGCAGATGAATCACAGGAGCAATTTGCCAACCCTGACTATGCCTCATACATTAAACATGTACTTGAACATGCTGCCCAAGGGACCACACATAGAAATTCATAATTAAGGCATATTTTTCAGTAAGGTAAATAATATGCTTCAAAAATTCTGTAAAACTGGTTATTTGTTGCTGGTGGTTTCTACACCATTACAAGTAATATGCAAGCCTTGCCCATACATTTCACATCTACTCAGTATTTTTTATTTAGATGAAAGAACTGGATTTTTCCACTCTTCAAAGTTTTCCAATAGTTTATTTCTATAGCAGCTGCTAGAGAGCCAAAACAAAGGGAAAAAAAAAATTAAAAATCACATGAAACTTTCCGGGCAAGTACATTCTGCAAGGTTCAAAAAAGCTGTGTGATCTACACTTCAAAAGCATACCTAGAAGACACAGATAGGAAATGGATGGCTGACAATGTAAATACTAATATGCTCCTAATTTTTCTGTATAAACTTGGCAGGATTTTCCAAAGTTAAAAATGAAGAAAATTCTACCAGTACTTTCTCAATTAAAGCAAAAATAATCCATTTCAATTGAATAACCAATATCTTAAACTGAATATGAAAGCTAAGGCAGCAGAGATCTAAAAACATTGGTAGAGGGGGGGAAGAAAGCTTCAGCAACTATTTCCCTAGGAAATATTTGCTATCAGAGAGTCTGTCAGTGCCAGCATGTTTTATACAAACAAAAGGAAGTCTGTGAAGTTTACATCAGATCCCTAAAGAAAATAATCTGTAGTAGCAAAAAAAATGCAATAAACTCTTCCCATCACACACTTCAATGCCACATTTCTGTGTCTCACCACAGCAGGTTTAACTGCCTCAAACTAATGCTGCTTTCCTAGAAAAAAGTCTTCATGGGAAGATTCGTCCTTAAAAATCAGTCAACCCTCCATGCTAAACTAAGTCATGGGTTATTTAAGGAATAATCCCTTATAAAATCAGAGTCATGCCTGCAGCAGCACGGATCTCAGATGTGGCCAGGTGGGCAGTTAATGATAGTATGGTTATTTTTGCTGTATAAGCACTAAAGGTAACTAGTCTTTCACAGTGAGCTGTAACAATGGATTTGTGAAAAAAAAAAAAAAAACAATATATGGTCATAAAAAGCAGTTATTTAATGATATAAGGACATGAAACACCATGCAGGCCCTGGCTTCTCTCCCTCCTCAGGGCTGAGCCATCCCTCCCTCAGCAGTGCAGCTGTTCCAGCACTTCACTGGCGCCTGACCTCCTGAATTTCTGATTTTCCATGAAAAAATTACCTGCCAAGGGCACAGCAGTCGTTATGAAATGACACCGTAATACTTTGAGTGCTCATCCCTGAAATCTTGTAATGTTTGCTATACTGCCAATTAACATAAACCAGGTAGTGTGGGTACAGAGGGGGAAAAATTTTAAAAAAAAAAAAAAAAAAAAAAAATCAAAAATCAAAAACCCCACAATCACGAGTTTGCAGGACCTTTTTCTTGCCTTTTCCAGGGCTAGGTAAAATCCTAAACATGCTATTTAATAAAGCCTGCACACATGCTGCTATTACTTTAAATGAAGTAATTACAATGTAAAGTTCAGATTTGGCAGACAAGAGACATAAAAGTGAATAACTTGAAGTAAATTCAACAATGAGACTGTAAAAATTGTAGTCAGCAGAGCAGTGAGAAGATGCTCATGTCCAAGGCTGGGACTGCAGCAGTTGTATCAGCTTATCATGACATGAATCATATCAGCTTATCATAACATTAATCATATCATCTTATCACAAGAGCAATCATATCAGCTCATCACGACATGAATTGTTTCAGTTTATCAGGACATGAACTGAGGTTCTCAGCAAACACCTGAGCTGTGTTCACCAATTACTGCAGGAAGAAAAAGACTTTTCCAGTCACAGCTGGACAGAACAGTTCTGCTGACTCTGCCAAATGATTTCAATTAAGTTATATAAAAAAAAAAAAAACTAAATTTATTTCACAAGTTTAAAGAGGTCCAAAAAATAAAATTAGCCACTTTACACTTATAAGTCAGCTGGCTGGGTATCACAGATTAATAAACACATATCAAATTAATTTTCCCTTTTATATTATAAAGCTACAAAAGAACTAATGAACATTCTAGACTTGGAATTTTATTTTTATACTTCTGTTCATTCTAAGTAGCCCACAACTTCTATAAAAATCCCTTAAAGAGACTGATGGGATAGAAAATAGGGAACACAACAACTAATCCTTGTACCTGCGGATATGCACACAGGTAACCCGGTCACCCCATGGAAACACAGCCTCAGGAACATAATGCAAACCTCATTACCACTAAATCTACATCAAAGCAAACAGGACACTAAATGAGACAAGATGAAAGTGTTTTCCATTTGCTTCTTTTCTAAAAGAAAAAATATCCAAGTCTGCATTCTACAAAATTACCGCAACACAAAGGGGCATTCTAATTTGTTGTTGTTATTATTATTATTAGAACCACAGAGAAAGTAGGAATAGTCTAATGACATTTAATTCTAAGAAGATATTCAAATTTGTAAGAACTAGGATGTAATACAGGAAGGTGATGATGACCTGAAGAACTGCAGAAACAGAAAGAATAAAATTATATAGCCTAAGATGCCATGTCCCACCCAATGGGCCTAAGAACAAGATAAACTTCAGCAATCTTAGAAGTTGATAGCTGGATTAAGAAGAAAAAGGCGTAAGTGTATTAACTAATCACAGAATAACTCTGCAGCCAAGTATATATATATATATAAATAAATAATATATTATATATGTGCCTCATCAGAGCCAGAAACTGTTAAGCTTCACCCTGAATATTGTGCACAAATGCAGTCAAATCTTACCATGCAGTAACCAGAATAATTGAGAGAAGAGAGTTAAGAGCTTTTAAGATATTTATCATTTAACCTCATCAAGGCAGTGAAGGTCAGATACAATTACACTCTCTAAGCTCTTCCAGGAGGTGAAAACTTCCCATTTTTTGGCTTTTAAAACAGCTGCTCAGCAGAAATCCGATACGAAATACGTATCAACATTATTGTTTGTTATCAGTGTTTAACTCGTTTGCACAGCATTTTATGATAAATTACCAGGATCAATGACTTGAGATCCATCACTATTCCTGTTTTCTTGGATTCAAAGTCTAACTCTAAAATTTAGTTTAAAATCCATAATAATTGCTCTATAGGTATCCTGTATGATTTTAAGTATCAAAATGAAATATTTGAGAGCACTAGAGTTTTTCTTACCTTTCCAGAAGATTATGAATTGCTTTAAAGAGCAGGGTCCTACACTCATAGGAAAGTCCATTCTCCCAGAATCCTTCTTCCACCACTATAAAAACACAAAATGTCAACACGCTCAGAATAGAGAAATACAAACATTTATCCAAAACATATCTTCAACAGCTTTAATTTTCAAAGTAGCATGTTTCACTAAACTATTTCAACTATTAGCTATATCACCCAAGCAGCTTTAATCTTTACTTGACAAAGATGCAGCCTTTGAATTAAAAAAAAAAAAAGTCAACACAAAAGCATAAAAGCAAACCCATTTGTTTGTAGCATTCAGAATGCAAGTACAGGGGTGAGGAATGCACGATCATTCTTTGCCACCACTGCTGAGGGATCCTTTAAAACTTAACCACAGATGCCGGCAATCAAGAAACAAAGTGAATCATTAAAGGTGTAAAATCAATTTACATAACTGAAACAACATGAAACAACTCCCCAGAACCTCTCGCTGTCACACTCAAATGCAATTCCCCCATTGTACTGACTTCAGCTATTGCAGTTTTAGCAATACACAGCAGATTTTATATCAAAATAAAAACTGTACACTCAGTACAGAACTGCAGAGTTCTAAAAAAGTAAGTCTAATTATCTCTCATAGTAGAGTGCAGCCTGAATTAGTCACCTGAAGGACAGACAAAGCTCAGAAATATCTGCTGTCCTTACTCATGGCTTTTGGGTGCTAAAACTACCAGGAGCAGCACTATTTCTGGTACGCCTGTACCAGATTGTAAATCTTACTCAGCCAGAAGACTCAGAGTGAAAACAGATGATAAAACAACTTTTTTCAACCAGTAAAAATTCGTTAATTGTCTGAGTTCTGTCATTTCAATTATACAAGAGTAGTCGGCAGATCTTTAAAAGTGCAAACATACAATTCTACTGCACGTTGAGCACTGAGTAGTTCACACCCCTCCCCGGCCGATTCGCAGGACGAGACCTCCCAGCAGCGCGCCTATCGCACACAGATGATTATCTCAGTAGAGTTTACAACCATGTTTAAAGACAAGCTTCTAAGGAGTCAGTGCTCCATGGAAAATGCTAATATTGCCAGCAGCCTTCAAAGCCTCGAGCCACTGTTCTGCTGCTTCTCCAGGAGCTGTAACTCACACACTCAGACAAGAAAAGGCACATTTTTTGCATGTGCAATGTTGTGATATGGAAATGTCGGTAACAGGGGCTCTCTCTTCGTGCAGAATGGAAAAGCCAGGTTTTAGTACCTAAATTACCTTATCGGACAGCCCAGGACTTGCCAGGAGAATGAAGACACAGAGCTGCGCCCCTGGGCACGAGCAGCAGCCAAGGAGCTTTCCCTTAGAAACCATGCAGCCCTTGAATGCTTGCAAGCCCTCCCTGCCACCAGGGATGTAATGGGCCATGGCTATTTACTGCACAGAACTCTGCATGGCCTCGGCTTTCATGGGTAAAACACTGAGCTTGAGGATCTCAACCCCCCTGCACGGTCAGAACTACTGAGGTATAAATTCTCAACAGCACAGAACTACTGAAACCCCAGAAGCTGCAAGGCAGCTACAGTCTTGCACTTAAAAATTACATAATCCTCAAATATATGAAAAGCTACAGACTAGTTACACTATGAGAGATCACACCTGCACGAAAATTCAATGTTTAAATTAAAAACCAATTTTTTTAACAACATCATGAAATTGACAGAACCTGTAAAAGTCGAAATAAATTCACTTTACACAGCAGTGAGCTCTTGCCCAGTTTCACCCTATCCTAGGCTGGACTGCCAGTATTGCCCCTGCTTCAGGAACTTCATGCAAAATAGGAGAGACAAGAATCAAGTCTATGATTTTACAGGAAAGTTCCCACCACCAATTCTGAAGTTCTCAGTCCCAGGTATACACAGCAGACTAACAGGGCCCTGCCATAGCTTACGTAATCTCTCAGAACTATTTTCTGCAAGTATAATTTCACCATTTCAGAAGAATTCAGATCAGATCACGCTGTTTTACACCATTGAATGTCATATTCTGCAGAGTTGAGGTAATTTTAATCCAGAATTCTTTTGTGTCTGGACATCACCTGTATTCTTTTTCACTGCTCAGTTTCCCTGGGCTACCCAGCCTGTTATTCCTCCACAATCCCAGACATGAAAGCACTGCACATCCCAGCAGGAGGGACTGGATGAGGGAATGGAAACTGGCAGCACTCCCCCTCCCTACCCACCACCACAGCTGCATCCATGGCTGTCCTGCACTCAGGAGAAGGAATGGCTGGGAGGAAGGTGCCCAAAATCTAAGGAAAATCAGGGAAAAGTAATGTTAACCTTGAAGCCAAGTCCCGAGGGTCAGGTGTGCCATGAGGTCAGACTGGCTGAGGAGCAGCAGTGGAGTGGGACAGGGGAAAGGGGAAAGTCTAGAGTAGTATCAACTCTCAATATTCTAATTTTCCAGACTGCCTTTCTTAGTACACAGAATTCACATAAATTATATATGAAATGGAAATAAAATTACTTCCCTATTAAATTCAACTCTAAGTATATCATAAGACATTGCCATAACCATTTTCCTGTAATAAATAATGCCTCTAATTCCCAGATATATTAAAGCACTATACTTACTGTAATTATCTCTAATGCTTCTTTATCCTACTGAAAAAAGTACATCTTAAAATTAAGAGCATGTACATATGTCTGATGCCATAAAAATGAGGAGGAAAAATTAGAAGTGCAGCATTTCACTTCCTCTCTGCTCTTTGGCTTCCTGATCCACAAGAAAGTGTTGAAATGACTGGAGCAAGTTACAACTTCAGGATGCATATGGTGACCAATTAAAAAGCTTGGCAAAACACTAAAAATTAGACTATCCCTGTAAATTCCAAAGTTCCTGACACTTATAATTTAATTAGATTTTAGATTTTGAAGAGTATTTTAAATTTTTTATACCAAATTGAAGCCTAGGAAATGGTCTCTGTCTGTCTACATAGTGATTTCTAATGCTTTTAACACTCAAAACATTCAACTCCAGCCCCCCCTCAGCTTTCCCATGCTCCTGATAGCATTTCCTGGCACAACCAGCAGAACACAGGTGCTGCACAGGTTCCAAAACATGGGAACACCTCTGGCCTGTCCTGGAGGCATTTCTCTTACTTCAGGTGAAATATTTCTCTTTGGACACTGAACAACATCTGTGAAAGGCATCTTCCAAAACAGAGAACTTCTAGGGGGACAGTCAAGGACAGATGGAATATTTTAGTGAGAGAAAGCACAACAGAGCACAAACTACATTTTCCTCCGTGAAAGTCAGAGCAGAGGGCAAGAGTTTGGAGAGGCAGCAAAGCAGAGGGGACAAACTGTGGGTCACTGCTTGCCAGGCCATGGGGAGACAAAGCCCTGGCTAATGTGATCCCTGTTTGCAGCAACCTCATCCTGGGCAGGAGCCCAGGCTCCTTCTCACCAGAGTGATCTGTCAGGTGACTGCTCCTCCACTGGGACAGGTCCATGCACACACATAGCTAGAGTTCTCTGTGTGTGTGTGTGTGTATATATATATATATATATATATATATTTATATTTCTGTGCATGTTAACTACCCTATCCAAGCCTCTCTACTTCCTATCCAAGCCTCTTCCTTCTACTCTGGGGAAGGAAGACACCTGGGAGAGGCTTTTACTTGAAAAGGCAGCTCATCCCCTTCTCACTGCCCTGCAAAAGAGGGAGAACTTCACCACGTCATTTCTCACCAAAAGAAGAAACTGCTTTCCTGTAGTTATGTTTTGTTTTGTTTTTTAATGAAATCATCTCCCAAAATAAACCACTAAGTCTATTAATATTCTGTCTCTAAAAATCTGGATTCTCAGAAAAAAAATTAACAAGAATAGCAGAAAATCCAAAACAAGAAAAACGTGTATCTGACACTTATAATGGATTACAGTGGAGGTGCTAATCTCACTGCTGGTGTTCAAACAGAATGGGAATTAATCAACTGCCTTCATATATAACGTTTTCAGACGTTTGTTATGATTATGTTTTCCTAGGTTCAAAAAAGGAATAAAACGTTTGTGCTGATTTTTATGTTTATTCTTGCAGATCAGATGTTAAAAAAATGAAAGGCAACTACAATAATTTAGACTTACATGGGAAATTTATAATTTAAACATACATTAATGAGCAGCTTAGTTGGCTTGGGATCTTTTTTATTTTCAAGTCAGAGATATTAAGGTCTTCAAAGTGTCCAACGACTTTTATGAAGCCAGCCATGTTCTCAAAAAAAAAAAAAAAAAAAAAAGATCCATTATAAAAATTTCAAGGAGAGAAGTCACAGCAAAATATCAAAGCAAATACTTCAATAATTTTAGGTCTCCCAGCAGAGATACTGGAAAGATAATAAGATCTCTGTTCTGCTTCAGTGGCCAAACTGACATATTTTACTTAAAAGAAATATAGGAAGGAAGGAGAGGAGGCAAGTCGAGGCTGTGTTGGTGCTGCAGAGACAGTTATACCTTTAAGAAATCCAGCCACCCACATTTTAATAATTCAGGTCACACTGCCTTGTGCAGTTTAAAAGCAGAATTAGTTTCAAAGAATACATATTTCCTCAGAGCTATGTTACATATTTCCTTTTAATGTATCATATTGCAGCAACAGCTGAAACGAACGTCTAGACATCAAAAACAAGGCTTTATTCCCACCTACTGCTTTTTTACCTCAGGCATCAGAGCTAATGAAACCCATTATCCAGAACACTGCCCTCAGTTACCACATTGGCCACTGCAAATATGAAAAAACACTCTGGGACAGCACCAGTTATTCAGCCATTAAAATTACTGAAAATCAATTTCTTGCTGCACACTGCAGAAATACTGATAGATTAAAGCAGGACACATGGGACAAGGAGATTACTTCCAGGGAAGATTACTATGTCAAACTGCTGAGGACGGGGACTTACTCAGCTCCTCACGATTCACATTCAGAGCAGCACATGCTCCTTCTTAGCCTTTGATATTTTGCCTCCTCATTGCCATGAAATATGAAGGATGTGGGGTTTCTTCCATGCTTTAAAAACACATGGCTAAACAACTCCAACAAAATCAGACATAAAATTACTAAAAGCAAGCATTTAATTTTTCATCTGTATTTTTATTAACGTGCCCTTAAAACAATATTTCAAAAACCAACGAGCATTTTGAAGCATCATTTCTCCTAAAAAATTGAGTTAAGAGAGTAACAACACAATGCAATGGTACATTAATTTTGAAAAACTATATTATACCCATAAAAATCCAATTAAAGACAATGCCATTGATCGATCATTGCTATACTGCCATTGATCACCTTGTAAAATCTGCGTTTGAAGTCATTAGAGATTAAATTGACTTATTACTAAATCAGATTCAACCCACTTAGAGATCTAATTTCCTTGTGCTGGTTATGATCGTAGGGAAATTGTGCTGCTCATTCGTACAGGCCTGAGAATCCATCTTGGCTCCCTGCTCCAAGTCAGCTCATCACAAAATGAACCAAAACAGTGCAAATGCTGCCCAGAATGATTCATTTGTGTTCTCCTATTTCCAAACACAGCGAATATTCACTGGACATGCACAGAAGCATTTCCAATCTGCATCCTCCCAAGGTATCCTTAAGAGCTTCCAGGGAAATCAGAATATTAATGGAGACCGTGGCTGGAGATTGCTGCACAGGCATGGCCCGAGTTTGCATCTCAATGCACCGCAATTTTCAATATAAAAACCAACACTTGCAAGCAGAGTTGACTATGAAACTAAAATTGTTGCACTTCAGAAGGATAAATAAAACCTTCAAAGGCAACAGCTGTTGAATATCACAGGAATACTCCGAGGCTTTAATTGTTGTGCATTGAAACAGAAATTAGCATAATAGCTATTTATTGAAAAACAGATGGTAGGTAACTATCTGCACTTAGATTGTGTTAGCACTACTTAAAGTAATACTTTTATCACTTCCTCAATCCCATAGGTATGGAGTTGTTTTTTATAAAATACACATTAAATGTGTATCCTCTCCCTGGCCCACACACTCACATTCCTGTGCTCCTGCACAGCCTCCCCTGCCTTTCACCAGAGCTCATCACAGCCAGATCTTCACAGGGACGGTTTCTCAGCAGCTTGGTTAACCAAAATTATTATCTATGAAATCAGAACGAGCATTTCTGTGCAATTACAGCTCGAGTCTGCTCTCTCTGTAGGAATGCAGATGAGCTGTGCAAAGAGCTGAGCTGCTTGCTCCTGAGACAGGACAGGTTCCAAATCAAACCATGGATCTGCCGCGTGGTTTGTGCTCTGAATGCTTTCTACAATCACCAAAGAGTAAAAGGAAAAGAAATAAGGCACAATTTTGCATGGTTTACTCAGCTTCCCAAAGCAAAGCAGGAAGTTGTATGCAATGGGAAACGTGCTCTCGCATGCCAGAAAATCCCTCCAACCCCTGATTTATGCTGCTTCATTTGTCCCACCATGTGTTTGTGTTAAGCAGTCTTATTTCCAAGCCACTTTATATTTCTTTGCAGAGGTATTTCCTATAAATGAAAAGCACAACCTGATCATAGTGAAAAGGCACTAAAGGCTTGGGGAGATTCTTACCATCATTTCCTAAAATGTACCAGACTAAGGATACCAGTAGAAAATAAGTAATTTCTTAACTCTACTCCTGGGTGTTTCTAGAATTTCCTCTCACATTTATGAACTTTTCATTTTCCATTAAATCTTAAACTCTTTGGAATAAAAACATTAAAGGCAGTTTGTCCGAACAACATAAAAGCAACCCAAAAAAACTTTTAAGGAAAATACAATTTTCAAAAGTATATTATGCTTTCCTAATCCCAGAAACAACCTGTACTCTCCAAACTTGATTTGCCCTCTTCTTTCCCCTTCCTAATCTCCCAAGTTTTCTTCATTTCCATTTCTAGTGACCACGTGGGCCTTGCAGCCAGCGTGACCCTCAATTCCACACATCAGCTGCAACCCGCACTTCTGCCTGTTGATCTCCCCATATTCAAAGAATATGGAATTCCTGCAGTGGATGTGCAGCAGGAAGACCTTCATCAATAGCATGAGGAGGACTTGTATTTTTCCTCTCCAAACACAACTGGTGTTTACTAGCTCTGATGGGACACTGCCTGCATTCCCTGTTCCCGGACCTCTGCTGGAGATAACAGAATGTACCAGGGCAGCAAGTGAGAAATCAGAGCAAGTGCAGCCATCCCCAAGTAACACAGGGCTTGTTCTGAGGAAAAACGCCGTCCCTATTAATCCCTACTTGGAAAGCGAAAGGAGCCTTTCAGAGTCTTTACATCGAGTTAATAAATTTTGAGTAAATACAGTGTTCGCTGTTTGACCTCGCAGGGGCGCATGCTCATTAAACTTAAAGTTATATAATTTAATTTATGTTTCCTCAATAGGCCTTAGTCCAGTGTCCAGTGGTTTGGAATCATCCCAATTTGGCACAGTCCAAGGTTGAAAACCTATTTCTAGACACTGTTCTCAGACCTATACCCTTCCCATCCTGCCTCCCACTTAACATCTGGAGGGTGATCTTTTTTAGGCTTTATTAACCTGTTCCTTTATCTCTCTTTGCTTTACAGCAATTAAATACAATTATTGATTAATTGTCATGCAACAAGTTTGCCAATATTGTTACAATTTGATTAGCACGAATCATTTATAACAATTCCCCCATTTCTCTTTTTATCATATTGATTCGTGCTTTAAAAAAAAAAAACAATTTCTTGCATGAAATCTACAAAAAGGTTTTTATTTGAAGCTGGCAAATCCCAGTCACTATAGTGCTGTTTTTAATTGTTTACATAGCTTATTTAGTTAACACAAATTCAAAAAAAACTTTTGCCATCGTAACAGGCAGTACTAACATATGGATGTGCCACTAAAAACTGGTTCCCTTTTGTCTCTGACCCACATAGAGCAATTACATTTGTCATAGAGATCAGGAATAGTTTGTTTTTCTATTGCTGGCTCTTGTGCTGCTTTCTCGGACTCTGTTCCATGCAGTCTCATGGCTTCAGCCAGTTGCCAGGGGACGAGTCTAGTAAAAATCCGCAGGACTTTTAACTTTCTACCTTTTCTCAAGGCCCCTTGGATTGCAGCCAAGGGCCGAGATGTCAATCTTCTCAGTAGCAAAGTTTTGTATCCTGGGATTCGTTTGGCACCTTTGGCCTCAAAGTTCGTATGAGCTATTTTAACTTTTTCCGTCCCAAAGATGGCACAAATTATTTGTAGTTCTGTAGCATTGTCTTATCTCTTTCACTAAATTGATCAGTTATACTTTTTTTTTTTTTTTTTCTTAATCCACTAAAGCTCTGAGGATATGCCAACTACAACAAAATTTGCTTTCATATTCAGTTCAGTTATCAGTTCCAAAAAAATCACTAAAAGATCTTTCTAAAGTTAACTGTTCATGTACACAACTTAAACAAACTAAACAAATCAATAGTCTTTTTCTTCTGCTTTAGTTACTTTTTACCATGAATTAAAACAACAAATACAAACAACACAAATGCTTTAAGTCATAATTAGTACATTCACAGTGTGTTAATTGTTTTGGATCCTTTTAACAACAGGTGTTACCAGTTTTTTTTTTTTTTTTTTTTCTGGAGTAGCAGCTCCTCAAATGAATCAGTTAGTGTTGACGGGCGGAGGCTTCTGAGGAACTTTTCGGTTTATTTGGGCTGTTTTCACTGATCAAGGAGCTGTCTAATTCTTTCTCATTGGTTCTGTTCTTCCTCCAGGCTCAATGAGGTTGCAGTCTGCAGTTAATTCAGGCTGTCTAAATTTTGATCATGCACCTCTCGAAACAATCTTAAATTGTTATTTAAACAATTATGCTATAAAATAACATTTTCCATTATATATATATAAAAACTACATCCCTTTTTGGTCCCAAGGAACAGTGGTTTTATGCCAATTTTATATAGACTGTAGCCTTTGGGCACCAAATACCTTTTTTAGCTTTATTATGAATTTATTACAATTTTTATATGTTTTTAAACCCAAGTGAAAATGTTTTAATCAATTTTAAGTTCTTTTTAAATTTTACTTTTAGGTCTCCTGGTGTCAAAATAATTTTCTAATCTTTATTTTGTATCAGCCCTTTTACCCATGAAGCCTGAGTTCAGCTTTTTCTTGCTGTTTAAACTACTGCTTCTGTGGTTAAAAAAATTAGACGTGGTCCCCCCCCCTCCCAATCGGGGTTCTAAACTTTCTTCTCTCTAGCCTTTTACTAACACAAACTGTTTGGTCAGATAGAATGTATTGGAAAATCAAGAGAAGTTGTTTCAGCTAAAATGCCTCTCTGTCTCTTAATTCTCTTAAATTGTTTGCAATGGTTATAATACACCCCTGTTTAAGCTGTAGCCTGAGCCACAAAAAAATGCTTTTACTTACTGAGTTATGATATACTATAACCAGCAAATATTTCCACTTGTCTGTAAGACATCCTTGAGTAATTTGTTTTTCAATCTTAAATATTCTTATACACCCCTAAAAATTTAAAAAGTGCTTACCAAATGCCCTTGTTCTCCAGTGAGTCTTTTATGTATGTTACTTAGGATTTGTTGGGCAAAAGGTTTTGGTAGTACTTTTTCTACCATCGGGCAGAATCCATTCTCCCTCTGTCAGGGTTGCTTCTAGCTATTTAATAGCTTCTACCTTTGCTGAGGAAAAGTACGGTGTTTCATTTTGTGTTTCTGCCTTCTGAAAGGTCATTATTACACTGTTGTTTTTTCTTAGGGCAGCCCTTTCTGCTTCATTCTTAGCCAAATTGGTTTTTTTTTCTGACTTCAGTATCTCTGTGTATTTTTAAAAGGATTTGCCCTGCTGCTAAATCAGGGTCTCTGTCTGAGTGTAACTGCAAATTCTTTCTTAGTCTTTTTAGCCATTTTATTGGGGATTTATCTTTCACTTGTTGTTCACTTAGGGCTTTCCTTATATTTTGTCCTCTGGGCACTGCTCCCCAAATTTCTTGGATAATTATCCACTTGAAATCTCTCATATTCTGCCTATGTTCTGTCCTCTGATGATCTTTATTTCGAGCTTGTATTCCTGACTGTCCCATTATTTCTCCCTCTTCCTTTGTAAATGAGATTCCTAAAATAGCCTGCAATTTTTTTCTCCTGGTGAAGAGGTTCTCCTAAATTCACATACAGATTTAAACCCTGACAAATTCAATTTTTAAATTATTCCAATTCTGGCCAGTATAAATTTTCTGTATGATTTTGTTTTTCCTTTGTCTATTCAAGCATACAATAATAAATAATTTTCTGCTTGCTTTTTCCTCTTTGGGATTCCCTTGTATCCCTGTACTGTAACATGATCCCCAGTGGACTGTCCTGAGGAATACTGCTCCCCTTCTGAGAACCCCCCTCTTGGTTCCCAGGCATACCGGGTTCTCGCGAATTTTTTCTCATAATTCGCAACCCCTGGATCAGAGGTCTTACTCTTCCCCTGACCCTGCCCTGGCGGCAACAGACTAAGAAATCCCCTATTCCTTAGTCTCCCTCACTCTCCCTCACCCTCACTTACTCGTTTCGTGGTTCAACTCCCCCACTCAATATTACCTTATTTCATCCTTTACCAGCTACTAGTTCCACTCTTAAATCCTTAATTTCCCTGGTTATCCACCCCCCCTTCTCTTTCTGGCAACTTTCCGCACACCCTCTAATCACTTACAATTTTCCCATAGCTTTCCCCTTCCAAAAACTAGTTGAACCAACTCCAATCACTCCCTTCTTAATTAACTCCTTTGAGCGCTGGCTCCCTTCTCCTTGAAGATTTTCCCGTGAGTTTTCGGGCTGGGACCTTTTCCCTCCCAGTCCCTCCCGGGGTCTTCACTCACTCTCTCCTTTCGCTTCCCCCCGTTCCTGGCTGGTCTCCTCGCGGAGAGACAGAACCGCAGTATAGGAGTCCGCACTCGCTTCGGCTGTTCAGCCGTCTCACTCACACACTCACACAGCCGCCCACCTTACCCAACAGCCGCCCACCTTACCCAACAGCCGCCCACCTTACCCAACCCGTGGTACTTACACAGTCCCTTTTCCCACGCGGTTCTTGTGCACAAGACGTTTTACGGGTACCACACCACTTGCCGGCACTCCTCTGGGAGCCTTCCTTTGCGCGCACCTCCTTTCGCTAGCTTCTTTTGCTTATGCTTTATTCTAATTTGGAACTCCTTCTCCAAGAGAGCCTGATCTAGTCCTGAGACCACCTTAACAACTGGTGGGGAGCTCCTTCCCAAAACTAGTCACTCTTCCCTTGGGCTGGAGTTCCTGGGTTTCGGCACCAAATTGTTATAAATGAAAATTGGATGTGTTCAATTTTGACCAATTAATCAAACAACAAAGTTAAATTTTAGCAGTAATTTATTAATAATAATAATTGTATATAAATGAATACAATCAGAATATATGAGTTATATAAATTTTGAGTAAATACAAAATTTAGCAGCAATTTAGATATAATAAAGGTCTGGTTCGGTTGAATAAAGCATGAGCAAAACCGACCGGGGGTACGGGGAGGGATTCTCCCTTCCGCACGTACCAAATCAGATAACCCAAAAACTTCTGCTTATATACTGTTTACTAATACATATTAATACAGAATCTTCTAGAAAGTTCCTCCTCATTTCTATTTCTAAAATCTACGTCATTGCGTTGTGTTGCGCGTGCACCACCAGTGGTCGGGGGTCTCTCTTCCTGTCGGGGGTCTTGTTTTTGATGAAGGCTCTGGGTCTTCCTCAGTGTTCGCTGTTTGACCTCGCAGGGGTGCATGCTCATTAAACTTAAAGTTATATAATTTAATTTATGTTTCCTCAATAGGCCTTAGTCCAGTGTCCAGTGGTTTGGAATCATCCCAATTTGGCACAGTCCAAGGTTGAAAACCTATTTCTAGACACTGTTCTCAGACCTATACCCTTCCCATCCTGCCTCCCACTTAACATCTGGAGGGTGATCTTTTTTAGGCTTTATTAACCTGTTCCTTTATCTCTCTTTGCTTTACAGCAATTAAATACAATTATTGATTAATTGTCATGCAACAAGTTTGCCAATATTGTTACAATTTGATTAGCACGAATCATTTATGACACTAAGTATGCAGGACGTCCACTGCTGAGCACAGCTCAGTTCAGAGAGCAGCGCTGGGCTGAGCTCTCCCTGCCCTTCCACACGGCTCAGCCTCAGAACCGCCCGCACGGCTCCACACAAGCATTCCTCTGAGACTGCAGTCCTGACCCTCCTCGTTCCCATTCCCATTCCCATTCCCATTCCCATTCCCATTCCCATTCCCATTCCCATTCCCAATCCCACGCCGCCCTCCGGGAGGTGGATCCATCCCCACATCCACAGGGAGCTGCAGCAGCATGCCAGGAGCTTCCCGTGGCCAAGGGGACATGGACATGAGGCACTGCCATGCCCAAGGGGACATGGACACGAGGCACTGCCAGGGACACAGTGACCGCTGCCAGCCCAGGAGGGCAGCGTGGCCCCAGCCCGAGGGCACAGCCACGGCCAGGGGATGGTGGGGATGCCCATGCCCATCCCCATCCTGCAGGAGGGCAGCTCAGGCAGCATTCCTCGCTCCTTCACAACGTGCTGTGTGCCACAGCCTTTAACTGGTATGTAGAGATGACAGCCAGAGGAAAGACAAGATCTCCAACACATCCAAGGACACAGTTATGGAGAAACCCCAGCTGTAATGTGCCCAGTCTCCCCAGGGCCCCGGAGTTCTGCTCTGCAGAACAAGAACTGATGGTATTTCCATCTCAGCTGTATGCTGACTTAACCAAATCAACATTGGGGTTTCCATCAGCTAAAATTTGAGTTTACCCCTCCACATAAAAATTAAGAATTGTGCTTATTTTTCCAGAGTTCACACTTGCTTTTGGTCCTGTATCACTACTTGCAGTCTCCAGGCTCCTATTTTCTTATTTTTTTTTCCCCCAACCTTATGGTTATAGAAATAACAATATTTATTAGAAAATCTTCTTTTCCTTGACTTACTTGTAATGCTATATTGTGAGAAAACAAGATTTGGATTTAAGTAAGGGATACAGGAAATATTTTTAGAGCAGTTTCCGGTGTTAAATATACATCATGTGCCCCATACAAGGTTGTACGTGTGAACTATAACACTAATTCCATTATACATGGAATATATTATATAAGTCCTCTTCATGTTACTGTTTGAAAATAGGAAAATATGTGAATAAATTTTTTTTTCTAGGTTATACATACTTTCAAACTAATATTTAAGCTTATTTTACTACTTGTTTTCCTACCTCCCTGCTGTAATTCATTATATTTTACACAGGAATAAACAACAAAATTGACTTTTCAATTTGCTGCAGCAAAAGCTGAATGATGCAAAAAACCCAAACCCTAACCAACAATCCCCAAAAATACAAAAGTAAGAGTTAGCAGCAAGCAACCCCAAATTTAATATTGCTGTCAGGTTTTTTGAGTAGTAAATTTAAGCAAAGGTCCTTTCCAATCCAAACCATAACATGATCCTGTAGGTCTTTCCAGACATGGCTTTCAGCTTGTGATTTTTATCAATTAGAAAATAAATTTTAGCTTACAAGGTTTATATACTTCAGAAACAGAGGGTGGAGGCTTGAGCAATAACCAACATCAGTGCAAAAATGGTTATGGTCAGACTTGATGCTTGTAAATAAAATACTTAGAAAAAATATTTTCAAAGGAAAATATTCTCAGTCTTGCAACAATTATTGGAAATAAAGAAAAACTGAAAATGCATCTTAAATTGAGGTATAAAGAACAGTATAAAAGAAATATCTTTTTATTAATGTGCCAGTGAGAACCTTTTCCCTCATATACTGTCTTTTTGGAGTGGCCAGGAGCCTTCCAAAACCACAGGCACAGAATAAAAACGCAGAACAGACTTCAAAGACAAAACAAGCATATTTTTGTCATTTTGTTTGTTCTTTACTCCCCACAAAACATGCCAAAATACTTTGTGCTCTTCTGTAAGCAAATGTTTACTGGAGTTTGCTGCTACTTGAACGGAAGCAAAAGTGAAATAACAGTTTTGTGTTGAGTTCTGCTAGCAAAGGGCCCGAGCTGGAGGCAGCAGAATGTCAAGCAGGTTTTTAAATCTATTTTTGTCCTCTGAGGAAGCCAGCAGAGGGAGCTGGCTGGGACCCTGGCTGGGCTCTTCACCCAGGGGCTGCTTTTTCGATTAAGAAAAAGATCTGAGATCACACAGGCTAAAAATAAAATTTCAGGGGGGAAAAAATCGACCACATGCAGTAATAAACATATTAGGATAGAGCAGGTTTGGAGTGGGGACAGTGTAAGTGCTCCTTTTAAAATAAAACCCACCATATGAAACAGCTTTGAAAGCAGAGAAACTTCCTTGAAAAATAATCTGGCCAAATGTGTGATCCCTTGGGAAAAGCTCTGGAAGATCCCTGAAAATCCTGATGTCCATCACTTCTGCTGGCTGAACAGATATTTGCCACAAACAGGCACTGAAACCTCAGTGTAGGAAAACAGCCCCTCTCCCTCTCCATCCCTGCCTTTCCAAGCAGGGACTACTGCAGACGCTCCTTCAGATGGGGACAGAAAAACAATTTCTTCAGCAACACATTCTTATTTATAATAATATATTTATTTATTCCTGTTTATATACAGAAGGTATTGCAGGAGAAAAATAATGAGGAATACACAACATGGAATGGAAAAAACAAATTATTGAGGAGTGGACAGCTGTTCTGAAATAGAGGAGTCCTTGGAATTCCACACAGTAATAAATAAAACTACAAGATTTTACAGACTGAGACTACCAAGTACTCAGCTTTTCTCATGATCTTTAAGGCTGAACATATATACAGCAATTATTAATTTAAAGCCAGTCTTGCTCTGTAAGATTTCTCCTGTAAGAATCTCTCCTGTGAGAATTACTGCAAACAAGAACCCAAGAGAGCAGGATTCCCTTGGGGATAAGCAAGCTCCCAGAGGAATACCCAGGAATAGAAAGTCGTGATTTAACTTTCTATTCAAACCAAAAAAGTGCTGCAATTTCTGACTCCTCTGCACTTGGGACTCCTTCTAAAGATCACTTTTATAAAATTGGAGCCAACTGACCACATTTGACCACTACAAAAGAATTCCCCTTCCCAGGCATCCCCTGTGCTCACTGCTGGAGTTCTTTCCCATATCCACATTTCAGCAGGAGCTGTCTCCCTCACTGCTGGTTCTGCAATGCAAATGCAATATGTTGTTCACTTTACAGGCTGTTGCCATGGATATTAATGTGATGTCATAAATTGTTACATCTTCATTGCAGAAACAAAATGAAAGGGCTTGGAAGCAGAAGAATAAGAACTCATCTAACCAAGTGTATTTAAGAATAAGCAACTGCTGTACAAATCACAAAGAAAAAAGAGACACATGAATGTGTATTTTAATTTAGTGTTGTTGAATGCTTCTCAATGTAAGTGCTTCCTAAAAGATTCCAAATTCCCTATTGAATTTTTTACTGGACTGTTACCTGCACAGTGGGACCTCTTCAGCAACAAATGGAACAGCACTTCTGACATTCAGCTTTTCACCACAGTAGGAAATATATTTTTCTGTTGGAAACATCAGTTTCTTAACTCTACTTTAAATTATCGGGCAGTGGCTGACCATCCCAGCAATGCCAATGTGCCTTGCCCCTGCTTTTCCTTTCATTCCAGATACTTTTTGACTGACCGATTCAATTCATAGCATATGGGCCATAGCAAGTACTTAATTTTTGAAAAATCAGGGTTGTGGGTTGCCCTTAAAAATTATTATCAACAAGTATTCCTGAAGTTTTTCCTCTCCAAGGACTCCGGGAATCAACAGTAACAAAATGTTCCTTCGCATTATTAAAACAGTAGCTAAGATTACAACAAGTTAATCTACTTTATCTGTAGATATACACACAGAGAAAAGAATAATTTAGCTTGGAGGAAAGCAGAATACAGTACAAAGCACACCCAGTGTTCACAGTCACAGAGGATTTCCCTCATTTTCAATTAGTCAAACTGTCTGGTTTAATCTTTTTCCCAAACAGTTTAGCTTTGCTGAGAGTGGATTTAACTAAGTCGAAACACACACAGAGAGTGGGGAATGAATGGGCACCTCTGCCTGCCTGGAGCTGCTGACCTGCCAAGGAACAGCTGCCTGGGAATAGGGATAAACACATCCCCACCCCTCCCACTGACACCAAACGGGCACCCAGAGGTGGAGCAGCACTTGCCTCCCCTGGGCACAGCCTCCCCCTGGGCACAGCCTCCCACGGGCACAGCCTGCCATGGGCACAGCCTCCATGGGCACAGCCTCCCCTGGGCACAGCCCCCTGGGCACAGCCTCCATGGGCACAGCCTCCATGGGCACAGCCCCCCTGGGCACAGCCTCCATGGGCACAGCCCCCTGGGCACAGCCTCCCCTGCGCACAGCCTCCCCCTGCGCATAGCCCCCCTGGGCACAGCCTCCATGGGCACAGCCTCCCACGGGCACAGCCTCCATGGGCACAGCCCCCCTGGGCACAGCCTCCCTGGGCACAGCCTCCACGGGCACAGCCTCCATGGGCACAGCCCCCCTGGGCACAGCCTCCCCCTGCGCACAGCCCCTGGGCACAGCCCCCCTGGGCACAGCCCCCCTGGGCACAGCCTCCCACAGCCTCCCACGGCACAGCCTGCCATGGGCACAGCCTCCCCCTGGGCACAGCCTCCATGGGCACAGCCTCCCACGGGCACAATCCCCACGGGCACAGCCCCCATGGACATAATCTCTCCTGGGCACAGCCTCTCCTGGGCACAGCCTCCCCAGAAGATCAGCACGGCCCCGCCGGACACCCGGGCAGGACCCAGCACTTGCAGGACCCTGAGCCAGTGTGACACAAAGTCCAAGCATCGCTCCCCTCCCCAGTGGGGCAAGGAGGGAGGGATCTGCTGCCAGCCTGTGCCAGCTGCCCTTTGGAGCCTGCAATGGACATCAGCATTTTGCCTTTCTGTCAACAATTTTAGTGTCAAAACCAAGCACACACATGGTGCCATCCCCACAGAGTACCTGCAACAGCCACGGCTGTCCCTTGTGGAACAAAAATAAGCTGATTTTCTATCGCTGATACATCTTGCACTACAGAACGCCCACAGCCAAACCCAAATTCTCACCTACTTACCCCAGAAGCAGCAAAGCCAGACTTAATTGACTTTGTCACGCTAGGGATGTAAAAAGGAACTCCTAACTACTGCAAACCATGGCTAAATACAAATCACAGTAGGTGAGTTTCACTGCAAATTAACAGGGAAAAATGCCCCTGTGAAATCTCCCAGCACCCTGGCAGCCCCACCCAGCTCCATCTCTCTGGGCCAAAGAATTTCACTCACTTGTAACATTTAAACATAATCCGACAGCAAATGAAGCTTCAGTTGAAGATTACGAAAATGCTGGGTTTACTTATTTGTCCCCCCTCAAGTAGAACATAAACCAGCTGGAAAGACATCCTCTTGGAAATGTACTCCATTATATATTCTTCATCCTGATAAAAGTTGTTATCAAATACAACCAACACATCAATGACTGATGCTACTGACAATGTATTTTCTTTTATGCTTCCCTTCTTGTTTATGTGATACCTCCATAGCCTGTAAGAGGCCTTTGCCTTCAAGCACAAAGCATCACAATTACTTGCTGAATAAAACCCCAGCTACAATGCATTTAAATTTCCACAAAACATGTCTGGGTTGTTTAAAGAGGGTAGCAACAGGGAGATAATCCCAGTTTAATAACTGCATGTAATTGCTCTGAGCTACCATCTTAAGCTGTCTTACATAAAACCCATGCCCCGAGTCACTCCTTGTGCCCCTTACCCTGGGAGTTTGTGTCTGGCTGCACCTCCCAACTCAGCAGTGCTCCATCCTCACCAGCAGTGTCCTGCACCTTTCCATATAATCACAGCAGAGATGGGGTCCCCCTAAATTAATTCCCAGGATTGTCCCAGGATTTTGTAGAAAGTATCACATAAGAAACAAAATAAATTTTAATTTCACATTTAATAACTAATATCTGTGTTCTGTGGTGCTTTCTTTTTATTTCATTGCAGCATTAGGACACTACAATTATCAACATGCAGCTTATTTCTACTAAAATTACTAGAGAGGATTTAATGTCTAAAGTAACTGCACCATCTCTGTTTTAGTTAAAAATACAAAAACAAAGGTCTCTACTGCTGGTATTTAACCTTTATCTCCAAAACGTAACTTTGAGTTCAGTAGGGTCTACACCATAACAGTGGTGGGTTTTACCTGGGCTATCAGAAAGGAGTAAAAGTCAGATCAGTGGGGGTAATTCTAGAAAATTACTGGTATTTTTCATTTATGCAAAATAAAATCAATCGGGTTATGAAAACCTACAATAACCTTAATAGAAAATGCCTAAAGTTCCTGTGTTCAGGGAAGAGAAATAATTTCACCACACATGAGAATCTTTTCCAAGACAGACCAGTAAGAGACAGACAAATTATTTAACCAGTCCTTCACTTCCACTGGGATATGTTTTGGCAAGAGATTCATACCGCAGTGGGAAAACATGTTTGATGAGCAGTGTTTTACACCTAAAATTCTCCTCATTCCCAACAAATTCCCCGCGAATTGTCAGCAAATCTGTAAGGCAATAGAGCCCTGTTCTCACTGCTGTCACTTTTGCATTTCACAGAAGTGGTCTGAATGTCTTTTCCTTGCCAAGACATCCCCATCGGAATGCTGCATTTATTCTGCAGCTAAAATAAAATACACCCTACTCAATTTCCTTTTGGTCTCTATATTTTAAATGCATTTTCACGTGACATCAGGCACAAATTAGTCCCGAAGTTCCTGCATAGTGTCCCCTGCTCAGATTCCGGCAGCACCGGGCAGTCTCCCCTTGCCCCACCCACCCCGAACCGTGGAGATGCTCATTTCCCAGAGCTGAGCAGCCCAGGTGCCAGGGACTCCCTCCTGCAGCATCCCAGCCCCATGTTATTTGTAAATAAGCTAATTTTGGTGAAAGTTACACAATCAAATACACACAAGCTTAGCTAAGAGGAAAAAACAAATTAACTTCTCATTTGGCTCATTTTCAAACTCCAAATTAAGAAAGAAGTGGAAGTAAGTAACTGGCTTCATCCCACTGCTGTTTAATAAGCTCTTATTTTGGTGTATCAAAGGAAGATAAGACTCTTGTATATATGTGTGTGTATATATATATACACACACACAAATATATATGTTCACACACACATATATACTGGAGAGTCTTATACTCTACCACACTTTAAAAACATTAAATAAATTCATTATTCTAGAAAACATTACGGACAGCACCACAGATGGTTTTAAACAAAATTTTTGAGTTTAAACACAATTTTTAAGAAAGTACTGAATATATTAAGTACTGCTAATGCTAAGGAATGATCCAAACTCTGAGATATTCACATCAAACCAGTGCACACCAGAACCTTGTCACTGGAAGATGTTCATTTATTCCAGTGGATACCAGCATACATCTGAATCCAGGCAAAAGAATGTCAGGGAGGAAGCTCAGAAGCAATTTCAGACCTACCAAGATTTAAATATTACCTCAATTTAACAACATTTTCACTTTGGGAGCTCTGCCAGAAGAGAAGAGCCACCCTGCAGTAACTGTTGCACTTTGGGGTGGTGTTTGTATCCAAGAACCATCTTCCATGATGATGCTGGTGAGCAGCTACTGAAATCTCCACACTCAGACCTGCCCTAAAATCTACCAAACCTGCTGGATATAGCTGGAGCCAAACAGGGAATTGGACAGGGATGGTCAATGGAAAAAATAATGCTGGAAGGCAAGGGAGCCAAGGCTGGTGTCTCCCTTCTCCTCAGGTAGCACAGGTTGGGGACATCCTACCAGGCACCAGCAGGAAATGGTGTCACACAAAGTGGGAACAGCAAAACAAACAGAAAAGATTCATGTAAGAGCAAAACAAAAGGCACTTGTGATTCTGTCTGCAAGGTACAGCTCTCACCAGCATCTCCCAGTTTAACTGGGGGCCATTTTTACAGCGAAATTACTCAGCAGAAAAAGCCCAACCCAAATGAAGGAAGGGCTCAGGGTGAGTGTGCTGTTGGAGGGGCACATTTATCTCCTCATGACTGTTCAAGAGGTTTGCTGTTCATGGATAAGTTATTTATAGCTCATCTGGGCAGCATCCACATCTTTAATTCCGTAGCAGCTTCCCTTGCCTTTTGAATTAAAAATTGAACTTTACTCCAACGGATTCTCAAGGGGAAAGCATTAAATGTGCCACATCCTGTTCTTTGTTTCAAAGCAGCAGTGTGAAATAATGTAAAGAGCTCACACAGCCCTGATGATTACTGCATATTTCATTACCACTCCAACACTCTTTGTCCCACTTAGAGCTGCCTACATGCCTTGGGCCATATGGAGCTGGTTAAGCAGGGCCTGTGATTACTACTTGGAAAAATCTACAACAATCATTCTCAGACAATTCTCAGCATTGTGATTACTTAACATCCATTTTTCTAAACCTAAAAAAGTAATTGACTGTGTCTGGAATGTGAGTGAGCCCAAATTTTTCAAAATTCATTAAAAGATGCAACTGATTATATAAATATGACACACAACAAGTAACTGAGCAGAGGTACAATGAGCTATATTTATTTTTGCCCATCATTTTGAGTAAGTTTGGGGGAATTGTATGACTTCAAAGTCAGAAATGAGTGATCTTTTATAGCCAACACACATGGCTGGCAGGTGACACACATTATTTTGTTGTCTGTGTTGCCTAAAACTTCCAGATAGCTCAGTTTCACTGAATCACTCTTGGGTCTGTAACACTGCAAATGTTAAATCCATGGATGAATTTGTAGCTAAAACAATTTCACCTGGAGCCTTACACAGAACTGCCCAGTGACTCCCTCCCACAGCCACGGAAAGCCCGAGCCCACCCCAGTGTCACCCCCTGACTCTGCAGGCCCCAGACACAGCAGCACCTGCTCCTGCTCTCCAGACATGCCCCTCTGCCAGATCCTTTATTCCCACTGTCCAGATATATTTAATTAATTGCATAATGATTGTGCAGCATCCAGGAAAGGGAGATGCTGTTAATAATGTAAACCCAGTTGACAATTCTATTTCAGTTTCCACGGACCTCTAAAGGCAATCATTCCATGGTGCCCATCCCCTGTGGGCTTGGAAAAGCTTTCCAGGGAAAGCTTCCAAAGGAGAGGCTTCCATGCTGCTCACACACACCTTGGTCAGAGAAAAGGGCACATTTAGGGGCACCTGTCAGCAGAAGGAGGGTGGGCTGATCTTTCTGAGGGCTGGCTAACTCCATAAATAAATCCTGATCAATTCTCAGGATACAATTAAACCACTCATCTTCCATCTTCAAGGAGAGCCCTGTCAGGGAGGTTTAGGCTGGATACTGGGAAAAGGTTCTTCCCTCCAAAATTCTCCCATACCACTGAATTAATCATTAATTACATTGACTTGTCCAGTGGTTTAACACCATCTAACTTCTACCAGCACACACTCTGCTTCCCACCAGTTCCCTCTCAGGGCTTCAGGGACATTCTGTTACTTCATGGCTTATTCTACTCCTAGGATTATACTGGATACTGAAAAGCAAAAGTAAAGCATTTTATGCAGAAAAACAACACTTGCAGCATATGCAAAAGCTGGTTGCAGAGCAAGCCCAGAATTAGCTATACAGATATTTTTCCAAGTTTGACAGTTGAGCCTTCTGTGCTTGTCATGCATATGCCACATTAGAAAAATAATGTTCTTATGTAGTAGTGAACACATGTTTATTTAATGGCATCTGCCCAGAGGGATGAGATATTTGCTGGGAGTACTCACAGAACGGTTTCTCTCAACCCAAATCACGTTTGAAATATCTAGGTTAAAACCAATCTGGAATAGGTTGATTTCTGAAAAACAAGACCTTTTTAACTTTCAAGAATTCAAACCCAGGGTTTTTCTACACACAGATGAATTTACTATGCATAAAAATATCCCCATCTGAAAAGAGGGAGAGAAAATCAAATAAAAATATTCTAAATATTATAACATTTATAAACAGAAAATATGGTTTCAAAGAAAATACTAGGAAATTTTATTCTTTCTGTTCCCCCACAAAACCACATTGTCTGTCCTGATCTATGTCTTTGGGCTACAGCCACAGGGAAACAGAAACTAATCCTTCAAATAAAAACAGATTTGCTTGGGTTTGCCTTGCATTTGTGGGAGGGTTTTGTGTGGGTTTGGGTTTTTTCCTTTGGTTGGGGTTTGGCTTTTTTAATTAAGCAGTGGAATATTTACAGCTTTGGGTATTTGTTAAAGGAAATCATCAAAATGCAGAAAAGAAAGCTTTTTGTACAAGACTTACTACCTTAAAAGATTAAAAAAAATACAGGAAACAATGGGTAAGGCTCTAAAAATAAATACAAATGAAAAAGCTTGTGTTCCATTCCTTCTCCCCAAAGCGATGACTTCAGCTGAGTAACTCACTATTTGTGCTTTGGCACCACCATCCATAAAGACCAAACAGAGTGAGTTCATTCATCTTAAAAAGACACAAAAGAACTCCATCCCTTCCCATCCATGACTAACACACACGTGTAAGAGACTGCAGGCACTCAAAATGTGATGGCATCATTCAAAAAATTAGGAGCTAAAGGGATTTTGGTGTCAAACCCAGACTGAAACACATACCGGGGGTGCAGCTGTTCAGGGGACCTGTGGCAAGGGATAAAACAGCAACAATTGTATCAACCTTTGCATGGAAGGAAGATTAAAATAAACCTTGAAAAGGAAAATTAGAAGATTTAGGTCTTCTTCCCTTTCTAATGTCTTTTTAATCTGTTTATGCCAGAGTTCCTTGTGGGGCAGCCTGGCCTAGCAGGGCACAGGGGAGTTGCTGAGGCACATTTTGGGCACAGCATTCAGGGATGCAGAGCAAAGTTCTGTCTGAACTTTGTAGAAGCACTTGAGCCTCCACTTTAAGTTTAATGCACTTGAGACGCCCTGGCAAGTTTAATGCTGCTGCAGTGGAGATCTCAGGTATTCCAAGGTCTGCAATTTCCCAGGGTGCCATCCATGCCAGGGCCAATGCTGACAGGGTGACATTCACTCCCCAGGTCCCACAGCCTGACCCCTCCCACTGCCACCTTCCTGCCCTTATTTCTCTCCCATTCTCACATCCCCACTTTTCCCTCAAATTTATACCTCAGCTCCCACCAGGATCTGCCAGCACAGGGACCTCTGGAGAGCTGCAGGCACCAACAGTGACAAAGATTGGGGCAGAAAAGCCCAGCTGGAAGCAGAGGGGAGGAATTGGCCCCTTTTGTTGGAAGCAGATCAGATTGAAATTCAGATGATCCTGCAAACACAGCTGGAAGAATCTCCTCCTAGAGGCAAAAGCACCCAAGCCTTCCAATAGCACTTGGAATATGAGCTGAGGGGGAAATAATTTAGAAATAGAGAATAAATTGCCTGATCAATTGGTGTTTGATCAGAATTTCTGCTGTATACATGAGTGTTCTTCAGGGCTCACATGCTGTAAACAACACGTCCCTGTCCAGAACATCGAAACAAGCTGCACATGAAACACACACAGTAATTACAAATAAATGTTGTGTTTCTGTGGTGCCTAAAGGGCTTTAAAACAGCTCCCAGAATATCTAAAATATTGTAATTCTGCTTCAGTGGCAAAAAGCTGCAACGCATAAATAACTGCTCTGCAGAGGATCCAGGCAGGCCTAAAAAGGACATTCTATGTTATGACATTTTTAGTGCTTTGTAAGAACAAACTTTGGATTTCTTCTGTTACAATGAGGATAAAATAAGTCAGGAGCCATATTCCACCCTTGCCTGTTTGCTCTGCTTCCTCCTGGGAATGTGGCCAGAACTTATGTAAAGCTGAAAAATCTCCATTGGCACAGGAATTTAGGAGCAATTCTTTGTTCTTTTATCAATATTAGGGTGGGGATTTGGAGGTTTTTGTCCATTTTGCACTATTTCCTATTTTTTACCGCAAAGCTAATAATAAATTGATGATGAGCTTCAAGATCAATCATGTATTTCAGCTGGATAGCTGAAGCTGAGATGTTTGTCATCCATTAATTAATCTTTTGGAGGGTTTCAGGGATGAGAGAGAGAAACAATAAACCGCTGAATAAATGGGATTTAATTCCCTTCCCCTCTCATCTTCCATTACTCAGAGCACACTCAGTATGAGAAAATCTATTTGACAAGAAGTATCAACATATTAAACACACACAAAAGCCATCCATCCTGCCAGTGCTTCCTGCAGCAGCAGCCACTAACTGTGATTAATTTATACTAATTTAGAGTTTAAAGAAAGACACTGATAAAATAATGTTTCTCTCATTATTAAAAATATGGAGAAAAATACATAGAAGGCAGCCAGCAATTCAGCAGTGTGCAAGTCAAAAGTAAATTTACAAAGACTAATCTCAGGTGTTATCATTGCCACACTGCACCTGAGGACTGCCAGCATTCCAGGCACTGGGAGGGACATTTCACCAAGGTAATTCCATCCCACACCTGGGTCTCACCTCCCTCAGAGGCTTTTTGCTTTCTGAACCTTAAGAGAACAGTTCAGAAAGAAGGAGGACACTGAACTTCTCCTCCATGCAGGCAAACACAACCATTGATGAAAACTGCACATTTGTGGTTTTAATTTTTTACCTGCACTCAGTAGGTGCTGCTTAGGTTTTGTAGCTGGTTCACACTTTTTTTTTTCATGTAATGAGAAAAAAGATCTTAAATGTTTTATTAGATTAATGTTTGGTTACTTATGAATGCCTTACTGGCTGAAAAACAAAATGTAACTTCTAATTATTCATTCTCCATTTATTATTCACTCTTCCATCCCAAGGGCCAACATGGTTTTGATAAGAGAGATCATTCAGCAGCACTACCCACACCCAAAGGCTTGGAGGAGCTGACACCATTAGCTGGGGTATATTCTCTTTCCTGGACAGCAAAACTAGATGTTTTTATTTATTTTATTTAATTTATTTAATTACTTCCTTTCAGCTTGCAATAGGAAAAATTGCATTATTAGTAAGATCTGAAGTTGTAATCCACACTGCACCACTAAAACACTGGAATCCTTATCAGCTCAGAAGCAAATCACAACTTCCAGAAACCTATCTCCTGAACTTCATAATGACTGATATGTGTCTTATCCTTCCACCTACACAATAAATTTAATTATTCAATTATTTTTCTGGTATTATACTGATTTAGCTGGTTGTCAGGCAGCAATTCCATCTGCAATGACGTCAAAATCTGGTGCCCCCTTACAGCCAGCTGTGCATCCAAGGATCAGTGTCAAACCACTCCCAGGTGATGTTAAATCACAGCAAGAAAACAATAGCTCAAGTTTTATATCCTTTCCCTGGGGCACAACTCCAACCTATCTTTTATAAAGGCACATGCTCTGAAACTAGTTAAAACACATAGATTAATGTGTAATGTGTTAATCTGGGGGGTTGAGATCATATTTACTTTGTGTTTTCTATCTCAACTCATTAAATTCTTTACAGCCATTAATCAGTGCAACAAGTGTCTGAAGCTATAGGAGAAACATTCCCTATGGATCTCATCTGAAGCTTACCTATGGAAAAGAGATAAATCATCAAACAGGAAATCACCACTATCTTGTGCCAGCACATCCAGAATTCCTGTAAGTCTAATGCATCATTGCCCAAATTTAAGTTATTGGCTGCCCTGAGGTTCCAAAAACCAGGCACACTTTATTGCAGCAGAGTTGCACAATGTGACATCAGAGCTACAATGAAAATCTGGGTTCAGGAAACAAAGTTGGTGCAGAAAACTGAAACAGAGGTAAAGGAGGAGCAGTTTGAGCCCTGGTGTAAATATAAGTATAAATACTATAGATGCTGCCTGAGTTCTGTGCTTCTGGAATGGGAACTGCACTCCAGACACTGCTCACAGTGAGATTGTTCTGGGAAGAACAATCCACATGTTAAGAAAAGGGACTTTTTTTTTTTTTTTTTTAATTAGAATCTAATAACTCTGTAGGTTTCAGAATTGTTTGGAGCTGCTCTGTGGGTCACTCCAAAGTGAATTTCTTACCCTTACCTCATTACCTACAGCAATTTGAAGTCCAATGCACTATGCCTGTATAAAGCATAACAAATGTCTAACCTTTCTTTTAGTAATTTATATGCATGTTATCAATAATAATATTTTCAAATGCACAGTCCCTCCAACATCTCTAGGATAACACAAAACATTGGAAACACAGCCCTCCCTCCATGGGAGTTCCCACAGGAGCTGACTAACAACCAAATCCAACATTTCTTTAGTTATAAATCTCATGCTTTACCCCACAAACCATTCCAGCTTCCCCCAAGGCACAGAGGGATATCCAAGTAACAAAGGATTTAACAAAAGCTCTCCTAAGCTGTTTTATCTATTTATCATAGCAAGAGGGATGCAGGCCTGAGTCTAGCTGGGTGGGGATGTTCTGCCCCTCAGAATCAGCTCTGGCATCAGCTGCAGATGGTTTTACTCCCAGAGCAGGAGACCAGGACTGGATCCTGAGCTGAAATCAAACAGCTCCAAGTTTCCTTCCACACAACAAATTTTCTGAGCAGGTTCTGAGGTTTTCTTATGGCTCCATTCCAAAGTTAAGTCGGATCATGGCTCCAGCTGCCTGACCCTCTGATACTTTCTTTGCCTCTCTAAAACCACCAGGGGCATTCCTGCAGTGTTACCTCCAGGAAACTTTTCTTTCACCTTGCCTGGCGCATCTCTTGCTCAGCTTTTCCAAAATCCGTATGTATTGGCAAAACTGGATCTACAGCCACCCCAAACATAAATTTGGTTCTATTCAACCTTGACCTCCCTTAAACTTGGGGACTGCACTCCATAAACCCAGCCCCACTCCTTATCTTAATTTCCCTTTAAGGACAAATTAATTGCTCCTTAATTTCAGTAACTTTTCCTCCCACAGATGTGTGCCAAGCAATCCCACTGGAACTACCAAGCCACTTTTCCTGGCACTCAATGATCTGTCTGCAAGCCTGGAACAACCAGTTCAGCCCCAAAGAAATTGGTGAAAATAGCCAACACAAGAAAGCCAGGACTTGGCTGTGCATTAAAAAGATTTATGGTTGTGCTCTCACAACTGAACGTAGACTTGACAGGATGAATTGGCCTTTAAAGATAAGACAGGTTAAAATCCCATTTCTGCCTAATTAGCAACTTCCCCAAGAGCAGGAGCTGGTTTCAGAGTAGAAAATCCCATGAATGACCTTTACACGATGATAGTTCAGAGGAAATATTTTCCTGAAAGAGGAAGCAGATAACATGCTAAAAAAACATAGCTTGATTGTATCTCACAAATTATTTGCTCCCTTTTACCAACTTCCTGTAATTTTCTGACATGTAATTCCAAGGTGGAAAACAAAAGGAACCCAGGATCTCACACTAACTCCTCACCACCACCAAAACAGCACATTAAGCATCATTAATAATAAGGGCCCCTCAAAATCTCTTTCTTATTTAAAAAGTTTATTAGAAATCACAGAACATCCTGATGTTTAAATTTCAGTAGGAAGGAAGAAAGCAGCAGGGAATTAAGGCACCAACAGCATCCATTCTCCAGGGAGGAAAGGAGATCTGGCACAGCACACATCCCTGCCAGGCAGTGACCAGGTAACATCCCTCAGATTGGCTCAGGCATTTATAGTTCCGAGGGTTGGCTTGGAATTTTGATGGCTTTTGTATAACCCAGGTTAAAAACCTCTTTTTGTTCAATTTACATCATCCTGAGTCCTGAGTGCTGTACTGCAGGGAATTGCAGTTCTAAATTCCACCAGAAAGCCCATCAAAAAGGAAGAAAACAACAGTGAAAGGACAGAGCAATGGCAAATGCTGTACTTCTCCTTCCAGGCTGTATTATGGAATGGGAATAATGCTTTTTGGGATATACAAAGGGTCAGAGTACAATGCATCATCACCAGTGAATGTTCCAAGAGCTCTAAATAGCAAACTGGGTGTCTCAGCTCAGAGAACTTTAATTTCTTTAAGATTCAAATTCTCCAGGAAAAATGTTCCTGCCTCAGAAAACAAGTGAAATAAAAGGGGGAAAATCCACACCGTGGCACAGAGGGCACCTGCCAAGGAAATTCTAATGTTCATTTTCTCCTTGTGTCCAATCTCTTGACAGCAATCTTGTACCAAACCAGAGCAGCTTCTTCCCACAGCCCAAGTTTGCATCCACAGTTTTTCTGGGCTATGACACTCCTCGACTGAGATGGTGGCTTCCAAAAAGCAAAGGAATCACAGTAAAATTTAGCCCAGAACCCTCCCGAGGCCATGGCCTGTAACCAAATCAAAAGTTAGCTAATACTGCTCACACTAGTCTGGAGCATCTCCAGGGATGAATATTCCATAATCTCTCTGGACAACTTGTTCCATCCAGTGTTTGAACATCCTCCTTGGAAACAAATACTCTGATCCAAACTGGAAATTTCTGCCCATTGAGGTAACTTTTTATGTTGTTTTTCACTTTCCTTGAGCACATCCAGAACAAGAACCTGCTTCCCCCGCCTGCTGCCTCTCCAACCTGCCTACATGAGGGGTTCCCATGGAACCCAGGGCTCCAGATGGTCCCACCAGTGCCTAAGAGTGAGGAATAAGCCATTCCCAGAGCAGCAGGGAATTATCCACAGGGGAACTGCTACTGATCCATATTCAGGTACTTGTGCCCACCAGGAGCCCAGATCCTTTCCTACAAAAGGTGCTTTGTTATCCCCAGGCTATAAGTGGCCATCAGTGCAGGATTTTATTCCTCAGGTGCAATATCTGACATCAGACTCACCCTTCTGGAGAAGGCTGTTGCTAACCCAGAATGCCAACTGGACCCCAGACCACTCCCTCTGAGCCCGGCAGCCCAGCCTGTGCTCCACAAGAGACACAGAACCATCCCAACAGCCCTGTTTGTCCAAAGTCAAGTCCAGAAGACAGCACTGAAGACAGAAAATTCCAAGATCTCCACGTCCTGTTGCCCCTTTGAAGGCCTTCCAGCTTTTTAAACCAGCCCAGGCCAAAATTGTCCAGTAAGAACAAAATATTCCATTTAAAAGATGCAAACATATTTGGTACCATGCTCCTGCACTGAACAGATCTCCTTCCACCATACAGCAAGTTATGTATGCTAATATATGCTAATTAGGCAAGCTAATCCTCTGAGCTGAAAACCTGTTTCAAGAGGAGGTAAACTTCAAAACATTTCTCAAAAAAGCTTCTACTGAAATCCATATTCATTACCTTGCAGGCACGGATGTACCACAGCTTGGTACATTTGCAATAGGGCTTGACAGAAACCTGAACCAAGTGCATCCATTTGTCCAGAACTGATGGAGAAGATGGACTTGTGGAGGAAAAATCCTTTTCTCTTTAAAGAACAAATTAACACTGCCAGTTTCCCTGGTTGTAGAAAGTAGAGAAGCTGTGCATGGTGATTCTCCTAAAGATTATTTTCCAAACTAACCCTCCATAAATGTAAGGAATTTGTACCATGACTCCATTAATAGGTGGCACATACAAACGACGTTCTGCTCTGAGTGACACAATATTTACTGGATCACTGCAGAGGCTGCTCCCTAAGCAAGCAGCTGTAGGAAATCCATCTCCATGAGCATTGTCAACATTCTGTGCTCCAGGAAAAGCAAAGGGAATGCTGTGGCAATGCCCAGTGGGTGACCATGTGTGTGTGTGCCCAATCCCTGATTTCCCTGGATACATGGGGAGCTGCACAGGCACATGGCAGAGGAGGCCTTGGAATCGCACAGGTTGTGCAGAAATGAGGAGCTGTCACAGAAAATCTGGAATCTGTTACCGATCCAACTGTTCCACTTAATCAAAAGCAAAGAGACTTCTAAGAACTCTCTTGCTACTTCTGACAGCCAATTTCCCAAAGAAAGAGCAACTGTGCTAACAGATCTTAATAATTCACAGGGCCTGGAGAGCTTTTGCTTAAAAAAACCAGGAGGGAGGGAGGAAGGGAGGGAAGCTTTTCTTTTTGACAAAAACCAGCAAATGGCCTCTTGAAAACAGCAAGAAAAGAGTCTGCCCTGACTACACAGAGTCTGCAGAGGAGAGGGAGCCAGAGCAGTGCCACATTCCTCATTCATTCCCTGGATTTAATGCCTTTTTCATGCCTGGAATGATGAACAACATGGCTGTCTCCAGTGGATTACCTGTCACACAAAGTGCTTACCTCCAGGACTACACCCTCTCTGCCGAAGCCTTTTATGGATTGTATTGTTCAGTGTATGACCTTGTTAGAAATGATTAAAAGAACAACTCCTACCACAGCCGATTAATCTGAATTTAAGCAAAAAAAACCAACTCTGGTAGGAGATTTATTTTCTCTCAACAGTAGGAACAGTACATGCTATAACTTCTGTAGATTATGGGAAAGCCCTTCCAGAACAAGTAATAACCATTGCCTAATTCTTGAAAGAATAGCCAATAAAAATGGCTCAAATAGAAAATTGAATGTCGCTCCTGTCAGATAAAGCTTCCAGGCTCTGATAAAATGAAACTTGCAGAGGAATTTTTCTATAGAACAAACTAAATTTTATTACCAAACAGTAGAAAATTTCTGAAGGTATTTGCAATAGAGTATACAGTTCTGAAGAAGTGTTCAACTTTATTCCTCCTTATATCAAAACCAGATGTTGCTGCAGAGGGAAGGAAAATCCTTACTTGGGAGAGAAAAAAATCCACAGGATCCATAAAAAACCCATAGGTATGAAAGTGGTGTTTGACAGCAAAGGTAACGCAGCTGTGCACAGCTGCTGAGAATTCCCCAAGCACTTTGATAAGATAATTTCATTGGAAAGGGATTTTTCTATTCCAAACACTCTTCAAAAGGCACAAGTGCCACTGCTGGCTGAGCTGTGGCCCTACAGCCAGGCACAAGTGGCAGAGGTCTCTGTCCTCAGGTGCCTCTCAGCCCCTCTCCGCGAGGAAGGAGCTCCTGGACCCGGCCTCCCGACAGGAAACGGCTCCAGGCAGCAGATGCTGGCTGGGACAAAGCCCATTCCCTGCCAGGAATAACTCTGAAACACTTCAAACAATAACATTTTTACTTTTTTGAGCACTGCCCAAAGAAAAATAAGTACAAAGAGGCCTGGAAATGCTGGCATGTTTATAGCACAGAATAAGCTACAACACAACCAAACCAACCGGTCACCAAAGTCTCCTCCTCACAAAAAGGAGTTGTAAAGTTTTGGAAGCAAAAGCAAAATTAATAGGGTAAAAGAGCTTAATTTAAAAATCCACATAGAGAAAATTATTTTCTCAGCTGTTTTATAAAGGAATAACAAGAGCAAAATAACAAGAACAGCAGCACAATAAATGAGGAATCTAAGACTGGCTGAAAGTCTGTTTCATAGATTAGTGGTAAATATTTTGTTTGCTTGATTTCTCCTTTGATTTAAAAGCAGGAACGTGCCGCTGTTCATTTTCTGGCATTTCTGTTCATTTTGTTTTCTTTTACTTTTGGACAAAGATAAGACCTTTGTTGCCAAGCCCATAAATCACGAATGACTACATGAATGCCTTCGGGGTCTCCTGTTGTCCAAAGGCACTCCAAGAATCTCCTCTGTAAGGACACAGGCAGAAAAGGTGGAAGGGAGGTTACACAAGAGAAGGGATCAGGAATGCACCCCAAATCTGCCTGCTACAGTTTCCCCCCTGAAGAGCAGCACAAAACACACAAAATACCACAGCTAAAATATCAGAAATAATTGTAATCAGTCCCACAGGCCAGTTAAGGCAAATTAGTTTGATGTCCATATTAAAATCATCAGTTCAGCTCAGGATCTGCAGAATGCAGTGGAATTGATGCAGGATATCTCAGAATGGCAAAGCCTCCCAAGTTTCACTAGCATTGTGACATCAGAGTCCGAATTTCACAGATGTCACAAAGCTGAACATGGAATTGGAAGCTTTCAAGGAGGAAGTATTTTAAGCCAAGACTTCCATGGAGAGCATGGACTGTAGAATGTGTGTTACACTGCACACTCTCCCCTGCTGGGGGAATTCAGGACTGACATTCTGGGGCTACCTGCAGTAGAAACTTGGCCACTGCACCCAGAAATGGCTTTTCTTTATCAGAAAATTATCACTGTGCAGCAATTCATCTTGTGCACTTAGCAACTTCACAGAATTTACATTTAAAATTAAATAACTATACTGTACATTATTACTGTTGTTATTATTATTGGCTATAATAGATTTTTAGGTAATTTCTCAAAACAATTAATGGAATTCAGAAATTCACTGCCATTCACAGGTGACTGCTTGCTCTGGACACCATTAATAATTCAACTTGAGCTTACTGTCAACTGCTTCTCATGGAGCTCTGTCAAAAATCTGCTGCACAATGCAATGAGGGTGTTTTTTTCAACACACACCATTATTTCCAAACACACCTTCCACTAGTCCAGGCTGCTGTGACTATGTTAATAAGGTGTATTTTTCAAAGAACCAAATAAACAGTCTGTAAACAGAGGTTCATAAATAGAAGCAGCAGCACAGGTGATCATTGACTTCACAGAAATGTGACATCACAGAAATGATTGCAAAAAAAAATAAGTAATGCTTAAAATAACAAAAGGCCACAAATTAAATCCCATTCTCACCATTCAAGTAAAGGCATTAAAAAGATGTTCAGGGGGTTCAAGAGTACCTGAATATCTTTCTAGCCCTGACTATTCCTGACCCAGCCAGCACCAGTGTCTGAAACTCCCCAAAGCACTGGGGTTTATCCTCAGCTTCACCTCAGCCCCCTCTCCAGAGCACTGAGCTCAACTACTGTGAGAGCAGCAAATTTGATTTAACAGCACCAACTGACCTGTAATGCCATTAATAATAACAGTCAGTCTAATAAAACACTTAATGCCTCCAAACTCTCACATTTTGAGCCCATAAAGGCGGGAGAAAGGCAGATAATTAAACAGCTTTCCTATAAAACCCAGCCCCATCTGGCTGCAGCTCATTTTCCCAACTGCAGGATCATCAAGCACAAGACTCGACTTTTCATAAGGAAAAAGGGATTGGAAAACTGGTTTTGTTGCCCGTGAGCCTTGCAAAAAGGCACTGCCATCCATATGGATACCTGTGCTGGATTCCAGCTCAGCCTGAGCTACAGGTGTGCAATATCCCGAGCTGCAGGAGGGGCAGCTTACAGAGGGGCAGTTATTACTTTTTTGGGGCTTATCAGGAACTATCTATAAAGTAGGAATTTTTGCTTCTTATGTTTCCCAAATCCCTGCCTGCATTATTTGATCACAAACAAATCCAACAAAACCTACTCACAGTATGCTTTTAACAGCTCATTTTAGCCTGATTTACATTTTAAAGAGTCCACCTACACATGACCATCTCTGCTAACTCTGAAAGATGATCCAACTGTTTCCATCAAGTCTATGCCTGTTCAAACTCTTCTTTTCAATTTTAACACTGCACAACACTTAAAAATTCCTAGTAAATTATATCACAGTGTTTGTTCCAGGTGAGCCACTCCAATTTTTTCAACAGGCAAGAGGGAGAGAGCTCGAGAATTTCAAACTGAGAGTAGGTTTAAATGAGATATTGGGAAGGAATTGTTCCCTGTGAGGGTAGGAAGGTTCTAGTATAGGATGCCCAGAGAAGCTGTGGCTGCCCCTGGATCCCCTGAAAGTGTCCAAGGCCAGGTTGGATGGGGCTCGGGGCAACCTGGGATAGTGGAAGGTGCCCTTTGCAAGAACATATTGAAAAGTGATTAGGGATTAGAAGCATGAAGCATTCCAGTTTTGGAAGTTAAGAGAGGGTCAAATCCAAGTCACGTTATATTTTTGCACTTGTTTCCCAAATGTGAGTGATGCAAAGTAGAAATAATGCAATAATTGAGTACATGGCCTGTCCTGAAAACTTAGAGTGAAAGTAACACTGTGCTCATCTTCATCTCCAGGATTTTGTTGTTGTTGTTTTTTTCAGCAAAATAACAGCAGCAGAATTTCAAGTTTCAAGAAATGATGACAGGGATCTCAGTATCTACAGGCACTGCTCTCAGGGCCAGGAAAGCAATTGGCCATGCATAAAATCCTTAAGAAATACTTATCAGACAACAAAAATTGCACTAAATATAAGGACACAGTTCCCAGGGGACAGTTATTTCCAAGGCTGCACTAGAAGGTTTATTCCATGTAACTCCAAGGGCAGTTTGCCTAATGAATCCTAGCCAGCATCAATCTATAAAAAGCTTCATTTATAAAGTATGATTTTCAACTGGAATTGTCCCTCCAGGAGCAGCACTCAGTGGCCCAGCACTGGCCCAGCCACGTCAGGCTCTGGGCACAATCAGCATGGGGAAGATGCTGCTGGACCAACTCTCCCATAAATATCACTGAGAATCTACAAAGTGTTCAAGGGCTTGCAAATTCCTGAGAAATGCACTAGAGGACCAGAGGAAGACATGCAATTATTTCTCATTTTCACAATCTGAGCAGATTTGAGCTGAGAAAATCAAAAATACAAAGATTATATCTGCGGTTATTTTGATCTCATCTGTTAGGAATGAAGAAAGCTTACAAATATTCTGGCTTCCAACAAAACAAAACAAATCAAAAAACTAAAACCAACCCCAAAACAAACTACAAATCTGTTTTATTAACACCATTTATGCTTCCACACAGATTAATTTTTGAGAAAGGTCAAAAAATGTTTGACTTCAGAAAGTCTCTAGGAATGCCTCATTGTTAATGAGAATGAGACTACCCTATCCCTTCAGAAAAGGCCAACTCTGTCAATAATTTCTAGATAAATAATCCTGCCTCTTTCATGAGTTTTGTACATACTGTACAATATACTGAGCAGTATATTATGTGTCATGCTGAGCTTCAGGCCTGAGTGGAAATATAGGTAGCACCATTAAACTGCAAGAAAAACCCAATGTTTCAAGTGATTAACACAAACTCATCATGGATGTGCTCAAGTGATCGAAAATTGCTCCACAAAACTCTGATGGCCCAGGAAAATAGGTGTAGCAAACCCACATATGGCCCAGGATAAAAAAGAAAAAGAGAAGAAAAAGCAGTAAAAGCCAAGTCCCAGCACTACAATGCAAGGATTCAAACCTTCACACAGCTCACTATATATCCAAATAAAGCTGGCATGGACTGGCCAGGGAATCTGTTCCACATGTTTGTGTGTACCCTCCTCTCTCACCTCAAGAGATCTTAGTAAATAGAACAATTCCTGTCTGCAAGCTGAGCCTTTGGAAAGGTGTGGTGACCAAATCTTGTGCTCACCTTTAGTTCCCTTGGATAAAACCCCCAGATTTCAGGAATTTCATTTACAATTCTGAGCTGAAGATGACATTGCTTGGTCTGAGCTAACAAAGGGAGCCCCTGGAGACACTTCAGCCACAATTTTTTCTGCACCTTTTTTCTGTAATAGCTGGAATGCCGTAACACTGAGAATAGCAGGTAATAAATAACAATTCAATAAATACAGTCTCATAAAAACAGCCATATAACATTTCCTTGATCATTTTAGCAACACCCTTCACATCCAGGGCAGCCTTGAAAGTCGATTCCCAACAAGTGTGTTGATGTCAAGGAGCAGTTCATTGTGTCAATGGTTTTATCTCTTGGATGAGATTCAGACCTCACAGTTCACAGTATCAGCGACCCTCAGATCCGTGTTTTCCAAGAGGAAAGGTACCCAAAATGCAGCTCCTGCTCTCCTGTCTCACAGGGGCTATTCTGCAGCCACACAGGGCAGGGCAGTAATAAAGCCCTGAGCTGTACTTTTATGCAACAAAAAAAATTTAAAAAAAGGATGTGGCTTCAGAGCATTTCTTCCCTCTTTCCTTCTTACATATCCTAAATGCATCTATTTCTGCCAGTGCTGAGGACACCTGCAAACCACAGCTAGTGCTTCCCACTCACCAGTGCTATCAGGTATCTCTTATAGTGAGGGAATCCCTTTAAACCACTTCCATTAATTCTTCAAAAAAGAATTGTTAGATTTAATGAGAGAATTATCTAATTACAAAAGTAAAAGCTATTATTCAGAAAGATTGTTTTAATTCTTTTTTTAGCAGAGTGCCTTACACCATCCACAAGACCTTATTGCAAATGTTATTAAAACGTAAGTTACAACGTATTTTTCCCATGTTAAGCAGCAAGTCCTCCTACAGTTTTCCCTTACACAGCACATCTGGATTAATACCTGTGAGATGCAACAAGGGGATCTCTAACACTCAACAGATTCAGGGGTTTAATCATTTGCCAGAAGCCACCAAGTAGCAGATAAATATTGAAAACTGAGAGCAATTATGACAACTACTGTGCTTACACAACCGAGGTTACTAAAAATGCAAATAATGACAATGCCATTTTGGATCTGGCTCACTCCAGGGAGTGCCAATTCCTCCCTGGAAAACATGACAGAGGATGTAGAACCTCCCTCCACAGAGCAGGATCCACACTGCTTAAGTGAAATACAGAATGGCAGCAATTCCATGAGTTTGGATTAAACAAAGACCAATTATGCACAAAAAGAAATCCCAGTGCCCCCATCCCAGAATCTCTTGGGACCCCCTGACTCTCCAGCTCTCCTGTAACTCCCCCAGTTCAGGCTAGACACTAAAATACTGTGTTTACAAACAAAAACAGGTCTTGTCATAGGATCCACAAATGTCACAAGCTGAATAATTTAAAACCTTATTTTCCCTTCACACAAATAAAGCCCACGAGGTGACTCAACACCACACTATATCACTCATGCTCATCTTCCACTCAGCCTTTTTCTAGAGACAGTATTTCTTTGTTTGAACAAATAATCATATTCTCAAAGTATAGTCAAATATTTTTACAGCTGACAAGGTTCTTCCCTCATTTAAAATGAGACTTGAAGAGGAAAAACAATTAAGCAAGTGGTTTAAAAAAAACAAAAAAGCATCAGCTGTTCCGTGAATTGGGACACCAATAACCATCAGATCCCAACACAGAGTAAATTAACCTACACAAATCTCCAAAAGCCATTTGTGTTTAAGCATTATGTACTCAAGTTTCTGAAATAACATAAATTTAGCTTTGGGGTGTATCTCCTCTGACTGATGGGAAAACCTGCTAATTCCAGTTAAGGCAAACAAAAACCAGTCACCAGAGCTAGTGTTCTCACTCTAGCCCAGTCTCCCCAGGGCTGGAAAACAAAGACCAATCCAAGTGGAACATTGGAGCTGGGAAGGGATGGACTGTGCAGGACCCTCCCTCAGAAGGAAAGCAAAGAGGGAACAATGGCCTGACAAAATACGCATTTAACAAACAGAAATTCAAAGCAATAAAATTACTTGGTAGATTCTTTCTAAAGAAGCTTACAGGGTTTGGTAGAATTTATTGAAGGAAGAGAATGCTCAGAGGGGGAACAGTGCCAGCACATTCCCTGAGACCACAGCAGCATTTACTGCTGATATTTACTGCTCCCCCCACCCAATGAAAACAGCACATCTGGGTGATGTACAAGGACAGTGGCTGCAGAAAAGGATGCAGAATTCCTCACATGCCAGGATACCCACTGTAAGAGCTGGATGGACTGGAAAACCAACTAATGTAACAGTATTTTATGCTGAGAGGTAAATAGTGCTGCTGCCCTAAGAATTTCTTTTCATTTGGGAAGTGTCAGGAAAGCCCAAGAGCATTGAAACGCACACAGACCCTGGGAGAGGCATCGAGGTATTTAATGTAGCAGCTTCTCCCTGTAAATAACCCCACAAGGGTCAACTTGAGAAAAATTCTCAAACAATATGCAACCATCCGCTTCTTTTTGTGTGGGATGAGGAAACGCCCATCAGTCCACTCCAGCACTGGAAATATTTCAATGCACTGAAGAAGCAGTGCCTGCAGGGGAGAGACTCTTCGGCCGTGGGCTCTCTCCAGCACTTTCTGCTGCAAGGACATTCCCAGTCAGTTAGCCTGACCTGAGTACCTGGTAAGGTTATGGAACAGTTTATACTAAGTGCCATCACACAGCACTTACAGGATGGCCAGGGGATCACACCCAGCCAGCATGGGTTAAGGAGGGGTAGGTTGTGCTTGACCAACCTGGTCTCCTTTTATGACCAAGTGACCTTCCTGGTGGATGCAGGAAAGGCTGTGGATGTCGTGTACCTGGACTTCAGCAAGGCCTTGGACACTGTATCCCACAGCATTCCCTGGAAAAGCTGCAGCCCGTGGCTTGGACAGGAGCACTCTATGCTGGGTCAAGAACTGGCTGGACGGTGAATGGTGCTGGGGACAGTCACCAGTGGCCACCAGTGACCAGGGCTCACCCAGGGGTCTGTGCTGGGGCCAGTTCTGTTCAATATTTTCACTGATGACATGAATGAGGGTATTGAGTCTTTCATTAGTAAATTTGCAGGTAACACTAAGCTAGGAGCAAGTGTCAAATATTTTGGAAGGTGGGAAGGCTCTGCAGAGAGATCTGGAATGGTTGGATGGGATGAGTTTAACAAGTCCAAGCGCCGAGTCCTGCATTTTGGCCACAATAACCCCCTGCAGCATTACAGGCTGGGGACGATGTGGCTGCACAGTGCCCAGGCAGAAAGGGACCTGGGGGCACTGATGGACAGCAGGGTGGACATGAGCCAGCAGTGTGCCCTGGTGGCCAAGAAGGCCAATGGCCCCTGGCCTGTATCAGGAATGGTGTGGCCAGCAGGAGCAGGGAGGTCATTCTTCCCCTGTACTCAGCACTGGTGAGGCCACACCCTGAGTGCTGTGTCCAGTTCTGTCCCCTCAGTTTAGGGAGGATATTGAGACACCTGAGCGTGTCCAGAGGAGACAACAAGGCTGGTGAGGGGCTTGGAACACAAACCCTATGAGGAATGACTGAGGAAGCTGGGGTTGTTTAGCCTGGAGAAAAGGAGACTCAGGGGTGACCTTATCTCACTCTACAACTCCCTGAAAGGTGGCTGCAGTCAGGTGGGGGTTGGTCTCTTTCACCAGGCAGCAACCAACACAAGAAGAGGACACAGGCTTAAGCTCCGTCAAGGGAAGATTAGGTTGTATATCAGGAGAAAGTTTTTCATGGAAAGAGTGATAAAGTACTGGAAAGGTCTGCCCAGGGAAGTGGTGGAGTCACCATCCCTGGATATGTTTTAAAAAAAACTGGATATGGCACTTGGTGCCATGGTCAAGTTGAGGTGTTAGGGCATGGGTTGCACTTGATGATTTTGAAGGTCTCTTCCAACCTAGACATTCTGTGAATTCTGTGTTCCATGCAACGGCCAGTGGGCTCAGGTGCTCAACGGGCACTGCGTGTGGCCCTTGGTGACAGTTGGTGATGCGGAACATGTGGAACCCAGAGACCTTTGTGACATTGGGGCGCCCCACCCTGGCTGAGGGGTATATAAGGGGTGCAGAACCCTGGGGTGCCCAGTCCCGTGAGAGCCAGCCTCAGAGAAGGAAGGAGCTTACGGGATCTGTCAGGGCAACAGGCCTCAGCGAGCGGGTGCCTCAGTCTGGACACAGACACTGAGGAGAAGGAGAGGCCCTGTGTCAGCACACAAGAAAAGAAGAAAAGAAACCTGACATGGATGGCAAATCTTCCCAGCAGGGAGAAGCGACAGGCTGCGAGCTGCAGCAAGCAGTACCAGCAGCAGCAGTGACGGAAGCGTCCCCATGCGGAGCGGGTGGTTTGTACCAACGCATGGTGGCTGTGAGGGTGCAGCTTGGAGTCGTGCCACTGGGAGAGCAGCCCCCAGGCAAAAAAGACTTCAGTGACCCAGAGCTGCCCCAGCGTGGAGAACCGAGTGTGAACACCCAGGAGAAGCAGGCACATGCTCCTGCCCCCAGTGAGGAGGTGCCAGCAGCAGGGGCACAGAGCACAGTGCCTGCCCTACAAAGCTCCAGCTGCCCCCCCAGCCCCTCACCCAGCCCACTGGGCAACCAGACCACCCGTGAGCAGCAGGAGGAGGCAGGCGGGGAGCCACTCCTGACAGAGAAAGAGAGTGAGGAGGGGACCCCAGCTGGGGACGATAAATACTGGGAATACTACACCCAGTCAGAGCTATCCCAAGAGTGCCAAGGTGAGGTACCAGAGCTGTCTGATGGAGAGGCCAGCGTCTGGGACACCAGCAGTGAAGACCTCCCTGTTTCCATGGAGGAACACGACAGTGACAACAGCAGCAATGACTTCAAGGATGTCAGCGGTGACTCACAGCTGAGCACCACCAGCTTCACTCCCAGCTTTGGGGCCAATCCTGTGTCGGACGAGGACGAGTACCTGGACAAACTCAGCCTCCTCTATGACCGGGATGAATACAAGATCGTCTCTGCGTGGAATGAAGAAGCCCTTGCGGCAGACAGGCCACGTGAGCCTGTCCCTCAGGAGGCCGAGCTTGAGGACCAGGAACCAGAGTCCCTCTGTGCCTCTGGCCCTTCAGCTCCCCAGGCCCCCAGGCTGCAGCTGGCTGCCCCCAGCCAACGGCCCGGCCGCTTCAGACGGGCGCTGCGGGCGCTGCGCAGGCTGTTCTGCTGGCCCTGCCGGAGCCAGGGAGACACACGGCACACAGATGAAAGTGGAGTTTAAGAAATAGTAGTAGTAGTAGTACTAGTTAAAAAGAAAATAGTAATAAGAAAATAGGAACAAGAGAATAGGAATAAGAGAATATGATAATGTAGAAATAGTATTAGTGAATAAGATTAATCAGAAGAATAGAAGAATTAGAAGAATTAGAAGAATATGATAAAATAGGAATAAGAGTAAGATGAAGAAGAAAGAGTAGCAGTAGCAATTAAGAAGAAGGGAAAGAAGATGGGAAAGAAGAAGACTTAGCTCCCATTTTTTGTTCAATAAAATTCATGTCAAATAAAATCCGTTTGTTGTCCTCCTATGGTCTCATTTGTACCTTCACGGAGGTAGAGCCGCCTCTCCCGCATGGCATCCCAACCCTGGATGGAACCATGGGCAAGGTGGGAAGGCTCTGCAGAGAGATCTGGAATGGTTGGATGGGATGAGTTTAACAAGTCCAAGCGCCGAGTCCTGCATTTTGGCCACAATAACCCCCTGCAGCATTACAGGCTGGGGACGATGTGGCTGCACAGTGCCCAGGCAGAAAGGGACCTGGGGGCACTGATGGACAGCAGGGTGGACATGAGCCAGCAGTGTGCCCTGGTGGCCAAGAAGGCCAATGGCCCCTGGCCTGTATCAGGAATGGTGTGGCCAGCAGGAGCAGGGAGGTCATTCTTCCCCTGTACTCAGCACTGGTGAGGCCACACCCTGAGTGCTGTGTCCAGTTCTGTCCCCTCAGTTTAGGGAGGATATTGAGACACCTGAGCGTGTCCAGAGGAGACAACAAGGCTGGTGAGGGGCTTGGAACACAAACCCTATGAGGAATGACTGAGGAAGCTGGGGTTGTTTAGCCTGGAGAAAAGGAGACTCAGGGGTGACCTTATCTCACTCTACAACTCCCTGAAAGGTGGCTGCAGTCAGGTGGGAGTTGGTCTCTTTCACCAGGCAGCAACCAACACAAGAAGAGGACACAGGCTTAAGCTCCGTCAAGGGAAGATTAGGTTGTATATCAGGAGAAAGTTTTTCATGGAAAGAGTGATAAAGTACTGGAAAGGTCTGCCCAGGGAAGTGGTGGAGTCACCATCCCTGGATATGTTTTAAAAAAACTGGATATGGCACTTGGTGCCATGGTCAAGTTGAGGTGTTAGGGCATGGGTTGCACTTGATGATTTTGAAGGTCTCTTCCAACCTAGACATTCTGTGAATTCTGTGTTCCATGCAGTGGGCTCTGTGCCAGTGGGCTCAGGTGCTCAACGGGCACTGCGTGTGGCCCTTGGTGACAGTTGGTGATGCGGAACATGTGGAACCCAGAGACCTTTGTGACATTGGGGCGCCCCACCCTGGCTGAGGGGTATATAAGGGGTGCAGAACCCTGAGGTGCCCAGTCCCGTGAGAGCCAGCCTCAGAGAAGGAAGGAGCTTACGGGATCTGTCAGGGCAACAGGCCTCAGCGAGCGGGTGCCTCAGTCTGGACACAGACACTGAGGAGAAGGAGAGGCCCTGTGTCAGCACACAAGAAAAGAAGAAAAGAAACCTGACATGGATGGCAAATCTTCCCAGCAGGGAGAAGCGACAGGCTGCGAGCTGCAGCAAGCAGTACCAGCAGCAGCAGTGACGGAAGCGTCCCCATGCGGAGCGGGTGGTTTGTACCAACGCATGGTGGCTGTGAGGGTGCAGCTTGGAGTCGTGCCACTGGGAGAGCAGCCCCCAGGCAAAAAAGACTTCAGTGACCCAGAGCTGCCCCAGCGTGGAGAACCGAGTGTGAACACCCAGGAGAAGCAGGCACATGCTCCTGCCCCCAGTGAGGAGGTGCCAGCAGCAGGGGCACAGAGCACAGTGCCTGCCCTACAAAGCTCCAGCTGCCCCCCCAGCCCCTCACCCAGCCCACTGGGCAACCAGACCACCCGTGAGCAGCAGGAGGAGGCAGGCGGGGAGCCACTCCTGACAGAGAAAGAGAGTGAGGAGGGGACCCCAGCTGGGGACGATAAATACTGGGAATACTACACCCAGTCAGAGCTATCCCAAGAGTGCCAAGGTGAGGTACCAGAGCTGTCTGATGGAGAGGCCAGCGTCTGGGACACCAGCAGTGAAGACCTCCCTGTTTCCATGGAGGAACACGACAGTGACAACAGCAGCAATGACTTCAAGGATGTCAGCGGTGACTCACAGCTGAGCACCACCAGCTTCACTCCCAGCTTTGGGGCCAATCCTGTGTCGGACGAGGACGAGTACCTGGACAAACTCAGCCTCCTCTATGACCGGGATGAATACAAGATCGTCTCTGCGTGGAATGAAGAAGCCCTTGCGGCAGACAGGCCACGTGAGCCTGTCCCTCAGGAGGCCGAGGTTGAGGACCAGGAACCAGAGTCCCTCTGTGCCTCTGGCCCTTCAGCTCCCCAGGCCCCCAGGCTGCAGCTGGCTGCCCCCAGCCAACGGCCCGGCCGCTTCAGACGGGCGCTGCGGGCGCTGCGGCCATCGCGGGCAGCGCGGGCCCTGCGCAGGCTGTTCTGCTGGCCCTGCCGGAGCCAGGGAGACACACGGCACACAGATGAAAGTGGAGTTTAAGAAATAGTAGTAGTAGTAGTACTAGTTAAAAGAAAATAGTAATAAGAAAATAGGAACAAGAGAATAGGAATAAGAGAATATGATAATGTAGAAATAGTATTAGTGAATAAGATTAATCAGAAGAATAGAAGAATTAGAAGAATTAGAAGAATATGATAAAATAGGAATAAGAGTAAGATGAAGAAGAAAGAGTAGCAGTAGCAATTAAGAAGAAGGGAAAGAAGATGGGAAAGAAGAAGACTTAGCTCCCATTTTTTGTTCAATAAAATTCATGTCAAATAAAATCCGTTTGTTGTCCTCCTATGGTCTCATTTGTACCTTCACGGAGGTAGAGCCGCCTCTCTCCCGCATGGCATCCCAACCCTGGATGGAACCATGGGCAAGGTGGGAAGGCTCTGCAGAGAGATCTGGAATGGTTGGATGGGATGAGTTTAACAAGTCCAAGCGCCGAGTCCTGCATTTTGGCCACAATAACCCCCTGCAGCATTACAGGCTGGGGACGATGTGGCTGCACAGTGCCCAGGCAGAAAGGGACCTGGGGGCACTGATGGACAGCAGGGTGGACATGAGCCAGCAGTGTGCCCTGGTGGCCAAGAAGGCCAATGGCCCCTGGCCTGTATCTGGAATGGTGTGGCCAGCAGGAGCAGGGAGGTCATTCTTCCCCTGTACTCAGCACTGGTGAGGCCACACCCTGAGTGCTGTGTCCAGTTCTGTCCCCTCAGTTTAGGGAGGATATTGAGACACCTGAGCGTGTCCAGAGGAGACAACAAGGCTGGTGAGGGGCTTGGAACACAAACCCTATGAGGAATGACTGAGGAAGCTGGGGTTGTTTAGCCTGGAGAAAAGGAGACTCAGGGGTGACCTTATCTCACTCTACAACTCCCTGAAAGGTGGCTGCAGTCAGGTGGGGGTTGGTCTCTTTCACCAGGCAGCAACCAACACAAGAAGAGGACACAGGCTTAAGCTCCGTCAAGGGAAGATTAGGTTGTATATCAGGAGAAAGTTTTTCATGGAAAGAGTGATAAAGTACTGGAAAGGTCTGCCCAGGGAAGTGGTGGAGTCACCATCCCTGGATATGTTTTAAAAAAAACTGGATATGGCACTTGGTGCCATGGTGAAGCTGAGGTGTTAGGGCATGGGTTGCACTTGATGATTTTGAAGGTCTCTTCCAACCTAGACATTCTGTGAATTCTGTGTTCCATGCAACGTCCAGTGGGCTCTGTGTTCCATGCAACGGCCAGTGGGCTCAGGTGCTCAACGGGCACTGCGTGTGGCCCTTGGTGACAGTTGGTGATGCGGAACATGTGGAACCCAGAGACCTTTGTGACATTGGGGCGCCCCACCCTGGCTGAGGGGTATATAAGAGGTGCAGAACCCTGGGGTGCCCAGTCCCGTGAGAGCCAGCCTCAGAGAAGGAAGGAGCTTACGGGATCTGTCAGGGCAACAGGCCTCAGCGAGCGGGTGCCTCAGTCTGGACACAGACACTGAGGAGAAGGAGAGGCCCTGTGTCAGCACACAAGAAAAGAAGAAAAGAAACCTGACATGGATGGCAAATCTTCCCAGCAGGGAGAAGCGACAGGCTGCGAGCTGCAGCAAGCAGTACCAGCAGCAGCAGTGACGGAAGTGTCCCCATGCGGAGCGGGTGGTTTGTACCAACGCATGGTGGCTGTGAGGGTGCAGCTTGGAGTCGTGCCACTGGGAGAGCAGCCCCCAGGCAAAAAAGACTTCAGTGACCCAGAGCTGCCCCAGCGTGGAGAACCGAATGTGAACAGCCAGGAGAAGCAGGCACATTCTCCTGCCCCCAGTGAGGAGGTGCCAGCAGCAGGGGCACAGAGCACAGTGCCTGCCCTACAAAGCTCCAGCTGCCCCCCCAGCCCCTCACCCAGCCCACTGGGCAACCAGACCACCCGTGAGCAGCAGGAGGAGGCAGGCGGGGAGCCACTCCTGACAGAGAAAGGGAGTGAGGAGGGGACCCCAGCTTGGGACGATAAATACTGGGAATACTACAGCCAGTCAGAGCTATCCCAAGAGTGCCAAGGTGAGGTACCAGAGCTGTCTGATGGAGAGGCCAGCGTCTGGGACACCAGCAGTGAAGACCTCCCTGTTTCCATGGAGGAACACGACAGTGACAACAGCAGCAATGACTTCAAGGATGTCAGCGGTGACTCACAGCTGAGCACCACCAGCTTCACTCCCAGCTTTGGGGCCAATCCTGTGTCGGACGAGGACGAGTACCTGGACAAACTCAGCCTCCTCTATGACCGGGATGAATACAAGATCGTCTCTGCGTGGAATGAAGAAGCCCTTGCGGCAGACAGGCCACGTGAGCCTGTCCCTCAGGAGGCCGAGCTTGAGGACCAGGAACCAGAGTCCCTCTGTGCCTCTGGCCCTTCAGCTCCCCAGGCCCCCAGGCTGCAGCTGGCTGCCCCCAGCCAACGGCCCGGCCGCTTCAGACGGGCGCTGCGGGCGCTGCGGCCATCGCGGGCAGCGCGGGCCCTGCGCAGGCTGTTCTGCTGGCCCTGCCGGAGCCAGGGAGACACACGGCACACAGATGAAAGTGGAGTTTAAGAAATAGTAGTAGTAGTAGTACTAGTTAAAAAGAAAATAGTAATAAGAAAATAGGAACAAGAGAATAGGAATAAGAGAATATGATAATGTAGAAATAGTATTAGTGAATAAGATTAATCAGAAGAATAGAAGAATTAGAAGAATTAGAAGAATATGATAAAATAGGAATAAGAGTAAGATGAAGAAGAAAGAGTAGCAGTAGCAATTAAGAAGAAGGGAAAGAAGATGGGAAAGAAGAAGACTTAGCTCCCATTTTTTGTTCAATAAAATTCATGTCAAATAAAATCCATTTGTTGTCCTCCTATGGTCTCATTTGTACCTTCACGGAGGTAGAGCCGCCTCTCCCGCATGGCATCCCAACCCTGGATGGAACCATGGGCAGGCTTCTAGCCGCAAACACTCCAGGATTCTGTCAGGGACTCCCTTCCCTACTTCCCTCTGCTTCCAGCTGGAGAATTTGCAGCAAAGCAACCTTAGCTGGTGCTCTGGGAGCCCCCCCAGCTGCTGGACCTTGACCCTTTGGGAGGCACAGCAGGAGCAGCAGCCTCGGTAATTGCCCTCTGAGATCCATGGCAATGGACACTGAAATGGGCTGAAATTCCAGCTTCCAGCAAGGAAAAGATGTTCCTGCCCTTCAAGGCAAAGCCCTGAAGGGGCCAAGACCCAAGCGGAGAAAGATCTGACAGTGACATTTCATTGCCAGCCTCCATAACTTCATCCAGGGCTGTGTTTTAGCTCCTAGATAGGGGAAAAAAAAATCAGAGATCTTTGGTTGGGAGCTGCCCTGAGTAAAGAGAGACACTGGGAGGGAAAAAGAACAGACAAAGGAAGGCAGAGAGAAAGCAGGACACAAATGGCAACCAGTTGAGAAAATGGCACTCTAAAACCAAATCAGAACTCATGGGAAAGGAATGGGACAGAAATTAAGAATTCTGAAACTTTATTTACTATGCTTCTCTGGGCAATCTGTGCCAGGAGCTCACCACCTCCACAGGGAAGAAGTATTTTCAATATTGAACCTGAATTTACTCTCTTTCAGTCTGAGCCCAATGAAACGCAATGAAACTCATTCATGATAATTCTCATAAACTGCTCAGCTCTTTGTTCCAGTGCATCCAGCAAGCAACAGGCAGGACAGTTCCATCAGCATGGGAGCCCACCTCACAGCTGAGGGACTCAGAAAATCTAAACACCAGCAGAACACCAACAGGGCACATTTATAATTTTGGTTACAATAGACAGCACTGAAAATGATAGGTAATGACAGCCTCCTAATCACCCCAATCCCTTCTCAATTTTAAACTTTCTCTGAAGTAATCAAAATAGCTCTTAAAATTCATTTATCTTTGCCAATCACAGATATTTTAAGAGCAGACTCAGGAAGAGAGCACAACATTAACATGTTGTTATTCAGACATGACTTGTCTGTCTTTCCCTACTAAATTAGCAGTAATATTGGGAATAACCAGGAATCCTGAGGAATTTTTTCTGCAGCAAGTTATTTTCCTATCATGGTCCATCTGTAATTTTATTACTTATTAAAAGACCAATATAAATACAGTACAGCACCTTGCTGTACTCCCCCTTATATTTATAAACCTCCAAGTCTTCCAGGTCTTAACAACAGGAAAAAACCCTTGTGTCACCCTTTCAGGAGATTAACATATTTAGGGTTTGGACACATCCTCTGCAGGACGAAGTAGGAAAACAGCTGAAGCTCCAGCAGATCCTTAAACTTTTGCCTTCTGGGTATCAGGAATAAAACTTAGTTATTTCAGTGTCTTGATTTTTTATTAAACTAGTTATTATCTATTAATTTCTTTTCTCTTTTTGAATTTTCAAAAGCTGATGTTGCACAAAAAAGTGAGCTGTGGAAACCTGAAGCAAGCTGGGCAATTAGGGCTGAACTGCTCCCTCCATCTGCTTCACAGAGAATTTTTATTTGACCCCAGGAATGCTGGTTACTCAAGCAGACTAAACAACTTTGATTCATTTCAGCATGTGAGGACTGGGGTGTGCAGCTCCAGGCCAGGCTGGCAGGGTTGAACAGGAATTCCTGAACAGCACTGGAGTCATGGTCCCCTCAGCATCCCCTGTTCCACCCGCCCCAGCCTGCCAGGAATCAGGCTCAGCAGTAAAAGCATGAATTCTCAGTACCTCAGGATTGCTGCACAAGATGGAATAATCAAGCTCTGTGATTCCAAAGTCCCATCTCAGGTTCTCATCTGGGCTAAAGGCTGTATTTTGGGTTAGGAACAGGCTGCCTGAGCCAGCCCCAGCTCTCTTTGATAGTTATCAGCACCTGGCTGCTCTTGGGGTCCACAGGAGTGCAGAGCCACAGATAAATCCTGCACCAATCTGTTTGCCTAGAGACAAAACTTATTTTCTTCTGCACACCAAAGTTCCTTTCATGCCACCTGGTTTAGATAAGCTGCTCAAGTTTTGCCTGGTTGGATTTGAACAGCTGCTCCCTGAAGATGAAGGGACAAGACCAGGAATAGTTAATAACTTTCTTAACTGGAAACACTGTTGAATCATTCGTTTCCCTCCCCAGATTGCGTAAAGCCTCCTCAGTGTTTGAGTCTAACCAACCTTTTAACTGGAAATAGCAACCCTCAGCAGGATTTTCCTGTCCTGGCACCAGTTTCTCTCAGAAGTGTCCACCTGGCTTCCAGCCAGAGCATCTATAAATGGCATTTATTAAAGCCAAATTTTGAGATAGGGGAAGGTGTGCGTGAAAAATTCAAGACAACGACTGAATTCTGAGTAGGTTTATATCTACAAAGCACCAGGGTCATCTCTGTTCCCTAATTCACATTATTTCCTATCCTGCCTTTGATTTTAACACTCATTCTCTATACCAAAAAAAATGTTCTCTGTTGGCTTTTATAGCTACAACTGTTCTGGTGTCTTCACAGCTCTGCAAAGCTTTCAGTCTCAGACAGGACACCTGATTTCTGATATTCCACCCCATGTACTCATATATACCCCAGCCCTTCTCCACAGAGCTGATTCCCACAGGTCACCCCAGCCTCTGCTGGTGCTGGGGTTGTTCCTCCCCAGGTGCAGGACCTGCATTTCCCTTTGTGGGATTTCCAAAAGTTCCTCTCTGCTCATCTCCGTCACCTGTCCAGGCGCCTCTGAAGAGCTGCACAGCCCTCAGGGGATCAGCCACTCCTCCAAACCTTTGATCACCAGTGAACTCCCTGAGGAGTTCACTCACAGGCTCTGCCTGTCCTGCTCCAGCTCCCATCATCTCTCCTATGTTTGTCACCATTCCCGTTGCTCTGTCTTTCCTTACAGAGCAAGAAAATAAGAAAAAAAAATCCAGGTGGATTAATGCCAAATTATGCTGGCATTTTACAGAAAGCATGAAAGACAACAAAACTGACGATTTTCTAAAGCAAAAGCACTATTACAGTCACAGTAACACCTATCAAGGAAAAATCTGTTCCCTAAAATAAGGAATAAATTTTAATATAAAGTCCCATCAGCTCAAGGTGGTACCAATTAATCAAAACAATTCACTTGCAGATTCTTCACAGTCACTGTTTTTTAAATGGTAATTCTTTTCTTACTTGCTATTCCAGTGCTGGCACAAAGGAGCTTTAAGCTCATTTTCATCCAATCTTAAAAAACAAATCATAACTGTAGTTTAAAATAGTTGGGATTGTTTACTCCTCTCAGTTCTACATGCCAATTCAAATACTAAAAAAATTATCAAAAAACAGCACTACTGCCAAAATGAACACCTAAGAAATGCCAAAGTCACAATGCACAGTACAGAGCAATACTAAAATCTCTGATTTTTAATACAGTATGAGTAGTGTGCAATTAGCAAACTCCAAGAATGTTCTGGATTCACGTGCCCGCACACACCCCAAGTGTGCACCTTAATAAAATTAAATACTCATTAACTGTGAGCAGTCCTGGGTATTTTTATGAAGATGTTGAGTTGCTAATTGAATTTGAAGCACAACAGATGCTTAGTACTCCAATCAAATGCTGCTTTTCCTATATATTAAATATATCTATATATTTGTGTGGATAAATAAAAACACTCCTCAGCTACTAAAGTAATTTAAAAATATCAGCCAAAAGGTTTCTGCTTCCCCATAGCTTATGAACTCCAGTCATGAGCTAAAAACCTCAGCAATTCCAGAGAGGAACCACTGCAATGATGCCACAGTAAGCACCAATTCTGATTAAAACATCTGAATTTATGATGAATGTTTTTTTTTAAAAGTTGAAAAATACTTTTGGGCATGCTTCTGCACAAAAATTATTTTCCATGAGAGTCTGCCAACTACTACAGAGCTACCCCGGGTTTAAAGTGTTACTCCAGGTTGTGCCTGGGCCAGCAGGGCAGAGGTCAGAGCTCTGCAGTAAATTCCTGCCATCAGGCAGCTGGGAGATAAGGGCTGGGAAAAGAAAAAAGAAAACAAACACAACAAACCCCAAAGCCCCACTGGCCGCGTCTCCTTACAGTCAGAGACCTTGTAAAATGTCACCTTTGTCTCCCCTGATGCCAAACTCCTGACGAGAGGTTCAGAACAAGGCACAGGGGGTGTGGAAAGAAGAATTGAACAAACCTAAACCACAAAGCTTCTCTTGGACTTTGTGTTTCGAGTGTTTTGCAATTTTGCTCTAAGAAAGTCATGCAAGTTTTATGAAACTTCCATGGAATTTAAATCAAAGATTCATATTGTAATTTTTAGCCCTCTGCCTGAACACTGGTACCTGCACTTGTGTGCACACACTAAAATAGCTCATTTCTGTCAAACTCTGCTCTCCAACACTAGGAACAGGAATAAAGCACATCCATGTGCATCTGGCAATGACAAAATGCACAGACCCACCTGGGGATGCTGCTGCCAGCCCTTATGCTCTGCAAAAACTCTTCTACCCACTTCAGGCTTCATTATTAAACACTAAGCAAAAGAAAATGTTGCACATAATGCAAAGGCCATCTCTTGCAATTTCTCCTTGGCAGACGTTTGTGCAGGCTCTTCATCCTGGTGTAGGTGAGGCTGTGCTGAGTAATCTTCCTCCTGAGCCCCTCAAGTGACAGGGGTTTCAGTTGGGATCATAGCTATTCACAGCTCAAATCACCTGTCACAGACTTGACAAGGTATTAGGGCAGGACACAGCAAGTTTCACACAGAAGACATTACAATCTCCTAACAGAAGAAGACACATATGGAGAAGGAGATAGGTTTGCTTTACACAATTTGCGAAGAAAATTCAGATTTAAGCATGGTAAAATCAGCTTTAAAATAACGAGGCTGCAACAGATGCTCATTTAATGAAACAATAGCAAACTGAACCCCTTTCACACCTTCAGGTGTCTACTTGATCATAACACAGGTTCATCCTCACCATCATTCATAGATGACCACAGACATACTGCAGCTTCCTGAAAATGTCATCTAATCACTTCCTCCACAATCCAAATTAATTTTCCATAGCACAGTCCCAGCTGGGCATGAGGAAGCTGTGGCTGCTGCTTTGTTTCCTGAAGTTCAAGTGAATCCAACTCTGTCCACGGTTACAGGTGTGGTTTGTCACTGAATTACAGAGTCATGGACTGGGTTGGGGGGACCTTAAAGCCCACCCACTGCCGCCCCCTGCCATGGGCAGGGACACCTCCCACTATCCCAGGATGCTCCAAGCTCTGTCCAACCTGGCCTTGGACACTACCAGGGATGGGACAGCCACAGCTTCTCTGGACAAAGAATAAGGAAAGAGGCTGTGCTCCTCCACAGATGTGAATCAACCACAGTGGCAATAAAACCCTGGGCATAAGGATGTACTTAAAAACATCAGAGATGGTCCTTGTGCTTTTATAGGTAAAAGAGATCAAATGTTATATGAAAACAGCCAGGACTTCAATGCGTTCAAAAAGGCCTTTCATGAATGTCAGGCAAGAGGACAGAAATTAGAAAATACCTTCAGCCAAGTAAAACTGGCTCCATTCACTGAAACTATAGTAACCATCTGCTTTTTGTTGCCTCTGAGCTCTTACAACTCTGTCCAGAATGACCATGTTCAGAGAAAGTGAACACGGGGCTGGGGGAAGGAATTATTTACAGCAATTCTACAGCCCTCCTTTTACTTCGATGCTCCATTTAAATATTCTGGCTGTTTCAAGGGCTTGGTAAAACTGGCTTTTGTAGACTGAACACAAAAAACAAACAGGAGAAGAATGCAGTGTTTTCCCCCCTCAGCCAGAACACAGTGAGAGCACAGTGGTTAAGCAAAGGCAGAGTAAGCTAATTACCAAGTACACAGCTGCTCCTACCTGGCAGAAAGCAAAGGGAAAAAAATCCTATGAGTCATCAAATGCAGTTCCTAAATCTGGAAAAGCCTTACAAAAATAAACTTCCACGAAGAAGGGACCAGCTTCAGAGGAAAAAAAAGCAATGCAGATAAAAAGATCATTATTTCAGAACAAAAACTATTTCCAGTTTGAAAGAAAAAAGTTTTTTTGGCAAGGCAACTACTAAATATGTCATCTAGTTAAAAACAGCTTCTCTTCTTGTGGTTTGCTGGGGCAGAATGAGCGGAGATCTTCTACCAGATTCTTTTTTTATATCAAACACTGAAAGGGGGTGGGAAGGAGTCATTTCTAACCCAATTTAGAACATCTTTATTCCTCTCCATGATCATGAGCACCTCTTACATTCACCTTCAACATGCACAGAGCTTCAGATATTCACTAGGAATTCACCAGGCAATCTGCTTTTAACAGGAAGGATAATCCTGACTTCCCAGTTTTGAAGACACACAGGGATACAAATACACAACTGTTTATGCTTTGGCAGAACTTCTGTTTTGCAAAGCCCTTAATTGCGTAATTTCTCATCTATTTTAGAAAACAGCAAATGAGTCTCTAATTTATTAGTAGCAAAACAAGAATTTGTAGTAAAAACATTGCTTGAATTTTTTATTTTTCAGTTTTGGTGCTAACTTTAACATTTCCCTGAGTTCTTTTGGGAGTCTTGCACTCATGCAAGGTTACTGCTGAAATTGTATTACACTAGCCATTAAACTTGAAGATATTTAAAGTTTAAAATTATATTTAAAAAGAGAGTAGCTGAAAACTTCAAACCAGGTATGAGCTGGTGGGTTTGTGAGCTTTCTTTGTGTTGGATTTTTAACTGGGTGTCAGAGGAGGTGAGTTCTGAGCACCTCTACTCACACACTAAATGAGCACTGACTGACACAAGAGCTACTGCTGCCCACATGTCCCCTCACCAAACCCAGGAAGCCAAAACTGCATTTCCTTCAGTTTTCCAAAAAGATTTTGTATCTAAAATTCAAACCATTTAATTAAAACTATTTCTGAGGAGAAATGCATCAGCTTCACAATCTGATCCCATGAGCTGCTCCATTATAAGCTGCAAAATATCCTGACCTTAAAAGTCTTTTCCAACCTAAATGATTGTATGACTCCATGAAACACGTTTAAAATAAAGGTATGGAGTATTCTGAAACAAAATCCCCATTTCAATTATCCTCCAAAACATCTTAGAAATTGCAGTGGAAAGTCTCCTTTCTGCCCAAACCACCAGATCCCCTTTCAACTGCCCCAAGTTTCAGCTACTTAATACTCCCACCTCTCTTGCCTCCTAGTAACAGTTACCAGAAATTTGCTTCAGGTTCATTTTAGAAGGAAATAATTACATTTACAATTAACATTCCAAAGTATTTCTTGTGTAACATTTTCCCATTGCTAATCATTTACCCAGTGGTAAGGCACAGGAATCCACATGGTGAGTGTGCAAGGACAAACACCCAGGGGCTCTCAAAATGCAGCATTTAAAGTGAAAAAGGCCATGTTTTACAGGGAGAAAACAGTTTTCCAACTTCCTTTCAGACTGGCCTGCAATTCCTAAATCTTTCATTTCCAAACAAAATTAGCTGACTTCTAATAAGATTCGTCTTGATATTTTCTTCCCTTGATGTCTGGGTGGATTATCAGCAAAAAACAAGTTCCTTTTTTCCTCACTCAAAAAATATTTGACTGCACAACATCTCCCCAGAACAGACAACAGGAGACTGACACTTACAGAAGTGAAAAAAAAAAAAAAAAAAAGAGAAATAGAGAAATACAGTCACACATATCATTACTGAGCACTGCTATTTGATAAAAATAATTATTTATGCTCAATTGCAGTGTAATTCTTCCTTCACCTCTCCTGCATTTCATGAGGTTTTCTTGGCAGGTTTAATCAAATTTTCCAGAATCTTGTTGGATATTTAAATAACGATATCCCCACTTAATTTGCACAAAAGAAAAGGCATGGATTAAGGTTTGCTTTGATTCGTTGGTTAAGCATTAAGTAATTAGATTTGCCTTGTTAAGGAGAGGATAAACACGTTGCTCAGTTACGATCTAAACCCAGAGCTGCCCCTCTTCCCCTTTCTGCCCTCCAAAAAGTTTCTTCCAAGTGGGCACTCAGAGATGACCCAAATCAAGCAACAGCCTGGAGGAACAGGGGCAGGGATGGCTCCCACTGCCAGAGGGCAAGGATAGGTGGGGTATTGGGAGGGAGTTGTAAAGAGAAGTTAAATTAATGTGTTGTGCTCTTCTTCCAACATAGCCACAAATCTTCACACAGATAGCTCAGAAATTATCCTCCCTGACTCTAAACCAGCTATCATAACTAAAAAAATGGAACTTGGCTCCAAAATTATCTTTTTCCATCCTGTTCTTACTATGTACTACCACACAAAACAAAAACAAACAAACAAAAAAGATGGCATCATCTCCTTGATTGTGTACACAGAGACAGCTGGAAAAAGTAATTTATACACTGCAGGATCAAGTGAGGAATGGTGACACAGCCTAGAATTGAGAATACACCAATAACCCTGTACAATAAAAAGAAAATTTGATGCTTATTTTAAGTTAATACCCACCAGGTTGTTCACAAAACACAGTGTCTAGAGACATCTTGTTCACAGCATTTACTATTGAAAAAAAGCCACAGAAAATAAATCTAAAAGCCTCATATCTCTATCCTATAAATCTACTCCCAGGGCAGAGATGTAGAGAACATTTGTACAGGGTTTGAGCTGGGGAAGGTTTCCACACTCACCCTGCTTTATATTTCCTGAAAATGTTTATTTAAGTTGCTGTTTTCCATTACTGTTGTGACTCCTGTCATTTGAAACACCACAGAATCAGCCACAAAGTGTCAGTACAAAGCCAGAAAAACAAGACAAAGCTCAGAAAGAACAAAGCCTATTTTGAAATCTGAAGACACCTGCACAAATACTTTTTTTTTTTTTTTTTAAGAAAAATAACCCAAAACTTTTTCAAGTGAAAAATAACCCCTCCAAAAACATATAAATTCAAGTGAAACAGTCAAGATAAAAACAAGGAAGTTCAAATGCACTTACACTGGATAATAAAAGAATTGGTTTGTTTGCTATCTACAGTGATTTTTCCTAAGAAAACATTCACCAGAAGACAAATATTTAATATTACTCAAAAGCAACAGTCTCTGTTTAAAGCTGTTCTGTAAGACCAACAACTCTGTTGAGCAGGCAGTGTTTATAACAAAAACGTGCTTTTTATATCAGACAGTTTGTGCTAACTCGGCAACATTTCCAGCTCAGTACACTCTGTACCAGCAGGGCTTGCCAGAAACTCGGCTCTCCACGAGCATTTTCCTATTTGTTAACTATTTCTTCCAAAAGAAAGGAACTAATCCCAGTGTTTCGAAATCCTCTTCCCAGCCATTTAACAAGGAATTCATTTGCCTAACAAATACACAAGGAAATACTAATGTAAATAGAATAATAGCAAAATAATTTCTGCTATGTAAAGCAGAGAATCCAGTGGTTTACTTTTAAAAACAACACAAAGCCAAGCATTACCACGTTTCCTACAAGGCTAAATCAGAGAAGAATCCAAGAGGCACTAAAGGATTCTTAACTTTTCCCAGCTCTGTTCCAGATAACAGCCAAAAAAGCCCCTTTACATTTTGATTCTGTAGTGCTGGTAGTTTTTTATTTATTAAATATTGATGAAATATTAAAATATTTATTAACTCAGAGAGAAGGGTGGTTGATGTTCTAGCTTAATGGATGAGCCAGGAGCACAGGCAGCCCCTCACACAACCACTGCTGTTCAGAGTAGAAAATCCATGGAATCATGAAGGAAATGTGCATTCACAATCAAAACCTATACACCACCAGTGGCTACATCTCTTCAAACCTCAAAGTTGTGCTGAAACACGGGGACTGTCAGCAGAGGAGGGACTTGGCCAGAGCCAGCTCAGCTCAGCTCAGCCACATGTGCTGAACACATTTGTGTGCTTGCACACCAGGGTGAGGGTGCAATACATCCCTCACACACCCAAACCAGGGCATGTGACACAAATACCTGTTGTCACAACAAATGGTGTCTCCTGAGGGGAAAAAGCACCAGGGCCTAATGCCACCTATGCAATTCACCCACTGCAGATGAGTGACAAACCCAATTATCACACTGGTATTGAGGAACAATAAATGCTGGGCAATCACCAATTCTCATCACTCTGCCTCTTCTGGTATGTACAAAATGGGTTCTTTTGGCAGCAATAAAATACTGACCTCTGAAAAACTGATTCCACTTCCACAAAAATCTGATAATGGGATTTCAGGTTACGATGGCTGTGCCTGCCACTTCCTTTGTGTCTCACCTTCTTGGACACTGCACAGCACAGTCAATTCTTTGCAAAGCTCCCATTCAATAAACTATCATTACATAAACAGCCCCATTTTCACAGCACATATGGTTTTAAAAACTCCCTTTATCCACTGGGCAGTCGTGACACTGAACAGAAGCTATGGTCAGAGTTATGGTACATGGCAGAAAGTTCTGTGAATCCCAAGTTTCTGTGTGTTTTTATTTGGTTGCAAAATGTCATATGACATTCTGACATATGATGGGGATTTACATCTGCAAATGCTCAACATGTCACAGTGACAGACTGGGGTCGTGCTCACTGTGTGTTTTGTTAACACTGACAACAACCACAGCCAATAAAACTCTAGGAGTCTTTGTACTCCAAATGCACTGTATTCTTTTCTAATATATTTGTACAAAATATCTTAACTTCTTCTATTTTCCTCAAGCACTGTATATTCAAAGGCTTTAAAAAGTTACAGTTCATGGGATTTCAGGGTTGTATTTTCTTTTGTTCTTTTTCCTTTTCATTTATTTATCTATAATCTCATCCCAGATGTGGCATCAAATGCACACAGCAGGACATCCTTAAGCATTACTTTGTAGAGTTCTTTGTGCCACCATCCAACATTCTTAATCACGTGAAGATTAGCAGAAAGACTTAGCTGGGAGTAGTGTAAGCAATGAGAGGGGACACTGGGTATCTGCTGGTTTAAAACAGTTCCATACCAGCTCTCTCTCCTTTTCCCAATTTCCCCAGCTCACAGAACAAGGAGACAAGGTGGAGCAATAACCAACCTTCACTTCCATTCACCATTTGCATTGCCTGCTTGTTCAGCACAGCACTTAAAAGCAATCGTGGACCAGGGTTCCCTCTTTCTCCTCCATCCCACATCCTGGACACACAACCTGAATAACTCCACAGCTTAGAGCAGGTGGCCACGGGGGAAATGCTGAACACAAAAACTTTGGTGGAGGCAGCTCTCAGTTCCTGGTTCCAGTCCGACCTGCAGCTCCATATCCCAAAGCAGGGGCAGCCACTGGTGTGGTTTGCAAACCACTGCAAACAGCCAGGGGAGGGAAGGGACAAAGATCTGAGAGTTCAGCATTCCCACAGAACTTTCCCACTGCACGAGCAATCCAGGACACCAGCAATTTCATGTGTAAGACAGGCAAACAAGGGGGCTGGACTGATTATTAGCCCCACAGGCATTGGGAAGTTGTGGATTTCCATCACAGGTCACTGTTCCAAGACCATTTATTATGTCCAAAGTAACCACAGAAAGCCTCTGGCAAATGGTACAGGTGACAAGAAAAGTGGGTCTGCTGACAACACAACTTCAAGCGAGAAGAGCAATGACAAATTTTGCCTCTGACACGTATGGACTAACAGGAAAACAAACCAACAGCAGCCTGTTCTCACATGAAATTATGAGACAGCACAATAGTGTAAAAGTCATCTAGCATGCAAAGCTCTTAAAACTGAATTAATAGAGGACTATTGCATAGTTATTGCTGGTTATAATTTGGAATACATTAAAACCTTTACTTCCCAGACCAATATTTAAAATAAACAAGAAGCAGTGAGCAGACACAGCCACTTCATTAAAGTGATTACATAAACTCTCGAACCAAGACTTAATTTGAATTAATAGTAAAGATAAAATTGAATGCATAAACACGCCATGCAGAAAGAATGAAGTTCTGAAAAGAATTAAGTGGGTTGATGATATCACATAGCAAACACCTGATGAATTCATTAAACACAAAGGGTTGCAGATGCCATGATACACAGTGAGCAGCTCCTACTTGAAAAATCAGATGGATGTCAAACTTACAAAAGACTAGTAAGTCTTAACAGCTGCAGGACACAGGCAAAGCAACAGCAGAATTTGAACCTATGACTGATACAGCCAAAGTATCAATACCAGACATGATTAGTTTCAATGAAGTTACTCCAGTGTGTGGGAGAACAGCTATTCCTGCTTGGAAGTGCCAGGGATTTCTCCTTAAAACTGCCCTGTAGCTGAGATCCACTTTCCACCAGGCACATTCCCAAGGGGAGACCCTCAGATTACATAAACTACTCTCTAGTCTTACTCACCATAGTAGGGCAGCTAAATATATGCACCAAGATGTAAAATCTGCAAAGCCATCAAAGCACTTCTGCTGGAACAGAAGAGCCGAAAATTTATAGGCTCTTCAGTTGTGCTTGCTTTTATCAGGCTGGTTAGTTGAAAGAAAATGCACACATAATTACTTAATCCCATTAAAACAAAGACAAATGACAGCAGAGAACTCCCAAGCTCAGCAGTTTGAGCACTGCAAGATTCTGAACTCGCACAGAAATGAATCATGGAGCCTTCTTTGTGGGCAGCTCCTTCCACAGCCCCTCTCATTTTGGCTACATCAGCATCACAGCTCTGATATTCTGGTATTCCAGCCAGCTCCAGAAAATGGCATCTTGGACAATGAATAGCATCCAGATTTCCCAATGTACCAGAAATCCAAGGTCCCCACTTTTTCAGTGAAGTGATTACATGTCAATTAAACAAAGCAAGTAAACTCATAAGAAGCTACTAAAAAAACTCAGTTGCTTCTTCCAGCATTTGGGGAGCACAAGCAGGAATCCTCAAGAGGCAACAAGTGGCAATTTGGGGTTGGTGCTTAATTTTAACATTTTGCATTTCAGAAACTTACAGGAACCCCTGTTCAGTGCATTAATGACAAAATGTAAACTGCAGTTAGTACCTGAAGAGCAAAAATGAAGTAAATTAAAGTTTCTCTAGGGGATTTACTATACAGGAATAAATAAAAGTCTAAAATAATTGAAAAAACTCATTGATGAAATAAAAAATAAAGTTATGTAAATTCACATTAAACTCAAAAGTCACCTCTTTTTAAGACAGTAATGGTGGTTTTGAGTTTTTTTAATACAAAATATATATATATATCTAGTGTACCTCTAAACATCAGGATCTTTTGTCTCTGCTGTTGCCACACTATAATCTGAGCCCTTGAATATGAGCAGGGTCTCACCTCCAAGCTCAGCCATGCTACAGCAGCTGTCTGGGACAGGACAAACAAACAGTGCTGAGTGTAATGTTTGCTCACCAATTACCCTTTTGTGGGCTCACTGAGAACCTCCCAGGACAAGGCCAGGCAGGAGCCCCTATCCCAAAAGGGGAGGGATTGGGAATTTCAGTACTAGAGTGCATTTCTTTTGAGACTAAGCAGTAACAGTCTTGCAGGCAAAACATTTTTCTTCACACTTTCCAGGCCTTAACTGTGGTTTACAGCAAAAGAAATAGCAATAAAATAATGCTTCCTGCAGTCTGGTTTAGTTTAGGAAAAAGGCAGAGAGAGACTGAGCCATATTTTCACATACACCTGGGACAGGGGATATCTGTCTGGAAGTTTTCCACTTCCAAGAACAGCTTCTCCAGGTACAAAGGCTCTCTGGGGAGATCTTTTAAGAATGCTGCTGTTTATTCCTCTCAGCTTCACCTCACCTGTTTATTAGCTCCTGAATACACTATTTCCCAAAGAAAGGGAATAAACAAGTGGGAACTCCTCCATGGGAATAAATTCCATGGGTTTGTGCAGAGGATCAGAGGGCCTTACTGAAGCTGGAAGCACCAACACCAGCAGAGAAGCAGCAGCAACGATAGTGACACCACTTCAGGACACCCCAGTTTTAGTGAAGTATTTCATTCATTTAGTATTGTGCAGAAATGGAAATTTTGAATGGAAAATCCAAATTAGACTCCCAGCTCAGGGTTGTTAGGGATGGTAAGAGAATTCTTAAGCTACTTGTAAGTTTTTCAAACTATAAAGTTAGTACAAAATAAAAATAAAATGTTTTCTTTCAATAAACCAATTACACACTAAAGAAAACCTATAAAGCTTTCGTCAGGAGCACAGATTCCCCTCTTGACCAGCAGCCAGTAAAAGCTGCAGAACTCTCAGGAATATCTCTGGAAAGGGCAGGACTGTCAGTTAAGCCCTTCACCATTCTATCCCAGCACAGTCCAACATCACCTCCATCCCCTGGTAAGAGCGGAGGACATCACTCAAGTACAGAAGCCAACAGAAATCACATCCTTTTCATATAGAAGAGAAAAAAATGACAGGGCAGACAAACACCACACACTCCCCCCTCACCTGCCTTAGAGAACAGATTCAGGGAATTTTGTTGACAGATGTAGCAAAGTATTGCATAGAATAAATTTTATCAAACTCCAAAGGGACTAAGAGATTTTCCTTCCAGCTCCCCACAACCATAAACCTATCAGACTCCAGGCCCTGCTGCTCCCCTGATGACACAATAACACTGTCTATACTTCCCATCTCTATAGAGAGCTTTATAGAAGAAGCATGAAATTCTTAAAGCCATTCCAGTAAAAAAAAATGCTGTACAATGACCCTTTCATCACCTATGACTGGAAGTTTCCCTGGTGGGAAAGGTGTTCTATTACTTGTGTTTCAGAAGCAACCAGAAAGTCATGGAACAACTACAAAATAGAAATGTTTTATTGAAAATCTGATATTTATTTCCTGCTTAGAAACTGCCACAGGTGCCACCTTCTGCTCTTCCTTCTAAGACCAAGTTAATCAATACAAGCACTTTAATACAGGAAATTCACACTTCAATTTCTCCAGGAATTGGAGGTGCTACTTTTGCCTGGTTATTTGTATGACCCCTATCAATTTATTATAGAAACTTTAAGCATTTCAGTTTGACTCCTCTGGCTCATTGACTACTCCAAAGCAACAAACACCCCAGGATTTGGTGCAAATAGTGGCAAACACTGTCCAAGAGGAGCAGAGAGATCAGAGCAGTGAAGGTTGAGTCAGGAATGGCTGTCAGGACAGCCAGGGAACACCCGAGGTGCCTGTGCCAGGGCCCAGCCCAGCACTGGGCTCGTGCCAAGGCAGAGTCAGGGCTGGGAAGAGGCAGAGGCAGCTTAGGGAGCTCCCAGCCCTCAGCACTGGAACAGAAACTGAAACTGTGCCGGGCTCCCAGCATCCCTGAGCTAAGGGAGCACAGGGACAGCTGCAGGGCACTTATGGGACCAAAGCAGCACTGCAGCCTGTGCTGCTCTGAGCCAGGCTGAGCACCCAGACCTGGGCTGCAGCTCCTGCTGACTCTCCTCAGCTCCAAGGACACATTGAAGTGTGGATTACATCAACAAGGAGGCAAAAGTATTTCAGCTTTTGTGCCCACTTTGCTGTGTGCCTTTCCTCTGGCTTGTACCTTCACTTCAAACTACTCAGCATTTCAGCCCTGGAGAATCAATTTTACACGATTCCGCTCAAAGTTCTACTTATCAATTATATGAGTGACTGCAACATATGGGTGCTTGGTTTGGTGTTTTGTTTTTGTCTTTTTTAACCAAGAGACTAATATTTAACTAACAGCATAACTCCAGCCTTTTCCATTTGAAACCCCCACTTCCCATGGGCAAAGAACAAAAGTAAGAATCCACCCTCAATCTTGAGCTACTCCATGTACTCAGCTGCTTCCTGCTTGCTCCTCCTCTTCATTCCATGCAGGAGTATGGTTTTGTTTGCTTCTTTGGAAAGGTCATATTCCAGCTTCAGGGCCCTGAGGTTTCAGTGAACATCAGGAACAAACTTCACATTTCCAAAGCTGCCTTCCCCCCATTTTCCTGGCTGATCACTGACACCCTGAGCCATGGATCACATCTGGGAATTGCCACATGGCCACACTGCCAGGTATCCAAAGCACTTGTACTACAGATTACAGTCAAATCCCAGGATAAGTAAGTGCAGGTGTATAATGAAGCCCACTTAAAATGAAACTGGTCTCAGGCTTGGGGTATAAGAATTCTGTAGTAAGATTTATGACCTTTAACAGGAACTTCATTATAAAGAAAGTGACTTTTATGTAATGAAAACCATCTCTCTCTGAAGAAGAATGATGTGTTAACATCAGCAGAGCTGTGTTTCAGTGTTTTCTGTTTGCAACCCAGCACCATCATTGTCACTTAAAGTTCATTAATTATTCTAAAAATGCCATTAGCCAAATACAATTGTATGCAATTTTTTAATAATTTTCTTCAGAAAGTGGCATTTCATCTATTTTAAGTCTAAATTTTCCATTAGAGCTTACCCTGTGTTCTTAGAATTACTCAATACATGAAAATACAAACATTAGTAATGAGCCCTATTAATGCAGATTTCACTTCAAGCTAACTTAGATTTACTTCACACAGCTAAGTGAGTTCATTTCACTGGAAAAAGAGATTCTCTAAAGGAAAAATCATCAACTACTGTGGCAGATATTGGCCAATACATCGCTGAAAAATAAGTTCTACTGATTGGATTTTTTTCATTCCCCCTGCCTCCATAGCACTTTTAAAAATACAGTCTTTTAATGATTGTTTAATTTTCATATAACTAGAATATAAATCCTTTACATACTGCTTTGCTGCAGCTGCAGCATAACGTCTCATTTTTCATGGAAAAAAGCCTAATTACGTGGTTCACCGAATTGCCTGTGGTAACACATCAATTTTATTTACATTCAAAAGTTGGACTTGAGTTTGTTCTCAGCACTCCAGTTAATTCCAAGCCCATTTTACACAATAGTTTCCCTGGATTCATTAGTAACACCTCACTCTGCTGTTATTGCGAGGGATTCCCAGCGCTTTCCGGGCAGTTCCACAGTTCTACCCCACTTTAAATATCCTGGATTTGCTCTAAGTCTGGCCTTGCTGGAACAGTTCTGCCAAAGGACCATCAAATGTCCCTCCAGAAGGCAGCTGTTAATGTTGCCTTTGGAATACCAACTCCTTTTCCCACAAAAACACCAGAGGAAAAGAAGAACTATTGCATGGCAAATAAAACCTAAAGGTTAATTATTCAAAATTTCAACTATTTCAGTCAAACTGAGCTTAGATTTGGAAAGCAGAAAGATTAGGAGGAAGCACGTGGATTCAGTAGAAAATTTCTTGGCTTTACCTTCCATCACTGTCTTTCCTTTAAACTGTTTTCAGAAGGTGATTCATTGCAATCAACAGGAAAACCTCCAAATTCCCAGCCATTAGCATAATTAAATGTTAATTCTTGAGTGATATAAATAAAATAAAACAATAAAAAGCATTAGGCTTTTTTATATATGGCCCTTTGGTAGATTTCAGACTTTTTAATAACTTTTTAGGCTTTGATATTGCCAGCTGTAAGAAGAGAGAAAATGCACTATGTGAGAATGAGCCATGGAATATCTTGAGCTGGAAGGACCCACAAGGATCAGTAAAGTCCATTACTTGACTAGAACTGGTAATGAATTCACAAATGCTACATGTACTCATTGGATCCTGCTCTGAGCACTGAGATTCCCTGTTCATGTGGAGACAAAACCACTGAAGGAGAGAGGAATTAAAGCAAAGGTAAGTGCAATCACCATTCCCAACAGGACATTCAGTTTTATTTTTTTTTAATTACTCCCATAAACCAGTTTTCAAGTAAAAGGGGTAGAAGTAGGTGGTGGGAAGAACATTTATTTTTAAAAGAAAACAAAACAAAATGAAGACATCTCACCCAGACACAATAAGGCTCTTGTCAACTTCATGTGTATAAAAGGAGTTGGCATTTTCCCATGAAGCAATTCCTTAATCCCAAATGATGGCATAATAACCTCATTTAATATGCCTCCTTAAAAGAAAAAGTTTATTTTGTCTAAGCTGAACTTCAACTGGCAATCACTGGACACCAATTACCAGTGTCAGATATAAGGGTCACAGAACAATTCTGCAGGCTGAGAAAGTAGGAATTCACTTTTCAATCCCATCTTCTTGCCAAAAGAATGGAAAAGTTGAACTTTGTTTTCATGTCTTTGAGAATAATCTATGCTAGGCAATTAAGAAAATGCAAATGACTTATCTTATTGAAAATAATCAAGCCAGAAACAGACTTTTCAGTAACTTAATATTCCAATAAAGTCTTCTGTCATAGGAACCTACTTGTTAATTCCACTCGGCGCTCAAGAACCGGCAATTAACCATTTTCAGATTTCACTTCAAATTATTAATAAGTGGTACTCAGCTGCTTGATATTCATTGCTGCTTTTTAAATGGAAAGCCTTCCCAAAGCCTTGCATTTCAGATCCTTTATTCCTTGTTCATGAGCTCCTTTTCCATGCCCTGGCTGTTCTCGTTCCTGCTACCACTGGGCATGACAAGAGTTCTGGGGTTTATGGAGTTGTTGTTGTAATTACAATTGCTGTGATACACATCTCATGCTTTCATCAAAGCCCAGGGACCCAAGGAACAACCTTTGGGCAAATCCAAGGAAGTCTCCAAGCCAGCTGTAATGCAATTCCAGCAGCAACCCCCTCCCTTCTTGCCCACTGCCATAATCTCATAGTAGAATGAAAAGACTGAGGAGCACTCTCATTTGAACAGCCATTTCATGGCAAGGGGGCTCAGTCTTCATTTCACGCATTGCTTCACACACTTAAAATATGTTTGAATAGGCAGGAACATCTTCTCATTCAATAATTAATGTATCTCACTACACAGAGCTTAGAACATACTCTGTAATTCCTGACAGAGCTTCCAATTCCTTGCAATTGCAGAAATAAGACAGTACCCTGCAAGAACCTTAAATAGGCTCAAATTGAAATGGAAAGTAGATTTTTCACTATTTTATTCTCTTTTATATTTGTGAAACCAAAAAATAAAATTTTTTTTTTCAAGTTTTCAATTTTTTTAATCCCTAATAAATGCTGACAAGCACCAACTACTAAACATTTACAGGCTAAACATTGACCTTATTTAGAAGGCTTGACTGATGAATGAAACTTTGAAATCTGGCAGTTCATAAGAGAGCATCGAGAACCCTTCCTAGCAGGAATAAAAACAACTAAATTTAGTTCTGGGGCAAGTTGTTCTCCTCAGGAAAAATCCTTAACAAACAAAGCTGACATGTTCTACTTTCCTGGAGGTAAAAATCAGCAAATTTCAGGTAGAGAAACAATAGCAGAAATTAATTTTGGGGTATAACCATGTGGGTTAATGTGGGTGCCCTGCATACAGCTCTTCCTACAGGCAGCATTTTTCCCTCCTCACTTTTATCAGCACCAGGGGATTACGGCTGCGCCAGCCCAATATGCCAAGAATTCATAAACAGGAACAAGCCAAAGCTCCAGGTTTTTCCTGTCACAGCTCAAATTTCAGCTACGTTTTTAAACTTACCAAGCTGCAAAGATCATGTACAATAACCTTTTGGGAAAGACTTGCCTAATTCATTCAAGATAATCTATTCTTCATAAGCGTTTCCATCCAAATTCTTATATCCTAGTGAAATAGTAAAATTTTTTCTGGGGAAGCAGCTCCAGAAATTAATAGATCAAGTGCAATATATCAGATGGAAATCCCAAATACCTACTAGAATCAGTGAGCTCAGACACACAAGCTACTAAGCTGATAGAAGGATGTAGTTTTACCTAAAGAGCTATCAAACACCCAGAATTTATTCATTTTCAAGCTCCTGTCTCACATCCGGCCAGCTTTCCAGAGTCCACTTCCAGTGCTGTGCTTACACCAACCTGTATTCTCAGTAGTGGGACACACCATAATTCCTGCAGCATTCCTGAGAACTCCAATATTCTGTACCACAAATGCAGCAAAGTGCAATATATCTATAGTTCCTGTACAGAGATTATAAATTGATAGGCAAAACTGTCAAAGAATTACTGAATATTCTGAGTTGAAAGGGACCTACAAAATCATCAAGTCCAACTCTTGGAGTGGTGTAAAATGTCAGAACAAAGTGCTTTTTGCAAAAGCAAAGAAGGAAACTGAGGAACAGATCTCCCTTCCCTATAATCTCTGTGGAACACACAGGGTCCAGGGCAGGGGTGGGAGAAGAGAGAAAACCCAAGAGTTGAGTCTAAATTCTCTGTGATGCTCCAGATGGTATTTGGTCACCAAATGCAAATGAGAGCTCTGCAACTTGCAAATCCACAATATTCATGTCAAAAAAGCTGCCAACACTCCCTCCTTTCCTTCCATTTCTTCTGTTGGACGTACAAAAAATGGATTTGTGGGAAAAGGTACTGTGGATGGAACAGCTGCCAAACCTCTCCAGGCAATATCATTAAACAGCATTTATCCTTCAGAAAACCAAACTTCAACAAAATAAGGCAACGCCCAACTTTTTTAGACTTACAGAATCACTCCAGTTTTTCCTCACTCACTGACCCCACCCCAATTAGCTTTTTCCACCCAGTACTGAATAAAGATCTTTAACCTCTCATCCAGTTTTAAATGCCACCAGAATAAAAACCAGAACACCATAGTCAAGGCTGGCAGGAAGAAGAAATGTAGGAGAATGGGCAAGAGATACCTCTGAAGTTCCCAGCTGCCTGGTTAATCCAACCACTCCACTGATCTATAACTGCTCTGCAAATAATTGTTTTTACTTAATCTCCCGTGACAGCATTTAATTATCCACAGTTTTGGAAAGCTACTACATAAACAACTCTCCTCATACCTCCTGTTTACAACCAGTAAGTTGTTTTTCCTATGACTATTTGAAATGCTTTTATTAATGGCAGATTTGTTGTTTACCAAATCTTCAGTGTTATAAAGATAAAAGAACCCTTAGAATTCATGAGTAAAAAAGTTTTTGAAGTGCTTCTGAAAGCAAAGCCTCAGTTTGGACTTTTCCTCTGTCTACTGAAAGCAGTAAATATCATCCAGCACTATTGGAGTGACTCTCATCCAGAAAAACCAAAAATTATAATTTAGACTTGAATTAATAAAACATAATATTTAAAAATTAAATTCTTTGAAATTCAGTTCTCACTTAATTATTTCACTTTCAAAGCACAAGATCTAGGCAGGAAAAGAGAAATCCAAAACTCTGTTCTTGATAAGAATTCATGATTTTACTAAGAGGCATTATTTCCTAAAGTTCCTATATCTCAGATATCCAATTTGTTTTGGATTTGTAGCATCAGATTCCTGGGACTTGTGCTCCTGAACATGTGAATACAACACAACAAAGTTCTGCCATGGAACTCTATGTCACAGTGACAATCCAAGCTGTAGGAGCAGCATTTTCAGCCAAAGCAGCTCATTTCCTGAGCAGGTTATCCCAAAAAAAAAAAAAAAAAAGCATTATGTTACCCCAGCCAAGCTGACAGGCAAGGAAAACTCTGCTTCAGTAACTTTCCTATTTTCTGTTTGTATGCCCACATGGAAAAGCCCTTTATATTTTCAGGAAGCTAACTTCAACTATCAAATAGTTCACTATTGTGGCCTGTTTATACAATAAAAAGCAGAATAAATTTGTTTCTTTTGCCTTCTGGCTGCATGAAGCAGTGAACACAAACTGTGTCCTTTGTCCTATCTCAAGGAATCAATGGACATAAATGCCTTGTTCTGGCAGAATTTGAGGCTCAATATTTTGTCAATACTGATGTTTGAACTCTAAAATGCACTGAACAGAGCCCGACAGCCCTATCAGCAGGAAAATGTACAACACTTACACAATTTACATCACTTTGAACTATATCTGATAAGTCACTACAAGTGTTTCAAAGAGCTTTTAATATAGAACAAGGAAATCTATCCTTGTAGGATTTACACAGGAGAAAATAGAGGAGTTTCAGATTGAATTCCACTTAAAAGTTACTGCTCTGAAGGCTCCAGCCTGGATGCTGGAACACCCCGAGTGCTGTGTTCAGTTCTGAGCCCCTCAGCTCAGGAAGGACACTGAGGGGCTGGAGCAGGTCCAGAGAAGGGAACAGAGCTGGGGAAGGGGCTGGAGTCCAAGGAGTGAGTGGGGGAGCTGGGAAAGGGGCTCATCCTGGAGAAATGGAGGATCAGGGGAGCCCTTGTGGCTCTGCACAACTCCCTGACAGGAGGGAACAGCCGGGGGGGTCGGGCTCTGGGAACAGGGGCAGGAGGAAAGGGAACAGCCTCAGGCTGTGCCAAGGGAAGCTCAGGTTGGACACCAGGAAGGAATTTCTGCATGGAAAGGGTTGTTAAACATTGGCTGGGGCTGCCCAGAGAGGTGGTGGAGTCCCATCCCTGGAGGTGTGCAAGGAACACGTGGACGTGGCACTCAGTGCTCTGGCTGAGGGATCAGGCACACTTTGGACTCAATGACCTTGGGAGTCTTTTCCAAACTAAATAATTCTGTGGTTCCATAAAATTTTGAACCAGGCAATGTGTGACAGTGATGCTTTGCTATACTCTGCCCCATACTGCACCCAGCAGAATCAGGTTCAGCTGTCCAGACATTTAAGTGGATTTCCATACTTCCACTGCAACACATTGTAACCAAGATGTCAGATATAAACAAGCTCCATCGATTTACAACAGAAACAGAAGCATCACCTGCAACTCCCCTCAAATAAAAAGACACTTTAGTCCCATCTACTGCATTTGAAATATTAAATAAACTATATTTCACTAAGAGAAAAGCATATATTATTAAAGCCTTGCTGGGTAAGTAGAAATATTACCCATTCCCTCATTCAAAACAGGTGCCTCATAAAAAATGAATGTCAGTGGAATGGCTCAGCACAGCACTTGTGAGCCATCTCTTTAATTATACATGATCATAGGGCTACCTGCACGGAACACACCCCAAGGTACTCAGGCCTCCATATCTGTGATTTCACAGGCTCTGGTGCCAAATAAACAATCTGGCAGCCATCAAAGCAGGAAGTTTGGAATGGTGCTTAGAACAGAATGAAAAGAAACGAATATACCATAACCCAGGACTAAACAGTGCAGGGTACAGATGGGAGATAAGGGACAACTCCAGCACATTTGAGAAGCAAAATATTCTGTGTACTTGAAACAAATTTTATCACCAAGTCTCCAGAAGGTCTAAAGGCCATGAGGATAAATATTATTGCAAGAAACCAGAACCTGATCCTTATGATTGTTTTGGGTTTTTTTAACTACCAGAACTGGTTAACTTCAGTCGCTTTCTTGCAAGACACAAGGTGAAAATGGAGGTAAAATTCATACACCCTAACAAAACACCTTTTAGTTCAGGCAACTAAAACTTGTCATAGCAACAGTACACCACTGAAAAGAAAATAATATATTGTGGATATAGTCAAAGCCAAACAGGATCACAACAGACACAGCAGAAGTAACTTTATCATGTTAAGGCTCCACATTTTGAAGGCTCTGAGGACAATCCCAGTTGCATAAAGCCTATAATCACCAACTTATCACTGTCACCTCTGACCTACCTGCCCCTTCCTGCCTCCTGTGCCATTCACTTGTTGCAACATGCCTTGGATCATGCTCAAATCCTGCAGCACGAGCAAGGAGCAAGTCCTGACCTCATAGATTTACATGGGGTGCCATGGAGTTCACCTGATTCTACAGGAGAAGTGATTTATTCCATCAGCTACTACCTTATGCCCGAGCTGGGGCATTATCATCATCATCACCCCTTGAACTAGAATCTATTTTTAGAGGTTCCACAAAAATCCAAGTCATGATGTTGACTACAGGTTCCCTGAGTTCAAGTTTCACTTTGCATTTTATCATATGGCAAAAAAAGTCAAATTTACAGGTTTTTTTTATTTTCCTGTAGGTCTTAAAACATGAACTATGACAAAATCACATAAAGTAGCAAATTAAAGCAAAAAAAAAAAAAATCCTTTTTCACTGGAAAAAACCAGAAGTAATTGAGAAGCAAAGAGTGGCTTACTGTGCAGCTCGCGGTGGATGACATTGACCAGGTTGGGCTCGTCCCCCCACCAGAATATCCAGAGCTCCTTGCAGTCGGGTTTGACGTCCCGGCGCCACACGCACAGCAGGTTGGCCTGCAGGCAGCGGATGAAGCTGAGCAGGATGGGATCATCCTGGGCTGGAGCTGAAATGATGGGCCCACAGTCCCCATGGCCTTCAAAGTTGTACCTACGCCATTTGATGCCCGTGAGTTCAGCCTATGGGAAACAAAAAAAGAAGAAAAGTCATTGGACTACTTCATAATTTAGTTATATTCATAGTTTGTTTCATTTTCATTGGTTAACTCCTCAATTCAAGTTCAAAAATCTTCCTAGTCACAGATTTTCCTTTATTGCCCTTCAAGGTAAAAAATTTATAAACAGCACTGAATAAACCTGGCTTACCCCTGCATTTAAGTTTTCACCACAACCTGACCCCCTTCTATTCATTTCTCTTCTATTCATTTCCAACAGCTTCATTCAATTTCTAACCTTATTGTTATCTTATTGTCATCTTACAAGTAAGAAAGGAAAAAAACAAACAGGGAAAGGGAATAAGGCTCATTCCCTACAGGCTGCTTGGAGGCCACATCAGCTCAGCATCAGCCCAAAAGCTGGCCACTTGAAAGTCACAAACAAAGTTCCATAGTACTTAAGAAAACCAGTGACTTCCTGGAAAAGCTAAAACAGCTTCACATTGTGATGTTACAAGTTTACCAAATGGGCTTTTTATTTTCATTTTGCCCAAATGAACAAAAGCAGAATATGGAAAGTTGCCATTTACTGCCTCTCAACCAGAGAGAATTCTCTTATCAAGGAAGAACAGATTTGCTACCCAGATGTTTGGGAAAGGTTTTCTTTGGGACTGAACAGGTTCCCCAGGGAATGGGCATGGCCCTAAGGCTGCCAGAGCTCCAGGAGTGTTTGAACAACACTCTCAAGGATGCACAGGGTGGGATTGTTGGGGTGTCTTGGGCAGGACCAGGAGTTGGATTCAATGATCCTGGTGGGTCACCTTAACACAGGATGTTCTGTCATTCTGAGATTTTCCTCCACTCCCAGTTTGTCCCATCGCTGTTGTAGCCTCCCCCTTTCTCTGCTCTCAGCACATGACAAGCAAACCCCCAGGACAGTCTGGCTGTTATCAAACACAACTGGTGTGTGTATACCCTGCTCACAGTGGGCTTGTACTCTACTCTCCAACCTGTTACCACATTCCTGCTGCTGCTATTCCCTCCACTGCTTCATTTCCAGCATTCACACCTTCCCTTGGCTGCCCAGAAGCAGCCGGTGCTCAGCTCCCAAGCACTCCTGCAGGAACAGGCAGCTGCTCTGCTGTGAGGAGTGCAGACACTCCAGGGCAGCAGCTACACCTCTGATGAGAGAGGGCATTGCCAGGAACAAGGGAAAGAGCCAGCAATGGAAACACTGACTGTAGGAACGAATTTTTACTCCTAAAGAAAATCAAAGACTTGCAGATCACGTGTTCACTGTCATCACCTGTGTAAGGACATTCAACTTCTCCAAAATCCAAATTCCCCATCACGCACAGAAGGATTTCCTTTTTCAAGTCCACAAACTTAGTCCATTTACAAGTTTAAACTCTAAAATTTACTTCTGTCCACCACAGTAGCTGGAAGGAGCCTGCCTGGTTCAAGAGCTAACTGAAACAGTTTCTCCTCATTTCTGTACACTGCCTGGCACAGCAGTTCCTGGGACTCTGCCTCAAGGACTCTTTCCCCAAACACTGATTATCCACTTAACTGTCCTCTGAAGAAGTCTCACCAGGCACACAGCCACACAGTGCAGCACTGGAAAGTGGAAAAACCTATGGAACAGTGAATAGCAGGGAAACTGGGTTTATTGTTTGCAGGCCCCTAAACCACCAGGCATCTTTAGCTCCACAGGGCAGAAGAGACTCTGCCAGCAGGACACCAGTCCTGGATTGCCCAGCTGGAGGCTCCCTACAGCAAGCACTGAGCTCTTGCACTCAGACAGAAATGCTGATCAGCCATCCAAAGGGTTGGGAACTATGGAAAAGGAAATGGGAAAAGACAGTCCAGACTGGCTGAGATACACAGCTATGTGCCACCTTCCTGGCAGGGGAATGCAGGAGGAAGAGGCAAAATGGAAGGAGTAAAGTTATTTTTTCCATAGTAGGGTGCTGGAACTCCTCATACACTAAATAACAGTCTAAGAGAAAGTGCTCCTCCAAAACATCTACATCTGTTCTATTTGTGTCCTCAGCTACAGCTTGGACAAGGGATGGCCAAAGTTTCTGAAACAGAATAATGAATTCAACTATGAACCACAAAACACCAAGAGTTAGTGCCAGCATAGGCAACCTGTGAAAAAATGAAGTTAAATGTTTGTGCCATAACCAGCTAAGAACATATGCTAAGTCACAAAGAGCATGGAACAGGAAGATGATGAAAACCAAAACCAAAAAACCCAACTGAACAAAGGACCTTACCCAACAGCAGCACTCGCTTGATCCACACAGCAAAAGCCAGAGCTCAGCTGTTTCAAAGAGCAGAGAGGCTCCTGTGGCTTCCTGCCATCTCAGAGGTATCACTCCAACATCCCCCCAGAGGAGGGATGAAACAGAGTCAAGGAAAGCACAGCGAAATCAGCAGAGCTGCACCCAATTTAATTCTGCATTAACAAACTCCTGGAGTCTGTAATTCTGTGGACTGTGAGGAATGATAAACTACTAACCTGGATCACACCAGTGGCCACCCACACAGAGAGAGACTCCCAAGAAAAGGGAGAGACAAGTCCTGGGGCTTTGGACTCAGCAGCAGCATTAAATGAGCTCTCACACACAGTTTCCCAGTCCAAGTTGCAGAGATGTGGTTCAGCACATGTATTGGGATGTCTGTTTCTGTTTAAATTTTTAATAGGTAAGCATCAATAGTAATCCCTCAGAACTTCTGGATTATGTCTTCATGTTAATTAAAACTGAATTCAAATAGAGATTTGAATCCAGAAGGGATACACAAGAGCAGACTACACCCAAAACCCTTACATTCTACGCCTCTACTGACGTTCTGTGTAAAGTATTTAACACACTATAGGGAGAAGATCTGCACCCACATGGGGATTTATTTACACTGATTTCTCTAAACAAAACAACAGCCCTGGTTTGAAGAGGCCTCCATCTGTAGCAGGGTTTGCACAGACAAGACAAGCAATGGGCTGTGGTTCTGGGAACTGTTCTGAAGAGCCAAATGTGGTTTCATTTGTGCTTCACTGGCAGTGAGCACAGGCTGACCCAACACAGCCTCCTCCTCAGCCCCAGCCATGCATTTCCATGTCTCAGTCTGACACTGGATCTGGTTGTGGAATCACTCAGTGAATGGGATCACTTCACCAATTTAAACAAGAGAAAACAAGAGAAAGACAAATGTTTCCCGGCTCAGCACCCTGACAACTCATCCTGCAGCCAGGGAATCACCAAGCAGCCCCAGGAGAGGAGGGAGAGTGGAGCAGGATCTCCCCTGCCAGGGACAGCTCCAGTCAGAATAAACACAACTTTCAGTGCACCCAGAGTGCTGTTCACATACACCTCAACCAACACAAGCACTGGTGCCGGAGCAGGCCTGGCCTGGGTGCCTTCCCTGCAGCACTCAGCTGCTGCTCAGACATTCACACTGAGCTGGGCTGACTCAAACCCAGAAGGGCTGGATTCAACGACTTTTGCCTCTACTCAGATCAGTCCCCACACCTGATTCATTAAACAGCCACAGAGATGCTTGTACCGGGAAGTCTGAGGACAGCAAAGCAGGTCAGGGAAGGCAGAGCTGCTCCGATTAGTAAAACTGCTGGTTTGAAAGCAGCCTGAAACACTGAGACAGAAACCAAAATTGCCAACCTGAGGACAAAACTGTGAACATGCTGTTTAACTCACAACTGGCTAGAGATGAATGCAGAACAAAGCAGAACTCTTGCCAGGTGATGTAATCTACTGTGTCCCTTGCATCTCTCCCCATATGCACAGTTTTGGCTTATTGCAGTTGCTACAATGTTTTAAAACTAAAAAGCCTGACCAAAGAAAAAGGAACTTACAAATACTTATTATTATCCAACACTGTTAGCAAATCATGCATTAAATGAGATTTTTGCTTTGGTTTATAAAGGAACATGTGTTATGGAAGACTGTGCTGTGAAGGGTTCAACTGCTCAGATAAGTGGGGCTGTTTTGAAATGGAGTTTTTTTCCCAAGTTCAGCTAACTGCAGTTGGACACAGAATGTTTGTGAGACGCCAGTTCTAAATGCACTGGGCCAAGTGTGTAAGGAAACAGAGGAATTGGATCTCTAACAGTAATACCCAAACCCTTCACTAACATCCAACTTCTTACAGAGTAATTCCCAAGACACAAAAAGATCTGTTTCTGATGTTTTCAAAAGCAGCTGTCAGGGTAGAGGAGTGTGTTCAAATTCCACACAGGCATCCAAAACCACCCAAAACATCCCCAAGAAATAGGCATTAATGAAAGCAGTGCATTGCCAATGTCTTTATTGAGATGCATGGCCTCAGAGTGATCACACAGAGTCCCCTGGAAAGGGACACAAGCTCAGGTTTCAGCGACCATCATCACACCCTGCAGAGTGAGACAGCCTCAAAAGAGATGAACAGAGAGTGTTCAAACCTCTGATCCCCCTGCACACACCGACAAGCAGAGAGACACAGAAAGCAAATTAGCACTTTCTTTCACACCCTGCTGCCCTAAATACAGACACCTCCACATGTACCTGCCACAGCTCAGGGCTCCAGGACACCATCCATGACTGTGAATCCATAGGAGACAGAAAACCTAAGCTCTCATTCTTCTCCCCCTTCAGGCTTCAGTCACAATAATAGGCAGGCTGGGAGGGTCTTCTGCTGATCTCATCGTGCTCCACTCAGATTAGTAGAGTTTAGACTACGAAAAATCACAATTCCCCAATAACATTTCACAGTACACAACTTGGTGCTGGCATACTCCCAGCCACCCTGAAGATATAATTAGTGCTGGGTAGCCACTGTGACTGTTTTCCTCTTCTGCAGCCCTTGCAGATGAAACACAAACAAACCCATCTTCCACTTCCTCTTTTATTTCCCATCTCCACCAAATGCTTTTTGGCCTCTGTTTTATGGGAAATGGACAGGCCAACTCTAAATTAACTTCTCCAGATCACTTGAGTAAGTCCACCCATTTTAATACACAAAGCTCCCTTGGAGAGATTATACAATGATACAGACACAGCAGAAGGAGAAAGAGGGAAAGCATGAAAGTTTGAGAAGTTGTTGTATTTGGCCACACTAAGTATAAAGCGGAGCTATTTTTTAACTACTTTGTGCTTCTCTACATTAAAAACAATGACTAAGACTATAAAAATATGTTATTTTTCCTGCTTCATATAGTACAGAAAAGTAAGAAAAGCTAAGATAGAGGCTGCAGAGTGTAGAAAATTATTACCCTGGTACTTTCAAAACAGGAAAGATACATTGGAAGGGAGGTAAGATCATACAATTAATAAAAAAACCAGACATCCATCACACAGGCCCTCAGCTCCAGCTCTGCTTTCTCAGAGACTTTCAACATGGTAACATTCATGTCAGTTTATTTTTCACACTTCTCCAATTTGAAACAAAACAAAAATCAAGTATAAAAATACTTGCTCATTTCCTGCCCAAAAGGTGCCACTCAAACAAATTCAGGTCTGCCCAGTGCTTCAAACATAACTTTCTTTAATGATCTTAAAAAAACAATGCAAGACACCTCATCACTTCTACAAACACATTTCAGGTAAACATAGGGAATATAAAAGCTTTCATCAAGTGTCATTCCAACCAAGAGAAGATGTTAAGCTACCCAGAGTACCTTAGAACATTTTATTTGCCAGCCTCTGAAGTTAGGCTCAGTCTAAACAATTCCTCTAATCTAGAATTTTGTTTGCTTCTACGTAAGAGAGTAGTTGCTAAGTATCTTTAGTCTACAATTTATGCTTCAAATTGGAACATAAAACATGTAAATGCCATATATATGTTTGCCAGTTTTATTAGTGTCTCATCTTGAGAGCTTCATTCAAGTAAGTAGCTATTCTGAAGCCACCAGAGACTCATACTGAGGACTACTCACATGAGTGAAAATCTGCATAAGAAAGCCCTTAGTTCATAGTCCAAGAATTTAAACTGTAGTTAAAGGTGTCATGGGAATTACACCACCATTTTAATTAAATGCTGTAAGATCTTGCAGACAGACTCAAGATTAGCACCATCTGTTTTGGTTACAGTGTCTCATTTCACTACATCATCCTCACACAGCAACGAAATATCATTGCACACTCCACTCCAGCCATTTAAATACCAGATAAAAGTTATGTCATGTTGATACACTTCACCAGGAAGGAAGGACAAAAGGACGAGGACAGGGGGACTGAAAACTACTCTGTAACAATGTGTTGCTTGTGGGGGAGACAAACACCATCCCTCTAGCAGTGAAATAAAGTATTTAGTAACATCTGCCTAAGTCCCTGTCAAGTGAATTGAAAGAATAGAGGAGACTGCTTAACTAAAAATTCATTTTCTTCACAGCTTTACAGACTGTTTGGACACCCTGAGAGAAGTTCCTATTCCCACAGCACAACGGAGCAGTGCCAGCACCTGTCCACAGGCATTCCCTGTCTTTTCTGCTGCGTCTGAAGGTCTCTGGGGTTTGAAACCCACAGCAGACTGACCATCTCAGCCCTGAAGTCTCCTGAAATCGGATCATTCCCTGAACTACATATTAACATTCTCCTCTTTATGCTTCCCATTTTCAAAAAGCAATGAATGGTTTGTGTTCCCTTCCCTCAGGGCTTATCCCTCCTGCCCCTGTAAGAGGGAGGGATCACATGGCAGTGCAGAGGCCTTGCATGCACTGAGCTCCAAAAAGACATTTCTGTGAGGACAAGTATTGCTGTAAGTGCACAAAGTCCTCCAAACTTGCTCTGAAATCAAGAATAGACAAAAAGTAGCACATTAAAAAATAGCTAATTCTGAAATGGGTGTCCCATGGCCAAAAAAAATCCCCATGCCATGGTTTGTGCTTCAGAGCCCAGCACTCAGCCTCAGCCCTCTTAGTATGCAACTGAGCAGCAGCACAATGACATGTTTGACTTTAATCCTCTCCCTGCATAAGCACACAGTCAAGTGGCTGGAAAAAAAGGGATAAAGGGCAGTCACTAACAAGCTTTTAAAAATGAAGGATGAAAATATTACCTTTTTTTTTGTTGTTATTCCTCAGCTCTTAAAACCAGTGTGAAAGTGAGCATGCCAGTGCATGCAGCACATGTGCCTGGAACAGCTTTCTGCTGGATAAATCCCTGCACTCCATGATGCCTCCTTCCCTCATGCCCCCTGGAACAGATTATCTAAATGCTCCTACTCCAAAGCTGTTTGTGACAAGCAACAGTGTCAGGGCATTTGTGTGTCATCTTTTACCTTTGCAAGTCTCAGAGAAGGATTTAGCTGTAACCAAAATCCTATTATCAGATATCTCCCTGATGGACTTCTGTACCTGGGGACATCTGAGATCCCATATCACAGTACTGAAGACCAGAAAACCAAGGCATTTCTAAAATAATAGATTTCACATTATTAAAAGCCACAAACTAACAGCATGATCTCTTATGCCTAAGAAGTAAACAGCATTGTCGGAAATTTGGTATTTTTTCCTCTTTCTCCCCAATGTGAGGTTGACTTTGCCCATGCAGGAGAGGAGGCAGCCAGGAAGATTAATTGCTTCTTTCAAAGAAACAAAAGTCGGAAAAAAGAATTTGAGGTGGCAAACAAGTACCATCTTTCCCAGTGGAAAATATAAAAGGACTCCAATACTAATGCTCAAATTTCAGCAGCTCTGGCAGATGCAGGAGTTACCAACAAAGGCTTTTTGAGTGGCAACCATAAAAGAAAGAGCAATCTGGTAAAAGCACCCAAATTACTGATATGGATCCAAACCACCACAGAATTTCAAGGTTAAATACAAAAGTAGATGACTACAATCAAGCACAGCAGAAGGAAAATGAGCACACACTGACACACTGAAAGAGGAAAAGTGTTTTCTTCCAGTCCACCGTAAAAACAGGTTGGCAAAACAAAACCAAATGTGAGAAATTCTTATGAAAGAAACAGAAGGTGACACAGAAATTGAGGTCATTACAATTAATCTATAACTCTGCACATTCATCACTCCAGTTCTTGTTTCACAAGATCAAGTCCAGAAGAACTACAGGAATGGTAAAAAAAAATGTATATTCCATACAGTTAAAAAAATCATCCAAGGATTAAGTCTGGTTGGTTTACAAGAGGGGAACTGAGGTTCTCTAGAGAACAGCTGCTGGTTTTCTTCTAGATATCAAATAAAATTAGCAGAATGCAGATTCCAAAACGAGGTGGCTGAATTTTTTTTATCAGGATAAAAACTTATATACTAGTCTAAAATTTGTCTACAAAACACCCATCTGGTTCAAGAAACCTCCCAATCAAATACACAGAGAGATTATTCAAGGGAAATGCAACTACATCTACTTCAGCAAATTTGGCAAGCCAAACAAACACTGGCCACCACTGAGACAGGACATTTGGAATGATGATTCCACAACGCTATTCCATGTCCCTTCCTTTAGCCAAGTACCAAAGGTACCTTGAAAATCTCATCAGCACACAGAGAGCACTCAATGGTCACCCTCAGAGCTGCCATCCTCAGCCAGGACCCAATGCCCACCTATAAAGCAGCTATAGTCATTCAGGACTAACTGCAAAAACTCTTAAAAAATCATTTAAAAACAATAAAGAATTAAAGAAGAAATTTTAGATAAAAGACCTTTGAGTTACATCAACATAAAAACAAATAAAGATGCAACTTCCCTCCCTAGTTTTCAGACAAGGTGAATGATGAGGTTTGCAAGTCCCCTTCAGAAAGAGTAAGAACTGACTTCCTATTTTCCAGATTTAAAAGTCCCCTCTTGGAGAAAGCGGGACTACAGAAAAGCAGTCCAACACGTGAAAAAAAATAAATTACAAAAGCAAATCTGCAAGAAAACTAAGGAATATTCTCTATTCTTCCCAAATTTAACTTTCTTTTCTAGATTTTTTTTTAAACTGAAAGAGGAAGGAAATGTCAAACATCAGAGTCATACAATGGGCTATCAGCTGTTTCCCAAACCAAGTAATCTGACATACGGGCAGAAAAAACAGGGGGAGGGTGGGCTGGAGGAAGTAACAACGCGAACAGAGTAAACTTTGGCACAGTGAGTTAAAGAATGCAGTTCCCTTTCTTCCATTACACAAAAAGCTGCACCGAGGACTCAGAACATTCCCGTGCCCCACTTCTGAGCAGCACAGCAGCTCCCACGGGTTTACAGCTGTGTCCAACCCTGCCCTGCCCAGCAAAGCTCAGTTTTAACCCATGTCCATCCCTGCCCTGCACACCTCACTCCCTTCCCAAAGAGGCCCATCCCAGGCTCCTGCTCGGGGACAGCAAGGCAGGAACAGCACAGAAATCCCATCCCCCAGCCTTGTTCTTCATCCCTGTCCCAGTAATGCCCAGCTTGTCAGGAACAGCCAAAATCCCTCAGCCCTTCAAAACTCACCACCTGGAGAATCCTGCTGTATGAATCTCCTGTAATATGAAAAGTAGTAAATAAAGCCACTACATGACTGGTCATGTAGAATCACTTTGCCAGCTCTCTCACTGTCATTCCTGCAAAGACAAGAATCCAGCATCTCCTGCCAGAAGGGAATTATGGAAATTCACAGAGAGCTCCAGTCAAAATTGTATTAAAATACACACAGAAAATTAATAACCAGAAATGCTGGGCTAAAACTGAGAGCACCTCTTTCAGAACAAAGTAATTTAATCAATTAACCTTTTCTCTCAGCAAAAAAGCTACTTTTTTATAAAAATACTTAACATGGCCATTACAAAAATATTCCTGGAATTAATTTTGTGTCTCACCAGAGCCACCTACAAATCCAGTAACATTGCAGACCTACACGAAGTAAGACTCATAAAAGTCCAACATTGAGAGACTGTAGCTATATTAAACTAGGTTTGAAAACTTCTTAGTAAACCAGAGACTTCTATAAGTAAAAAGTCAAGAGTCTATAACGTCAAAAACCAACACATTTTGAAACTTATGTCTCATAGCTGTCAGCTATGAATGCATCGTTATCAAAAACTGGAAGTTTGCCAATGTCTGGTCAGTAGGTAAAGAAGAGTTTTGGGTTAAATTTTGCTTTCAATCCTCTGTTCTCACAAAATATTGTATTTTATGGGCAAATATGGAGTCATAAGAACAGGCAACCACAAGGCCCTGACCACAGCATAGCTCTTTCAAAGCTAAAAGATGAATGAAATAAAGTTTTACTGAACAAGTTTTAAATTTCCTTCTCTAAGACACGGATTGTGGTTACAAAGCCACTTTGATCTCTGTTCAATCCACGCCACTGCCAAAACGTGGTGGGGAGAGAGGAATGAGGGGAACAGAGCTGCCTTGGGAGAGAGAAGGGGAAAAGATTTTCACTAGGTCAGTTCCACACTCCAGGCTTAAATATGAATTTATGGACCTTTCTGGAGTCACCAAGGCATGGAAGAAGAGTGAAGGGGGAGGAACAAAAATGAAAAGGGGGGGAACCTCCAATTTTTCCCTCTGTAATTATAATTTTCATAAACAAGAATACACTAAGCTGCAACACTGGCTGATTAAAGAAAGCTGAGGTAAGTGCCTCACAAGAAGTGATACAGAAATACATGTGTCACATCTTATTACTTTTGCAATTTTAGAAGCCTAACCATTTTTCTCCATTTTCATAAGCTGATTAAATACATTCCTTAATATAGGGACAAGGTCACTGTGTATGTTTGAGCTCATCTGTGTTAGTCACATAAATGTAAATATTGCCTCAGGGCACCTTATACAACAGCACCACAATAAAATTCCCTATCTCAAAGAAACAAAAGCAAGGATGCCACTAAAAGCTCCAGTCACATTTCCACATGTACTACTGCAATTCTGCTCATGGATTAAGCCACACATGACTCAATGAGAAATAATGCATTTTTACAGATTAAGGTAGAAAGTGAGAGTCAGAATTCATCAAAATTCATAGCACAAACCAAAGGAAAGACTGCTTAAATCTTTCACATTTGTGAGTAAGGCAGTTCCTTACTACATGAGGAAAGGCTGAGAAGCCTCCCAATGTGAAAAGCTAAACTTCTTCCCTGGTATCAGAGTGGGCTCTGCTCAGCCCTGCTATCATTTTGCAGTGTTGGGATCACACTAATGCACAGCTCTGTAACGAGCTGGGCCTCAGCAGGGAACAACACAAGCTGTCATTCCCAGTATCCCAGTCCCCTTATCCCTGTGCTGTGCACTCACTCCACTACTGTGTGCACAGGGAGCCCAACACCAGCTTTCAGTCATACTTTGAGGTCTGCAGAGAAAAATATTTTTATTAGCTGGTTTCCCTTTAAAACTACCAGTTGATGTCAGGGAACTCAAGGAAAGAGGATCTCTTTTTAAAGCAATATTTTGAGCTCAAAATGAAAGCAGTGGAACAGGCTGGTCTGAGGAACAAAGATGCCCCCATGTAAACACACACTCCTTATAAGCAAATCATCTGGATTTGGGTTGGGATCTTCTGTTGGAAACACTTGTGCACTTTTAAAACTGGCAAGTTAATACTAAAACAAGCATGTTTTCAGTCAGAGCAGTATTTTTGCTTATTATTTGTGTTACTATGGCACCAACAAGATGCAAATGCCTCCGTGACAGACTCTACACAACGAAGTGCACGACTCACCCACAGAGCAGTAAATGAACACACAGACTCCAAAGTTTTGTATGAAGTACATTTGTCAGCCTTAACAACAGTGGGAACAGCCCAGCCACATATCCAATGCTACTGGGTTGTCCAGAGGATCCCACACAAGCTCAGGAAAAGGGATTTTGTAGGTCTGTGGACATCAACTGTCACCTTCCACAGCTGGAAGAAAAAACCAAAGGACATAAATTTATTATGAGGTGATCCTGGCATACACTGGAGCCAGCACTCAAGGAAAAATAAAAGGCAGAGAAGGAGCAGGTGTAACAGCAGGGAGACAGTGAAGGAATGCAGCAAGGTGCAAATCATTCCAGTCATGGGATGAGAGAAAAAATTTGTAGGCGCATCCCTGCTCCGATCAGAGGAAAACCCAAACCCTGATAAAAGTGTGCTGCCACAACTAAGGACACAAAAGTGGACTGGGGCAGCTGGGGAGGTGGGTGTAATGCCATAGAGAGATCAAGGAAAGTGGAGACAACAGGTGCATTCTCACCCAGTGAACAGGAAGCTTCGAAGCAGCCCAGGTGTTCACCCCATCACAAAGTGCTGCAGCCCCCTGACACTGATGGGGTTTGGTATTTAAGAGCAATGCATCTATATACACACACACATCCTTTTGTGCAATGTTTCTGAGAACTGGAAAGATGAAAAAATTAAAACAAAATCCATAGATTCCTTCTTCATCTAATGACCAAGGTTACTCAAGTTAACACACTCAGCAAATATATCTCATATGCACCATACTTATTTTTTCCACTAAAGATCAAAACCTTCAGTTTCTTTAGATTTTCTTCAAAAGAACTGCATTGTCCAGAAGGAAAATAATAGAAGAAAGGATTAAAAAGCTCTATCTGTAGATCTTTCTTTATTCTTTCATATGAGGAAGCGCTCTCAGAAGAAGGCAAAAAAATTCAAGATCAAATGAGTCAAGGTGGAGAGGGTGTTTGAAAACTGGGGTTATGATGTCAATTCTGTATTTAAAATGCAGAAAAATAGAAAAATCTATTTCCAGATAGTATTACAGCAAATTAAAATTCTTATTCCTAAGGTGCAGTTACCTAGGACTTTTTTTAATCCCTCACCCTAATATCTGAGTATTAATTTTGTTGTGTTGATGTTCCCAACAGCTGTCACACCACCAGACTCATAGTGCCACCAGAATCAGGACAGAGTCTCTGGGGAAGGATTCCCAGCCCCAGGAAATGTGTACATTCACAAGATACTCAGGATATCAAGGAAACCTCACTCAGATATTTCTTAGTGATTAGCTTGGGCATACTTAGTCTGAGCTGCAAATGTCAGTCCTGCACCCTCCCATTTTCTTTGGGAATATTTTGAAAAGGTTGGTTATCCAACAGATCCCTCAAGTCCCTGCCTGGAGCTGGGCACACTGGCTGAACATCACTGTCCCAATCTCTCTACAAATCTGGGTCTGTTCTCTTCCAACTCTTTCCCTGGCACATCCCATTAAACTGTCAAATACTCTGACAGGACATAATAAAAACCTACCACTGAAGTGATTTAAAACCTGAAATAATCTTTTATCAGCAAGAAGTGAACAAACTTTCTAATATCATCTCTCTACTTCTGTCTTGTTACCTAATAAAATTCAGGATAAAGATAACTAGAGAATTAAATACTTTTGCACAATTTGAGAGGTTAATTCCATTTCTTAATTATTTATGCATGTAAATTCACACCTACATAAAATTCCAAACAAGCAAGATAGACACTGTGCAGTGCTGTAACATCCAGCATGCCAAAATCCCAGCCCACTGCTTGGAGCACTGCATTTATGAAAACACAACAAGCAAGGACTGCTAGTTAATTCACTACTACTGAAGGCATTGAGCAATCAACATTTACTATGAAGTCCTTTGCTGACAATTATGCAACACCAAGGAATAGCTCACAGCAGGCTCTGCAACCTTCACTTTCCGATGCCAAGAAGAACCTTTAGGAGAATAATCCAAATGCCACCTCAGGTTGCTTTAATTCCTTTTATTTTATTCTGGAAGCACCAACAAAACTCACTGTTCAAAGGGCACAATTCCTGTTCCTGGATGTGAACTGCAAAAAGCAACAGTAGCAACTGCCTTCACTGTTTGTAACTTTGCCTTTTAAACAAAAACAAACACAATTCCCACTGCCTGGACCCTTCTGACAGCAGGTTTTTGTAGGGAATGCATTTATACAAGAACATGGGACATCTTCCATAGCAGCTTCTATAACCTGGTCTCACTTCCCAAGAACACAATCGTGTTTTTTCCAGCATGAAGATTCCGACAGATCTTTCTCCTGCACGAAAGTTCCTCCAAATTTCAGCTCATTCCTGACACCCTTGGCTGTACTCTTTCCAGCTCCAGTATACCCAGTGTTATGCAGCTTCACCCCAATTTCCCGAGACTGAGTTGTGCCTTTGGATCCACCACAGCAGCAAAGCCAGATAGTTGAGGAAACATCTTCATGCAAGCCCCCGCTGTCATATAAGTAACCCATATTCACAGGAAAAGTCAAATTAATTTCAGTAAGACTACTTTTATGATTAAGGATTATTCACAGGAAGATTGCTTGCCAGCTGAGGCTGAAGTTTTAACACAAAGCATGTTACCTCAGAACATTTTGTCTCTAAATAGTTATTAGACAGCTCTTAATTAGTATTTAAATAAACTGGCCCATACAATGGCTTATTAAATACTGTTTATCAAAACAGACATTCGTTTCAGAAGCAGCAGCAGACATTTTGACTACAGCAAAAACAGAGTGAGGATAAATACAATTTTTCCTACTACTGTGCTAGGATCATTCTGACAGAAAGCGTATTTTTAATGAGCAAGGCTATTATACCTAGCAGATTAAACAAGTTATTTGAGAAGTACTCTGATGACAAAGATGCAAACCAGCCCTTCCATCACCTTATTGGAAAAGGCTCCATGCTTGGAGCAGGATGGGGATGTCTTTGTGCAGTCTGGCTGGGGTGTCTTGCTTGCCAGAGCACACCAACATTAACCCATTTTCCAGAACACCACACACACAGTGGTGCTGCCAAGCACTGCAATCCCAAGGGACATGCCGTGGAACCCAGCTCTGCCAGCACAGCACCACCCCCAGCACCTGCACAGTCAAAGGTAACTCTAAAACCTTCCCTTCAGACCGTGCCCTCCCCTCAGGTGACACATTCTGAGCCCAGAGCACTGAGAGCCTCCACAGTTTCTGGACATCACTGATAAAAGAGAATCAGTTACTACAAGCTTTTAGAAAACACTTCCCCTCAAAAGATTCTGAAGCAGTAAAGGCTCCTAACCTCTAGCGGGTCTACAGCTGACAGAAAAACAGAAACCATGAATTGTTAAACCAGCCCAAATCCACCACAGCAACCAGACAGAGCTGGCACAGAGCTCTGGCTTCTCCAGGGCAGGGAGACAGCATTCCTGCTTCCACAAAACAAATGTCTGTGGCAAGAAAACTATTTAACCATGAACAAACAGTATCACGATAGACTATAATTATTTCAGAACTGTAATTCTCCAGTCACAAACATTTCTTTGTGATTCACATACAAAACAAAGCCTGCAGTTGAAAAACTCCCAACTTGTAATAGCGTCATCAATTTTCAAAATACTTGTAATCTACCTTGCTCCTAAAGAATTAATGGATTCCCACCAACCACTACTTTAGATTTAGTTCTGTCACACTGCAAAAGTTTCTCTAACTACTAATCCAGACTACTGTAACTTTAACACTTCATAAATTTTGAAACGAATATGACAATCTGAGGTTAAAGGGGCAGTGGTGCTGCTGTAGCAGTGTTTCCATTTTCAATATCTTTCTCTGCTACATAAATCCAAAAAAAACCCTAACACGATATAAAATAAATCTTCCTAATAGTTTTCATATAGGCTGCATTTTAAAAATACTACTACTACTTTTTTTTTTTTGCTTGTTTGTAGAGCCAGAATAAAATAAAAACAGAGTTTCGTACACAGCACCACATTAAGGCACAGATACCTCCCATAAAATTACATGGGAGATTAAAGGGTTGCACATTAAACTCATTATTATTAAAGCCACTTGCAAAAGAATTTCGTTAAACTTATTTCAGTGATACTGCACACACATTTAAAACGGAACATTTCCCTAGCCTAGTCAGGTGGGAGAAAAAAAAGGCAACCAAACCACAATAACTATGAAATAGCTTCACTTTATAATTTATGCTAATTGCATGCCAACAATTATTTTTAACAGTGACAGATTTGCAGATTGCAACTGCAGGAGAAGTTCCGCCTCTCCAAACACACACTCCAGTCTGCATTAATGAACGGGGACTTCACAACTCTGCGAGGAGCAAACCCTCCACTGCCTCCCTTCTACAATCAGATACGATTGTTCCCTTCATGCTTCCCGATTTATTTTCCTCCCTGGCTAAGCGCAGCGTGGTCAAAATCACCATAACAATCCCCCAAATCACCCTTCTTGCATCTCGAGACATAGAGCACTGCTACATATTTATAAATATTACTACATGCCTTCAAACAGAAGCACCGATACAAACTTACATAACATAACAGCTCAATAAAAAGCCAAAGTAAAAAATGTATCATTCTCACAGAACAACCTCTTAGGACAGTTTTCCAGCAGTGGAAGACTACGGCTCTCGTCCCAGATTCTTAGAAGGTACGAGCAAAACGTACACAAAACATAAAACAAGCAGATTGATCATTTAGTTTCTAAGTAATTTCCTTTTTTTCCCTTCTCCTGATTTTCATAAGGGAGCTAAAAACAATCTCTTCCGTTCTATCAGAAGAAGAACATATGCACCCACCTCCAATTCTGGCAGAGCTCGGCTGCGGGGAGGGGGCACCCACCACAACCCTTTCACACATGCTACCCCCAAAGTTGCATCACAAGGTTTTAACTCCATCGCACCACGCACTGAACAAGTCCCTCCTCCCCTCCGACATTATCCCTGTAGCACTGGAAGGCTCCCGATGATCCAGCAGCCCTCTCGCTCACTCAGCTGTTGCCCAGACAGAAGGGATAATGTTCCTGTGCGTGCCAGGTAAAATAAAGCAAGGTATTTCCAAATGACTTTGCCATTACACACAAATTTTTTTCGCATTTTAAATTTAAATTGCCAATCTACAGCCAGCCAAAACTGATACCATGATTTTTGCAACATTAAAGCGCACAATCCACGTCGGAAGTTCCCAGTGAGATGGGCAGACGGCATCTATGCAAATAATCCGGCACACTACTGTCAGCCGCTGTTGTTCTTCAGAGAAGAAAAAATTAAAAGGTTTGGGGTGGTTTTTTTTAACCTCTTGCCCCCAAGCACGATGTGTGCAAAGAGGAGAGCAGGCTGTAACAGCAGCTGACACGCCGTCACAGAAGCCCAGAGCTAAGTCCGACAGACGATCACACTACATGAGCGTTCGTTGCTGCTGAAATGGCGTTTGTCATTGTGAGAGGAGAGAAAACCCCTCGGTTCGGTGGCACAAAGCGCACAGGGCACGGAGTGCCAAGGGAGGCGGGGAGAAGAGCCTGTTTACCCAGGGAAGATGGTCGTGCAGGGGACACTGAGCCGTCCCCTCCCCGCTCTCCAGCTGCGAGCGCGATACACGGACCCGCGGCAAAGCACGCTAAGGAGCAAAATAAACATGGGGACCGGGCCGGGGGAGGGGCCAGCGCAGGAGCAGCCCCGGGCCCTGCCTATAAACCCCCGGCAGCTGCTACCGACCGGCAAACCCGGCGCGGAGCCATCCCTGGGCACCCACCCGCCCGCTCACTCACCAGCGAGAAGAGGTTGGAGTGACAGTCCTCCAGGCTGGCCCCGTTCGCCACCCAGTTCGCCGCCGCAGTCATGATCCTCGGCGAGCCGGGCCGCCACGGCGGGGCATGTCTGGGGGGACGGCCGGGGGGCGAGGGGCAAGGCGGGCGACCCCCGGGGCGACCCCCGTCACTGCCCGGGGCGGCCGCCGCGCTCCGGCCCCCCCTCGGCCCCGCGACCGGGAGGGACGCGCCGAGGCCGGGGCGGGCGAGCTGCTCCTCGCTACCCGCCCCCGCGCCGATAATCCTCGAGCCGGGAGGCCCTTGTCCGGTGCAAGCAGGGGGACGCGTCCCCCGCTCCTCCAGGCCGGGAGAAGAAGAGGAGGAAGGGGGGCCCGGGGCCGCCCTTCCGCGTCCAGGTGCGGCCCCCGGCCGGGGGTCGCGCGGAGGGCGGCGGGTCCGTGCGGGACGCGGTGCGGGCGAGGCGAAGGGGGTCCCGGTCCCGGCCCCGTGCGGAGGCGGCGGCGGGCGGGGGCGCTGTGTCCCCTCCCCGCCCCGCCCGGCCGCCCCTCGCTGCTGCCGCCGCTGGCTGTGCGTGGATGGTGTTCCTCCTCCTCCTCCTCCTCCCGCTGCCGGCGCTGCCGCCTCGTCGGCGCTGCCCGCGGGGTGACGGCGGTACGGGCGCGGCCCGGCCCGGGCAGTGAGCGCTGTCCGCCCGCGCTGTGCCGGCCGTGCCCGCGGCGGCCGCAGCCCGCGCCCGCTCTGCCTCCTGCGCTCTGACAGCAATGGCGCCCGGGCCCGCACCGCGCCGCGCCATTGGTCCGCGCTGCACCACGTGACACGGGCCCGGGGCGGGGCTCCGGCGCCGGGGCGCCTCCCGCCGCCGCTGCGCTGCGCCCGCCGCCGCCGGGGGGCGCTCGGGAGCGGCGGGGCCGCCGGGGGCGTCCCGGGCGCGGGTCCCGAGCCTGGGAACGGCTGCGGCTCGACAGGGCAGGGGAGGCTACACACCGGGACAAGCTGCTCTCCCGGAGGGTGGTCGGGCACTGAACGGGCTCTTCAGTGACCACCTGAAAGTCACAAAGTACCGCAGGACATAAGAAAACCAGCGACTTACTGGAGAAGGTGAAACAGAGTTTCACATTGTGATGTTACAAGTTTACCAAAGAGGCTGTTTCTCTCTCACACACCCCTATTTTTTTTTTTTTTTTTTTTGGTTTGTTTTTTTTTTGTTTTTTTGGGGGTTTTTTGGGGTTTTTTGATGCACCAAAAGAATAAAGAGCGGATAAGGACAGTTACCACTTACTGTCTCTGAACCAGACAGAATTGTCTTATTAACCATCAAAGAAAAGCAAAAAGAACAGGCATGCTACCCAGACATTTGGGAAAGGTTTTCTTTTTCTTCAGGCACTGCCCGGCTCCCCAAGCAGTGGGCACGGCCCCGAGGCTGCCAGAGCTCCGGGTGCACTTGGACAACGCTCACAGGAATGTACAGGATGGGATTGTTGGGGTGGCCCTGGCAGGGCCAGGAGCTGGACTAGATGATCCTGGTGGGTCCCTTCCACCTTGGGATATTCTGTGGCACTGCGACCGTGTCCCACCCGTGGAACGGAAGTCATTTGGGATACCAATCACGAAAGGATCACGGTCCCGGCCATTCCGCGGTTCACCAGAGGGTTTCCCCAGCACCTCTGAGTGCTCAAGGTAATTTTAAAAACGCCTCGAAACTCGTTCACGGCCGCTGCCTCATCAGGGCACGCCGAGCTCCCCTTCATAGCCGAGTTTAACCCCATGTTCAGTCTGCACAGCCCCAGAGCTGCCTCACGCCCACCTGAAACAGCTTCAAAGACATTGGGAGGCTTTAGTTTTTTATAAAGGGAGCTCGAAAACATCTGAGTTAGATAAACAAATGAGATTCATTCCCAAAATAATCACGGTCTGGAGAACCACAGAATATCCTGAGTTGCAAGGGGCCCACAAGAATCATGGAGTCCAACTCTTAAGTCAGCACCATGCAAGAAGATTCTTGGTTTAAACACATAATTCAGCACAAATAATGTTTCCAGTCTTTGTAATGACCTGTTGATTTGAAACAGTGGGAGCAGATTTAGGCTCACTTGCCTAATTTTCCCCTGACTGGAGAGTTCTACAGGTGGCAGAAAAAACAAATATTGTGCTTAACAGGTGAAGATATGGAGCATTTCAGCTTAAGCTTTAATACAGAAGTGCAGCACATTTTCAATGATGTGATTCAGTGGAAAAAGTTCTCATTCTGTGCTCAATGGCAGCTTTCCTTATCATGATTTTAATCTCTTTTAAGCGTCTTTTTTGCAATTAACTTTTCTTGGCAATAAATTAGATTAGCATCTCTTGCAATGGCTGACTGGAGTTTGTTTGGATTTACCTCATGGTAACAAATCTCTACCACAAACAGGCATCACATTTACCTGAATTACGTACACAGACTGAGAGACGGAATTTAAGCCAAAAGAAAATTTCCACCTAGCTCAGAGTTCTTCCTGTGCGTGTGTTTCCTCTGACAAATCCATGATCCACCCAATCCTTTCCCTGCCATACCGAGCAGAAATTCTGTCTTGCAAAGACTTGGCCTATACAGTGAGGAAAAATGTTTTCAAATACAAATTATTTACATACAGTTACAATTGCAATTTATTCAGTCTAAGTGTCACAGCCTCAAAACTGCTTGTTACATCCTGGCACCCGCAATCAGGGAAGTACTTTGGCCCATGTTACTCCCCTTCCTTTTGGCACAAGTCTCATAAACAGAGAACACAATCTGACACTTGTAAATATGTCAAGCAATGTGTATTAACCAACCCCAAACCACATCCTTCCGCATTAAAATAGTACAGCCTTTGTAACTCCACTGCAGCACCACGCACCCATCCTATCACTACAGGAGGCCCAGGAACAACAAACCATTTGATGAAGTATCCATCCTATTTCTGGAATAAAAGAACATCCATTGCCATGAAAAAAAGATGTTATTTTCTTATTATAGAAAATATTTTGGAATTGCAAATCATGCTATTACTTATCCAGATAAATACTGTGCAGGATTGGACTCTGCAGAATTCTGTCCCTTCCATATGCTGCTTAGCTCCAAATGGTGTTTTATTCAGCACCATTCCTCTTATCTGGATCTTTCAAGTAGTGATGACTTATTATGCTTTATTTTTTCAGGAAAATGTGGGGTCTAATGACTCAGGTCCATTTTCATGAGGAGAAATGTTAACATGCTCATACTGTGCTGCACTGGCCACCTTCCAGTAGTCTTATGAATGTTAGATACTTTATAAATTAAAAATTGTGAAATCATAGAATGGCCTGGGTTGGGAGGGGCCTTAAAGCCCATCCACTGCCACTGCCTGCCATGGGCAGGGACAGCTTCCACTATCCCAGGTTGCTCCCAGCCCCATCCAACATGGCCTTGGACACTTCCAGGAATGGGGCAGCCTCAGCTTCTCTGGACAACCTGTGCCAGGGCTTCCCCACCCTCACCACAAGCAATACCCTCCCGCCATCTAATCTAAATCTCCCCTCTTTCAGCTTTACTAAAAATCACGTAATGTAACTCAATTACCTGTTTTGTGGCAATGTTCTGAAGTTGAGTAGTTGGTTCTTGCACTTTGGAAATGGTACCGGTCACATATTTTGACCATGGCCCTGTGCTGCCAAGTCCATTTTGGCTTTAAACTGAAAAAAAAAAAGGTAACATTTCTTTTCAAGTACCCTTTGCCAGGTGCTTAACTTTATATTGCATTCAGTTATCACAGAGAAGGGAAATCATTACAGTCTAATCCTTCTCTTCCCAGTACCAAACTAGGGAAGTTCCCTTGCTGTCCCTGACAGCAGCACTACTTCAAACAGAAACTGTTCCACTTAGATATCACACACAAGTGACACTTCCTTGTGCATAATTTCCTGAGATGGTATGTGGTGGAACGTGTTCCCCAACTCAGGACATTTCAGTTTTTTTCCCTGTTTTCTTTTACCTCTTTTCAAAAATCAATGAATGTGAACAGTAACATTGGGGTTTCTACCATACAAAAATAACTATTGTTCTATAGTGGGAAGATACAGTGTTAACTAATTCTGTCAATGGATTAATTTGTAATTCTTAAGTTTAGCCACTGAAAGTTCCCAGGCTTGTGGAGATCAGCTGGGTCACACTCAGCCTTCAGCATACAGAGCTGGAAATGAGCCAGTCCTCACCTTGACAAAATTACTCCAAACAGTGATAGCCCAGCTTGTTTCATTCTAGAACAACCTCTCCAGAGCTCAGAGTAATGGTGAAACCTGTTCTTCCAGGAGGATGGCTCAGCACTTCCATAGCCTTTGTTTTCACCAGCAGGTGCTGCTTAAGCTTCAAACTAGACATGGGGGAAGACATAAAGATGTCACAAGGAGACTCCAGCAAAGATGGAATGGCAAAGAGGGGCTTGGCTCAGATATCTGAGTTTTAAAACAAGATATTGATTTTCTGAAGGGATGGGTACTTCTAGAAGGAAATTAGAAACATCACTAAAAGGTTTGTTTGTAGAGCAGTTGTCCATAGACCCACAGTTTAAGTCCTGCCAGTGATCAGACTCCGGTCTTTGAATCAGCCAACCTTGCCAAGGGTTCCTCATCCCTCTGAGAATCATACATATGAAAATTCCCTGAAAATTATTTAATTTGCTTGTCTCAATCCTATACTAACAATGCCTATTATGGAGCAGTTTGAGGAAAGATTAATGATCTGGAAAGCCAGTTTGGGGAAGTTTTTCCACCTCCAAGATAATGTTGAAAGAAATCTGCAAACAGTTTTAGAGGACTTCCATTAACCAAGGGTCACATCATTAGGAAAGTGAGAAGAGGAAAAGTTCAAATTAATACTCGAGTTCTAGTGGCAAGATTGAGACATCTAAGCAGACTCAGGAGCAGATCTGCTCCCGTATTTTTATCAAAAACAGACAAATTATCTTAGTAGCTGCTTGTTCTCTGCGTTACAAAAGATAGAAGAGAGGCAGGAAAGGAAGCAGTGGCAGGCAAGGGGAGATAGACAATCTTGTGCTGTCTAGAAAGAGAAAAGATCATCTCTGACTGCTGTGGCTGGAGGAGCAGCAGGAGCTCAGTGAGAGCAGGGAGGAGTGGGATGGACAGAGAAGAAACAGCGGAAGAAAGGAAGGCACCAAAGGTGCCCAACTCATTCTGAAGAGCAGTGCTTGTAGCTGGGTGCCTTTACTGGTGGTGGAAGTGTCAGGCAGCCAGGAAAAAAGGATGGCTAAATTTGTCTGTGTGAAGTTTAAACTGCCAGCAATGAATCCGAGAAAATCTCTAGAAATGTGGCTGTGGATGAAAGGATAAAAACAGTTCAGGAGCAGAGTAGATTGATTCCTTCCCTACATCACAGTGATATTTAGATGACATTTCAGGTATAACTGGTAGGGATGAAGCAAGTAGTAAATGCAAACTGTTACTTTCAAGCAAGTGTAATGCTAAAAAATAGAAGTTGTTGGAAATAGAGATAAGATTTAAAAATCAAGCTTCAGGCAGTCCCATGTATGCTGACCCATTTGACAGTCAAAATGTGTCAAAACCTGTGAACAGGTTTTCATCTGGATTTTCAAAAGAAAGAATGAGAATGGTCTGTGTTTCACAGAGGCTTTGGGAGCTTCAGGTGCAAGTGGGACAGAGAACTGGCCAGAAGATCTTGCAAGGAAGGCAGAGGAAGGAGTTTCTTTTCAAGTGGAAGTGAGGAATAGTTTTGTGCTCTGGCTTATCCTGTTGGTTACTGTGAGACACCATTGCAACTTCACATTTAAATATTCTGTAGAACCAAAGCAAATGAGCTACTTGGAAAAACAGAGAGAAGCAAATGACAGATGAAACTACTCGGGAATAAAAGGGGAGTGTGATTTAGGCAGAGCAAAATGGCAAATATTTTTAAATTGTAAATTATTTTTGCACTCAAAAGAGGAAAGAACGGTGATTTGGCAAGATACCTTGCATTAGGAATAAACATACCTGAGTTTCTGAAGGATTTAATAATCTAATATGAAGCTCCCAGTAGCCCTGCAGGCAGGGGATGGGCCTGTTGGGTCATGGTTTCATACCATCAAAGAGAGATTTCATCTTTCAGATGTTGTTGTGCTCGCTTGGTAAGAATTCAGCTTATTAAAAGGTGTTAAATAAGATACAGGATAAAAATACTACAAGAAGAAAAAAAATAAAATATTTAAGGCTAAAAGGCAGAGTAAATATGGAAATAACATTTTGTGAACACATTCTGAGAACAAAACTTTATTTGTTGGTTTAGTTTGTGGATGGGTGATGCAGCTTGGTGTGCCATGACCCTGGAATCAGCCAGGCAGGCAACACCCCGTGCTGCACATGTGGAATGTGCGGCTTTTGGCATGGGAGCCCAAATATTAAAATTGGCCCATAAATCTGAGTATAGTTTTCAGGGTTTAAGAATCTTATTTTATCTGGATTAAGGTCCTCTTACCCTCTGGCATTAGAAGGTGTTTATGGCTGTAAAAACAAGAATTGTGAAGTATTGCACTGAAATATCTAAGGGCTTCTCCTGCCAAACTTACAAGGTTTACTTTGCAGTTTAAAATTAAAACAAACAAAAAATAATCTTCCAGTATGGCCTTTGTAGACAAAGTGCAGGAAAAGAATGGGCAAATGACATTCATCACTCCAAATATTTTTTTGAATTCTAAAAATAATTTTCCTTTCCTGTGGAGGGAAAATATAAGGTGAAGCTTTTCTTGTAAGTCCTAAGAAATCTTTGGGGTTTTTTAAAGTCATGCTCAAGTAATGTTACAAAAAAGATGGATAAAAACTGTGGCTCCTGTCTGTGATCAGTGACCACATCAGAGCCTGAATTAATGCAGCTCCTTGCCTTCTGTTATCTTCCAACTATTCGCCCTTCAAATATCCATAGGTGGAAACAGTTACCACAATCCAATCTGGAAAGGTATAAAAAACACTTTCTAGGCAACAGCCCTGGAGCTTCAGGCCATTATCAACCACTGTGCCAATTCTGTAGTTCAAATTCAGACACTTATAGGCACTATTTAACAGGAATTGCCAATTTCTCCTCTTCTCTTCCCTCTAGATTTATTTTTCTTGTCATTAAAACCTATTTTATTGTCGTGCTCTTGTATTTCATACATCTTGACTTCTGAGGGTACAAAGTTATGTTGTAAACAAAAAAGAGAACAAACCATTTTGCAGGTTTGGGATCTGAAGGAGGAGAGCAGCTGTGCAGTCAGTGAGCATTCATGGGATGAAGAGCAAAGGGTTTGGAGTAGATGTCACTGCTGTGGACCTCACTGTTTAAAGAGAGATTGAGGTTCAGATCATAGCCCTGAAAACAACTCATCTACAGACTAAACCAGCTGCTTGGTGTCAGGTGTACTGATCAAAATGTAAAGGAGATGCCCCTGCATTTCACTCAGGTGCACACATTGCAATACTTGTAATAATTTCTATATTATCCATATTTAGGTCTGTTCTTTCCTCTGTCTTTGCTTCCTCTCACCCCATTCCGAACTGGAGCCTGAACAACCCAGGAAGGCTCATCAGTAATAATGAGATTGAATAAGAAATGTTCTGTTTTACATTCTGTTACCACTCTGACCTCATTAAGGCCCTTTTGTTCTGGAGCCTCGGTATCAGGACTTCCCTTCGGCCACAGAGCTGTCAAGTTCACTCACAGCTCACTTCTAAGAAATGTAAATCAAAGCAAATAGTCAGCTCTGGCTAAATTCTGCCTTCAGAACACATATGAACTGTATTTTTATGGGAAACAAAACATGCAAAAGGCGAAGCTCACTCTGGTAAAAATCCAACCATTAAAATAATTTACTGAATATCTTTGATGTTCATTTTCTTCAGCTGTAAGCATTCAGTGATCCATCAACTGCAGATAAATGTTGTGCTGAAAGCTTACACTGAAATTACGAGAAGGAATAAAGGAATTAGAGCCATAAGACTTCCAGAGATGCCCTGTGTTGACATCTCTGTTTCCAAGCCCTATTAAATAAAACATTGCATTTTTCTGAGCTTTTAAGGTTACACCTGCTAATTTACAATGGAATTACAGAGAAAATCCTGTTTTGCTACCACTCCTGCTCTAAAAAATTTGAAATACTCACCTTAAAAGATAATATACTTATATACAATTAAATATTTCAACTGCTTTTAATTTAATATACTGCTTTCTTGATTACACAAGAAACTATCCATGCCTTAAAATGTTTGTGTAAAGGGAACCTATCTTTCAGCTCAGAGATATCTGTTCTGCCTTCTGTTTTCCTGCAGCCCAGGGAACATTGCTTTTTTTGATTTTTCTGACACTCGTTTCAGGAAGAAACTGAAATGTTTGTCTTTCCTTGACATACGAAGAAAGGAATTACACAGGGATATTTATTATTTTCCTGTGTGGAGCCTGCAGCCTCTTGGCTTCATTTAAATCACACAACAGAACTAATACCCACATTCCCACTTAGCCAATCATTTTGGCTGAAAATCCTTTATCTGAGATTTTGTGCAGAAGAAAAGCTAAAAATTTGAATGGGTTTTCAAAGGACATGGAAAGGTAACACTGACCCAGCCCTGGCAGGAAAGTGTTCCCTGGCCCAAACCAAGAAGCTGTCCCTGCCTCCCAAGGCTCACCTCCCGATCCTAGAGTGAACAGTTCACATGAGTCCCTGTATTTTCTGAAATCACAGAGGATCCTGGTCCAGTCTAATCAGAGGTGACCTTCAGTTTTCTGGCACATGGACGTAAAATGGACAAAGCCTAACTCTGCTGATTTAAACAAACCCTGCTCCTCATATTTAGAAACAAATGCTGTTTTCACTTGCTGATTTGGGGTTTGATGGATACCAACTTATTCTGAAATATGTTTGGTTTTGCTAACAATCTTTTTAAATGATTGACAAACCTACAAGTCACAGTGCTCTGCAGTGACTAAATTCTATTCTACACCTTCAAGTTAATACAGTATTTTGACAAAACACAGTTGGTATTCCAAATCCGTATTTGGAAGAAATATGTTTGTGTAAAATCTAAACTCACATCAGAGCTGTAGAGTTTGAGTAAATGGAGAAATGTAGGAGTAGCAATTCTACTGAACTTCTTGGTCTCAATATTAAGCCAGTAAGATGGACTGGATGAAGGAACAGAAATCATTGTTTTGTTGTTATTGACATTCTAAATCTTTGCCGAGATTCAACTGGGTGCAGACCCCTGTGTTGCAGGAGGAGCACATTCCCAGTCTACATCTGGACATTGGAATTATTTGCAGCTGAAGGTCAGACACACTCCTTGTGTCCCTGAGGTACCTGCCAGGAAAGAGCTCCTCATCCTATCCCTCAGTGTGAACTATTCCAATCACTGATCAGAATACTGAAAACTTGGATGATGTCAAAATGGAAGGAAGGATTTGGGAGCATGAGAGCTGGGTAAAAATTCTAGCACAATCCTCACCTTACTTTGTGGTTTCAGGCAAGACTCCTGTCTGCCTGTCTGTGATACAGGTCAAATATTTTAGGTGCTACTCACAGATATTAAATGAAGGATTACATTATTACTGTAACAAATTACTCCAGAATACTATTTTTGAGGTAATGACACCATTTATGAGACAAAATCCAATTCATACCCTTGCAGCCAATTTGTACCTTTGGAGTCAACTGCCAGCAATTTTCAGCCACTGTGTCAATGTCATGCTTCTGTCCCAAGTTGTTTCTTGAGGTCAAATTCTCTCATCACAGGTGCTGCCTGCCCAGTGTGTGTGCTCTGGCTCCAGCCTGGGATTAACCAGCTCTCTTTCCATCCAGGACAGTCTGGGAATCACTACTCCAGTCCTGCCTCTCAGGCATGGAGGGTACAATCCATGGAGTTTCTGGCCTGTGAACCCTCAATGTTCCTTCAGAAGGTACCACACTCAGTGGTGCCACTTTAAATCCACTTTTCAAATATAACGTGAGCTGTGTTGCTTTGACCTGCACACAAAATTTACATTTGGAAAGTCCCTTCAGTCCATGTGCCCCTTATAATGGAATCTCCAGAAAATGGAGACACATTCCATAGGCTGGAATAAACGAGGTGATGTTCAACCTCATCTGAAGAGAACCCACTCTTAATGAAGCAAAGTTTTCACATTTGATTTAAACAGAGCAGCACAGCCCAAGCCCAAAGTGTGTCTGTGTATCACACCCAGTGCTTGGTGAGCTGCACTCTCTCTCTGGGAGCAGTGGGCAGAGAGTTGGGCACTGCAGAAATAACTCCCAAACTCTGCTCTCTAGACTGCTCCTGTCTCTTGTAATTACTTCTACTTGGAGATGTCTGCCAAATTCTTCCCAGTGGACATATGGCCCCAGCAGGTAGGAACAGGCCGAAAGTGCTTTTCTTGCACTGACGTCAGTGGGGGAAGCGTGACTGAATGCAGCTCCCATGAAAATTAAATATTACCTGACTCCTGCCCTTTTATCAAGAGAGCAGCAGCATGGCCTAGTTATTCCTACAGCTTCTTGAGAAATCTTCAGGCTTTTGCTTTCGTATAGAAAGTGTCTTTACACTTAATTAGACGATAATGCCAGTCAGCTTCTGCTAATTATTTGTATTTTTGCTTAACGCTTATAAATCTACTTGTTCAGGTATTATTACAAGCTAATATTTGTCTTGTAACACACATTAGTCATTACAATTAGCAAGTAGAAATAGATTAGTCATGCGTAAACAATCTCATAAATGAAGTATTTATGCCCCCTTTGGGGATGGAAAGGAAGGTAATTTGAGACTTTTATGATTATCAAGGGAAACCTGACTTGTGTCTTCTATTCACATTGTTCTTTCAGGATTTCTTTTGGGGCAAACTCACTGGGGGTTTCCTTTAAAGTCCAGTAGCACCATGAGTAGTTATGGTTTAATGAAAACCATCGGGTGTTACCTTACCCTAAACTGCTGGTCTGCATTGTTCAATACTCATCATTTTTTCTTGCAAAAATCTGTTTAATTAATATTTCAACTTTTCCTGTGACTGCAGGAAAGCTCCTTTTCCTGTCTCTGAGTTTAGATGCTTTGTTTGAGCAGTGAACAAAACATTTATCTTCAGATTTAGGGTTTCTGTCACCTCTCTCTGAGAAAGACAGACTGGAGATTACAAAATTGTCACCCTAATCTGTGTGAGTGTTACCTGTGGCCTGGAAAGCTCCCTGCTTAAAACCAATCCAAGATATGATCATGAACTTCAAGAGGTGCCTTCCAAGAAAAAGGTTATGCAATTAATTGATCAAAAATGTGAGTTACCAAGTTTGATTTGAGCAATTGTGAAAAGAAAGAGTCTGGAGAATTCCATGGTTTTTACTCCATTTCCCAGTGGCTTTTCTCTGTCTCTTTTGCATAAAATTTCATCCTGTTTCTTTCCAATCTGATGAGCCACTCAGAAAATCATCACTCTTTGTGTATGTATACAAAATATCCTAAAATGTCACTTTTTAAATAATCGGGCTAAGCCAATCCATAAAGCCATTTTAAAATGAAAGCTCCAAGTCATTCAATGTAAGTGAATTTAACAGCTGTGGATTGTTTCCCTGCTGGTTCCTTGCATAGCCCACTGTCTCTGATTGTAAGAAAGCATCCTGTTCCCACCCTGGCCTTATTTTTCCCTTTGCTATCTTTAATTTCATCTAATATTTCAATGCAAAATCAAGCAGCTCATAGCTCTTCCTCAAGGAAACATTTTCTCCAAGTAAAGAAGTTGTCAAGCTTCCCGAAGGAAGGTGGGAAGAAGGGAATATTTGTTGCTATGTTTAGCACAATTACAGAAATAGGTCACATACTGTTTCTGAAGGAAATGGATCACCAGCATAGAGGCCCCCACAACTCATCCTGGTCTCCCTCCCTCCACCCCCGTACACAGTGCTTGAAGCGTTCCAACATCCTTGCCAAATTCCCTCACAAATACTTTAATTCTTTACGTGCATGTCTCATTCCATCTGTTCCACATGCTCTTTATGCCATTTACATTCACTGGCAGGGGCTGTGAGATGACACCACACGGTGTAAATTTGCTGGGGTTTGAAGCATTTTTGGGATCGCTCAAGGGAAAAGCGGAGCAGCTCCAGGTCTGGGGTTTGCTCCCTGAGCCCAGGGTTCATCCAGCTCAGGGCAGAGTTGTGGGAGTGTCACCAGCAGGTTCTCACAGCAGTGCCTCTACAATCAGGAAGAAAAAACACTCTCCTGCAGAGGATTTGTGATGGGACTGCTGGTGTAGGAGACTTTGTGCCCAAATAAATAACAACAACAAAGGAAGTGTGATGTAAAGGAGGAATAAAGGAATGCAGCACTCAATGGGAAAGGTGGAATCACTCCTGAATAAGAGCTCTCCGTGTGCTCCTCAACCACAGGAGCAAACCACAGCTTGGGATCCTGCAGGCTCTGCCTTTGGGAAGCATCCATTGGTTTTGGGGTTTGGCAGTGTGGTCAGCACAGCCCACAGCCAGCTGTAAAGTCTGGAATGTACAGAGAGGTCATTGCAAATGTTTGTGGGACACAGATTCAAGGGTATTTTCCAGGAAAAGAATAGGGAAACCCCACCTCTTCAGGTTTCACTACAGGGACATTCACACCACCAACCCACAGATCAGCTGTGCATGCTTGGCCACAGGCCTTCAACTCCTTGAACAAATTATATGAAAGCCTCAAGCCCTGAAATTTTAACTATGCCATTAGTTCTGGACACCAAACCTTTTTTTTCACCTCCATAAGAGAACCTCAGATGAAAGAAATATGCACCTAAAGCACACATAGGAGTCTAACAGAAATCCCAGTAAAAAACAGCAGAGCTGTGGGGCTTGGGCACAGGGTGCCCTGCAGAAGGCACCTGCAGCAGGCCCCAGGACCACTGTACCCAGGACAAGGAGTTCGGTGTCCTGGCAGTGGCAGCACAGCTGGGGTGCTGGAACATGTTACCAGTATCCATTTCTCAGACCATTATGCAATACAACTACTTTACTGCTCTTATTAAGAGGTTGTGAAAGTAGATGCTAGATTTCATCAGAGGTCAGTCAACAGTTCTAACCTTACCTTTTCCCAAAATGAGACAGCTCAGTTTGCTTACCTGGCAAAACAGATTTCTCAATCTTTACCTCTCCATTTTTCCACATTCCTTTCCTCATCCAAATTTTCCTGCTTAGCTTGTGTGCTCTATCCCATACCCTGTTATCTTCTACCCCATCTCTCTGTTCGCTCCCTGGCTGTTATTGCTACATTGTCTTTAATGTTTCCCTGCTCCCCTTTTCTGCCAAGCTCCAGTTTTCAACCGCTGTGAAAATGTTTGATTCACACAGATCATTGTTTCTTCTTCAAAGGAATCATCATCTAAAATAACCTGCATGTGCTGGAGCAAAGGCAGGGAAGGGATACCTGGCATTCCCTGCTCACTCTCAATTTGAAGCCTTGTAGTCAACTGCCCAGCAAATGAGGAATAAGGAAAATAACAGCCACTGTCCTGGAGGGGAAGGGAATTGGGTCTTTGCAGCACAACACTGGATTTTTGATCCAGACTTTCTCAGACAAAGAAAAAAAAACCACAAATATATTCTCCATTATCCAAACTCTCTGTACTTTACACATGTCCCAAACTAACCTGGAATAATACATATTGGATTCCTGATCACTTCATACCTGCCTGATAACTGGTAGCAAAGGATCAAGATTTGGAGGTGATTGGTCTGAGGCTGAGACTCTCAGAGGTGTTAATCTGTTTGGGCAGGAGCTGAGGGAGAGCTTGCCATGGGGTCAGGCTTGTGCATCACCCTGCCCAAGGGAAGGCATGGCTCTCTAGGATGGCATTGGCACATGCCTTCATGGAGAAAGTTTGGTTCCTCAGCCGATGGACACAAAGTGTCAGTGGAAACCCTGAAGGGAGGGGGTGTTTGAAGTTGCCTTCCTCCAGCAAGGTTTAACCTCATTTCCCCAGCTAGAAAGAGCTGACCTCCAGGGCCACCTCTGCTCACCTCTCACAGAGCTGGAGCTCCACCCGAGATCGTTCCCCTCGAGTCTGGGTACCTGAGGTGATCCTTCTAGAAAACACTCTACAGACACTGGGGCAATGTCCCCTGACACTCCAGTAGCAGGGAAATGGGAGACAGCTCCCTAAGGAGGTTCAAGCTCACATCTCCCATGGAAATGACCTCAGTACTAAATTACAGGGTGTTTGCTCCAGGTGGAGCATTCCCCACCCTTGCTTTGATGATAGCCCAGTGTGCAGCACTGTCAGAGTTACATTGGGCAAAAGAGAAGAATTATTAAAGCTTAATGAGTAAAGCACAGACTTATTTTGCCTTCTTTTGCCAGCAACTGCTTTACCTAATGACAGGTAAGGCCCTGTACAAACACATCTCTTTGATCCACAGAACACTAAAACCATGGGGAATGGGCTCATCCCATGAATTCCACTCACCTGCAAGGAAATTTTCCTTCTGAAGTAGTTATTGCACCTTTTAGATTTTTCTTCTCTTTTTAGGTGTCCATTGTCTTTGCTAATTATTGCATTATCTTCACCTTTGGATATTTCATCCTTAGCATGTGCTGCTTGCAGAATTGTGGAGAGAAAAAAATTCCATTGTCAGCTCATTTAGTGTCCTGTTGGGGGGAAGAAAACCAGGAGGGTGGGATTCAATAAATGTTCAGTAAAACCATCCAGGTAAGTGTGTCCCTCTGGCTCCATTTCACCAAATTAAAGTGATTCTACATTACAAGTGATTTCCCTATTTTACCTTTTGTCTTCTTTCCAGACAGATTTAAAATTTTCACTTCTTCTCATCATAAAGTATCGCACAACCATGTGTTATACACAGTACATATAATTTATGGTTTCTTATATTATTTTTGTGACCTTATAGTTGGAAGCCAGCACTACTTGAGAATGACAACTATGAGAAGTATTTCCTACTCTTCACCCTAGGTTGTCAAGCACAAAACCAGAAATATAGGTGAGAAAAGTTCCTAATACAAATTTGTCCACAAAATCATCTGTGTCCTTAGCAAAATAATTCTTATTAAGAAATAAGTATGGAAAAAAATCACCACCCAAATTTTTTACAAGTGAAATATCAGGAGCAAGTACACTGAGGACAGCAAGATCACTTATTGCTTAGGGTAGAGTTCAGTGTCTCCTGTGGTTTAGGTACAAGAAAGTCTTCTGAGTGGAGGGGGAACTGTTCATGTGCAGAATAAGCAGAGAAGAAACAAGAGTAGCCAGTTAAAACATGAAGAGAACCTCCAACCTTTGGAAAACACAGTGTGTATTCAGACCGAGCACCAGGCACAGAGTGAATTGAATAAAATAGTTCTGAGTAGTAATCTGAGTGGGACTTGGGCCAAAAGGTGAAAGGAAGGGAACACACTGGAGTTGTGATTCAAGACGTCCTGGAATCCTTCCTGACCTGCTGGGTTGGAATTCCTGACTTGACACCCTGCCTTGACTCAGAAAAGGAAACTGGATCCTAACTGCAGGTTTCTTTTTATAGAGCAAACTTTATTGCCAACTTCCTTTGGAGCACAGGTTTATCCCTCCTGGTCTTTAGGCACTACACCACTCACGAGACACAAGTGCAGGAGAACGTGAGCTCTGTTCCCCAAACATGACCCAGCCATTTTCCAGAAAGCAAACAAGAGGCCCAGAGCTCATCTTTTTTTCCCTGTGAAAGGGAATACAGAATGCACTGAAGGGTTTAAAACCAGCTGGCTCATCTTTGGCCTCCTCCTTCTCGCCCTATAAACTTGGCCAACATGAAAGGACAGCAACGTGGGCCAAGAAATGCTTGCCAGGATTAGAGGCTAAATTGGAGATTTCTTGTGTAATGCAGTAACAGGGAGGGGATGGGAAATCATGCTCTGGGAGAGACCTTGATCACCAGGATTTTGCTGAATTTCTCTCACAAGACAGAGTCTGTCCTGGGGGATCAGACAAGACCTCTCCAAGATGGTTTGGGGCACTGCAGCTGATAATTTACACACCACAGTCTGGGGTGTGTTCTAGCTCTGGTGCTGATTACAACTTAGAAAGGGAAAGATTTGAAATAATTGTGGTCCCTTTTGTATTATTCTATAAGAGAAAACAAGAATTTTATCCCTTTATTTCCACTGAATGGCAAAGATCAATACTGCATTTAAAATATATGAATCATGTAAGCAAGGCAAAACCTCTCAGAACCTTTTTTAATGTTGAGACAGCACCTCCCCTTTTTAAACCATTCATGTACTTAAATCAGTATTGATAATTTAATCCCATTGTATCTTACATGATATTTTTGGAGTGAATTAATCCCAGAAAACATAATATAAATTAATCTTGCAATTTCTTTTTACTGAGGCAACTCCTCGAGTCTGTGAAGAAGGCAGATTTAATGGGCAGGTTCCAGCTCTTGGCACCTAGTTTGAGTTTGAATGAAATGCAGGTATTAAGTGACTTGCCCAAGGTTATGAAAAAAATTATACAGGAGCAACCTAACACAGAAACCACAGAACTAAGTGAGGCACTTAAACTGAAAGGCCTCTTGTCTCATCCAGGAAATTTAAAAATAACATCTCTATAAAGAACAAAATTCTAGAAAAAGGTGTATGTGATATCACATTTAACATTTGCTGTCCAATAAAGGAAATTCATTTTAAGTAGTCATACAGAAATTTAAGTAGTAAGCCAGTAATAAGATGCAAAGAAAATCTTCCTATTCTTCCCATAGAACCCAAATTCTATGGATTGATGTTATAATATGTTTTCCAGAGGTAAGATCTTGGTTTTGAAAAACTGGAAGGAACTGCAGCAGAACCATTTTCAGCACCAGTTCCCTCCATGGCTTTAGCCCCTTATTCTGTTTGCAGGGCAAGAAGAGTTGGAGCGTCAGGGATCTGTTTCATGAGCTCCCCTGGACTGACTTCAGTCTTTGCATCAGAGAAATAACACTTCAAAATTACTAAAATAACATTTTCTAAAATTATTAATGTGTCCAGACCTTACTCATTTTTAGCAGAATGGCTCAGGTCTCATTTTAACAAAATCTATTTTTCAAAAATTTTCCCTGTACCTTCAATTATTTGCCAGATCTGGCACAGAAACCTGGTCTAGATGACTTTCTTCTCCCTCTTTTTCACAAATACAGTGATTTAGGGAAAAGAAGGAAATTTATTCTGACATGCTGAACAAATATTTCTGCTGGAAATTTCTAGCAAAATTAATTTCCACTGGTGTCTGTGATTTTTTTTGTTTTTCACACTTTCCCAGACATACATGTTCATATACAAATTTATTTGTAACACTTTATAGCCAAAAAAATATTGAAAAATTCAAACTACATCTAGGTGAGATTTGGGGGGTTATTTCAATTAATATTCACTGTTGCTATTTCATTAGATTTATTCATTCTAATTAGCAGCGATTTAAAGAGAAAATCCTGCAATCATTGCCTCAAGGCACACAGAACCAGCAGTTGGGGTTGGCTTTAACTCATTCTCCCTCCACAGGGGAAGGGACCTTCCCCAGTACAAATACCAAAAGGATTCAGATCCTCTTCATCCTGAGGGTCTTCTCCCTGTAGGATTTTCCCATGTTATCTTAGGTTTGTGACAGATGGGATGGGCTGGGGAGGTAGGATGTGGTAGGATGGAAGGAATGGAAGGACACAAGGAACTTCAGGGCAGCACCGTGGGGAAATTAATTTTTTCTGCACACAACACAGACTGCCAGGATTTGGGTTTGATGGCAAATTTTCACTCGTAGGTTTGCAGAGCTGTCACCTCAGTTTGGGGAAGGGAAACCACTCACAGACTTGTGCAAAGCCTCGCCAAAATCCCAGCTTCTCCACCATGTCGTGCTCAGTTATTCCAAGAAAATCTCCTGATTGCAGAAGGACCAGCTTAAAAAGGCTCCTCCCAGCACAAATTCAGTGTTTGTCCTGATTTGGTTCTGGAATGGGAGCTACATCAGGGGAATATTCTCCCCTGTGGCCTGTTCCATGCAGCTCCCATGGAGGTCAGGGAAGTTTTCTGCATGAGTTGAATGCAGGAAGGCACCGTGAGTCTGCTCTGTGGTGAAGGCATCTGCATTGCAGATTGGAGAGGGGAATTTTGCCCTGAGTGCTAAATCTCATCTCTTAGAGCAAAACTATTTTTGTTTTATACAACTGCAGAAAATGATCATCTGGGTAACACAGAACTGAGGAGTTAAAAAAAACCAAAACAAAACAAAAAAACAGAAACTGCTCTGCCATTTTGCCAAGTAATTTAAAAACACTTTTTTCAAAGTTATTTTTTAAAATATTTTCGTTCCCACACACATTTCTAAGACTAGCAGTGGTGACACAGGGCATATATATTTATTTTGTTGCTAATTTTCAAAACAATTTGGGAAGCCTGACCTAATGTGCAGAGATAACTCTTCACTATTGATGTGGTGAAAGCCAGCACCATTCAGGAACAAACTATAATCAACAAAGTTAGCAGAGATTTTATTCTGATAGGAACAGTGTGCAGTCATACCAGGACAACATTCCCTGTCAGTTTAGAACAAGAAGAGAATGCAATGAAAAATTAAAATGCTGAAATAACAGCAAGAATTAGGATGTCGGTAAACACACTCTCCCTGACTCATATTTTGGGATAAATTTCAGATTTAACACATTTGGTCAAGACTAACATAAAGGCCATGGAACATTTCGTTCCACCTTTAGAGCAACGACCATTGTTTGAAAAATAAAACCCTTCCTTTTTCTTTATTCCTACTCCAGACAGTGTTTTGTCCTTTTTTCCCCCACCACCCCCTTCATGATAAACCCAACATGTAATTTTCTGCCATTTCAAAGCCCAGTTTAAGTATAGGTTTAACAAACACTGACAGGGAGTAGGTACATTTACTGATACACCTGATGATCTGAAAAATAGCTGCTTCTGCTTCCCCAGTAAGTGTGGTGGAAGCTTTGTGCTGTGTTTCAGCTGGAAATTTGTTTCTTCAGTACAAAAGTGTTTTGTAGCAATGGCTTGGAGTGAGGAGTGTGGTGGTGGAGCAGTAAAAGGGGCAGCTTTGGCAGTGTCAGTGACCACAGAACTCAAAAATAATTTGCTTTGGCATATAAACTGCCTTTGAAAATTGAGTATACTGAGTCCATGCAAGAGGCTTCAGCCTCAAGTGCACTATCAAACAATCTATGGGGAGAGTAGCAATGGACAGCCTGGACAACACTTGGAGCAGTCCTGTTCCTCCTTTTCCATTGGTTTGAAGGTGGTGATTCCTTTAACATGCACCAGTGATAAATTACATTGTCCATATATTTGTAAAATCCTGTGTGTGAGCAGCCAACTCTGAACACCTTGCCCCACCTGACCTCATGAAATCTCAAAAGATTTTTATGTGGTCACTTGAGTCTGTGAATTGCAATCTATCCTGGCATCCATTGAACACACCAGTGTACCCAGCAAAGAGGTAAACAAGACCACAGACCCAGATAATTTTGCTCCATATCAGTGCTCAAAGATGTTGTGTTTCACCACTGGGTTTTTGTTTCCCTGTTGGTATATATGTCTCTTAGGCCAACATTCCTCCCAACAATCTCTGTATTAATCCAGGCTCTCTGTGGCTTGGATGAAGCAGATAATGACTTAATCTGAGATTTGGTGTAACAGCAAATGAAATTTGGCGCTGTGAACAAAAGCATTTGAGGGAAGGGACATAGTCTTAATAATTGCCTGTAAACAATCCATCAGTTCTCCTGAAAAAAGGCTTTTACGATGTGCTCAGTGTCCAATTTCATAAGATGGCTTTTGTGATGTTTTCTGTATGAGATGGCTCTTCCTCATCCCAGTTATACAGACCCTGAACTGTCAATTAATGAGCAAAGGACTAAAATCCACCTATCCACCCAGCATTGCCTGCACTTATCTATCAGAGAAACAATTACCTCATTCTGCCTCAGAAAATGAAAACAGGGGAAGAAGGAACCCTTCATGACATACCTGTTTTGAACACGGTGTGCATTTCTCCCCTCCTGTATCAATACAGTTAGATCATGTTCTGTTTTCATCAGGTTACAGAACATTTCACTCTGTCAGCATGAGATAATTTGCAAGCGAGGTGATAGATCTCCCTTGCTGAAATAAAGAATCTTCTCATGCTACTTAACAAAGCTCTGATTCTAATCACGTCCATCACTAGTTGGTTCTGAGTATTTACATTAAGTAAAACAAAGTGATCTGCACAGACAATCTGAAAGGGAAAAAGAGGCTTTCAAGATTAAAAAAATGAGCTACAGACAAACCCTTCAGAAGAGAACTCGGTAGGACTTTGAAAGTTGCCATTTAGACTCTTGTAGTAATCTCTCTTTCTAAGATTTGGGGGGGTGGGGGGGGGGAAAGTATTTTAAAAGAGACAAATCAAAATTTAATTATACTAAAATATACAAACTTCCCCTTTCATTTGGTCCAGGAATGATGGATGCCTTTCAAGAGCAGTGAGTTCACAAGGCAGGCGATTAATAAGATGTGGGAGACTCTTCTTTCAGTTAATACTGATTAGTTCTGAATGGGCTCACTCTACACCTTTCTAGCATGCAAATATTCATATTTCAGAGCCAAGAGAATTTCGGGTGTGCATCCTGGGAATGATGCCCATGACCAAATTTGCAAAAGCTGATGCCTCTAATTGATACCTGTATTTTGTAAGAAAATCCATTTGTGGATGAGAATGACCAAATTATGCTCAATTCACCAGTATTCATCCCTGTGAATGAATTTATAAGCAGCCTTTGGAATGCTACAATAACATATTTTCTGTGTAATAGTCCTTAAATTCTTTACAAGCACCAATTATGGTGTGGGGAGTGCTGTCCTCATTTCACATGCACACAAATGGAAGAGCAAAGCCAGGCAAGGACTCTGCATCAGTGACAAAATCTGGACTAACTGATTATCTTCAGCTCAGAGAAGAGAAAATGAAGATAGAGATGTAAATCCCAAGTGCCATAGATAAAATGGATGAAATATTATTATTTGCTGTTTCTCACATTACAATGATTAAGGAGCCATGGTGAAGAAATCTGATAAATTCATTTTAAACCAGCAAAATAAGGGTTTTTCTTCATAATTGAAACTGTGGGATTCACTGATGCAGGATGTTGTGGAGGCACTAGGATCTGAAAGGACTTAAGCTATTTCATGGAGCAGTGATCCACTGACAGTTATTAAACATGATGGTTTATGTGCATCCCTCCTGTAGGGACACACATAAACCACCACCTGTCAGGAGCCAGGAGAATTCAGCAGTAGGATCTTATCCTATGCAGAGCCTTTCCATAGCTCCAGTTTTCCCAGTTACTGGGTTTTTGTCCTTTGTGTGCCATAGACACCAAGGTCAGGGGGGAGTCCTGGTGTTCCCAGGGGGATTTCAAAGAGCTTCTGCTTTGACCAGGAGTAGAGAAGACATGGAGCTGTTGGAGTGAGTCCAGATGAAGCATCTCTCCTACAAGGAAAGGCTGAGACAATTGGAATTGTTCAGCCTGGGAAAGACAAGCTTTGGGGTGACCTGACTGTGGCCTTTTAGTGCCTGAAGGGGTCAACAAGAAACATGGAGAGAGACCATTTACATGAGCTTGGAGGGGCAGGACACGGGGAATGGCTTCCCTCTGCCAGAGGGCAGGGTTAGATGGGATATGGGGGAGAAACCATTCCCTGTGAGGGTGGGCAGGCCCTGGTACAGGGTGCTCAGAGAAGCTGTGGCTGCCCCATCCCTGGAAGTGTCCAAGACCAGGTTGGGCGGGGCTTGGAGCAACCTGGGACCGTGGGAAGTGTCTCTGCCCATGGCAGGGGGTTGGAAATGGATGGTCTTTAAAGGTCCTTCCAACCCAACCATTATATGATTCTGTGATTCTGTAATAATGGATACAAAAGCCTGTATCAAAACATCAGAAAGACATCTGGATTCTGAATCAAGTCCACAGCATTGATTTGGACTCTATGTCCTGGCCCTGGGGAAGGAGCAGCAAAATATCACAGGAATATCCCATTTGAAATTCGAAGATAATTTAACCAGAAAGAAAAAAGAGAGATAAAAACATTTACATCCACAGCTTCTAACCTGAAATTAATCTTAAACTTGACCTTCATCCAGTTTTATCCTTTTCTCCCTCATCTTGTGTATAAATTCTTTGACTGGGAGTGAGCAAACCATCACAGAGCTGCCCAGAAAGCTGGATGTATTTCCAGTATGTAGGACTTGCACTTCTGAATACAGGTAACCTTACAAGTTTTTTCTGCCCACTCTGCTCCAGAGAACTTCAGTGAGGAAGGCAGACACCAAGTTCCAGGAAATAAATGGTTTAGCAAATTTTGCATTTTTTTATTGATCTCAGGTGATGGCTATGTCCCACTTAGGAGAAATCCTTCCACAGCCCCTCGGAAAGAACACCTCATGTCCAGCACTCAGGCAGAAGAAACTCTCTGCATTCCCCAGCTCCCTCTGAACTTTCAACCCCACTGTACACTGGAACCAGCAGGATTATTTCCACAACCTACTTTCTAATGTTTTCCTGCTGCAGAGGGACATGGCTCAAGTGCTACTCAATGCTGGTGTTTTAAAATGGCAGGAGCTGCTCAAGTGCCACTGATCAGGCTCCCCAGGAAATGGGCATGGCCCCAAGGCTGCCAGAGCTCTGGGAGCATTTGGACAATGCTTCCAGGCACAGGGTGGGATAGTTGGATGTCTGTGCAGGGCCAGGGGTTGGACTCAATGATCTTTTGAGCCCCTTCAAGCTCCGCATATTCTATGATTCTTTTAAACCTGTATGGAATGGCACAGTGCTCATGAACTCTGTACAGATGCACAACTATTATTTCCTACCAAAGAGCCATCAAAAAGTGCGTTCTCTGCTGCTGGAAGGTCCCAAGACATTGCAGCAGTTTCTGTGTAGTCCTCTATTCCTCAGCTTCATCAACCCTGAAGTCAGAAAAGCAAGAAAAAAGCCAGACGGAATTTTCCTCATGGCTTTATTAATTAAGCAGCTGTTCCTGTGGGATTAGCATGTGCACGTCCTCCTCCAGAGGCAAACGTGTGCTCCACCCTCAAAGCACAGTAAGGTATTGGCTGTACCATGTGCAGCTCCCAGCAGACTTACTCTGGTAAAGTATCTTCTGTCCTACCTGGTTCAGGGATGAACTCTAATCCTTCCCATTGCCTGTGGATACACTTTTGCAATGTAGGCTGTCCTCAAATCGCCCTAGCCTCAGAAGTTCATTGTTCCAGACACCCCAAACACTCTAAGGAGTGGTGCCATTCCCTGTGGCCCTGCCTTTGGCCATGCAGAAGAGTGGGACAGGTGTGTTGGCTCCTTGGAAGGTTGAGCTTTCCCAGGAAGATACACTATAGGAAAGGTGGGAGTTTCACCTTCCTGCAGTGCTTTTCTTTCTCATTCTTGAATTCCTTTCACACACTAGGCTGTAGGTAATAGATTGTATCAAAATTCCCAATGAGAGATTAGAGAAGCCTCTTGTGATTCAGACAAGCACTGGAGACACCTCACAGCAGATCCCTTTGCCACACATGATGCAGGCAGAGAACAGAGGACCTGTGCTCCTGTACCAGTACTTGAGCCAAGAGCATTCCTGCTGAAATCAGTGAATTCTCAGCTGTGGAATAGAAAGATCAGCCACACACTGTTTTATCTGAGGTCTGGCTTTGGTTACCTGATGCAGTGAGTGGATTCTCCTGGCCACAGCCATGTCATTATTGCACATTTTAATAGGTCTGTAAGTCAGGCAGGAGCTGACTCAGCACTGCTGTTTGACTGATACATTTGAACGGACATATCTTCTATTTTAAGTTCATTTTTGAGATCAGAATAGCTGAGTTTTCCCTTGTAATTGTCAGTACATCTTTAATTACTGTCTGAACAGCTCCTACCCAGCAGCTTCTCTATGTTACTGCTGCTTGACAGGCCTGTAAGAACAGAGATACACCCAAGAGCACGGGGTGCCTGCCTTCGTGGCCATTGGCCTCAACGTTTAACAGGAGGGAAAAGAGAAATAAATCCCAAGCACCCGGCCAGGCTGAGGCCTCCCCTGTGCAGTCACAGTTTTCATCTTGTTTTGTGTGATGCCTCTTTGTTCCCCAGAAGTTTCTCCAGTCGCTGATAAAATAAAGTCCCTGTATTTCATGATGGAGTCCTGAATCCTTCTGGAGTCCCCTGATTCCAGTCTGAACACTGCCACTGTCCTTTAGCCCATGCTCTTCACCTGTGCTTTCTTCTGCCACAGTTCCCACAAGCAGCACCACTGACATTCAGTCCCTGCAATTCCCATTCCTCCACTGCCACCACTGTTCTACATCTTTCCGTCCTCCCAGCACCAAAAAAGGCTACACTGCCCTTCATGTGAGAAAAAAAATCATCCTAGCATCTGTAAAAATGGCAAAAGTCGTGTAGGGATGCCCCCCAAAATAATAAGATGTACATTTTAAAAAACATTATAAATTATTAAAATACTTGGTTTGTCCACGGGCAGTAACTTTTTTTGTCCCTTTGTGGTTTATGTTGAATAAATGCTCAAGGAACTCTGATTTATGTAAACCTTAAGAAAAAATCTACACAACTTTTTACAAGAGAAGCCAAAAAGCAAGGACAAGCCATACACGAAATTCCTGCATAAGGTAAATGTCTTTGGGTTATAATAAAATCAAGAACTGCCATCAAGTGAAATTCACCCCCAAATTTACACTGAGTTTTTTGCATCATTTAAGCACAAGTACAGGAGATTCATTCCACCCCTGGAATGTACAACACAACCCCAACAATACTACTCCAAAGAACAGGTAGGGGGTTTGTCAGGATCAGAGAATTGTTATGGTTGGAAAATACCTCCAAGGCCATCACACCCTACCTATCACCCCCATGTTCACTAAAACACATCATGAAGTGCCCACAAGTCTCCACTTACTTTTTGAACACTTCAAGGGATACTGACTCCACCCCTGCGCTGGAGATTTTGTTCCAATGTTTAACTACTCTTCCAGTGAATAATTTTTTCCTGATTTCCAGCCTGAACAACCCCTGGTGCAACTTGAGGCCATTTCCCAATGACGGGAATTTCAGGAAGAAACATTTCCCAGGCTTTGTCTGAACCAGAGAATGAAATCGTTGGAATACCTCTGAAGCTTAATACTGGTTTAAGACTCGTGTTTTTGCAGAGGCTAAAGCACTTCCAAGCCTGGCTCATCTCCACAGTCACGCCTTTTTGGAGCAAGTTGGGAGCCTTCTGTGCATCCCTGCTGGAGCTCCTGGCCAAGGCAGAGGAAGACCCCCCCATTGGAAAACATGGGAATCCAGGGGGGAGCAGGTGAGTTGTTTCAGCTACTTCACATCCTCACAAATAAGCAGGATAAAGCAACACCCAGAAAGTGAAACTACCCTGAAAAATCTGAGGCAACACTATAAACAGTTCAGAGCACTTCTCTAGAGCACAAGAAAATGCAGTAGCAGTATCTGTTTGTTCTTCCCTGGTAAATTTCTCTCCTGTGGAAATCCATAACAAACACTGTTTAAAGAGTTATAGCCCTGAGTAATCTCGATGGCACCCAGCCAGTATCACTGATTCTGTAGGAGGCCTCGTTGGAGACATATTTGGAACTAGTCTTGACTGACACTTATCCTTCTCCCTTCTGCTATAAAAAGAGTGCATTTGCCTGTGTTGTTTTTAAAAGAACTATTCTTGTACATGCTATGGAGGAAAACCCAATGTACACATCATTAACGAGCCACTGAAAATAAGACAGTGGGACTGGAGTATCTACATTTCAAATTTTTCATAAGCCAAAGGGAAACACTAAAGTGGTTTGGTTTATTGGCATGTAGAAAACACCAGAATTTATCACCAACTTTTGACTTGTGTTGTTCTTTCCCAAACAGATGAAAGAAAAAAAACTCACACAGATGTTTTCTAGAGGCAGAGCACAGACCCCCAACTACAGGAGAAGCTGCCTTAGCAGGGTGAAATGTCTGTGGGAGATCTGTGCCTCAGGATTAGGCAGTGAATTGCTCTTCTTCAAAGACTTACCTCTCTAGCCCTGCTTTTCCAGTGCTTCCATCACCAAGTATGCACACAAGGTTGCTCCCTTGTTTGTGAAGCAGAAAAATCAAACATGTCTTGTAGTATTAACTTTGTGATTCTTTTTGTTCTCTATAACAGGAGCATTTTCAGCACCCAGAAAACAGAAAATCTGCCATGAATTAAATGTTTTTAGGCTTAAATTATTTTAAAACTCTCACTTTCTGTAAAACTATTGTAGTAGTTCCTTTTTATGGTATATACAATTATCTTGCACTGTAAGTTCATTGAATGCTTTAATAAACATGGCATTTTGCTAGGCTTTCTCCTTCGGCTTCAGCTCCAGCCCAACTCTAAAATAGCCATTCCTGCACAAAGGGATGTGGAATTTTCAGTCTGGGGGTGCAGGTGCATCAGAGAGCACTGTGGAAATCACAGTGCAGAGAAATTGCTGTTTTGTTCAGGAATCTGTCATGGCTCCAAACCCAATGCTCAGAGGAAGAACTGCCAAGCAGGAGTGGGTAGAGGAGAACGGTGAGTAGGAACTCTGAGCTGGAGTACAAATCCTGGAGTGACATAACCAGGGATGTCAGTGTTTACAGTTTCCTTAAGACAGACACAAAATTTGTCTTCTTGAAGATCACTTTGTATTGCTGTGCTGTAAATAAATTCTTCTTTCCATGACATGATTTTGCTTACTGAATGTGAAAGGACAGGGGTTTCCTTCTGCTCCCCACTACACTGGAGATTTCTCAGCATAACCTCTACTGGAGAGCCATTACCAGTGCTGGAGAACTCAAGAGCAGGAGATCCAAAACAAGGGTGGCAGAGAATAGAGTGCCACATGCATCTCGCTTCGAGAGGAACTCACTGATAAATCAACAGTCTCAAGGGAATTTGCTTTTCCATCTCTGTTGCTACTTTTGGGCCTGAAAATAAAATCATTATAAGGAGACTGGCCTGTCACTGAGAGATTTAGGAACACAGGAGCCAAATTCTTACTCAGAATTCAAACAACAAAAGAAAAGTAATAAAAACCCTAAACAAACATGATTTTACTCCACCTTCTTTCATTCCCCTGGGAATAGCAAATCCATCCCTAAGTTCCCCTCTCTAAGCAGCTGAATCCAGGTTTTTCTTCTCTTACTTGATTCTACTGGCATTTCCATCATTCAAGAGCAGTTAATTTATGGCCCTTGAGTTTCCTTTCTTTCAGAGCCAATCATTTCAGCAGGGAAGGTTCAGCACCAGGTACTGCTGCCAGCACTGCCATTGGTCTGTGCTGACCTTTGGCAAGTTATTTAACCTCCTGATGTCTCCATTTGCTAGCCTGATGAATGGTGATGAAAACCACCTCACAATAATGTACTTTTTAAAAAAAGTTATTAAATACTTGGCAATTACTGGATAAAGATGATTCTTAGCCCTTCAACATTGCTCCATCTCTTAGCAGATATTCAAAGTAGCTTTTGTCCACGTTTGGTGCCCAGCCACTTTTGAAGTGACAAGTTAATTTTTGCAGGAGAACAACACCTTGTACACATCTCAGCTGCCTGTCCTCCTTTCCCAGGCACACAGTCTCTGCTGCACTTATTTCTCAAGCATAGTGAAATACACACAGTCCTTGTTTCTAGGTCAACTAACCATGACAGCTTATTTGAAATGGGAATAAAACAAAAGATAACTGGATTTAATTTTTTAATGTATCAGTGTTTCATTCATTCCTCTTTTTACTTATCATTCACCTTCAAGAATCATCTTTGACTTCACTTGCTCTTGTGTAATGCTCAAATTACCAACAGCTGGTCAAATAGCAGTTTCTAAGCAGTGACCTCAGATTCCTGGAGAGCCACAGAAGACACAGAAATGTGACCTGACCTGCTTAACCCTGTCTGACCTCCCTGGCCATGCAGCCTGACCTGACCTCACTCCTTTTATTCCTCACAACATGCTTTAATAGATTCCACCAGAGGAAAGCAGTGGGGGGAGAAAGAGTCAGTCTGCCTTAATGTCTTATTTCAGAGAAGTGTTTCCTTAGCTAAACATCATAACTCTGAACAATGATTTCCGAATTGCTGGAACATTACCTCCCACCTTGTCACTGCAATCACTTCTTTGCCTGGGATATTCTGGAGTATTCCAGACCCACTGTGCCTTTGCCAGCAGCATCTCAGAGCAAACACAACACATTCCTCAGCAAGGACTTCTTGCTATCACAGAAAACTCGTTCTATTGAAAGAAGTGTTTGGGAATTTTATCCATCAGTCTGATAGACACTGCCACTTCTGCTTGGATTTGTTGGGAGAGGTCAGGGAGGCATCAGTTTGCTGCCATATTATCCCCATCATAACAAAATAATAAATAATCCCAGAGAGTTGCAAGAGCAAACCATCCCTTATACGACAGACTCAGGACTAGCATTGACCAGACTTCTGGATTTCAGCCAGTGATCCTCATCACTTACTCTCTGTTTCCAGAACATGGAGATCCTCCTGTCCTTCTAGGAGACCTGCATTTGCAGGCAGGCTTGGAAACTCAGAGACATAACAGATGTCTCCCTCCCCTTTAAATTTCTGCTTTTCTCTCCACTTACATAATTAATTTGGGCTGAAATCTCTCCGATTCCTTGCTTGCACAGCACACGTTCCAGACTTGCAGCTCTCATAGGCAGTCTGAGCAGCATTACACTGAACGCCCCTGCCAAATTCACTGTGCTCTTGTAACTAAACCCCAGGTCTCTTCTTGTCCCCAGAATATGAAATACCTCTGGTTTTCAATGGAAGTAGTGTAGCATAATAATTTCCACTGAGAGGAAAATGCTGTTTTCCAGAATAATCATTCAAAAGGATTTCTTAATTACTACAGAGAAAGTATTCTGTCATCCTAAGGAGAAAGATCTTTAAAATTAGGTGCACACACAAGGGAAATAAAACCACTGAAATGGAAAGAATCCATGCCAAGGAGATCCTACATACAAAAATTCAGTCACCCAATGAAGTTCTTCCAAAGGGTGGAGAGGAACTCATGAGAATATCAAACATTTAATCTAAGAAAATGGGTTATCCCATGTCACTCTGCTGATCAGGATGATTCTGTAATTTTGGCACCACAAGATGTGTGGGAAGATTTGGCAACATGAAGCTCTACTGCTCTTCAGGCTCAGCTGGCAGCAGCCAGGCCATGTCTGATGTGCAAAATGGATGGAAAATCCCAGTACATGATGACCAGAGACTTCAGCATATCTAGAGGGACAGAGCTGGGCTGAGGGAATCCAGCACCCAACACTACCATCAGCACTGTGGAAACTCCTGTTAATTTTTAAGTGGGCCCCCAAGGGATGTTTGGAAAACAATGCAGCCCTTCCAGCAACTAGAAGTAGACTTCTTTAAAAGAATATGAGAAAGCAAACCAGCTAACCAAAAGATGACCTCCAATGCCCAAGACTTTTACAAAATTTGTCCCAGTAGTCCAGTAATAGAAGTGAAAAAGTCATGGCATTGGGCTGGATATCTGATTTTGAAATTCTCAAAGCCAACAGCATCATGTTTGCCTTGCAACAGTTCTAAGCCCAAGGTAACGAACAAATTCCTATAAGCAGCAAGAGTCTGAACATCTGTTTGACTGCTGAACTTGTGCACTGGGCTTCCCTTTATTTTGTCCACCCATTTGCTTCATATTGGAAATCTTCCAAGACAGCTTGGTTTCTTGTTTGGAAAGCACAGGGCACAGAAATAGTGTCTTACCCCCATCAAGTCTTTTTTTTTTTTTTTTTTTTTTTTTTTTTTTTTCTGTGAAGAAAATCAATTTTAGCCCAGTCAAAACACATATCCAGACCTAAGGAACAAATTCCCACAGACTATCTTTTCCTGAAGTGCCTGTTTTTACTGATCCTTGGGCTGTTGTTCACTCAGAGCCTCCAGACCTTTAGAATCTCCTCACAAGTGCCTGGCTCTTCACATTAAATAGACATAGGCTGAAATTAAAGTTGTACTTCCTGAATCATTTAATAATTTGACCTGAAAACTGTGGAGACAACCTCCCTCCTTAAGAGTACTTCCAAAACTGGCAGCAGAGCACAAATGCATCTTCCTAATCACTCAATCATTTGGGAGAAAATATAGTCTTGTTTGGGGCTGATATGATCCTTGCTCCAAAAGGGCAGGGTTTCCCTCAGATTCCAGGCAGAGCTACTGTGGGACAAGAGGAGGATATGTTTTCCTTCTCCACCACCCATTGTTTACACAAGTGTACACTCAGAGAGGGCTTTACTGCTGCAGTGTAGCCCTTTTTGGATGGGCTGAACAGTTGCTGTATCTCTGTTAACAATTTGATTGGGATATCCCAAGAGATCATCAGTCCAGCTCCTGGCCCTGCACACACACCCCAACAATCCCACCCCATCTCTGAGAGCATTGTCCAAATACTCCTGGATTTCATTCCCTGGGGAGCCTGGGCAGTGCCCAGCACCCTCTGGGGGAAGAATCTTTTCCTGATATCCAACATAAACCTCCCTGACACAGCTCCAGTCTTTCCCTGGGTCCTGTCCCTGAGCAGAGATCAGAGCTGCCCTTGGGAAGAAGTTACAGACTGATTTGAGGTCTCCTCTCAGTCTCCCCTTCTCCAGGATAATGAGAGTCAGGCACTCTGTAACTGCAGAGGGAATCTCAGCAGGCAAAATATAAGAACTTACTGCAGGTTGGAATCTGGCCATCTACCAAATTTCTCATCCCTTGCAGAAAGTGCTAACACACAATGGGAGGTCAGAGTTCCAGCCTTAAGTCTCATTAGAAAAAAATGGCCCTGTCAGCAGCATGGGACCCTGTAACTCAACAGTGACCTGTCTGGTTCCATCAGATGTTTCCCTCTACTGTGGCTTTGCCACCGTAACTCCCACACTGAACAGCACAGACTGCTGGCACCAGCTGAGTTCAGATCTCCCGTTCTGGGCTCCTGTGGCTTTTCCAGCATGGAGGCAAAGGCTTAAACAGCACTGCTGAAGCAGTCAGGCTCAGTGTGTCAGGAGGAATAGGCTGTGCCCAATCCACCCTGCTCAAATCAAATGAATAATTACAGCAAAGGGCTTCAGGCAGTTCACAAAGAACCTGGTGTGTAAGGCTTTGTTCAGAGATGAAATTTCCTCCTTACCAAAGCTCATTAATATCTTTCAAACCTTAAGCAAACAAATTTGCCATTTTTCTCATCATACAGAACCAGTTTTTCTCAGGATGAGGCAATGGTGGCTCAGTTCATACAGAAATGTGGGATTTGTCTTGTTCCAATTCAGGGGTTATCAATGGGGAGAGAGGAGGAGAACACACAGCATTCCATGTTGGCATATCTGGTTTACTTGCTTCATGCCTGTTGTTATTCTGGCACTGCAGATCTCTGGGACTGCCCCCTGAACACATTGAAGGGCAGTGTCCTTGTTGAGCCTGTAAGAGAACCATGGAATGGTTTGGGTGGGATTAGTCCCTAAAGTCCATCTTGTTCCCCACCCTGCCATGGGCAGGAACACTTCCCACTAGACCCAGGCTGCTCCAAACCCCGTCTAACCTGGCCTTGGAGACACTTCCAGGGATGGGGCAACCACAGCTTCTCTAGGCAACCTGTGCCATGGCTTCTCCACCCTCATAGGGAAGCATTCTTTTTCCTAATAGCCAATGTAACCTCACTTTCTGTCACAGGAGAAAGCCATTCCCCTTTGTCCTGGCACTCCAGGCACTTGTCCCAAGTTCTCTCTATGTTTCTTGTTGGCTCCTTCAGTCACTGGAGGGGCACAGTTACGTCACACCAAAGCTTCTCTTCTCTAGCTGAACAATCCCAACTGTCTCAAACTTTCCTTCCAGCAGAGCTGCTCCATCCCTCTGATCGTCCTGGTGCCTCCTCTGGATTTTTTTCCAGCACCTCTAGGTCCTTACTGTGCTGGGCCCCAGGGCTGGAGGCAGCTCTGCAGGTGGGGTCTCATCTGAGGGGGACAAAGGGGCAGAAAGGGAGGCACCAAAGCCACTCAGCAATAACCCCAAAGGCATTGAGCAGAAACTCAGGATATTTCTAGGCACTGCCAGCCATCCAGGAAGATTGTATTGGAGCTGGAACTGTTCCTGACTCACACTGCAGTCTCCAATGGCAGCTAGACCATCCTTCTCCCAGTTTCCCACAAAACACTTACTGTATACTCACAAAATAAATTTTAAAATATGAATAATTAAAAAGCAAAATATGTCTTAGAGTTTATGAGGGGGAACGTTCAGTCACAAAAGGTATGGTTTTAATAATTAATTGTTGCTTTATTTAGCACAAAAGCAAATGTCTTAGATCAGAATTAAAGACTTGTGAATCCCTTGAAATTGGTGATGCAAAAAGTAGGATCTTAGTCACAAAAAGCAAAAGAGGAAGGAGAAAAGAGATCTATAAAAGCCTAAACTGAAGAAAATCAGAAAAAGGCTTATTTAAAAAAAAACACATGAAAATTTTCTTCTCAGTTCCAAAGAATGGATGCAACCCTCATGGGTTTATCCCACTTGCCATGCTCCTGTTTCCATCGCCCTGCTGGAATGCCATTCCCTGGGCAGGCACTGCAAGAACACAAAGCTTTGCCTGCCAGGACCCCCTGAGGTGAGCACAGAGCCCAGGCTGTGCCCACCCTGCTCCTCCCCAGCCCTTCCTCTCCCTCACCCAGCCCTGCCTCCTCACCAAGTTTTGCTGGAAAAAAGCAGCTTTTGGGGCTGGAAGGAGACAAGGCAGCAGAACGTCCCTCACCGCAGGAAGCTGCAGGGAGGAGAATGGGGCAGAGCACACAATAAATAGCATAGAAGGAGGAAGAAAATTCATTTTTCTTGATTACTTTCCAGTACATTAATAAAACCTGCTTATTTCACGTACCCCTGAGAACAGTAACATCTCAGACGTGTTTGCAACCCAGTTACCACAGCTCTGTTAGTGCATGGGACTGAGAAAGAGAAAACGTGTTAAAAAACCCTAATCCTGCTTGCTAGCTCCCTTAACCACTTCACAGGCTAAACTACATGAGTGTAGAGAAGAGAAACAGCAATAGCTACCACTTTGTAGCAATAATTTATATTGTATAACAATTTACAGCATGGCTACAAATTTTCACTGTTTATTTCTGTGTTTTTAGTTTCCAAGACTGATCATGGAAGCAAAACAACCTTTTTGTTTTGAGGATTCCTGCAAACTAATGGAGGAGATGCCTTTTCCACTGCAGTTTATCCAAAACTAAAATGTAAAATATATTCTGCAAGCCCCCCCAAAATCAAAAGGAAAGCTAGAAAATATAAATCCAGGGCTGGATTCTCCCACTCCCGAGCTTCATGTGAAAGGATGCTCAAGCAGAAGTGGATTCACAAAGCAGAATCACAGTCTAACCTAGGGACATCTTTTGCAAACTATGGCTTCACCTAAGCATTCATGGAAATAATTTTATGGTATTTTTGTGTCATTTTCTTCACTTAACTAATCTTCAGAATTTTGAATTGTCTCTTCTCCTACATTTTCAATTATCATGTAGCCATCACTGCACATTGTTTGCTGCACTCTCAAAACCAATTCACGAGAGAATATAGATGGTAATCAAGAGGAAAAAAGTATTGGAAAAACAAAGATATCCCTTAACAGAGGAGAACTGAAGGCCTATAATGATGTTTCTGTCCTAATATTAAGAAAACATAGAATTGCCTGCTTCCTCACTGTTTTGCTGTTTCTCAGAGGAAGCTTTGGGGCTGATGCAAAAGGCAAGTTGCAAATCCAGCTCCAGGAGCACATGACCGAGGTAGGACTGGAATAACAGGGATATCCCAGTTTCAGGCTCAGAGAGAAAAGCAGGAGCTGTATGAGAACTAGAAGTTGGGATTATAAGGGATGAAATCTTTCTGCAGACCTGCATTGCATGCAGGCTTAGGGCTCGAGAAGAGAGAATTCCAGAGCTCCAGAGCAGTGAGGAGAATGAGTTGAGGAGTTTGAATGTGCTGTCTTCCAGGAGTTCACAGTGAGCAGGAGATCCCTAAGCCTTTTCTTTCACTGGTCACCTCGTTTGTGGCAGCTGGAAAAGAAGAGACAGGGACTGGCTGCAAAGGGGAGGAGTTTTCCTTATGAGATAATTCTGCTCATGAGAAATAAATTAGAAACATTTGGAAAATAGGGTGTGTAAGTTATTACTGCCTGAGGGCAGCAGGAAATTATGAGAATAATAGTGTATGCATGTCTTTGGCTTTTATTTACCTTGGCATTCAAAAAGCCATGGGGAGTTGCCAGAGCAACTTCTACACCAATGGTGCAAAAGCTCCATGAATGTTATTTCTCCATCACAGAGACACCCACACCCACACACCCCAAAAAATTGAAACGACAGGGTAATTTTGAGAAGGAATCCTTGAAGTAGAAGCCTCAGGAGGACTTCCCTTTTTTGCTGGAGTAAATAAATGACTTCAAGGAATCCCTTTGGCTGAAAAAATGTTCACTTCTAACCCAATTCTGAAGGCTGCAAGTGCCTTTAGCTGGAGCCTGAGAATGGCCACAGTGCCACAGAAAATCTGCATTATCACACACTGTTAACAAACCTTTTCCAGCAGTAACTTATCGCAGGTGAATCCTATACTGGACACTGAATCCTCAGTAAATGATATTTCAATCAGACATCCCCTCTATCCTCTGCTTTCAGCCATTGATGACCTAAATTTTTCAAAGTCCAAACCAGAAAAGATATTGAAAAAAATGAAAAGGGGGAAAACACAGCAGCAAAGGGCAGGGGCAGAACTGAACTGAGCAGCCCCTGATTTACAGTCCACTGCAGGCACCAAAGGGCCTGGCACCTCCACCTTAAAGGTCACACATGGTTATTAACTTGATTTAGGAACCAAAGGGCTGAAGGGAGACTTGGAACTTGTTTCACTTTTCATTAAATTATTTTGAAAATTTATGGACAAGTAAAACATAATGATTTAGGCAGGAGACCCTTCCCAAACTTAGATTCTTGTACACATTTTACATACTTGGAGATTTTGAGGGTGTTCCTGCAGACTGCTTTTGCAGGACAAAGCCACTCTGCAGAGGAACTTTGGATAGAAAGACAAAAGCAGGGAAAGATATTAAAAATTAAGTGGGACAAAGAAGAAGGCCAAAAGGAAAAACAGGCAACAAAAGTAGTTGCTAGAGATGGAACAGTTTTACATCTAATAATTCAGTGGGGATTGAGGTGGTGCAAGGAAAAGCAAATGCCTTAAGCTGTGGATGGGTTTATGATTGTGGATTGAATATCCAGCAATCCCCAGCGGGTGTTTCCTGCAGTGCCAAAGGATGCTCACAACTGCAGTGCTGCAGCCACTCCAGCATTCCCTGAGCTGTGGGTGAGCACAAAGGACAGACACGCAGAGCAGATGCTTGGGACAAAGAGCCCAGGCTCAGACTCCAAACCTGGAATGCCAGGGAGATGAATTTCATATGCAAGCCTCACTGCACTGTGCTGGATAAGAAGTGTGTGGTGGGGAGGGACACCAGGGCAGTCCAGCAAAGAGGAAGAGAAGAACAAATCCCAAATCCCAGGTCTGCAGTGGCTGTGTGGTGCCAGCACCTCCCAGGAAACCTGCACCAGCTGGATAAAGCTGGGATGGAACTGAAACATTGCAAATTTACAACCAATGGACAAAATCATCTTTCTTTTCATTTGTAAGTGATTACACATAGCAAAGTTATCCTCAGAGTTACATTATTGATTCTAAGAAAAACATTTAGATTCTGGACAGAAAAAGAGACCCAATGTAAAGATCAGCAAGAGTCCAGCGAAAGAGATAAATCAGTTATTGCCAATTTTTTAATTAATTATTCTCATACACAGCAAAGTTCACTTTACTCAGATTCTCTGAATTTTATTTCTCATTTTGTGTTTGACCTTAGGATCTCAACCTAGTTTAGAAAAAATAGCAGTCAGAAAGCAGATGGAGGACATTAATACAAATAAATAACTTGGGGTTTTTTTCATTTGGGTTTTAGTTTTGTTTGTTGCACTGTTGGTTTTTTGTGAATTTTCTCCCGAGCACTCACCATGTGTGGTATTTGGGTTTTTTGTTTTTCTTGTTGCCTACCACAAGAGCAGTTCCACGGGGTTGTTTTGTGCTTTGTTCACTCTCAAGGTCTTGTAATGAATCTGTGTTTTACAATGCATTCTTAAAGCTGTAGTTTCTGTGGCCACACACTGGAACTTTCATTTTGAAAAATTAAAAGTAAATTTCTTAGGTTTTTTTTCTGTTCTGGGTAGTGTAGAGAAAAAGAAAAAAAAAAAACCCACAGAAGAATGTTGAATATTCTAAAATTTTCTTCATGGGAAAGGTGGTCAGAGTGGCACAGCTGCCCACAGCAGTGCTGCAGTTCCCATCTCTGGAGGGATTTACCAGTCCTGTGGATGTGGCACTTGGGCACATGGGTCAGTGGTGGCCTCAGCAGTGCTGGGGAGTGGGTGAGTTGGTGACCTCAGAGGCCTTTTCCAGCCTTGATGATTCCATGACTCTGACATGCCATTGGCTCTTTCCAGGCTGGAGGAACCCAGTGTGACTCCTGTGCTCTCTGAGATAGAAATTACCCTCCTTGCACTGTGCAAAATCAATGAAAATGCTGCAGGGGACCGTGGCCACCAGCTGGGAAGCACTCAGGAGTGCTATTTACTGACAGAAAAGGGACATTTTCCTGCCTCTACCCTGCAACTAAGGAGACATGCAGGACTGTTTTTTTAGCCATGCCTGGGGGAGTGGCAGTGCAAGAAGACAGAGCCTAAAATCAACTGCTGAGCCCTTGGAACCTCCTTGGAACACAAGAGGTATGAATTCACCTGCACAACTCCTGCTAAAAGCAAGGGAGGAAGGAACAGGTCACGTAAAAAATGGACTTGATGCTCATCTCAAATGGCACTTGCACCTTTAAAAGCAATTGCCAAATTATTCCTGTTTAAATCAAGAGAGATCAAGGCTAGGGGCTAAGTGGGCACATCAGCTGGAGAGCTCTGGCTGGCTGAGGGTGGAATTCAGCATCAGCCTTGCAATTTTTTTTCTCTTGCACACATTGCAAAGCTTCTGAGAAGATTTCTGGAAAACACTCATGAAGAGAAGGATTCATTATTTGATTGAGACAATTTTTAGGCTGAAGCAAAAATCCAGTGCTGCCCAGTGGGCTGAGCTGAATGTGATGCACATGGATGCAGTCAAATTCAGATTTCTAAAGCACCATGTCTGGGAAGGCTTTCTATCACTGGCTTTCCTGTTTTACCCTGCACACACTGAGAAAGACCTGTGTTTTACCTTTCAGAGCAGGATTTAGGGATCACAGGTATTACAGAACAGTGAGGGGTACACACTGGCAAGCTGCCACAGACTCCTGCTCTGATCCACCATCCTGTACTCTGTCCTGGAAATCCTGGCACTCATTCACAGGGAAGAGAAGTATAAGATAGGGGAGAAAATGTCAAAACTAATTTTACCCAAATTAACTCTAAGGGAGGACTAGCATTGTACTGTCCTTGTGTTTTCCTCCCTAGCCCTATGTCATCTTGCTTACTCTTAGGGGGGAAAAAGTATTATTTGAATGTGAAAAGCCAGACAGTGGTGAAGAATTTAGTCAAGATTTACAGCAACCAAGATGGTCATAACCCAAACTTCACATTTTTGGGCTTTTTGGGGGTAGCTGATCTTGCAGTATTTCATACATTTTGTATTTCTCACAAAGACCCAGCTCCTGGAATCAAGACATTACTTACCAGTCTTCCCTGTCAACTACAAGATTTTAGAAAGGTCTAGAAAACTGAATCCTAAGGGCTATTCAGAAAGTAAAATCTTGAATACTCTGTTTCAGGGATCTAATTTATTGATCACTTTGAATGGTCTGTAGTCATATAAAAAATGGAGCTGAAGTTTTTCCTCTCCTTTAAAAATCTGGTTTATAAATCAGTCTGAAGGAATGAAACTGCAATGTTCTAGGTTTTTCCTGTAGAAGTGTTAAGCTAAAACACTCATCACATTCCAGAAATTACTCCTGCATGAAGACAGGGTCCATAAAACTCCTTCTCTCTATTTCAATGCACTCTGAGTTCAGATTCTCAGCTGAGAATCTAAAATCACCATAGCTTAGTCAGTAATAATGTATTTTTTTAAAATCAGAGATCTAAGACACAGATAACCCAACTCTGACAAGTCCATCAATACCACTGGGAATGGCGTGGCCAAACATCCCTCCATTAGTGCAGAAAAGGCCATAGAAATTAAGAATCATAATATTCCTGCAAAAACACAACAAGAAGCAATAGCATTAGGAGGTAATAATTTAAACTAGTTCACCATGAAGTTTCTTAGGAATAAGGAGTACAAAAAGCTGGTCTTGAAAACAATGACAGTGTTGCTTTTCTGTGAGAATTCCTTTGTTTCCTCACCCCATCTGAACCACTCCATATGGCAGAGCCCCCTGTCCTCTGACAGGATTCTTCCAGTACTGCTCCAGCCCATAAATCCATTGTGTCCCATCTCTCCCTGCATGTCTGGGCTGCACTAGGCTGTAATCTCTTATCCTTGCCCCCATACTCAGAGTGGTTCTCTTCTCTGTAACCAGCAATCCAATACAGGATCCAAGGGATGCACATTAATGGTTAAAAAGAAACATATAACCTTCTCAAAATACAAACACAACCCTTCTCAAAAGAACCAAACAGTTATGATCTTGCTGGTCATGAAGCAATAGGAAATCAGGGCCAGCCAGAAGGCCCAGAGAGCCTGAATCACCCCAGCTGTTCCCTGACTCCAAGATGAAAGTTTTAAAATCTTTCCCTTTTTAGAACAGTGGCAAAATTGATGGCTCACAGCCAGCAGCAGAGAACAGCAGCCCCACCCCAGAGATGAAAAACAGGAACATTTACCTCCAGCTTCCTTCTTCATAAAACCTTTGTGGGGAAGGGAAAGAATTGAAAATTCAAGTTCCCTGAGGTATCCCTGTCCTTTGAATTGCAGGGAGCACAATCTGCAGGGAATGCATAGGCATGTGGGACATACTAGTGACTCCCACACCACACCATTTACCCCTCCCATTTCTTGATATTAAGTTTTGGCTTTAATTCTTTTCTAGTAAGTGAATTTTCACAATTTTTCAGCTGAGAGTTGTACTCCTGTATGGAGGAAAAGAGGAGTTGACTTCAGCACAGGGATGTGGTATGGAAAGGTGACCAGAAGTTGTTGTATCTGACACTGATACAAAGATGAGGGGCAGGCACACAATGTGAAATACTGGGATGAACTAATGTATTCCATGGGAGTCATTCTTGTTTCTCCTGTTTCTCATCCTTACAGTTAATTCTGACATTTAAACTGCAGCCAGTTTTGGCTATTATCCTGCCAGTAATTCTGTACAATATCAGCACCTCCATGGGTCAACACAAGTACTAAATTCAGCCCTAGAATTCTGCTTTTGACTAGGTTTAACCTGGCTCCGTGCCAGAGCAGCCCAGCTGTATGTTTGGTTTAGGAGGATCTTCAAAACCAATCCTTGGTTTGGGTCTTTACGTCCTGGCTGGAGGTTGTACTACTCCTAAAGCACATTTTGTGTTTAAGTGCCTCCAAAATAAACTGATTCAATGCACTCTAGACTCATCCCAATGCAGGGAAAGCAGAACTGATGAGGGGACGCCCTTCAAAAGTGCACTCTTGCTCCAAATCAAAACACTAATTCAGGTAAAACTCCTTTCAGCTGAAAAGTAATCACAGAGGCAGGGGCTTAGCAAGTGGTGTTTGATAGGGGTTCATTATCATAGCCACAGCCATTCCAGGGAATCCCAGCAGCTCTGTACCTTCTCACATGTTACCATCCTTAATTTCTTGAAGTCCCTTCCAAATCTTTCCCCAAACACAGGAAAGCCTCAGATTACACACAGTGGAAAGAGGGATGGTTTGTGGTAAGCCAATGTCTGAACACACCATATCCCTTCCCTGTTCAACAGAAAGAAGAGGGACTATTTAAGAAAATACTTGGATATGCTCCCCTTGCTATGCATAGGATATGAGGACTCCAAAACATTACAGTCTAGGCTGTGGATGAGAACCATCAGATTTAGAATCTCCATCACATCAAGCATGGATGCAACACCCTAAAATGGCACAGAAGCAGGGATTACCCATTGAAAAGATGACAAGATATGGAGGTGGAGCAGACCTGTAGTTCTTCCTTCATTGCTTCTGGTGGATCAAGGAGTTTTCTCTGCTTCAACAGCATAAATGAACAGAGTTTTCCATGGGCTTCCAATGCAGCAGCAGCCACAGGAATCCTACAGTCAGTACCTTTAGTCCCAAATATGATATGTAACTGTCCCAGGGCAATATAAGGAGTTGACCCCCTTGACCGACACCCAAACCCCAAATCCCACCTCAAAACCCACTCAGCAAAGGTGCCAGGTGCGTGGCAAGGCTGGTACAACTGAATCAGCTTTGCCTCCTCAGCAACTAATTTGCTGGATTTTGGACAAATGTGCATATTTATATTGTACAAGACACTACTGAGAGAGCACAAGGTGAAACCTTTCCTTGGCAAAACCTCCTTTTGAGCTTCTAAACAATTGTCTATGTGAAAAACAGATTTAGGTCTAGCATTTTGCACCATAAAAGAAGAAGGCTAGCATATTAAAATTAAAAATTATTTATCTACAGTATGACATCTGCCCCTACAAGGGGACACTGCCAGCTGGACAACAAACCCTACACAGTTCAGGCTGTCTTAGAAATCTTTGAGGATTCTCTTCTGTGCTGAACATTCTCCCTCCAGCAGCAGCTCTCAAACCACTGAAGGGCAATGCTCTGCTTTAACACTGGCCTTGTTTAAGTGTCTGCACTTGTCAGCCATCCCCCACTTGGATGGAAAGAGATAAGACCCCAGATAAGAGCCTTTCAGGACAACTCCCTTCCCCTCACCCTCTTTCCCTACAGACCTGCCCTCAGCAAAGAACTTCTCAGTATTTCTCCTGTCCAACCCAATCAGACACTCCGAGTTCAATGCTCTCTTTTTATCCTTCCACATGACAGGGAAATGGGGAAAAGAGCTGAGGGGGCAAAGGAATGAGAATCCTTGCTGCTTTTGTGTATAGTTAAAATGAAAGGGAAGAGGGGATTTTCTGCTACTCTATGTTATTTTTATTAAACGACTTCATAAACCTCAGCTTGTTTTCACAGGTGATTTAAGAGCCTCTTTTCACCTATCAGAAACTCACAAATAGTGTAACCTGTTATTTCTGGTGCACCCTAGTATTCCACACAAAATGCTTCTCAGGTCTGAACTCAGTTTCTTCACTGACACTACCCACTGGTGCACCAAAAAAAGATCTCTTTCCTTCAGGGCAGATATTCACTGCTCTACCTTTTTTTTTTTTTTTTCCGTAAGAAGATCCCAAATGTGTTTATTTCATGCATCCTTCAATTCCTGATTAACAGCTAACTACTTTCACTCTGGAATATTAGCCTATGTATTCCTTGCATGTTGTACATCAGGCTGAGACTGTAAATTCCTCCAGGCAGGCATTTGCTTAACCTACGTGTTTGAAAAAAAAAGGAAGATTGGGTCAGACTGATTTTTTTTCAGCTGACAGAGGAGAGCCAGGCAGAAATAAACAAAGAAAATAACCATGAGGGCAAAAAGGGAAAACAAAGAATGGGGAATGAAGTAAGGATGGAAAAATAAAAATAAAAGGATTGCTGGAGAGTGACAATCGAGAGCGAGCTAATATATTTGATGAAAATGCAACATTAGCAAGCACAGTGTGATTTGACAAGTGTGAACAAGCCTCCACCAATGTTAAAAAGCACTACATCTGGCAATGTGTCAATGTTTAAGCAGCACTTTCCTTCTCCTCCCCATGCTGGGATTCTGCATCCTTGATATTCCCTTAGATCCACTTCTAAGCTGCTTAGGTCTACAGGAATACGTTTGTAGAGGTGGATTGGACAGAAAGCAGATATAAATTTGGAGTAATTACAGTCACTATCATTCTCTCTCTCCCCAGGTTACCTCGTTACGAAGGAAAAGATCAGCAAAATATTGTGAAATGCTGATTTGAAATCCAAACATGGGGAATCATTTAAAACAGGAACGTTGGGGTTAACCATATGGCATTTAACCTACCTATCCCCTTGTGCATATTCCTTTTACTCCAGCAAATATATGGCAATGAGATCACTTGTCTTTCGAAATACAGCAACAGTGCTGGGGCACTGAATTCAGCAGCTGCAGAATCTTAACCAGGGCAGGATACATATGTGAAAGGAATTTTAAAATTTCCTCAAACAACTTTCTCTCAGAACCCGTGTTGATATTTTCCTTAAGGAAAACTGGGCTGTGTGTAGATACACATTCAGATTGGATTGTAGGACTTGGCAGTGCATGTTATCAGTGAGCTCATACACCACACGCTTGCTATTTTTACGAATCTAAAACTCCCAGATTTGCTCCCTGTTAACTGTTAGTTTCTAGCAGGTTGATCCCTTGCTGTTCTCAGCAGAGATTGAACATTATTCTATATTTTAACCATACTTAATCACAACATTTTGTTCTTTTTTACCTATAGGTCCACTGAATCCATCATTCCTGCAGGTCTCAGTACAAACTAGAGAGCTCTACATTTAATAACATGAACTACCAAATCTGTCATGAAATTTGATTTTGGAGTTATTATGGAAGCAAAATATAAATCCTCAATACTTCATTCTGCTCATTATACTTAATCAATTTAAAGCAATCAAGCCCACAGCAACACAAACTTCCTGTTACTTGCTCCTGCAAAGCTCATATGGGCAGATTGTTGTTTCTCCTCATATGTTAAAGCATTTGGAAGCTATCAGTCTTTTGGAGGGGGAGAGAATAAAGGAAACTCCCAAGATTTTGCATGTAGGGACAAATTCAGTCCCTGATTAACAGGTGCAAGAGTTGTTGTTTTTGCCAGATTTATTTTTGCTTTTAGCAGGACAGAGCTGAAAAATCATGGATCTAATAAAGCAGATTTATCGTCTAGATAAAAGTAGTTTCTTTATCCTCTGCACTCTGTGTCCCGTGCTGCTAAGGAGCTCTTCAAAATTCTTTTGTTTTTGACAATAAAATGGTTCCCATGGCAAAACCATCTGATGTCACAGAAACAACACACGTGAGGTCATAAATCCTTCAGAAGAAAAAATAAAATCACAAAGGAGGCTCAAAATTCTACATATTTGTGATTTGAGGTTGATATTGACTTCTTTGTTCTGTATAGCTTGGTTTCACTCTCTTGCCCTTCTTTTTTTTCTCCCCTAAATATTTTATTATAGAAAAAAAAAGAAGTGGAAAGATTTGTCCCAGGAATTTCCTGTTGGCTGTTGTTCAGAAAGCAGAGAATACCAGCAATAATGTGAACAATGCAAATTTCTCCTAGGTCTGCCTGGAGCATGATTCCAAGCCCTTCTCGAAGTTGGCTGAGATTTGACAGTGCTTTGGAGAGGTTACTGGGCTCTGTAGCCAGAGGTTTGACAGAAACATTTCAGTCTCTCTCCTGCTCCTTCCCCCTTCTCCAGGCTCCAAGTTACAGGAATCCAACAGTTCATGTTATGGAAATAAACATCCTACTAGTGCATTGTGAGGAATCCCATAAGCAAATGGATTTGCAAGGAAAAAACACAAGCTTGGATGTGAGATATGATGAAACTCGGGCCATGGCCAGTGTAGGGGAGGGGAGCAGATGAGGTGAGACCATCAGCCAAGCAGTGTGTCAGTGGTCAGTTCCAGGAGTTTAAATCCAAGAAAACCTGCAGAAGTCAGTAGTTGGGAAATAATTTACTCGCCATTTTTCCCCGCTCAGTGCTTGTTGTGCTTCCTGAAAGCTCTGTGCCGGAACCACAAGCACACACAGACTTTTCCTCCCTTTCCCTGCCATTTTTCTCTCTCAACTATTCCCTGTTCCTCCCTGCTCTTAAGAATCAGGCTCTGAAGGGGTTTGTGGAGTTTAAGGAATTAGGCAGCTCCGTGAGGATCTGCCTTCAAGACTCAAAAGAAACATCAGCAGATTTTCAGGTCACGTGATGAAGATTTTAAGAGCTGAATTTTTAATGTGTTTATACATTAATGCATATTTAAGAGGACAGATGTGTTTTTCACAGCTTCCATCCAAAGATCTCAAAACATTTTTAAATAGGTTTCTAGTTTAATCTTCACTCTTTCATGAAGTAATGCAAAGGATGTTCTACTAGTGAGGGAGGGATATCCAATCTCCCAAGTAGAGCATGGCAGCAAATATAAACAAACAATACCTTGTTATCAAGTGCAAACATCCAAAACTTAACAGTCGTGCTTAAGTTAGAGACTTTATTAAAAAGAGTATATCTTTAAACTACATTTTTTTTCCCCAGTCTTACCATGCACTGAGTTGCTAGTTCAGACTTTTCCCCAGCTGAGAAAACCAGAAGAGTGCCCTTTATGTAATGAAATAGAGTTCACATATTTGCATTGCTTCAGGAGCTGGGACTTTTTGAAAATACAGCTATCCTGAGACTCCATAAAATCACCAGAGCTGGCAGCCCTGAGTTTCAGACAGGAAGTAATGAATGGTAATGCTTTCACTCAGAACTCCAGGGATAGGTAGAACACAATTACTAAAGTATGAATTTACACCAGTCTGGGCTTAAATATGCTCCCTGAAAAAGAAAAAATCTTTTATTACCAGAAGAGGCCAAAGTTACCAGGTGTGTAATACATCATTATCAAGAAATAGCTCATGCTTCAGTGTCTCCTGGAGCTATGCAGGAGCTACAGGTCAGAACTGGCTTCAGAAATACTTTCTACTCTGCCTTTGCTTCCTGCAATGTTTGGCATTCACCTGTGAAAACACTGACTCAAAGCAGGGCAGCTTAAGAGATAACAGGATCACAGCCCAAACTCTGTGGCTGTTATACTAAAGGGATGGAGTACAGGCATGGAACACAGTCATGGAATATAGGCATGGAATATATCCCTGCTGGAGTGGCCAGTGCAGAAACAACCCCATGGCAGCCCCTGTTGAATTGTTGGAATTTAAATCCAGCGTAACACAGAGTTGTGCCTACAGGTACAATTTTCCTTAACGTTTTTCCTAAACAACCAAACTTCCTCAGGAGGTCACAGTGGATGGTGCTGAAGTGCTTGGCTGTGGATGTCAGAGTGCTTTGTCTGAGGTGTAGAATTCCAGTTGCCCTCCTTCAGATATTGGCAGCTGAGGGTAATTACCAGTGATGACCTAAGAGTGCTATATATACTTAAATCACATACGTGGTTATGGAAACCACCACAAAACTGCTGTATTTTCAAACCCATGATATAAATTTCCAACTATTATATAAAGTGGCTTCCTATTTCACTACTAGGGTGCACTGGCTTCTTTCTATACCATTCCCAGCATAGTTACTATAGTAACTAATGCATTGCAAAAGAGAAGAAGGAGCTAAAATAAAAGGAGAAAGTTTAAAAATTATGAAAACCAAAGACAGATATTCTCTTCACAAAACCTAAAAAAACACTGTAAAGATTGCAGGCACAGTTGTGTGGCCATTTGTTTGGAGCTGCCAGCTCCATTTCACTCAGGGTCTTGTCACTTGATTCACATAAATGTTCAGCCCAACAGTTCTGTGGCCCTGAGCACGGCAGTACCAGACAGTCCTGGACTGCATGAAACAAAGATTTTATTTCCTCCATCAAAGTGCAGAACTGCAAAAATAATTTTCTCCACACTCCAATTAATACTGCAAAGCTTTCAGATCCAGGAACACTTCTATAGCTTGCATCAAATGATCATCTTTAGGAGACACGAGTGTATGAAACCCATGAAGAGTTTAAAATTTCACATTTTCAAGTTTCATGTGCAAAGCAACTGTCTTTGGCTTTAGCAGAGCAGTGTGGGAGTGACAGATCGACACACAAAGTAGCAGAAACTGTTACGTAATAGTACATACTAACGAGAAGAAACCTCGACACAACACAGGGCTCTCTAAAGTCAGGCATTAAAGAAGTTTAAAGCATCACTTTACCTGTGTGCATGTGTATATTCATACAGCGCAGTCTGGTTTTCAACTACCACATGCAAATCTTAATTTTAAAATCATTCTCTCAGCCTCAGATTCACGCTGTTACCATTCCACAGCTACAAAAAGCAAACCAGCTGTGGGACACTAAAACCAAATACAAGAATAGATGTTCAAGAGCTTCAACCTCCTCAACATTCCCTTGCCTAAGGATACTCCTGATAAAGCCTATAGCACACTCTCTCTGTCAGTCAGCAGTTCTCTTTCCTCAACCTCCTCTGATATTGTCTTCTTAACAGCAAAGTCATCATATGGTTGGATGAGTTTGGTTTGTTTTTGTTTGCTTATTTTGGGGTTTTGTTGTTGTTTATGTTTGGGTTTTTGTTTTGGTTTGGTTTGTTGTTTTGTTTTGTTTTGTTTTGCCCAAATATTATCCTGTTCTCTGGAGTCTCCATGACAGGGACAGGAAAAGCCACTCTCCCCATCATGTCATGGAGAATCACTTCAAGGATGCTTTCTGCAACTGACATTTCCCAAACACTTTTGAGAGAATGTGAAAAGCAGTAAAAATGGTTTCCACTAAGTCTCTTGGGGCGGGATAGGTTGAGCCATCAGCTATTCAAAGGCTCTGGCAGCTGCTCCGAAGTTGCATGTCAGCCACACAAGTGAACCCATTTGGCTCCAAAGCAGACAAAGAACACATGGAAAACTTCCAGCACAATCAGTTCAAGAATAAAAACAAAGCAAACCAGTTGGAAATTTTTTTAAGACCTTCTTTCATTTTACAAATATTTTGCAAATCTCAGAAAAACAAGGGAAGCTCAAAAATAAAGGGTTTGCCACTGGTTATTTGGGTTGGCTGCAGGAAATGTGGCAATAAAGCTCAGCTTCAGCCTGCTCTAGGTATCAAACCTCACAGAGAAGAAAAGTGAATAGAATCTCACTGAACTAATGTCTGTACAAATAAACCTGGAACAACTGGGGAGGGAAGAAAGAACTACACAGAAACTTGACTCTCATCCTCTTTGCCTAGAAACTCATGGGAAGATCTCAGAATTTTAGAATGCAAAAACAAAGAAATTGCATTTCCTAATCAACCAAACTACAGCATATAAAGAGCATCTAACAAAGAGTTCTAAGCTTTTCCCAGTGAACTTGAATTGACAAGTTCACCTATATTTCTCATTCCTTTTGATTTTCCTCCTTCCCTCAACACACAGAAAAGATAGCACATATTCTTCAGACAGTCTAATATTTTTTTAATCAAAAGGAAATTAAAGAAGAGGCAATGATGTACATTCCTTCTGGGGAAAGTAGAAGCCTCATTCCTATCCTGTCTTAAAATAGCCTGATTGAACTACAATATTTGCATTACAATTCTGGGTCAGCTGCACCATGGGATTAGGCTGCAGATCAGAGGGTTGTTTAGTTTTTATTTTGAGCCTTGTAGATTTTTCACATTATACCCATTCTCCTGCACATTCCTCCTGATATTGTATATTGATGCAGTTTGGAACAATTTGAGAGATTTACTCCCTGGATATTTGGAGGAAGAAACAAGCCTAGGGCAGTTTTATTCATTGGAAGTGGAAATCTTTGCTGCAGAGTATCAGGTGTCAAAGTAGACAAAAGAGCCTTTGATTATTTTCAAACATTGATTCTGATTCTGATATTCTCTACTTCTGGGTCAAAATGCAGCATTCTTCACTCCAGTACTCTGGATTTCACCTGGACTATATAAAATGAGGACCAAATAATGCTTATGAAGTGTCATCTGGGATAAAACTCTTTCTGTCAAGAACAAGTGAACAAATGTCTACCACAGCTCAGCACAAGTTGTCAAATAATTTCACTTTCTTCACATATTATATGTCAAATTTTTGAACATATTTTTATCCGAACAATCTAAAAACTTATTCACTGGCAGATCTCAGTGGCCAGTTCACAGGTACAGTTGAGGCTGAGGTGTTTGGTTACCCAGCCCAGGTGTTTTCCCATTTCTTTTTAGGCAGCACTGACTCAGCAGTGCCCAGACCTTGGCAAGCCCATCCCTACAGAGCTGCACTTCACACTCTTCTCCCGTCACCTGTGTGTGCAAGGAGCACAGCACTTGTTGATCACAAAGGGGATTTTAAGCATTAATTAAAGCTCTTTAAAACCATTTTCTGAAAGGAGCTGCAGGAATATGAAATATTATCTGCTATGTAGTGAAGTAGTGAACAAATCTTTGAGATTGTAGAGAATCTCTAGTCCATAATCCTGAGCAGTGCAGCAATTAAAATATTCTAGGAATGATATTCAGTCCTAGTCAGTGGCTGTACTTCTATCATATTTCCTAGAAATGTGCTCCTCTGTGCGCTGACTCAGTCAAGAACAAATTTCATCATCTCTTTTTACCTCAAGAAATTACACTCCTTTGTAACATCTTTAATGGCTTTTCCCCAGAGTTTTTCCTTTGGGTTTTATGCTGCATATTCTGGGTTTTCTTTTGCAACTTCATAGCATTTGTGACTTTATGAAACATTTTACATTATCAGGCCATTTCTCTCTTACATTTCTCTACCAAGTTGCACATTAAAAAAACTCTTTTGATTTGCCTTCATGAGTCAAACCTCTAGATATTTCATGCTTTAAGTTGATGCTGATTTTTTCTTGCTTTGTAAAAATCTTTTCTTAGGCTAGAATTCACAGATTATAATGCATACATTTTATGGAGAAAATCACTGGACAGGATCTGACTGGGGCAAGGAACAACCTTTCCAATGAAAAGTTAATGTTCCTAACTGTACCACAGAAAAAGAAGTTTTATTTTCATCAGATAATTTATCCTTATCACACCACTGCAATTTCAAAACGACTTGATGGCAAATCTTCTTGTTCCAAGCAGTGAAAACATTTGGATTTATTTTGATAGAAAAAATCTTTCCCTTTATTAGCATAAGAAATGGCCTAGACATGGCCAATTGGTTGATGAGCTGTAATTACTTTCATGATTGATTAATAATCCAAGTGTTTGTCCTGGTTTTTTTATTCCTTTGTTATCATTCCTGATATACTGATACACAGGAACCTCACTGATTTCTGTACCAGTGTGATCTGTCATGCAAACAGAGGAGTGAAAAATGGCCATCCAGTTTCAATTCTGTAGAAGATGTTTGATTTTCTGTGATAGGAAATTCTGATGAAGTCAGAACATGACACGCATTCCAACATGACACACACCAAATTGGTTAAAAGCTGGCTGACAAGCCTGAAAATTTAACAATTGGGAAAAAAGCTCCCCTTCTCATCCTGCTTGACACAAGTCTCTGCTTTGAGTGTCTCCTGGATACGTAACATATATTCTACAAGAGCAGAAAAGATTGGGTTTTTTAAACTACCTACACATGGACACAAACCAACACTCATTCTCCCACTTCGCCTTGCCTTGCTCTTTGTCTCTCCTGCTTTCACACACACAGCTCAGACCTGAGATGGAAAAGCCCCAGTTACCTCCTCAGCAGAAAACAGGAACAGCATTTCATGTATATTAATGAAGATGCATTAAACATCTTTCTCTGTGACTGAGCAAAACAGTGCTTGAAACCCAGAAGTTATTGAGAGGAGAGAAAGACAGCAATATAGAAACAAACACAACAGTCTGAACATGCCAAGGGCAAAGCACAGATTTCCACCTCCTTCCTGGGAGCATCTGTAATGGAGAGAGCACATCCCAAGTCTCATCAGGTTCTAGTGCTCGCTCAGAATACAACACTCCTGAGTACTTTTTTATGGCTTAATTTTGTTTAATGTTATTGTTGCTAATATCCACTTAGAAGCACAGAATTAAAATGGGTTTTGTTACTACTACCACCATATTTTTCTGTTTGGTAGGCTGATTATTTAGCCTTCCTTCCTAAAGGGACCTGAAAGGAATATGATGTTCAGTGTTTTTGTGACCCAGGTTTTTCCCTGGGTGCCTCCATCCCACATTGCCCAGGGATGCTCAGTGTCACACTCCCTCTGCTGGCTTTCAGGCACTGGAGCAAAGAGACTGTTTTGGTTAGGTCCTACAAGCCCCAAATGTGTTCATTACTAATTTTATACAAAAACAATAGTAGAATTTAAAGGAAATTCAGACCTTTCAGTCTTCCTTCCAAGAGACCCTTCAGGAGGTCCCACCAGCTGCAGAGACAACCCAAGTCCAGCAGCCTAACAGGCAACCTCAATTGCCAGTCCCAGATTAGATGGTTTAGAGTCCTATATGACCAGATTTTCCCAAAAAAGTACATTTGACATGGCTATCAGTCACTCCATGAAAAACTTTTGGAGAAAATCAGCAAGCCATCATTTTAAAGAGATAATATGAAAGACGGATGATAAACCAATAATATGCAGAGGGAAGAGCCCAATTAATCCCCTGGATAGCTAGGGGAGCTCAAATTGAAAGATTCAGTCCTACATGCCTATAAAAATATGTTGCCAACACCAAACATGATTCCTGGTGATAATACAACCCTCTTTGCCCATCAGACATGGCTCTTTTCTGTAATAGTTGTGGAATTAGTGCACAAGAGCCAAGGATACTCTCTACCATTTTGTAGCATTATGCAAGAACCACTTCACTATCTGCATCTCAAACACAAAGGTCTTTTTCAACCTCCCCGCTGGCCCTTCTGCTCTTCCATCAGCACAGTTAACACAACTGACAAGTTTATCTGTTTTAACTGTGCTCTCCCTAGCACAGCAATAATTCCTGACAAATATCTCTGCTTTCAAACAAGCTGGACTCCGGGTTTGCTGCAAAATCGTGTCTGGAGCAATTAAAGGATCCTGTACTCACCTGGAATCTCTTTTCCAAGAGTCTAGGTTGATTTCAGCTACTCTTCATGATCCTCCTCAGAACTGCTGTCTCAAACAGCAAGACCAATTCCACCCAGTCTGAGGAGGATTCTCCCCAATTCCTCTTCCCTGCACAGGAGCCCGGGAATCTGCTGACAGGATTGTGCAGGAACCAGCAACCTTCCATCTCACCTTCCATTAAGACCCTCCTAATATTCTGAAGAGGCCAACAACTCATTTCTGAATTTGTTAGATCAGTATCTCAACACTAAAATTGATTCCTTCTCTGTTTACATCAGCCTTTTATGTACTCTAAGACTAATATCAGGTCTCTTGAATAGTTGGGTAAAAATTATATTTCTGCTTTTGCTTCAGAAAAAGGACCAACAGTATTTGCAGTCTCCCCCAAACTACTGAGCTATAAATGTGAACATTCAGATAACTTCTTTTCGTTGCACTCCAGACACACTCCACCAGTTCAAGACCATCAAGATCTCTCAAAATCTTACTTGTCAGATTGGACCCCAGGAGGCCTTACTGGGAAAGAAGAAGGAATTGTCACCTCTCAGGCCTGAGTACTAAATTCACCATTGTACTTTGCCAAGCTTGATTTCAGTGGAACCAAATATGTTTCTGATATTGTAACTTCCATCTCTGCTGTTCCAGCTGTTCCCTCAGCTGGTGCCAAAGTGTAAGCTAGCTGAAGACTTTGTGGTGTCTGGGACAGAGGCTTTATATTCTTCAAAATTCTGTATTTTGCTGCAACTAAATTGAACATGTGTGAATTGACAGATCCTCCATCTTCTTTGGGGTGGAAAAGATCACCAACTCAACCACAGTACAGTGCAAAGCCCACAGGGAAATAAAACATGGACAGCTGGGAAACATTTCCTCAGATCCAAGCTCCATTTTATTCATTCCAATCAGTGTACGTTGCATCTTTGTCCCAACAGAAATAACTCTAATGAAGAAACTGTTTCAGTTAATAATTCTGCTTTTTCAATACTGTATTTACGCTGAAGACTCAAAGATACCACATGAATGAGAAATGACAAACAGGACTGCAGTGATTGATAGCAGGTCTGTAACACAACTTCAGCAGAAAAGACAGGAAAATGTGTGAGGACCAAATCAGTGTCTCAAGAAAAGTCCAAATGCACATTTTCAGCCTGGCCACTCTGTTCTAGTACTTAAGTCATGTGAACTAATGCTCTCCATGTGAATTCTTCTGAACTCCAGAATTGTTGAACTAGACACCTAATCTTCTTAGAACCACACCCAAGAAATAAAGGGTTAACATTTAAAGGTCTAGGGTTTAACTAAGTTATCAGGAGAACCCTGGTATTCCCAGTTTGACAGACGATTGCGGGCAGGAATTATGTCCTGCAATCTGCCCAAAATAAAACAAAAATAAGGGCAATGCTGGTGTAGTAAGCCCAGCATTGTTTGCCCGCAGTGATCCTTGAACACGGGGCATGTGAGTGCGGGGAGGGCCGGCGCTCTCCGTGTAGTGCATTAGTGCTCCATCACCTCTGCCAAAGTGAGCCATTACTTACTCAAAGTGCTCTCCTGATGGGCCTCTTCTGGGACAGCCAACCCAGTGCTTTCAGAAGGGGAGTTTGGAGGATTCTTCCATTTTTGTTGGGCAGTCCCCTGGGTTTCCAAACCTCATGCATTATGGATAGGATCTTAATGGAGCCTGGCTGCCTAAGCGCTGCTTGCTGAGCCTTTCATATCAAGACAGTCACTGCTGCTCTGAGCTTTCTGCTTCTCCTTCCATCTTAGGCAAACACAGATTTTATATCTGTTCTGTCTCTGTGAACCCCATTTAAACCCAATTCTGCTTATTACCAACAGCTTTCTTTCAGCTCCTTTCCCTCTAAGGATTCTCCCAGGTTCAGGACAAATCAATCTGCCACGACCTGGCCTGTCGCCATCTCTGGCTGCTTGGACTGGTCCCCCAGTTTGCACTGGGAGAACACCTCCAGCTCACTATCACCTCCATGGCACTGCGCAACCTGCTACTGTTTTGTCCCTCTGTGCCCAGCCTGATCAAAAATGACAGTTCTTGGACATAAATGCACTCAAATTACATCTCTCTCCTGTAACACAACACCACAATATTCTCTGTAGCACTTGCCATAGGCTGTAGCTCTATTAATGGTCTCTCATTGGCAAATGCACCAGTGATCTGACTTCAGGCAGAAAGGAACTTGCTTATGAAATATTTGTCAGTATCAATAGACAATTAATATCCAATAACCTCTTAATAAAGAGTCTCTGATTATAATGCAACTTTGTAGCTATGTCCTGATCTTCTTCAGCTAAGAAACTTGGCATGTTTTATGAAGACTGTGAAACCTCACCATTGTTAGATATAGAGGACTGTGAATGGGTTCATATTTTCTTTTACAGAAAAGAAAGGAGTAAAAGAGAAATATTTTGCTTCCACACTAAAAATTTCTGTTTCCTGTGAAAAGAAAAACTTCAAGAAGGTGCAGTGAGTCTCCTCTTCTAATCTTTTCCTAGTGAGGATTACAGCTGTTAGAGGCAGAAATCTATTGTTTTGAATACTGTGTCAGAGTAGCTCAATAATAGGCAATGAAATTGTCCCCCTTCCACAAGCAGAGCATCTGCTGCCTTCTTCTTGATGGTTACCCGTGCCTGGGCTTTCCCACAAGTGCATATGAACATTCTTTTACTGCAGACAGTAAAATTGTTTTACAAACAGTTGGAGACAGGAGGTACTCCAGATCTGGAGGAAATTCTACAATTAAAATCTTGGAAACACAGCAGTTTGGGGAATCCTTGAACTCCTGTCCATCGATGCTGAGGCTATTTCCAGAGACAATGAGGACTGAGGCAGACATGAGCACTCCTCCGCCCAAAGAGCTCCATTGGGGAAAGGCTGATTCCATGTTGGAGCTGGAGGAACCAGGGGCTTTGTGCAATGATCTCAGCTGGGTGTGGGTTTGCTGACATAATACCTGCTGATGGATAGAGTTTATTTGTAATATTCTTTGTCTTTTTTCTCCTAAGGAGTTCTCCCCTGAAGGTTTCTACATGGAGGGAATTCCCTTTTAATCATCCCCATGTAACACCGGTAGAAACATTTCAGTCTGTTAAACAGAAAAGACATCCAGTCTTCCCTGAGCTGCTCTGCCTTTACTGTCTGGAATCTATCCACAAAGAAAGAACAAAGTCAGACTAAAGTCACCAAAAACCTACAATAGAGATATAGGAAGTAATTAAAACTTATTTTGTAGTTAGAAATGGTGAATTCATTGGAGCAAGAATAGGTCTGGCTGTTTTGAGAACTGTAGCAGGTCCTTGTTGAGCTTTATAACTGACTAGCACATACAGACAAGAGCTGGCAATAAATATAATGGTATTTTATAAAATGTGTCTATAAAATGGTAGCAAGATAAACTGTAAAAACAGACAATAAATCATGTTTTTCACTCAACCCTGGCTACATCACCTGTGTTTTGTATATAACTCTTCTCTCCAAGGATCCATTCAATCCTGGCCACATCACTTGTGTTCTGTATGTAACTCTTCTGTCCAGGGATTTGTCCTATTCTAGACTCCAGGAGCAGTTGAAAAGACAGTTGTTATTTAAAATATAGAATGGGGAAAATGGACATGGCCTGGTTTCCATTGATTTCTCTTCCTCTAGTTAAACAGGCCCAAAGTGCAAGATGGATAATAGTCCTTTTTGCATTAATGTTAAGATGAAAGGTCTATAACTTTAATCCTCAAGAACTGGATCTGGATTCCATAACCCACCTGTCCCAATGCTGACAAGTCCAGGGAAAGGTGTAATTCCTGAGAAAGGAGACATACAGCAATCCCAAGGCCTTTCCTTTCAGCCATAGATTCCAACTAACCCAAACTTCCTGCTCATACAACGATGGAGACACGTGGGGCCCTGGCTTTTCCCATAGGTGAGCAACAAAATTTGAGTTTAACTGTGGCTACAGCCTCTGGGCATCAAAAGAGTTCATGTGAGTTCAAAAGAAGGTAGGAAGCTGTATTTACTTTGGGGAAATCCTGAGTAAAAATAACATATTTGTGTGCTCCTGATACACGCACAGTGAGCTTAACAGATCGGAGGGGTGCAAGATCTTCCTTTGTATCTTGCTTGCAGCAGTACTCCCTGTTCTGAATCTGCTGCTGAACTACTCAAACTACAGTTTGAGTTGAATACCACCCAAAAAATATAATTTTGGAGGGGGAAAAAAGAAGACATACTCAAGATGACACACATATACTGGTTGTCTTAAGATGATGGCATAATACACCATTTACTCCTTAACTTAGGCAAGGTCAAATACAAGATTCCTTGGAGTAACAGAATTTTTCTTTCTCATTTCCCTTCACTGGCCACCACTGTTCCTTCCTTAAAGCTTTCAGCACTTAAAGAGCTCATATCCTCAAGGATAAGTATGACACAGACTTACTGCTGTAATAATATTACTCCCCAGCTGAATGTTTTTACACAGGAATAAGTATATCCATATGGTGAGATAAGCTGGAATGGATGGAGCACTGGAATTGCACGACAGGTCAGTCAGTAGAAGTTTCTCTGTGAACAAGGCCAGGAGGATTGGATCCATCAAAACCAGGTAACTCACTCTTCTCTCCAGATCCAGTAGCAAAGGGAGCCTTCCAGTGTTGCCTACTTTTAAAATCATTATGAGTATAATTGTGTAATCTTTTGTCCAGAGAGCTGTGGCTGTCTGTGGATCTCTGGAAGTATCCAAGGCCAGGTTGGATGGGACTTGGAGGAACCTGGGAAAGTGGAAGGTGCTCCTGCCCATGGAAACCAGATTACCTTTAAGTTTCTTTCCAACCCAAACCATCCCATAATTCTGTTATGTCCTCCTGGTCTACACTCCCTATGATCTTTAACAGCACAGAGTCAATCCATTTCTGATAAACTCCAAATCACTGGCTTCCAGATCTGATGAATTTTTAAATGGCATTCTGATGATCAGACACAAAGCCACTTTGGAAAGCATGTAAATTAAGATGCATTCAAACAGTTCTGTGTGTTTTTATTCCCTGGCAATGTAGGCAGGTGATACTGGAATGAAGGGACTGATAGAAGAGCTGGACAGTACAATTTTCCCTGCCTTGGGAAGTTCTATGGGCTCAAAAAACAATCAGTAAAGTCAAGTAGATGGGTAAAAACAAGAACCAAAGCAAAAAGAGGGAAAAAAATATGTTCCTTGAGCAACACTCACACATTTCCAAGGTCGCATTGCAAACCAGGACAGTGAGTTTCTTGCAGAAGAAGATGAATTATACAACAGTGAGCCATATCACTGCACACACAAAGCTGCAGTAAATGAATTGACTGATGAGTAAATCAGAGATCAAGAGCTACTGAACACTGCCCATGAACTCCTGCTGCTCTATCCTTCCTACGGACACACGGAGGACATAATATTGTTTGGAGTGGTCAGAACCAAACCTTATCTATCACATGTGAACATCACAGTTCCTTTATAGCAAAGTGCCAGTGCAGATTCCTTTTTTAGCCCAACAGTGAAGGGCCTCTGCTTTTGGATCAGAACAGTTCAAATTCTATCTCCGGTTAACCACAAAGCCCCGAGTGACTCTAAGATGCAGTAGTGACATCTCTACACAGCTTCAGAGGCCACAGATTTTTTTCCATATTCTAATTAGTATATCTCATTACAATGAAGAAAAATAACTTTTTTTTTTTTGAGTCACAGATACAAAAGGAGGATCTTGTGGTAAAAGTAAAAGGATTCACAGAATCCAGAGGCCTACAATTTTTTCTCATTCCAGCTCTGTTGCAGACTTCTAGCACAATAATATTCCCTTTCTTCCAGTGAGTGTTGGAAAACCTAGCAAATCTGTGCTCATGAGCATTTTGAGGTCCTAATTTAAATGCCTTGCACTGTTACAAAATACATAAAGTAGCTAACAAGAAAAATTTTTATTATCACAGACTAGAAAGTTTGGAACGAGGAGACACTAAATTGATTCTGTAGGGCTGATTTTTTGTGTAAACTTTATTTTTAGAACATTGAGCAATTAGCAGATACTATATGGTGTTTGATTTTCCAAAAATGTAATCCTCTATTAAATCATGGTTATTTGGAAGAAGTCTGCAGAAGGTAATGTTCAATTCATGCAGTTCTGGTAACCTCCCAGCCTCTCTAAGACATCAAAACAGCCTGTAAATCACAACCCTTGGTTCAGCCAAGGTTTTACCAACCACATCATCATGGTGTTTACAACCCAGCGCCACATCCTTCTAATGTATTGATGCTTAAATTTAACCCAGAAATTAACTGCTTATTTAAACTGACAGGAAGCTGTGATTCTTTAACAACATTCCAAGCTGCAGCATCTTCTTTGGAAACCTGGGTTTCATGTGAATACTTGACCACAGCTTGCATGATAAGGCATGCATGCCTGTGTCCAAAACTATGCACTGTGGGTGTGGTATCAGGAACGAGGTCAAGGGACATGTCCCTTCCAGCCTGGATACCAGCTGGGAAGAGCTCCCAGGTGTAGGAGAGCTTACCTGGAGAGACACAGCAGAGTTCTTTGGAAAGGCTTTTCCGTACTACGTTACTCTGGAAGTCACTGATGGACTGTCAAGAAGGTAATGAGATTTACTCAGAGTTTTTAAAGGGGCAGAACATCACAGGGTGTGAATCTTCCACTGAACCTCTAGAGGCAGAATCCAAATTACTGTGAGAAAACCAGGTGATGCTTTGTGGAACATAAGCAAATTAATTCAAAGGATGCTCCATGACCACTCCTATCAAACACACTATGTGTAATAAAGGAGTTCTGCAGAACTATGACCCACCAGCTGCAAACAGAGGTGTTTCCCTGTTCCAAAAATTCAGCCTCTTTGTGCTGCAGTAGGGGATCTCCAAAGGGTGAGTCACCCTCAGTGGGTCACCACTTCTGGCCTAAGGAACTTAAGAACTGGCCTAACTTGTCCTTCTCAGCAACAGATGTACCACCAGCACTCTGGGGGTTCATCCCTGTTCACTTTGCAGTTATCCCTCCCCAAACAGAGCTCACACTAGTGTTCTGCAAAGCACAGTTAACTGCAAAGTGAGGGAGTTATGGCAGTGACACCAGAGCCCTGGAACCGGCAGAAACAAAAAGCAGAAACGGCTCCCCTGCCTCCTGAGCTTCAGCAGGGCCTGAAAAGAGCAAAGGCAGAATTGCTTTGCTTATGGCCAAAAACAAATTCTGTGAGGAAGGGGCTGGAAGGCATTTTAGATTTCATGTTAAAGAAACAAAGCACAAATTGACTTTTTATAAAGGTCAAAAGAAATATTGGGTATCTTAAGGCTGCAGAGAATTTCTACTCTCTGCTTAGGTCTGTTTACATTTATTTAAAAAAGGAGAAAAGTATTGTCATGTCCAACTTAACAGATGATCTGGCTGGGACAAAGGAAAGGAAAAAAAAAGAGAGAAGGACTGCATTTGCAACAAGGTCTGGAATTTTAAATAATACTGTTTCTAGTAATGTTCCTCGATGGAAGCTATTATGTTGTCCTTTCACAAACCATTAAGACAGGAATAAAATCAGTTCAGTTTGTACATAACCTGAAGGTTCCAGCATTTGCCACATGCTTGTGAATTAGTGGGTTATGTGCTGAAACAGGTATTTAGGATAAATAATTCATCCTCTAGGCTAAAAATACATAATGTAACAAATAATACCCATACTGAAAATTATATTTTGCATTCCTTTCACATGGACTAAACTGTGTCCCATGTGAACTGACTACACAGCTTTGCAGCAATTAAAAAAAAAAAAAAAAGAAAGAAAAAAAATCCTGATTCTGATGTTTTCACCTGAACAAATTTTAATCATTGTGTATCAGGTGACTTTGATCCTACAGTGTGCTTTGTTCATGCCACTGCCAGATTCCTTGCTGGCTCAGTGCTCTGTGGTTCACCTCCTACATGGGAGATGAACATTAAGCCCAAGGACATCACAGTCTCAGGAGGGGAGGGGAAGGGAAGGGAAGGGAAGGGAAGGGAAGGGAAGGAAGGGAAGGGAAGGGAAGGGAAGGGAAGGGAAGGGAAGGGAAGGGAAGGGAAGGGAAGGGAAGGGAAGGGAAGGGAAGGAAGGGAAGGGAAGGGAAGGGAAGGGAAGGGAAGGGAAGGGAAGGGAAGGGAAGGGAAGGGAAGGGAAGGGAAGGGAAGGAAGGGAAGGGAAGGAAGGGAAGGGAAGGGAAGGGAAGGGAAGGAAGGGAAGGAAGGGAAGGGAAGGGAAGGGAAGGGAAGGGAAGGGAAGGGAAGGGAAGGGAAGGGAAGGGAAGGGAAGGGAAGGGAAGGGAAGGGAAGGGAAGGGAAGGGAAGGGAAGGGAAGGGAAGGGAAGGGAAGGGAAGGGAAGGGAAGGGGGCAGCGCTGGGGCAAGAGCAGCAGCACTAATGGAAACAACAAAAATTGGCATGATTGAAACATACAAACAAAAAAAGCCTGTGCTGCCTCCTTCCCTGCAGCCTCTCAGTCCTTCCTGGTTGCTGCCACAGATACTGGGAATTTGGTGTGTTCGCTGGGAAGATTACTCCCTGCCCAGAGATCACAACCAGGTTTCACACAGGGCTGAACAAGCTCTTCAGAATAGGAGTTCATCTCCCTCCATCTGCACAAACCCTCCTTCCAGTCCCCTTTAAATTCCCTACTCAGGGAACCCAGCGTTGTTGGGTCTTTAATCTCCTCCTCACAGTTTCACATCCAAACCTTGGCTTCAATCTTTGGATACATTTCCTGTCTTTCCTGCCTTTTTTTTTTTTTTTTTTTTTTTTTTTTTTTTTTTTTTAAATACTCTTTTGAAGCCAAGTTGCTGAGTGAATCGTAAAGGGGGAGAATTCCAAGAGCCTTAGTTTCTCTGCTGTTCCCAGGGCCGGTCTGGGCCAAAATAAACCCCTGCTGTGCCAGCAGCAGTTACTTACAGTCAAAGCTAGGCAGCACAGCCCTGCAGCTTCCCAGTCCGAGCCATCTCCCATTTCCCTTCAGAGATAAAGCCTCCACTGAGATTTTTCACTTCTCCAACTGCATCCCTCCCCATGTTTTCCTTGAGTCACAGAATAACCATCAGAAAATAAAATGGTGAGAGGGTAAATATTCCGCTTTGCATCCAGGGAGTCTCTGCCCAGAACATATCCTGCTTTGCTACAAAGCTTTTCCATTCCCACCCTCATTTCTCCTTCTTGGGAAAGGGTTTGTTCCCAGTTTCAGAAACCAGTGGTTTGCACTGTGCCTTCCCCTCTACCACTTCTGTTCTCATAGAAAACTTGGATGCCTCAATCAAATTCCTGAGAAAGAATTCAAGGAACAAATGGCCACCACTCCACTGACTGCAGGATTTCGGTCAGACAGGACTGAAATTTGACATCTGGGTAGAGCAGTCTCAGTAGGAGATACATCCACAGTCAGATATTTCAGAAAAAGAATGGAATTATTTTTACCCTCTGGAACAAAGCTTAATCTTGAAGTCTCAGGCACATCATGGAATTTGTTTCAACCACTATTTGATCAACTAAAAGTTAGTACATCTTTGAAGATTTTTATAATAATTTTAAGAACTTTCACCATGTTTACTTCATTGTACTACTCAATTCAGGTAAATTTGCACCAGCTGTGTTCACATCCATTTCACACAACCATTTCCATCACAAATGCTGGTGACTATCATGCTTGCAGAGAATGAATTTTGATTGTTTAGGGGCGAAGGTCTATAGAGGAACTGTCTGAGCAATTTGATCAAGCAGCAAATATAAACAATACTGTGGCAATTAAAGTTTGGGTGATTGTCTTAATGCCATAAAACTGTCCATAAGCAAGTCTGAGAGATAAAATTTCCCAAACTTGGGAAAAAGTTGCTATCATTCATACTGCAAAGACAACAAGTAACACATAAAAACCCTGGGTATATTAAAATGGCAAATTATTCCCACAGTTCTTTAGTCAGCTAGAGTACAGAGGATGGAAATTAGAGCATGGAGTTTCTCAAGAGGCATGCCTGCAAATATTCTGGACAATACCTCTGTCCTTCTAGCCAGAGAAACCATTTCCCTATTTTTTTTCCCAACATGTCTTTTTTTTCAACACTCCTGTCCAAGAGTAATCATTTTCTCCCTGGAAAGGCTGGTCTGAGAAACAAAAGACCTGAGCTGCTCTAGACTGCTGTCCCCCTTAGGAGAGAACTGTCATTCCAATCACTTGGATTCTGAAACAGCACCACTGTGCATCACAGGCCTTCACATCCCTCAGGAATCAAGGCATGCATTTTCTCCTGGTTGCAGTCCCCTCTCACTTCCACTGTGGCCCTTTTTTCTACTCTATCCCTTCTGCATTTCTGTGTGAAACCGACTTCCCATTTTCCTTGCTCATGTTCCAGCTCTCTCCCTCTCTTCCTGTGTCTCACTGTGGTGCTGGAACATGCAGCAGGAATATGATGGATGATCACCTGTCACAGCTTGTTTATTATAATTCAGACAATCAATTACACATCCCTAATGCCGCTTGTCCCGCTGGAAATTTACATGCTCGGCACAGACCAATGTGAAAATGGAATCTCATTTGCCAAATGTCTTTCCATGGGTACAGCACGATGATTACAGCCTGGTTTTTTCAACAGTTGTGTGTGTCTGACAATGTCATCACTTACTGCTTGCCACGGGTCACATTGCTCCAAGGCATTATTTATTGTGCTGTGCAGACTCGGCCTTCCAGAGGACAAAGATGCTGTTAAAGCCATAGGCTCAAGGCAAGGTGGATCACACAGCAGGGACAGCCCTGGCAGTTGCCTTTGTTCCCACTGGTGGGAATCCTTGTACCCTCTCCACCTTTTTTCTTTCAAGGGTGACTTATACTAAAGGGCTGGGGAGCTCCTGCACAGACAGACAGGGTTTTTAAGGGAAAGTGCTGCTCCTGCAGTTAAATAATCCCAGGACAGCCAGTGATTTAATGAGTAGCAAAGAATTGTGCAAAAATGAGACAAGGGGGAAAGCAAAAAGGGCTCCTGAGTGCTTGGCTAGTAGTAGGTGCTGAAGACACTGAACCCACAAAAGGGTTAGGTGCATTTTACTGATAGAGTAGTTCTTTCCTCTAGATAGATTGGATGTGGAAGATAAGATCCTACAGCAAAGAGGATGTTGAGTATGGACTGAGCAGTCCATCCAGGGCTTCAGTTTGAAAATTGGATTTGATTTGAAGTAGCCAGAACTTCAGGAAGAGAAGGGAGGATATGTAAGAGTGGAGGAAGTTTCTTCTCCCTTCGCAGGGGAGAAAGGCAGGGAAAGGGAGTTATCTTTCCTCACTAGGAACCAAATTTCTAGCAGCTTCCTGTTAACTGGAAAGAAGGAACAGGACTAGCCCCATCAAACCATGCTGCTGACTTAGGCTTGCTGTTTTCTCACACACCAGTCAGCTGCTTCCCTCCACCTCTTTCTGCACAACCCAGCCAGACTGGTTTGGGATTTGTACCTACACTGACTGTGCTCTAAAGCACCCACAAAACGAGTCATTCCTGGAAGACTGTGGAGTGGAGGATGGTGACTAAATGTAACCAGACTGATTTTTCTCATTGCCAGTCTCAGTTGTGGAGCTGGTTGAACACATTCAATATAGCCAGCTTAACCACTTCACTTAGTTAAAATTATTTTAAAATGTTCAACATCTAAATGGTTAATCTAAAGGTCTGTGAGAACAAAAACATTAGCATAACCTGCAGAAAAACCATGATATTTATTACACATAAGAGAAAAACCTAGATTAAATAACAGGCTTTCAATCCTTCAATAAACAGGTCTGACCTTGAAGAGCGATGGCTGTTCACAGTAGTTATTTTATCAAGGTGGAGGGCAGGCAGTGAAATGGTGTAGTGCTGATAGCACTTTTTAGGATCTTATGAGCCACCTACAAATGTTTTGTCAGTCCTGTGTGCACAGGAGGGCAAAGGAGAGGCCCTTAATTCTCCCTCAGAAAACAAGGGCAAAAGACAGTATTTAGTTCTCAGAAAAGGGTTATGTTCCCTGTGTGAACAGAGGCATGGGATGGAGCTGCCTGTGACGCCAGAGGACTGGGCAGATGAAGTGGGAAGGCTCTGAAGCGTTCCTTCATAATGACACTATTCATATGTCAATGGGACAGGGTTCAACAAGTCTATGTGGAGCAGATCATGTTGGTTATTTATTCATATGTTAAAATCTCAGTTTCAGCAGCCCTGTGAGAACTAATATTGGTTGCAAAGCCTACTGAGTCAACCCAAATAATGGCAAAGTGTCACTCTCTCTGCATACACATATATATATTACACACACATAAGCTCACTCACATGTATGGATGGACTAAGGTGGTTTTGCTTTTAAAGAACCTGTTTTTCAGCAGATCAGCACAGTCAGTACTGAGGCTACATCTACTTTCACAAATGACACAAGAGCATGTGAAAGGGCTCAAATCCTCCTTACATAGCAAAAGGCTTCCTGTGCTGCTGCGAGTTCTGTATGAGTTGGCATTAAAAAGTCTGTTGAGGGGGCAGGGAGGAAATGGAGCAATCAAGTGTGTAAGGAGTCACTGCTGTCCATGGAGGCAGATTTTGAAGCTGGCTGAAGTGAGTCATATTGAAGCCTCAAACTTGTTTCTTTCTGCTTTTTTTCTTTTTTCATTTTTCTTTTTTCCCTAGTACTGTCTTCAGAAAGATGCCTTAGTTACAATTTAGAAAAGAAGTAAACAAGTATTAGATCTTGTTGCTATGAAATCCTAATTGTGCCAGGCAGACAGCCTGAAAGAAGGAAGGCCTCCTCTGATGCCTTGTGCGGGGGGTGCAGCTGTGCTGAAGCTTTCTGAGGGAGGGCTGTGTCATCACCACTACCTGACCAGGTGTAAGGCTGTGAGGAGCAGAGAGGAGCAAAGCAGTGTGACCTTTGTGCAAGGCTTTGTGGAGCAAGATCTCCAGATGGACTCTGTACAACAAGGTATGTTCTAATGAGGACACAGCACTTCCCAGACCTGGTGAAATGTGCAGCATGGCTGGGACAGCTGTGACTCCTGTGCTTGGTTCTGAGGCAGGACAAAGAAATGTCCTCACCAGAGTGCTTGCATTAGAACACACAACAGTCCTTCTGTGACAGGTCCATAACTCAGTCTGTTCTGTTTGGAATGGGAAGTACACTCTACCACAGGCAGAATACCCAAAGACAAACACAGCTACATGGCTCAGGGAAAGCTTCTATGCTCCCAGGGGAGAAGAAGAGTTTTCTTGCTCTTCTCCATCGAACTACAAACTTGAGAGTTTCCACAAGACTCAATTCCAATCAGATATGCTGCCAGAAAATCATATTAGTTAAGGAACCTTTCCTCCTATACAGGTAAATGATAAAACTGTCAGCCTGTGTCATCTAATTCCCATGCTAACAGGGAAAGTTCCTTTCTTGCTGCCCCCAGCAACCTTACTTCAACTGGAATTTTAGGGTTTTTCTTCTCACAGTGGACTCAAATTACACTAGGCATTTAATTTCTCCTCACTCCAGCTGCATTTTGTTGTTCATGCAAGTTCCTCTGTGTTTTACCAAATAGATTTTTACATTACTTTTGTTACATACTTGTAGCACAGTAGTCCCAAAAAGTTCTCCTCAAGCTGTTTTAAGCTGTTAGACACTATACAATCACATGTAGAGGAACCATCTTTATATCAAAGATTACAATCAAAAGATAGAGTGGAGACAAAGGGCTGAACAGAGCTTGCTTGCCTCTCTCACTCTGAGAGGCAGAGAGAGTTCACTTTCCCCAACCTGATAACACAATCTTCCAGTTCTTAGTCCATTACTCAAACCACTAGGCAAAGGTGTCTTCCTAGCCTCCTCCCTCACCAGTTCTTATCTGCCCTCTCAAAACCCCACAAAATTTGCAGCATGCAAGTGTCCTACAAATTCAGTAACTTTTGGAGTGGTCAAATGCTGTCCCATGCCAAGGGTGTGATGAACCTGCCTAGAAAACGTGACTCAAGATGCTTGTGAGACACTGCATAATGTCATAGGCCTGAAGCATGGAAATAGCTCCGGATGTTCTGTAGGGCTGATCTGGCAAGGACCAAATCCTGGAAGAGGTTCTCAGTCCTTACAGAACATCATCCTTGTGTCAGGTTCTTTGTACCTCATTGTGTACTTACACAGACAGTAACTTCCACAAGTTTGCTGATTTGAAATAAAAATCAAATAAAGACCTTGTATTTGCCCTATCTGTGGGCATACTCTTCAGAGTGAACGATTCCTGTCACTCCAAACACCTCTACCCATGTGACTGAGCACCTCTCCCCACTGGCTGTGGGAGGCAGAGGAGGGGACTCCCTGCTTTTGCCCACAGCACTCCTAGTTCTGCTCAAGCACACTTGGGGAGTTCTGAGGCCGGAGATGTGCTGAGTCAGGCAGCTCTCCCAGCTGCTCACCGGAAGCACAGCTGTTAGGCAAAAATAACCACGGGGGCAAGGACTTGCACTTTTCTAAAGAAAACAGAAAGATAAACACATTGACCTACTAACTCAACAACAGCCTCCTGGAGCTACTTGATTAGAGGAAATCCCTCTTCTTGCATTCTCCACTCCTGGGCCAGGGGCTGTGCTGAGTTCTGCTGCTGTGCTCTCTGTGCTGAGAGCTGCTGGCTGTGGGCTGGGCCTGGGTGACCGGACAGGAGCCAGGGCAGTCTCTTGTCCCAAACCCCAGTGGGAAACCTGAGCTCACTGTTGGATCAGGAATGGCCAGGGGAGGTGTCAGGAAGGTGGACAGCTCAAAAGCACAAGCCCATACAGCAGCCTATGTCCTGTATCAGGCTGGGGTACGGTATCAGTGCTGAACAAGCTGCTGTTTTCTCGTGCCTGTGTCCAGCCATCCCCAGTTGTGCAGTGGCACCTGTTCCTCTCCATGTGAGCACAAACTGTTCCCAGCGCTCCAGCACAGACGAGTCGCAGCTCCCAGATTCAGCAGCTACTTGGATAATGCCCCAACTTCTTAAAGGGCTCCAGTCCCATTGCTGCTGGTTCACACAGTGTCACTGCACACAGAAACAGCTCCAGCAAAAGTCTGGGAGAAGGCAAAATGCAACATGGGGAAAGCTGAGGGCTCATAAGCAAAAAATGAACTGTATTATTTTTTTAGGAAAGAACTGCAAGGGTTTTGATGATCCTGAATGTGACCTGCATTGAGACATCCAGCACATGGCAGCGTTTGTTATGGCTCCCTAGGATGCAAAAAGGGTAACAATTCCCAAGGAAGTGCACAGCCCACTCATCTATCAGCTGGGTGAAGGGATAGAAGGACAGTGGCTCCCAGTTTCATTCCTTAAAAACCAGAGAGAGCAGTGCCCACAGCGTGGTTCCCACACAGTAGATGCTGGGGATGCACTAAACCCTTGGAGCATCCTGGGATCCAGGCAATCAATCTGCAGCCACCACTCCAGCCCTGGGCCCAGAGCTCTCCTCAGCTCTGAAATGGACCATAAAGGTCAGTCCTGAACAACCTTAATCACATTTCCCCTCTCCAGCCACTGAGACATAAGCTGTCCTTTCCCTCACCATAAGGCCAGGCTGCCACCTGGGGAATTTCACTCCATAGTCCCATACCTTAATTAATTAACAGAATAATTCAGAGAGGCCCAAACTGGCAGACACACACTGAGTGTCCTGCAACAAGCCCCTGAATGCACCATGTTTATGACCCCAGAAATCAAAAATAAGAGGATAATTAAATATAGGCTGAGGAGGAAAGAGAAGACAGGAGGCAAAAAAGGAGAAAGATATAGTGATCAGACCCCAAAAAGGCAGAGAGCAGATATCAATTCACATGATAGTTCTGAGAACAACAATGAGTGCCCAGAAATTCTATTTAAAGACTGTAATATTAATTTAATGGGGAAAATATCTAATACAATTCCCAGAGAATTTTTCAATTAAATTAATATGATGGGCTTTAATGGATATCTTAAGCAGAGAGTGCGATTAACAGAAATACTGCATGAATTATACTTATATGTTTTATAAAAACTGGCACACAGCCTTGTCATGCAGGGAACCTTATTCTAAACTCTGGCAGGCAGTTGTAATTCTGAACAGAATTTCCCTGCTCAGACATGAATCATTTCCTCTTGGGATTTTTATCCTTCCCGTAGTCTGGACTAGTAGCAATGTGATGAACCAGAAATATTGAATACAGGAACTCTTGGGGTGTTTTTTCCCCTCTTTGTACAGTGTTTAGGAAAACTGTTCTGGTCTCGGCATAGGATCTCAGAGGTGCTGCAAAACACCCCAAGTGTAATTGGCAGCAGGTCCCCATAGGGGCAAAACACCTTTTCACAGCTGAACTCTGGGGAGTCCTATAGTCACACAAAGCCCAACAGTGGGACGAGGAAGAGTTTTACTGCCCATGTCACTGTAATCTCAGCACCATGAATACAAACACCAAGGAATAAGGATGGTAGAAAATTACGCCTTGCATCCAACTCTTTCCACTACAGAACTGTCTTGAGTTTCAGACAAGTTCTCCAGGTTGCAGAACTGCAAACAAGCCCTGAGCTGTGAGGAAATCAACTGCTACATCAATAACTCATCTCTACTCATATCACACATTCTCATTCCCAATGGTAACTACCCCCCATTACCATCCAGAGCCCACACATTTGCACCCTCATCATGAACAGCAGCCTTGGTGCCCAGCACTCTGAAGAGTTTCAAACACTGATGCCCTAATACAGCATTGCTGAGGCAGTCCTAAATATCACACTGTATTTCTTCCACCTGGGCATAACAGGAAACAACACAGAGATGTTTAGCTGCAAATCTGACTGTGATGTGACTTTAATTGAGGCAAGAATTGCCCCAGCAGATGAAGTCTATGTGCAGTGTGATGGGCACTGCACACAGGCAGTGGGACTGCTCAGAAGCCACTCCATGGTGTGCCAGGAGAGCCATTTACTCTTGTGATTCCAGCTGGCTCAACGCTGTATTAATTAGGGACTACTGGCAGACAACTCTATTACAGACTTTAAAATTCAGAATGCAGTGGAGGGAAGAATTTTGGTGAAAGCTCCAAGCATTAGGTGTTGCAGTAGAGCCACTTTTAGAAGCTGGGTATGTCATACATCACATGAGCTCAACACAGTTGTACCCTTAATCTAATGTTTTTTTAGATTATACCCACACAGCAAGCTAAATTCTATCAGAGATACCACACATACATTTCATACTTCCTCCCACAGAATCCACACAGAGAAGTATTCAACAAGCTTCATAAATATTTGAATGAGAAGAGGATTCTGCAAATAAAATAACTCTTAGTTTTATTCTCAGCGTGACTACTATACTGTTGCCCCTTTAAGCAATTGCTAGACAAATTTTCTGCAGCAACATCTTCATAGCTGGCTCTTAATTTTGGGAAATTCTCGGCCCAACTCTTCAATTTCTTCACATTTAACCCCTTCTGAAGAAAGTGGGAACCAATCTGCTCTGAACATCAGGACCCAGTTCCCTTAAATTAAGCCTTGAAAAATGCTGACATTTTGAATTAGTGGCTCTTTTGAGTATTAGAGAGACAACAATCAGCTTTTCTTGTAAGCTCAGTTCAATAAAATGTTACCAATTTCATAGACAGGAATCCTAATAAATATTTCTCCAAAGCAGTCTAAGATCACTGGACAGCAGGTGTTAGTGAATGCTAGATGTTATTATTTTTCTTGTGAAAATCCTATCAGCAACTCCATGCTGTGATATCCGGAAGAACAGCTTCCAATGAAGAAAAATTGCTTGTCACTTGCTGCCATGAGATGCAAGATAGTTCAAGTTAAGCAGAAGCCATATTGCTGTGTTTTCTATTTCTTTCATAAAACACAAATAAAGTACCCTGTGGAAATATGTGAGCTGTAGTGACAGGCATCTCTTGAATGCTTTTAATTGCTGCCAAAAATAGTCTGAAGCTTTCACCAAAGTTAACACAGACAAAATTTCCATGGAAGGCATCAGTTCCATGTGAAAAAAAGTTAGCTTTTGCATCAGTTAAAATAAAAACAGCAATTACCCAGTTTATCTCTTCTGAAAATTCCATTTTACCTTACAACACAGATGCAGATAATGCTGTGCTCACATCAGAGGGGAATGCAAGCAGCTCAGAATGCCATCTTCCTTCTATTGCTCTATAGTAACATCAACCCCTGCCACTAGTAGGCAGATTTTAATCATCTTCTTTTCATTATTGTTACAATAGTGCCTAATAATGTCAGTCAAGGACTAGAATCTCATTTGCTATACTCAGCATAAAGACAAAATGCTCCCAGCACATTCAACAAGACATCTTTAAAATCATGGACTCAGAGCTTCTAAACTTTCTCCCATTAATAAAAATTCAAGTTGAGTTAGCAGATTTGCTCCCCAGTCACAAAAAATTAATCTTCTCTCATTATAAATGCAATCAGCGAAAGTTCCCAGGCAGACAGGGCTCTCTCCCTGTTTGCAGCAGTCCTGTGCAGCACAGCCATGGACAAATCTCTGGCCAAAGACCTCGGTACTGGGAGCAGATCCCAGAGAGCGTCTCCTGCTGCAGCACAAAACACTTATCTTATCTCACAAAACTTGCAATTACCTTTCTCTTCCTCTCCTCATTTATCATCAGCTCTCAAAGGATCCATTTTTTGATTGTTTCCCATCCTTTCCATGACACAGAAAGGGACTAAGATAGCCAGGTACTCAAGGCACTCATGTGGAACTTTGTCACTGTTTCAGACCAGCGACCTGACTGAGATCTTTACCAGCACGAGGCTACATCATTATCAGGTAATATTCTGGGACAGGTCCCTCTTGTTTTAGCAAGAAGGGTCTGACCTGAGGGACTACCCTGACAGCGTTTCCTAACTGCATTCTTGACAAAAACAACCCATTAACGGGTGCTTTCTGAAGCAAAATGTTAAAAACCCAAGCAACATCCTGAGCAGCTGTAGCCCAAAACCTGCATTTCCTGAACACTGACAACTCCCAGTCAAGTCAATGAATTCACAAGATGGACAAGATGCAGGATCAAGCTCCTTGTAGTTAAAATTACTGTTTTTTTACAGTTTTATTTATTTAAGTTTTACTTTCCCAGTATCCAGAGAAAACATACATCAGCATGAAAAGAACCCATTACTATGTCTAATGCTTTTCCCCTGAAACTACCATGATCTCACCACTTCCAAAGCCCAAAGGAAATTAAAGCACAGTTCTAGAACACGGCACTGAAGGATACAGCTTAAAACCCCAAGAAAGCTGGGAAATTTCTGTGCAAAGGCTGCAAATCTGATCTTGGAAAGGAAAGAAGCTTACAGTGAGCTGTAATAAAATTATTCCAGTCTGTAACCTGAAAAGAGAAAGCCTACCATTCAGCAAACAGGAAATCCCAGAATTTATAGATGACCCTGTTACAGAGCAAATGTTTTGGAACAAATGGTTCTCTCCCTGGCGCCTGTTTTCCACTGGTTTCTCTCCTACACTTTCGCCTATAATCCCAGGACCAGAGCAGCACCGTCTGGCTGTCGCTGGTAGTGGCACTCCCAGATTCACCCACAATCACGGGCTGGAGGGAGTGACCTAACAAGGGGCCCAAACCCGAAAGCACGTCTGGCTTTTTGCAACCGTATCAGTTAGCAAACTCTCCCTACTAACCTTGCACTCTTTTATTCTCATGGACCACTACAACTTCAGCAAAAATACTTTTCTGCTAAAACAATGAAGTTCAGAAAACTTGTGTATATGTGTGTGATGTGCAGAACTTCTGTCCTCAGCCAATGTTAAGTTTCACATGGTCCTCATATATATGACAAAGGCACTGCACCAAGGGGAAAACGGGAAAAAAACCCACAATTACAACAGCTTTTTCAGCTTTCCTACTTTTCTTGTGCTTGTTATGTTTCAAAGACTCAAAGGCAGCAGATGTAAAGGAAAATGAGGAGACTCTCACCACAGTAATAGGGTGGCCAGGAAGGAGAAGTGCAGGGGGGTGCCAGTGTGACCCAGACCAGAAAAGTAGCTCATCTGCCCTCTTAGGTCCAACACACCCCTGTTCACTCCTTTGGGAGAGACACACCATGTCAGGAAATGCCATGAACCATGAAGCACATCTCAGCCAGCCCTTGGTGTTCCCATCCCCACTCCAGTGAGTTCAGCATCACCCCGATGTTCCCGGGAGCAGCTCTCAGGTGCTGCAAGCGGCCCCAAGAGGCTGCCCTGGGAACCCCTCCCTGCTCCGCGCTCCGGAGCCGGCAGCTGGCAGGGCAGACAGACCTTTCCCGCTGACTCAGCGAGCATCTGCCCGCACTTGCCCCGAGCAGCAGGGTCATGCAGCGGAGCCTCGCTGCGGGAGCTCCGGGTTACAAAGGAATGGGTGTGCCAAGGAGGGCTGGGCTGGCCTGAACCTCATACACCAAAGCGCGGGCTCCTGAAAGGACAGTGCTCACTGCTCAGCGTGACCCAAGGATTCACCTCCTCACAATATGGAAACCATCCACCACTGAGAATCTCTCTCCTGTCCCTTTTCTTTCTCTCACCCTATCCCAAGCATTGTTAAAGAAACAAATATAAACAAACAAACAAACAAACAAACAAAAAACAAAAAAAAAAAACAAAAAACCACACACACAAACAAACAAACAAAGAAACAAACAAAGAAAAAACCCACAAAAAAAAAATCCTTTTTCCTCCACAGCTATCAAATTGTCTGGATTGCTACACACTTTAAAAAACAGATATTGAATATCTCTATCCTCAGCAAATCTACTCTGTAGCATAAAGAACTCCCCGCAGGAAGTCTGTGAGGCTCAATCGCTATGACACAGTCAAGGGAAATTTAGACAGTCAAGGAAAATTTAGTCTGATGTTTGAGAAGCCAGGACAAAAAGGATCAGCCCTTCTCAGGATGAAGAAAAGGTGCCTGAGCTAAGTGGGGCTGGCAGACCAGCGCTGAAATACTCTTCAGATATGCAATTACAGCTATCCCTAGGGGTTTTGCTTTTGTGTTGTTGTTTTTTAAAACCCTTCTCTAGAGTCAACAATTTGCCTGAATCGCTTCTTATTCATTTCATCTTCATGACTTCTGAAGGCATCTAATGAGGCACTTTGAAGTTTGCCTGAAAACAAAACAGAACCAAGAAGAAAAAAAAAAAAAAAAGGAAAAAAAGTGCAACCACCCTGAGGTGACATTAAATCTTTCTCATGAAACTATAATCTTCAGGATTACAGCTCAGCTCTGTTATATTGTAACACTGTGCTATATTTGGATTAATGGGTTTTGTCCTTACTGTGTTCAAGTATCTTGGGAACCAAAATCCAAAATGTGGCACCTATGATATAGTTTTGCAGGCTTACACACTATGTGTGAAGTCAGGGCAGGGTCTAAAATGTAAAATTTGAGATAAGCATTTTGTTTTTTCAGGTTCTGTTCAGAACAATATCTTCGCCTACTTAGTTCTCAAAACACTGCAGGTGGGATTCTGAGTGAATTGTCTGTAAAAACAGTGAGAAAAATCTGGAGTCACTCATGGTGTTCAGCACAAAGCTTTGCATTTACAGTACTTTGAGTGTATTATCTGACCTCACATCTCTTAGCCAAGCCCACACATAAACACTCATAAAACTGCAGAAGAAAACACAATAAAAACATTATTTAACTTGATTCCCTGACGGCCTCTTGAATAGCCCTCCAGAAATACACATACTTTTGAATATTTTTTTTAAGAAGAAATCAAAGAAATAGGAGATTTGTGGAGATGTGGCCAGTCTCTACTGAGGCTGCAACTTGCCAGATCAAGCAGCTTTGTGATTGTTGCCAACAGTTGAAGGATTTCTTCATTCACTTTAAGGTAGTCGGTCTGCACAGAGGGAATCCATGGAATCCAGATCACCACGTGGTATTGTGCCATCACCACCTGTGTTGAGGGGTTTGTTTTTTCACACTGTATTTTGTTACAGCCAAATCCTGGGAAGGATCTGAGTCTAGGCACTGACCATGCCCATGTTGTTTCAAAACACAGGATGGTAACAACTTCTCTCACTATTTGCCAGCATTTTACTTTTTGTGCACACACAGAAGGTAAGTGTGTAAATTTCTTTGAGAGTCACAAGTTCTGCTGGGTTGACTGATTGAAGGCTGATGGAAGGAGGAACAGAGCTGCTGCTGGTGGGACACTCTCCCATGCAGCACTTCAAAGTGTGCCCTGTCACACACGTGGATGGGATTTAACTTGATTTAGGTTCCTACAGCTGACACTTCTACACTTACTTCTACAAAGCCAGAGTTTCAAAGGATCCGTCTTTGGCAGCATCTTTTCTTCTTGTCATTTTAGACCAAAATTTCTGGATTCTTGTACAGCACTTCCTAACTCGAAAAAAAGAAGGTTCACTTTAGAAAAGTCTGGTACACAAGCTGACAGTGAGTTTGCCAGCAACTGGGAGCTGGAGTCAGTGCTGCATGGTTTTTGTGAGCAGCTTTGATGTGAACAGCAACACACGCAGCTCCTGAGTCACGTAATGAAGCTTCAATGCTTGAAGGCAAGGAGGGCAGAGCAAGCCACACCTTTGACATTTTGCCCATACCACGGCTCCTCACAACAAAACGTTCCTGGCTGTGTAGTCGCTGCTTGGAAAGGTTTTCAAAACTTCCTGATGCAGTCACAGAGCATTTGAGACAGGCTCTACCTAGACAGCACATTCCCTTCATTCCCCAATGGCAAATTCAAAGTGATGACCTGCAATGTGATTCACCTTCAAGCTTCTCTCCAAATTTGTCAGCTCTGAGGAAGCTACACAGCATTAGGCACAAATCTTACTGTAATTAAAATATGTCTCAAGATAAATAGGCCATATTACTGAGAGATGGAATAGGGACAAATAAAAAAAATATAAAATAATTGTCTGAAAATATGAACAAAAGAGAAGTTGCCTTATGACAGCTCTCTCTTACCTGAAAGTAACATCTTGGGGAGACAAAAGTTCTTTCTTCTTCAAGGCTTCGCTGTTCAAACACAGAAGTGTAACTTACTAATTCATTATTCTGAGTCTGATTAGTAAGAAAGCAACCTACCAGCTTATTTATGTGCTTTAGAAAGCTAATTTTGCTCCAGTCTGTTAGAGAAATGGTTCATTTTCACAGCTGTTAGAGCTTGTTCTAAGACGTACATACGCTGAACTCTCTATTTAACCTTAGATTAGAAGGAAGGTTTTAACAAGCATTTCTGAACTAAAACCATATGTCTGTCCTTCACATATTTAAAGTACAGCAGCTGATGAACAACACTCACCACGCTGCAACGCAGCTTCAGCAAAGAACAGTTGCTCCAGCACTACTAGGAAAGAGTATAATACAACTGTAATTGATGAAACCACATAACAATATTTTCTGTCTTGAGTAGAGATTATTATGAGTCCTGTTTAGATCCCAAGTGGATGATGGGCTTTGGTGGCCAAGTCTCACATGTCTGTTGGTAGTTCTACTTTCAAGGGAGGTAAAATGTAGAAGAAAATAGGCATGTAGCAGACATTTGCCACACTTGCGAAGTAGCAATCTTTTAACCATCTATCCTAGTTAGGAACAGTTGAATAACAGTATTTAGAGCCGAGGAACTAAGGAGTTCAAAGATGAAATTCATATCCCAGTTGAGTTATCGCAATAAATAATAAATGTAAACTCCAGAAGCTCCAGGCTGACTGTACTGTGGAAGTCCAAGTCAGAGACAAGGCACAAACTGCTATGAGTGGATAAGGGTCAAAACCTACCTTTGTATGTTGATTTAAGCTCTAGAAACAGCAGGTATTGACTAGGAAGCATAAAAACAGAAGCCTGATTGAGCCCTATTACAAAGATACACTTAACTACTTTTTCCCTTTGCAGTGTTTCCAGTGATGCCTCTTCAATTCAGTACATCTGCTGCTACTTTGTAAATTCAATGAAGCAGCAAGAGTCCCAGATATGGCCTAAGAAAGAGTTGGGTAACCAAAAGTATCTTCTGTTAATATAAATACATTTGGATCTGCATAAAATCATGGCCTTCAAACATTTTCTCTGGTAAAAGATAAATTAAGATAGTCATACTTCCCTCAGGCCCATTTTAATTAAGCAAGAATCCTCAAGGATAAATGAACAAAATTAGCTGAGTTTGGAGCAGTTTTTAACTACATAGTGAACTCCATTGATAGGTGGGAGTTACACCAAGAGAGACACTTCCAGAGGAGATCTGGGTGGGATCACAGGGTGGTCAAAAGAGGTTCTTGAGACATTGAAAGATATTCATATAGTCCTGAAGTACATTTTCAAGTGAAAATCTATACTAAAACATCACAAGACACACCTGCCAGCAGAACCTGATTTTTAGATGCTCCACTATATCCCAGAAAGAAAAAGGGAGAGAGACTCCCAAATGTACAGCTGCATGGTAGTTACAATTTTCTTAGACTGAACATAGGCAAACTGTGATATATAAAGTGCTCTTCACTTCAGGGAGACTTAACATAAATACAAATGCACACAACAGTCACATCCTTAATTCCATGGCATTCAAAACTCAACCCCACTTGCATCTCTGTGCCTGTAACTGAGAACTTGCAGATACATTAATCATGAAAAATGTGCATGGATGCCTTTTTTCATGCATTTTGTTGGCACTGTCTTCATGATTAACTGAATGCATTTGGCCTTATTTTCAACCACAGCTGCACTGATTTAAGTAAAGATCGACTACAAACCCATTTAGTCAAATGCTGGCAATAGCCTGTAAGATATGTTTATTTTGGTTTAGCTAACATGGGCTGGGAATACACAGTAAACCAAAGCTAAGCATGAGCAAGACCTTCTTACATTGAAATAAAGCTGTCTGCATTGTGAGTGCTTAAGTAAGTAATTTTAAAATCCTGCTCCAGTTGAATCAGCCTCACTTTCCCAGTTGGATGAGGCCCCTGTTTCAAAGGTGCTTCTTTTTGTCTCTTGAGTACAAAGTTGTTTTGTGGGTTGGTAAAAATTCTGATGAGCTGTTCTGAGGCAATTGCAGACCACGAGATACTTTGGGGAAAAGATCTGTTAAATACCTCCCACCCCAGAAAAAAAAAAAAAAAAAAAAAAAAAAAAAACCCACCAACTGATCTTTGTGTTCTGATTAGAAGAAAAAGAGTTTCTAAACTGTAGATGAACCTCTTATCTGGTAAATCTCAAAATCCATTAAATGTCTTGGAAAACAGCAGTGTAGGGGAGGAAGGTGTTATAAATCATCCAGAAAAAGAAATATGGACCCCTAAGTCAATCTCATCCACGCTGGGCAGAGCACATACAAGATTTTTTTGTTTGTTTTGTTGTTGTTTTTTTTTTTTAACTTTTATACTGGCAATCACCACTGTATGCACTTTATCAGTCCAGTTTCACCAGAGAGGAGTTGCAAGGGGGGAAGAGGGGGCAGAGGCAGAAAGAAAGAGCTGCCAGCACTGGGCTGCAGCTCAGCCAATGCTTGATTGCAGGTATAAACATTACACGCTGCATCAGCAAAGCTGTGGAGAGTGAGCCATAAAGCTCCCAGGAGGGGCTTTACAGGGAAGGCTGACAATGCAAGTTCAGAGTCACTGCGTTATTTGGAGACATCCTGAGTAGCTAAAAATACATTGCAGCCTTTAGGAAGAAAGCAAAGGGGAAATATCTTTCTCCTTCCAGTGCAAAGGGGTGGGGGCAAAGGAAGGAGAGAAAAGGTTATGAAAATCCCCATGGAAGGTGTAGCTTGGGGAAATCCAACACGTGTGGAAGCAAGCAGGTAAACCACCTGTGCTGCCAGTTGTAACAGTGAGATCTTGAATGCTTGAAATGACTTTAAATGCAGGAAATATTGTAGCCAGGGGCTCGGTCTAATCATCATTGTACTATCACCTTTAATAACTTGTCTTTGCCTGAGCAGATCCAGCGTTCACATAGCAGCTATTAAAACTAAATTGCCCTCATTAATAGCATTTCCACATTCCTTCTGTGCATGTATCCCAGTGTCCTGTATCAACAAACACTGAGCTTTACTGTAAGAGCCGACAGGATGAAAATATCCCCATTTTACGTGGTGTGACAGATGCAAAGGACTCATGAAGTTGAGGCTCAAACACAACATCTAGATCTGTCGAGTCTAAGGCCTCAATCACTCTGAGAACTCAGGTCAGGGCTCAGAAGAGCAGTGGGTTTTCATGTCACCTGAATGAGAACTACTCTGCTCAGAAGAGAGGTGCTCTGCTCACTAAAGGCAGGGGAGATATCACAGGTGGCATTTCATATTCAGGGTGTGTGAATACCTCAGAATGTTACTGTGAGAATAGACCATGATTATACCGATCAAGTGAGATTATGTAAATTTAGACTAAATTATCTGCATTATTTTACACAGCTCTGTGATGGAGGATGAAGGTACTGAATAGGCTACAAACATAACCAAGTAAATGGTGTTGGTAGTTCCCCTGAGCAGAGATTCTGCAATGCCATAACCACTACAGAGGCATGAACTGCATCTTGATATAAAATATAATTCAGAATGCGGCTCATGTTGGAACGTTGTCCTGGAAATAAGTTCAGAGCAGTTCTGAGTGCCAGGAGGAGTTGCTGCCTCTGCCATAGATGTTATGTGACCCTGAATAAATTACTCAGACTTCCATTTTATCAGCCTATGCCATAAGGATGACACGCATCTCAAAGGTGTTTAAAGAATTAACTCCTTAATACTTGTAGAATGATTTGTGAGCCCTCTCCAGGCAGTGCTGTGAAGGGCAGACTGCAGACATTGTGCCTTTCAGATTTTAACTATGATAAGAACTGCTCCTGCAGGAATGTGCTGCTAGAAAACTTAATACAGCTGTTAATCCCCAAAGGCTCTGATTTGCAGAATGAAGTCCAGAATGTGTAAACAGTTGGGTTGTGAATAAAAACGACCCGACCTTTTACACATATTCTCAAGCTTTCACAACTGAAAAACTATGGAGCATCACATATACTTCAAGTACAGTAGGAAATCATGTTCCCACGTGGCCAGCCGGCTCAGAAATGAGGCAAAAGGAGTGCTAATAAAGGAAAACGAAGGCTAATTGGCAAGCAGGACCCAGATTTTGGAGTGTAGAGGTCTTTGCACTACAAGACTCGGATGCCTTTGCAGAAGAAGCAAGTACAATAGCAAGCACAACGTGAGAGGCTTCCATTTACAGAAGCAATACATTTAATGAAGATCCAAACTGACAATCTGAATACACATATAGCTCTGTCTTTTCTCCTTCCTGCCTGTATCATTTCCTTTGGAAAGATCACAGTTCTTGTTCATCTCTGTTGTGATTCCCTTGAAGTCTCAGCTGTTCCAGGGAAAGTAAATAGGGTTTAAAATTAATTATCAATTAAAATGAGGTTAATCAGCACTGGGCTTGTCATCTATTATCCTTGTAAGTGAGACAATCCTGTCCTCCTGCAAAACCCCTACAAGGAGCAAGGCCAATAAGACTCAGCAACAAAGCCTGGTCCCTCGTGACCTTTGCTATGTTTAGGAAGAACAGCTAAAATAAGCTCTAATCCTCAGCCAGGCCAAACACTGCTGAGAACAACTATCTTTAACCCTTTTGGTGCCCTGTGTGTGTGAAGTGTCTGGACAGCAGGACGTGTTTATAATTCCAGACTGCTTGCTGCTAAGTCAGTTATTACATATTCCCTGGACATGGCCTTCCATTGTCTAAGCAGGGAAGCACTTAACTTCTCCAGAACCTTTGCCACTCCACCAGAACATGTCATACTCTGGTTTTTTGGTTTGCTTTTTTTTTGTTGTTGTAATGGAATGTATTGGTTATACAATTATTTACACAAGTCCTTTGTTTCAAATCCCTTCCAGGATCTTATTGTGGTAATATACCCATTCATGCACACAGGACTACACAGATAGCTTGCAGGAAATCCTGGCTCTGAATACACTCACCTGTGATATTAAATTGTTAGAGGAGGAAGAAATCTCACCACTGACAAATGGAATCTAAGAAACATAACACTTCCCCAGTCATAAAACACATATAGAGTATGCCTGAGCTCTGGCCTGTGCAAATGACTTAGCTGTCTTCATACCCAAGAAATCTGCCCAGGAACCACCAAGTTTTTAAGCTATCACTTCCCATATCCATAGAGTGGAAAGCATGTAACAAGAAAAAAAAATTATCTAATTAAAGAGAAAACACCTCTGAATGCAGGATACACCTGCATCTCAGGTTTCACACTTACACATATTTCTGTTAACCTGGGGATAGGCACAGATGTGTGACAGAATGTATTGTGCCAGTGCTGCTCCAGAAGCATCCTCATCTAATAATCCCTCTGAGTCCTCTAAGCTTTTCCTAGAATTTAACAATCATGGAGATGGAGACTTTCAGAGGTACAAGTAAGAATGGAAAGAAACTGACTTGAAGAGAAAACATGAGCACTTGCTCCCCTTCGCACATTTAAGTTCTCCCAGAATCAGTTTTAGACCTCGGACCTTTAACACTGGGTTAGAAAACAACGCTCATTTTTCTGAACCTGGGCATTGCCTGCTCTTCCTTGAATTCAAAATCAAACAGAACAGAAAGATATTTATCCCTTCTCCAGGATCTCTTTGACACCTCTTTTCATCTGGGCTTTTTCTGTTCCTATCTTAAAATAATTCAGTAGTGAGTGCGAGTGTGCAGGCACTAAACTTTACTTTCAAAATATATTTAAAAAAAAAACAAAAAAACACAACAAACCACAAGTACAATTTGTTTCAACCTTCTTCTGCAAGTTAAGGTAGGAGCTCACCTGGCGCTGCCCTAATGAGCTTTATGCAAAGCGTTTCCTGCCAAGAAGTGCCACAGAGCTCCAGCCTTTGCCTTTGCTAAGGCTTGCTGTGCCTCTAGAAATAAATGGAGTTGAACTGCATGATCTGGAGAACAACATAACAGAGGATGCAAAAGCAAGGGATCCCAAGACTGGAAAATCTGTGCAAAGCTGGAGGTGGCCCCTGTTTGTGGATAGAAGATGCTACAGAGAAGCCCCGAGAAACAGGGTCCATGAGGGAGGGTACACACAGATATGGAGTCAATGAACAGGATGGGAAAGCTCTCTGGGTTCCTTAACCTACAGTCCCCTGTCCATTATGTAAAGATGGAAAAGACAGAATAGAAAGAACGCAAATATGGTTGTGGTGAGGCTTCATGTGAGAACCAAATCTGTGCAAAACCTCAGTGAAAATGTTTGCCTGCTGCAACTTATTTGACATATATATCCACATATAACTGTTGGGGAAAAGTCTTCCTTTTTGGCTATTTTTTTAAAAGCACATTTGTACTTAAGAGAAACCTTAGCATCATAACATAGGGTTACATGGTATGAAAAAATTAGACTTTGTGGGGATTTATAGAGGAGAAATTCTGGACAGCCCAGGACAACAGCATTAATGGTTTCCTGGAGGCAGGTTACTCAAGTATCAGATTCCCGTCTAACACCATCTGAGGGGTAAGTTTTGCCTGGGCTGCTGTGGGATACATGAAGTACGTTGTTTAATGAATTTCTGCTGAAGATTCTCTATTTTTGCAACTCTTTCATGAGAGCTGCTAGCACAGGCAGTGGCCCCACCTGGCTGTCTCACTGGAGCCAGAGCTGGACTCTGGTTCTTTGTAGAGCAGGTCTTACTAAAGTTATGTGGTAAAAGTCAATTTAGCATTTCTCTTTTAGAACAATAAGGTGTGGAAATAGGTCCACACACAGTCTGCTCAATATCAGCAAACAGACATTCATTTCCTTCAGGGCACCCAAAAGTGAACCTTAAAATCTGCCTTCACAGGCAGAACCATATAAACCTTTCTAAATATCTCAGCTAAATGCCCCTGCTCTGGGAAACACGAGGGCTGGGAGGCAGATGTGCACTCTTGGAATCCCACTGTGACTTGGATTTCTGTATCCAGTTACTGTCTCAACAAAGACATTTGTAAAATGAAGCTGTCTTCACCCTCCCCCTTCTCTCTTGCTGTATTACTGGTATCTATTTTTGGTTGGGCTTTTTTTAAGTGTTCCACTTCTAACGTTTTGCTGTGTTTTTTGCCACAGTGCTCAAGACCTCTGTGCTCAGAATGCAGTGCCTTGATCTCGACTGCTTTCACTGAAAGTTGGAATCAGAAAGGGTTCACCTCAACTTATAAGCTTTTCTTTTCAGTTTTAGTAATGAGTAAATGCTGACCTTGCTACTTTTATTCCATGTCATCTTTTGAACAGACCAAATATTGTGTTGCTTTATTCATTCTAGTCCAGTTAAAATGGTAACACTCCTGCCCTCCTACATATGTGTATATGGACACAGATCTATTTCCATTCGCATAATACTGAAAAATTATACCCACAATTGTTTCTGAAGAGAAACAGTCTGTAACCCAATATTTGCAGTGCAGACTGGATACAATATAAGTAATTTATAAGAAATTTATCAAACAATTTTATCTATAGAAAACCTCCATGCAGACAAAGCCCAGGGAGCAGAACAGAACTGAGGGACCCCACTGGCCTGCCCCTCCGCTGACCCCGGATGGCTGTCGGCTGTGGCTGGGATGAGGCATGGAATGTCCTCTAGTGATGCCATGTTCCTATCTTTGGAAACACATTTTGGCTTCCTGCCTGGCTTTTGAGGTCTCTGGACAAAAGAAGCTGGTAGACTCAGCAAGGCAAAGCAGTTGAAAGCCAGAGGGATGACACCACCAACTCCTCAGCCTTGGGAACAAGAGGCACAGTGCGCATGTCACCTGGCTGCTGCACATCCTGCTTTGCAGACAGGGTTGCAGGCTGCAGGAGCCTCACACAGAGCACACCTCAGAAGGAATATTTCTGTGACAGGTAGAAGAGAAGGGTGAACTGAATCCTCTGACCGTTTCTGCCAGGCAGTCTTCTCTGTGAAGGCAGATCTTAAAGATGAGACTCTAATGGACAAGAGTGGAAGAGAAGGAGAAACAGGTACAGGGAAGAAGGCTGTGGATGATATTACAAGAGAGACAAAGCTGTGACCCAGTGCTTCACTTGTCAGTGGTGCACATGATCTAACTCCAAATCTACCTTAATTTTTGGGGAATATACAAAAAAATGCTGTGATTTCTACCTGTTTACCACACCTCTAACTTAGACAGGTGAGATTTCCATGCACTGAAACCTGCCAGTGTAAGGATTTGGCTCATGTAGAAACCCATTTTCATACTCCTCATGAACCCTGTGACCAGAACCTCCACCTGAGCCAGGAAAAGCAGCAGCAACTAGGACAAGGCTCTCATCATCCTGCAGCACAGAACACAAGCAACATTGATATATTATGAAAAGTGAGTAGGAAACATTACCCAAAGACTTTCTCTAGCACACTGATGTCTGTGAGGATGCTGTCATTTCCTAGCATCTAGGCAGGTATCCTTCAGCTGACTTCCCTAAGGATACTCAGACACTCCCAAACTGAGCTGTGGCTGTCAGTACCAACTTTAGTAAATACTAATTTCTTCTAATCATTAAGGCTCACAGGGCACTTGCTATACTGGGAGAGTGGGAAACCAGGCTAAATTAGAGGCAGCCATGCCTATCTTCATTTTCAGCTGAATATTTTCTTTCCAAGATATTTTAGAACGGCATTGGAGAGCCAGGTCCAAAGGGAATAGAGCATGCCCCTGTCTGACTGGCCCGACTCCATGGCAATTACTGGATTCCACAAGAGGTCAGTGACAATTCGTGTCCTGTGCCAGGACGCAGCCGTGTGGTTGCTGCTGCCTCTGCTTTGGCACCAGAAGAAGGATGGTTGTGCCAGGCACAGAGCAGAAGACAACTTCCTGAAAGGCAAGCGACAGCCAAGTGTCCAGCTGAACTGCTTTCAAAATGCATGGAAAACATGGAGAATTGCAGAAGCATTGTGGAGGATGGCAATTAAAGCTCATCTACACACTTACTAGGATTAAGTCTGTTTTAAGACATGATGGTCAAAGAAGATATGCATGTGCAAGCTTGCACTGAAGTAATTGTCAGAAGAAATCAAAATAGATTTTTGTTAATTTAGTTCCAAGTGCAAGTAGACAAGCCCTTGCTTTTGTAAACACAGTAGAAGAAACAAATTAAACTTGTCTCCAATGAAGATAAGAGGTAAATAATTTGATGTGCTCAGAATCCTACTAAACTAGCAGGATCTTGTGGATCTGAAATCCATCCAACAGAATCTTTTACATCATACAAATAAAAGCAAAAATCTTGGTGACATCAATCATTTTCTTTTTAAACGTCAAACAAGAGCACAAGACTGATAGCCCAGCAACACTGCTGCTACTGTCAGCAATTCATTTAATCAATGGAGATGTTAATCCTAATAATGTCCCAGAATCCATTTAATTTTGATTACATCATTGTTTTTCCTCAGTCAAATTGTGCACTGCTCAGGTTTACAAATAAGTGCTTTCTGTTTGATATTGTCTTTCTCCACCTTGAATCTTCCTCTGACACTTACACTTTTGCTTGTCTTGTAAATGATGTGCTGAGGTTTGAGAAGCTGAAGCCCCATCTGCTCTGACACTGAAGATCCACTGGTACATTTAATTTTCAATAGCCACTTGCCCCAGATGCCTGGTTAAGATTCTGCCAACGGATAATGTTCACAACATGGTCGTTCCATCATCACCTTCTTTCTCCTAGACATGAGTGCATTTCAGTGACACTATCAAATATGAAATACTTCTATTCTTGTCATGTCTTCTGTTCTTGTTCTTTTAGGTCTTAAATTTACATGGTTTCTTTACTTTAACACCAATAACCAAGCTGAACTGCAGTGCAAGCCAATAGGGAAAATAGCTCTAGTCCTTGTATAATAAGAAAAAAATAAATAATTTGGTATCTTAGCTGTCCAGCAGACTGTATGAAAGCAAATATAACAATGTCCCTTATTATTTGAAGCACAGTAGGCAATTCCTTTCAGAAGACAAGGGGTGAGTTATTGCTAGTGAAATGATAACTAATCTTTAAGGGTCAGCAGCTCTTCTAGGACCCTGCCCAGCCCTCTCCACCTGCCATGAAATAGATTTTAAAACAGAAGATATAAAAATCCAGTAATTTGTCTGGCTTTTATGAGTAAATTTATCCTGCAACATAAACAAATGGGTATGCTAAATACAAGCTGAATGTGGCCAGAAGGGATGAAAAACACAGAAAAAAACTAAAATAAGAGCAAATGGTAAAATGGAAAAACTAGCAAATAGAGCATTTAAAATAGCTCCTGTGGTGATTGCAAAGCTTGAAAACCACTTGAATACAGCCAGCATGTTTTATCACCTCTGAAGAAGCAATCTTGTGAAACCTAAGTCTGGTAGGTTTTTAATAGCAGATTGCTGAGTGGTTTAAATAACAGTTCAGTAATTAAAAGTCCAGTTGTTCTATATAAGAGCAGATTAAGAGCATTTCCATACTTGCTGCTTTGCTTCGAAAGCCAGAAGGATGAGACAACAACCAGGTGTTATTGCAACAGTCTTCCTAGATTTCACTTGAACTTAAAAATGTATATGTTTATGTTAATATTATGTCAATAATTTCTCAGTTTTGCTAAAGACACATAAAATTTATATGTGATTTCCCAATATACAAGAGCATGTGGAAGTGGTCCCATAGCAGAAATTCTGTCTGATTGCCTTTGTGGCAGAGTTCATCCTTCTTACTCAAGTCCTATAACTAATTTATTATGTGTCTTATGTCTGAGTTTGTCAGCACTTTAATTATATCCTAGAGAACCAGCTTATCTGTCCTGGCAAGCTACTGCTGTCTGCTGGTATTGGAACATGGAACACTTGTAGCTTAACAGTACAAAACTAGGAAGGCCAGGGCAAATGAGCCCAGGATGGGCTGCAGCTTCCTGTGAGACAGGGCTGTGCCTCTAAACAGAGCAGGAGCTCTGGTCTCTGCAGCCTCCTCCAGCATTCTGGAATAACCTGGGACCTCAGCCTTCAGCTTAGGCAATGGCTCAGCCAGCCAGGAAAACTCACTCTGGCCATCACCCTGAGCACTGTACTTAACATGATTAAAACATTCAGGCTCACCAGAATTTGTGTAGAGGGGGCAGAGAGCAACCTGGGATAGTGGAAGGTGTCCCTGCCGGTGATGGAGGGTGGAATGATATGAGCTTTAAGATCCCTTCCATCCCAAACTATTCCATGATAATTTGAGTGTTCCATATTCCTTTCAGTATCTTTATCTGATATTTTAATATCAGGCAGTTATTTTTCAGCCACTCACCTTAGATTTGATCACAGTAACTTGTATTTGCTTAAAACTTGCAATTTAGATTCATAACAAAGGGAAGCATTGGGATCTGGAGAATCAGTACAAGGCAACTTCATTTGAATAAAATTCAATTTTCAGTGGCTTCAACAGCATGGTCTAAATCATAAATGTAATTTTGAAGAATTATTCTTGTTCGGGTTTTTTTAGCTTTTCAGCAGTAAATATTTTACTTTACTTTCGACAGTTTTGTACTGTATGCAGAGATAGGGTCAATTTGTTCATTACAGTTCAGTTTATATTAGATACAGTAGACCACTCAGTCCAGAGCAGTACTACTTAAATTATTCCTAAATATGTTATCTCCCACTCACCCTGTCTTTTAAGCATTTAGTAACGTAGTTTCTAACAGTGTCACTGCTGCTATGGACTTGTCCATTTTCAGAATAAAAAGACACACTCTTTGCTCAAAGGGTTGCACTCACACATCTTCTTGCCCCTCTCTTCCATGGAAGCATTGAGAGTGTAGAGAGGATCTCTACATTTGGATTTGAATTATGTGATCTACCAGAAGAAAAGGAAGTGGGCATTCCCCCTTCATGTGGAATTCTCCAGGCAGGCACATGCATGCAGGTACAGACTCAAGGATGTACTCTGTCACAGAAACTTCTATACACACAGCAGCATGGCAGCCTTGAACAGTTCTCACAGCCTGAGAGTGGCTTAGAGAAAGCAGCTCTGGAGAGCTCAGTGTCTATGCCAATAAAGCCACTGGTTGAGCTGGTCTTTATAATGCTTTGTGTGTCTTGGAACATGCTTTTACTGCATGCAGGAGTGTATCTTTGAAGGCAGCAAAGCTTTTGGATGGGCACAGTTACAGTGCTGGGTAAATTGTAACATCCTGGAAAATCCCTTTTAAATGCCAGACTAGGACTTGGATCATATCCAAGAATTTGCAGCAGGCACAGCACAACAGCTTTTGGAATTTAGCACACACTTAAAACAGTACAGACACGTTCAGTAAAGCTAAGAGCACTTGAAATTGAGCAGCACAAAATAACCCAGGACACAGGATTAACTGTAGTAAGATTCCTATGGGAAAATTACTTGCTTGCTGCTGGGTGAACAGGGGAGGGGGAGATTGCTGAGGAAGCTGAGCCTCAGGTTCATGATAAACCCACTTACAGCAATATCAGTGGCTGAACAGGGATTTCTAGGAAGACTCCTTAACTAGGAGACATTCCAGCTGTTTGCAGGGAATAATGCCCCAAGTATCTCAAGTGCTAATTGATAATGAGAGCAGATCTCATGCCCTCCTTTCTGGTTGCTGTCAGATGGCTGCTCACAGAGGAGCTGCTTCAGCTTCAGGCTGCCAGCTGGTAGAAAACTTTGGGATGATTCTCTGCAATCAGGCACGGCCTGAGCAGGAACTCCTACAGCTATGAACTCATTTGGGATCTTTCCCAAAATCAATAAGCTTGTAGCTAAACCTATAGCAGCAGATCTGCAGATCCCTAAACCACATCTGGCTGGCTATAAGCAGCTATAAAACTTCAAGCCAAGTCTCTCAATTACTTTCCTAAATTTAGCCTATTTACAGAAATTTAAATTAAAATTAATCTTATTTTATATTATATTTCTGGATTCTGCAAATCAATGGTCAAATTGTGAGCAATGCAAAGCAAGTTCAGTTTCTAGTTACATACTTTAAAACAGTCTTTGCCTTAGGAATGCCTCACCCTTGCAGTTACACGCTGTGCTAAGCCATTGTCAGCTGCCTCAGTGCTTTAAAGGGATATTGTCTGGTGCACTTGGGCAATACTGGCAGGTTTTGCTGGTGTCTTGCATGCAGTTTTACAAGATTTTCTGAAACTGAGTGATTGAAGATATCTTTCTAAGTGCTAAGGTGTGGGTTTGTAACAAATAGTGAGTCTGAAGTTACAGGATTGTACAGCTATACTTATTGCAAGGCCAGTTTAGCAGTAAGGATGGCTGCTCTAGTTTCAGACTCTTTCCTGACATTCTGGAGTCCTCTCTATTTAATATTGTTGCATCTTGCAAAGATAGCATCCAGCAGTATCCACATCCTTTACTTTTCTTTCCACTATCTACTCCCCAAGGGTTAGAATAATGTCTTTAGGCACTGCCAATCACTTCTCTCAGGCTCCTTTTGTGACCTTTTGGATATTATAGATGGTTTTCAAAGTGACTGTAGGAAAACTTGCATTTCTTCTCTTCTGTGATTAGACTGAAAAATGCTAGCAAGGCCTAGAAATATTTCAGAGGGTTTGTTTCTCTAGACGGCACAGATTGTGGATTTTTGGTGATCTGATCCCTTCCCATGATTAATTTAGTACAGCTACTGGGGCACTGCTGCTGCTGCTTACCTGAGATCCTGCCAAAAAGCCAGACTGCTTCAAGCCAGGGTGCACAAACTAAAGGAAATGAGGAAGCCACAAACTCTTTTGTGTTTTGAATTGTGAGAGCTTTTCTTAATACTTTTTCACAAGTGGTAGATCACTAGTTATGAATCCTCAGTTATTTGTGATATTGGTACACAAACACATTTTCAAAACATGTATTTCATAATCTGTGATAAAGTAATCAAAGAATAACACTACAGAAAAAATGAAAGGAGACTTCTGTGTTCCCAGAAGATTTACAGAAACTGTAAACTCTAGTATGATGCTGGGTTGTATTTAATGAAGTGTTAACTGATTTTGGGTTGTCTCTTATGCAACTCCCACATCCCTAAAAGGCTAAAATTCTAGTATTTCTACAGCATGTAAGGGAAAGAGAAAAGCAAGTGCAGATGAGCAACTAATGCCAAATTGAGCAATGTAAACCATTTTTTATTGTGTTATAAAAAGCTCAGAATCATCCTCTCAGCAAGAAGAAATCTGGTTTCCCCCAGCTTCTGGGAAAGGTTGATTTCCTATATAATTCCAGAATGGCCTTATGTCACTGGGACAGCGAAATGATGTGGTCCTACAAAGGTGGCCAGTGGCTTACCAGTGGCCAAAGCATAATATAAAATGCACTGAATATGAGGAAAAGACCTTGAGCTGGGAAATCAAAAGAATGAGGTAGAGCCTTGCTGTGTTGGTAGGAAAACAGTTGCTTTTTATGCACAAGGCAGGAGCTGAAGGCCACAAATGTATGTGTCAAACCTCCATTTACTGTGATACATCCCTTTGTCCATTTGCAACTTAAAGTTCTGTGGCATTAATGGCTACACAGGTACCAAAAGCCACGGCAGTGTAAAAGAGAGAGTAGGCAGAGCAACAGTACTGTAATATATGGGTTGAATAAGAAATAAAGGCCAGGCTTATGCAAAATCTTAAGTCACAGAATATTAAAATAAACATTTGATATGGCAGTACACCTGCTCTCTTTCCCCCCTGGCCCAGGTACAATGTTACAAGACATCCCAGCTGTTCTGCTACAGCTTCTGCTTATTTGGAGAAAATTTTTTGAATTAAACGTTTACATAGGCTACTCAATATTTCCTTAGAGGAGATGGGAAGCTTCAAGTCCACCAGCATGTTACCAAGAAAATGCCTTATTTTGGCCTGCACATAGCATTTGACACGTAGCCAATTGAAAATTCATTCACTGTAATAATGATTGTCCCATTGATTTACTTATCTTTGCACAGATATTACAAGCTCTATAGCTTTTATCCACAAATTTTGAAAGCTTATGGTTATTTTTTCCAGGTCATTAATAAATTTAGGGTGTCAGCCTCAACAGCAAACCCTGGAATACTTAATTATTGTTTTCGTTTCACTGCAAGGTGTAGCCATTTTTAACAACTATTTTCCTTAGTCCTGCAATTTGTGATGAAACCACACATTAACCTCCTGTTCTAAATGCTATCATATAGGTGCTATCTTTGTGTCAAAACAGTGGATACTCCAGAAAATGTGTAAATTCATATTACAGAGGCCTCTTCAGTATTTGTTGAGGTTCTGGTTCCAAGAGGTCATCTGATTTGGTTAAACCTGGCAATCACTTGAGAAAAAAAATCTGATATACTGGAAGTTTCAGCTAGCAAGGGAGGAGTAGCAGGAAATTTTCTGTGGAAAATAATATATTGAGTGGTCTGCTGTAGCATTCTTTCCTCAGAGAGTCTTCAGGGCTGTGGTTAGAAATAGGATGTTTGCAATTTCTTATGTGACATGAAAACTCTGAACAGCTCTCGGGGCTGCTGAACATTCCCTCCAAAACATGTGAGGGAGTCCCGAACTGAGTGTTCCAGGGGTCAGTCCACGCTGCCAAGACAGAACTGTGGCCGTGGAAGGGACAACCTTCCCGACTGGCTATCTCTCATGGGCTTCTGCCACTAGGCAGCCAGTTGACAAAATTACTTTATTGGACTTGGGGCTTTAATTGGAAGCCTCTGCTTTTGAACTAAGACTAAGAAAAGCCTACAGAGTTTTTCCGTTTTCCCTTCTAAAGAGGATTTTTAGGTCTTGACTAGCATATACAAACAAAAGATGATTGATCAGAATATTCATCTTCTGCCACTTGTTTCGTTTAGTAAGCACTTGGGAATCAGAGAAAAAATGTAAACCAAAACCGATTCCAAATATTTCATGTGTGAGAGGAAAATCTTTCTGTAAAATACTCTGATAGTCCTATAAAAGTGTTGTATCTGGAAAATAACATCAGCTCTTGGGGCAGGGGATTTGTTGTTGAGCTGACTGACTGTCCAAATCCTTCCTCAGAATTCATGATTCTCATCTGTAAGCCCTCAGTCAGAACCTGGCGGTACTTTGACAACTCACTCTGTTTCTAGCACAGCACTAGCAGGGCATCACCAAGGTGTGTCACCAAGCACCCTGGGGCTGCTGATGGCAGAGGTCAGCACAAGCTGACACACAGCACTTCCCTTCTCTTTAATCACATCACTAAGTATTCCCACTGGGAAATTCTTGATACCATGAAGACACAAGTAAAAGTTTTTTTAACCAAAAAAACCCAATTTCTTTCTCTCAAACTCCATCATCATAAGCTGCCAATGCTTCTCCATGTACAGGTGCTCTATAACCACCCACTCACACAGAGGAGCAGCATCTATGGCAGCTTTTGTGATGGACAGTGTTAACTGCCTCAGCAATGGGATGAAATTAAAACATATTTATGCCAAATACTGTGTCATTCTCAAAGATGCAATCCTGTTTACTTACTGCACTGGCAGCCAAGCTCTGACTGCCCCAGATGGAGCATATTAATTCTGCTGCATTCCTTCTCTCTCAATGTCATCCACTGATTGTGGCTCTGTAGCCCAAAAGCTTCACTTGTAACTCCATGAAGTGTCAGAAATCACGGTATTTATTAATTCCCATTCTACATTTGAGATTGGTGATAGCTTCAAGAGTAGGGTTGTATATACCACAAGGTCAGAGTAAATCATAAAACAGCACAGTAAGGCTGGCTGTGCTCATCTTCAATCACGTGCCACAGCAGGAAAGTGTCTCCCAGAGGGGAAGAGCAAACCAAGTGCAGGGAAGGCAGAGCTGGAAAGATCACTGGAAAACAACCATATTCCGTTTCCCCTTCAGAGGCCTCCCATCTGGAACAGTGCGGGAAGAGGAGCAGTCCCTATTGTCTGTGGCCCATGGCTGGCAGCACTGTGCCATCTGCTGATCCACGCAGCTGTGTTGGACCCTTGAAGGCAAGGCAGCCATCCATCTCTGCCCACAGCCTGCTCTGATTTCAGCACTGCTGCAGGAGAGTCTGAAATGCAGGGTCTGCTCAGCTCTGCTACGCTCCAGCTGGAGCCGAAGCCAAAACCACAGGGTATGAAAGTGCAGCTGACCATTGCATTTGTTTCTTGGATCTCTGTCAAAAAGCTGTTCCCCAGAATTGCAGCTTGAACCGTGGCAAAGAAAATAAAGACTGTTTGCCCTACAGTAGCTTCCTGCAACCAACAGCAAGTGGCTCTTGATACAGGCCAGCAAATTGCTGCCCAAGGGCTGCCCAAGGAGCTTCCAGTCTGGCCCAGTTAACCCCTTCCTCTCAAGAAGACAGCCCCTACATTTGTGCTGGGCAATTTCTCATCTCCCTCTGACAGAGCCAGCATTCTTCCAGGAATTCTGCCTATGCTCCAGTACTGGGAGACCATGTGGCAACTCCATTCAGTGCGTGTGGCCAGCTGTACAATTCCATTATGCAAATGACAATACTGATAATTAAAAGTGTTTATCAAGTAACCACAGAGGAATGGGGCTCTCCTCCATGACCAAGCTGCACTCCTTGTCGTGGTGGGACTATTTAATGTGCCTATCTGTTATATTTGCTACAACTGCCTCAGGAGTTACCCAAAACACTGGCATACAGTCCCTATTTGTCTAGGATACAACTGACCTTCATAGGATATTGACAAAATAAGGTCTCTGGCATTTGCGATTTGCCATTTAATACCTGGAAATTAGCTCTGCAAATTCAACCTGTTTTCCCCCCCTTTCCTAAAATGATAAATTAATTTTTGAAATATGAGAGTTTCAGCTAGAAACAGAAAGACAGAAGACAATGTCTGGCCAGGTCATATGCAGAAAAGAAGCTTCTCTGGGGTCTACTATAATGTTGGTGTTTTCTCAGATCTGTTTCAAGAGAAAAAAAAACAAAACCCCACAAAAAAATCAGAAAGTATCCACCAGCAATGTAAAGTTTAAAAAGGAGGAAGAACTGAATGAAGTATTAAGACAACTGTGAAATGGATTGATTTTCACATGGGAATATATCACACCACAGATTTTTCACTCACTTTAGCCACTGCTATTAGTGGACTTTGAGGGAAAAATTACATGGAATTAATTTGAAAGTAACAATTGGAGGGGAAAATAATTGTAAATGAGCTCAGAAATCTTAAAGTAAAGAAACCAAAGTAGATCATCAAGCATAAAAGGCCTGAGAGAGAGGGACCAGCTAGGGTCACCCTGGACAACTGTATCCTGACCAATGTCACCATTCATTCCATCAATAAAGCAACTTAATCTTACACTGGAGTGACGCAGACACCTTTGGAAGGAGATGATGTTTTACTTCACATAACTCTGAGGAACTAATTCCTGTTTCTCTGATTAGCCTTGAGGTTCCAGCTGGGATTCAAACAGCTGTTTCCTGAGGAATAAGACTGTAACCTTTGAAGCGACTGTCAAGCACATCAAAAGGCTTTAAGAGTGTACAACTCATTATTTGTGACTTGCACTGCCAAAATTATTTCCTCCAAAATGTCAAAACCAATTAACAATTTGACAAATATCAAAATAAATGTAATCTTTCGATGACCCTGATAAGACTTTTCAAAACAATTTTCCAGATTGTTAGCTCTGAAAAAAATAACAATGTTCTAGAAATTATTTTTATTGTAATGAAATCATTTTACTTCTTTCTTGGTACAAATACGATCCACTATTTCCTACATTCATTCTGAATTTTTGGGGGGGTAAGAGCAGTGACATCAGCATAACAACATAATTCTGCAGTTCTGAAGACAAAATGGCACAACTGTTTGTTAAAAGTAAGTAAATTTACTGAAGGCATTGTATGACCTTGATATCTGATGTCTAAACCTGACAACATGGGTTCACTTGGCTAGGTAAAAACATCCGATGATTATTCTTTGCAGATACACCATGATTCTGAAATTTGATCACAGGAAACTCTGAGCTTTTGTATGGTTCCATGGGGATCTTGGAGAGCTTCATTGGATAATACTACAAGGGCTGGGATTCCTCAAGTATAAGCAATATGGGAGAAAATCTGATTTTCCTACCCATATAAAGATCCTTCACTAGTGCTGGCAGTCGTTAATTGCCACCACTGGTTTTTTCCTCCCATTGGAAAACATGGTCATCAAAAGAATTTATTCAGAATTTATTGTATAGTATTTTGAGGAGAGAGAGAAAAGGTGACAGAAAATCTTGCAGTCACTTGCAACTGTTAAAATGTGTCTTGCTGGCAGCTTCATTTGAAGAAAAAATATAATCTCCAGTAAAAGATGATTTATCACAGTGACATCTCAACACCAGGCTCAGCAAGAGCCACTTAATACACACACAAAAATGAGAATGAGAGGCAGAACACAGAGGAGAATGAAACCCCTGCATTTCTGATACCTTCAGAAAAGACAGTCCTCCTTCACTCCCCACATAAAGGTAGCTTTCTCATCAGGCTCCCAATCCAACACTCTGGCACTAATCTGAGTTGTTTTCATTGAAAAGGACTTATTTTTGTGTTTGTTTTTCATTAAGTTAAAAAAAAAAATTGTATTACAGAAGAATTCTAAGAAAAAAATTACCTAATATTTTCAAGGTTTAGGTTTTTAATTACACTGAAATGGTGGCCCTGAGATTGGGTCTTTTGGTTAGAGCAAGCTTCTAATAACACCAGGGACACTGTTTGGTGTGCCTGTATGAGCCATTCACTTAAGAGTTGGGCTTGATGATTTCCTTCCAATTTAGAACATTCTGTGATTCTGTCAAACATCTGGCTACCATTTTGCCCCCCTAAGAAATTAATACTCTTAAATCAAAAGTTAGTTTTTCATTTTATCAAAATGCAATTTTTTCTGGGGGAAAAAGGATAGAAAGCCTTTGGCAAGATATTTTTACTTAAATCAAATGAATTAGTAAGTCCTTACAACATAAGGGCTGGTTAACACTGTATTTGCCACGAGAGCAGTAACAGAATTTTGATCTGTTCTGAGAACACAAGCTTTGCCCTCCTGCACAACAGCAAATTTTCCTGAGGCTTGAGCAAGGGAGTACCAGACCCAGCTGAAGGGGTCTGACAGGACACAAGGCTCTGCTCTCCCTGGCACACTGTCTGCAGGTCACGCTGTCCCTGTGCAAAGGCAGCGAGGTAATGAGGTACACAGGAATAACTGACTTTGCCTCTCCTCAGCACCTCACACACAGACAGAGAGTACAGCCCTTACTCATGACAGCCTGAGTTCACAATGCTCACAAAAGATGACATTCCTGATCTAGAGGGAAGCACAGTGATTCTGTGACCTGCTCAGTCAACAAACAACATTCATTAGAGTGCTAAAAAGAACTACAAGTGTGAAATGAAAACACAGCCACAGCTCCTTTCCCTTCTCTGAAAGAATTCATTGCAATATTTTTCAATGCAAGTTGAGAACTAGCCAGATGACCACACTGATTTAAGCCATCAGGTAGAGTCAAGGCTTCTTAAGAATGAAAAAAAGAGGAGAAAAACCACAGATGTAGCACTTATAAGCTCAGCATCTTGCCAGCTACAAGATTCCCTAGTATCCAAATATCTGCTAAAGAATGGCTCCATTTATTTCACCTGCAGCACAGTCCTTACAACAAGGCCGCTTATTCAGTCTTGGGTCCTCAGCAAAATCCTACAAAGGAAGGCAGTTTTATTTGGCATGGGTTGCTGTGGGTATCAATGTATCTTGCTTTTAAATTAGCTCCAATGTGGTTTAAACAGAGAAATAAGGGACCTTGAGGAATTTCAGAAAGCAGCCTGAGGATGCAGTTCCCTTCAGTGATCATATTCAAAGACATTACATTCAAGAGCATTTCCTAAAAAAAAAATTCCTCAAAAGCACAAACTCTATTACAAGTTGCATTGGGATAAAATTACAGTAATATCACTACTTTAAAAGTTCTCCTCAATTTCAATCACCAAAAATACAGAAATTTAAGCAGATTTTCACTTCTGTCAAAAAAAGCTGGGGAAAGAATAAAAATAGCAGCAAAGCTACGCAGTGAACAGTCTTTGTCTACTACTCTAGCATAAAACAACAGAACCAGCAATAAGCAATTAGAGCAGTGGAGTTTGTGGGAATAAGTAGAATAATGTACCTATGAAACAAATGAATCAGTGAAGTATCTGGAAATGCTGTTATTTCTTTTAATATAGTAATACAAATTTGTTTCCTCAATTGAATCATAAATGGCCAATACAAAAATAAAGATCAATGAAGACCCTAATGGTAAGCAATTGAAAATGATTGCAGCTGTATCTTTTGCAGCTTTGTATACAAAATACCCAAAGAATTGCCTAACAGATGCAAAAAAATAAACTAACAAATGATGAAATAGCTCCCTGGCTGGGCTTTGTCTGCCAAATCTCTGCCTGGAGAGGACTTTTATGTCCATGTAATGAGCCCTCAAAATGATGGACTTAAAAAGGAAACAGCTGCTTAGCCATAATGGTAATTACTCTGGTCAGACTGAGAGCACCCAACCTTGAGGCTGCAGCTCAGGGTACCCAACTGGTGCAACACAGGACACAGAGCTGGGACTCAACTGATGCCACCGCCCAGAGCTCAGCACTGACTCCTCTGTGCTGTTTGTCACAGGGCAGGCAGAGGACCAGGACCAGACTGGTGCATGTGGCTGGCTGTTACAGGTCATCCTGGGAGGACTAAAGGCTGAGTGTGCCTGATACAGGCCATGGGACACCATCAGAAGGTGCTGGGATATCAGAAGTGACCAATTATGGCCCAATTCACACATCCTGTACAGCTTGTGGCACCTTTTAGCTCACATTGAGAGGTAGTGGGGGCCAAGTCCTTCTCCCGCTGGCCTCTGAAGGTGACCCCAAAATCCACACTGAAACACTATTTAGGGCACCACACCAGAGAGGTACTCCCCAGTACCTGCAGTATTACAGCTGAAATTATCATTATTGCACTTCTGTCATCCAAATGGCCTATGAACTTTAAAGCACCTCTGGGTGCACTGCTGTCCATCTCACTGATGAGCCTCCTTGCTCTGCACAGAAGGTGGCCCTGGCCCATCTGCTTCCATAGCAGTCCACAGTGTGGCCTGTCCTAAGTACAGTATGCCCTTCCCCAACCAATGTTGTATTTGCACAAACCCAGATAAAAACTAGTCAAGCGTCTTTCTCATGGTCATTTGGGAACTCGAGTGTCATCAAGCCTAGAAAACAGGAATCTTGACTCCCAGTTTCCTATTCCAGCTACCAGAAAAAAACACTGCTTCCCATGAGTGCTATTTCCCATATTTATCTCAATTGCCTATATAACTATGAATAGTCACAAATAAGACACTCCCTAAATTCTTCTTCTGCCCACATTATCCAGCAGATGGAATCTGAGATTCCCATTACCACAGATGCTGCCCTGAACAGTAGAGGCACCAAACTGAAATGGACAAGTACTCTGGCTTGTACAGAATTATCATTTTGGTACATATTTACCTGAGATAAAATCATCAAGTATTTATTCAGCAGCTGACAAAGGGGACCACTTGCTAACATCTGCCCTGTAATTCCATACTGGCACAACAATTTTTTGGCTCAGAATCTGCAGTGCTAACTGCACAGCACCACCTTGCAAGTGCAGGAATGTTCACACATAAACTGCTTCCAGCTAAAAGGGCACTCAGGCAGTAAAACTAAAAGTACTACTCAGGCAGTACTGCCATGCACAATAGGGTGCTTTTAAACATGTCATCTGCCAAATACATTTTCTGACAGAAAGTGATCCCTGTGATGATAGTGGATCATTTCTGTATGAATGGAGTTAAGTATGGCTTGCAAGGGACCAGGACCACAGTATTTCAGGAAGCAGACAACAGATTAGAGACAAGTGACAAGGATGATCTCGGCAGCTGCAATTAACTGTCTTTCCTTCAGTCTCTCCTGCACAGTTGTAAGAAGGGCTGTGTTTCCCTCCTGCTGATGAAGGTTGATTAGCAGTCAGGTGGGGAGAGGCTCAGGGGAAGGCATGATGCATTAATTAAATCACTTCTACCAGCTAAGTGATGACACTTTGATTTATAGCAGAGCTCATTCAACCAGACACTGGCATTTCTGGGCACCAAGATGAGGAAAAGCCAAGCTGGGAAGCAGGTGGGAAAAGAGGAGATGTGTACATAAAAGAAAAAGAACAAATTGTGAAGTAAATACTTGCAACTGATGGACTGTTTTTGAAAAAGAATGCTGCAGGAGCAGTGGGAATGACCATGAAACATGAGCTGAAAATTAGTTAATTCATGTTGCTTGTTAATTTAATTTACATCTGTAAGAAAAGCTGCTTTAGTATAGAGTCTTATAAAATTCTCTCAAACTAAACATAATACATACTATTATTCCATAAGGCACATTTCAACCTGACACACTCAGTTTGTGGTTCCAGACATGAGTCAGTGCTATTTTGCTTCAGGCACAACAGCAACAAGCTCAGAAAGAGAAGGTAGAAATCTCCAGAAGGCAGAGCAGGACAGTGATCCAGGGACCAGTTTCAGATGTGGTGCCCCAGCCCAGACCTGCTGCACTGTCTGACAAGACCGATGTCTCCTAAACACTGTGTTTCAATCTCTCTCTCTGCCAAAGGGCGATAATGTTATTTCATCAACCTTTGTAAAGGGTTACCTTTATCCAACTTAATCTATTTTGTTTAGGATTTTGACATTTGAAAAGGCTAAGTTAAACAGCCTTCCACTTAGAAAGCTTTTATTTTGGTGACAAGTTTAGATATTCTTCCCTGTAAACTCCATGGTCAAAATCACTAACCTTCACAAGAGAGAAAATATTTCTATAGCCCAGAATCCAAAATAGGTCAAAGCTTGATTATCAGTACAGTAATATTTCACTCCCTTTTCTGAGTCAACCATGCTTTGGTAATTCTTGAATTACTCTTTTCTTTGAAAGCCTAAGGCAGCATTTTAGAACACTTAGTACTTAAAATATTACACTTAGTGTATAGGCCAGTGGTATTTTCTCATAAGACATAACTTTGTATTTTTGAATGCAAAGGCTTGTTTGTTCACAGTATTGTATAGAGTGAATATCTTTCTTTAATCTTTTTATAAAGATATGCAAATGTTTAGCGAGAATAATATTGGACCTCTTCCACCAGACCAGGCTCAGCCTAGTTTCATACATGAAGAGGTAAAATTTAAGGAAAACATCAAACAGTTAGGTTGACTCCAAGGCTGCATTCCTTTCAGTCTATATTACCATCCCTCTGTCTTGCTGGAGCAGGCAGTGGCCTCAGACAGAACAAAAGCTGTGTCACAGCAGCTGATTGTAAGAAGATTTAATAAAAAATGAGTTCTTATTCTCTAATCTTAACTAACAAGCAAACAAAGGAAAACACAAATAAACACTCACTACTCATGTGGCTTCCCTAGCTGTGACCAGTGGCAAAAGGACTGCTCTTACTGTAAATCCAAATTCTGATCAGTATCTGATCAGTATTCTGATCTCTTGAGCCCCCTTGCTTGGCACATGCAGCATGTACATTTATCTCATGAACTTTGTTTATCTAAATTATATTTCTTCTTTAGTCTCAAAGCCTTGCTGTGTTTCTATAGACAATTTCTACCTCTCAATGCTTCATCTTGTTTAGAAGTGAGATTACTGTTATCCTTGATAATATCTTGAACTTTCCTAGCATACCCCTTAGGACCTCCAAGTCCTTTATGGCTAATTTACTGTGAGAGTCAGATATGAGAAAAGCCTTTCCTGAAGCAGGAGGAACAAAGAAATTTGGGTCATAAAGGAACTTTGTAGCAGACCTGTACATAAATCAATATTCAACCAATCATATTTTTCCTTGTTAATGTAGTATAATGTATTTGGCTTCTTTTGCATCATCAGCTCTTAATAACAAAAGACTTTATTTAACACTGAATTTGGTAGGTAGCTAGGTGGGGGTGGGGAAAAAAGCTGGCTTGCTTTCAAATAGATCCACATGCATCTTCTTTTCATCATTAGAATAAATTTCCGGAGAGGTGAGCAGAGGTTTAGCTGCATGACTCTCATTAATGTTAACTTTATTTCAGTAATGAGGTGAAAGTACAATCACTGGAGCTAATATAATCAGAGCGATGAGACAAAAGTCTGCCGCCATAAATACTGCTGAGCAAGATGACATTGACAATGCTGATAGGCAAGGAAAAATAGGTGTCAGGAGCAAAATGATGCAGTGAGGGTAAAGACCGTGCCTTTAGGTAGAATAGTACAGCTGAAAACTGCCAGGAGCTGTTGCAGTGATGTGAATACCCTGACACTGGCCACAGGTCCATCTGCAAGGGACTTCCTCAGCCTTACTGATTCCCAGAAAAAACTGAGGAAGCAGGGGGCAAACAGTCCTGTGCCCTTAAAAGTCATTTAGGAAGGATAAAGATAATTAAGAAGAAGTAAAAAAAGGAATGTTGAGATAAAACAAAACAGCAGGTATGGGAAATCAAAAGCTATTGTGACAGCCCCAGAACACAGTCCCAGTAATATATTGCACCAGAAAGACCTCAGACAATGAAAAGTGAGAGCACCATCGAGCCACTGCACTCCATTACTTTAGCTAATAGAATGATCTGAACTGAACAAGGCTGGGAAGATTTTTATAGTAATTAGTAAACCTGTTAGTGCCCATTTTTCTTCTGCACAACACACAAACAAAAGAAAAGCAGACACAGCTATTAGTGGAAAGTAACAGGAAAAAAAATTGGGAAGACAGACAATGAGTTGTGTAACTCTGCAGAAATAAAAATAGTAATTACATACTTATATTACAAAACCAGTACACAAGGATTTTTAGCTTTGCAATAAAAAATACACTGCAATAATCCAGTAAATATATAGCACATAATCATCCACATCCAAGTCCTACTAGTAGAGCAGGAACAGAGGAAACATAGTGTATACATTCACTCTATATAATTCTTCCAACATTCATTAGCTCTGTAAGCAGCTCTGTATGACTTTATCCAGATACCACAAACACAGGGATTTTTTTTTTTTTAATCATGTGGAACTTATGCACTGCAAGCTGTTTGTACTGAATCTATGACTTTAAGTTATAGCTACAAATGAAGTGCATTTATAATGACGTGAACAAGATGTGTCCTTTTCACTTGATTTCAGTGTCTTACTGACCCTCTGGAGCAGAATTGCTCTGAACCCACTGATGCCCAGCAGCAGATCTTGGTGGTAAGAGCTCATGCTTTTTGGGGTAAGACAAAGCATATTTAGGTTTGCCCTCCTGGCTTGCTGCATTGTCCTAGTCATTGTTATTGCAGAAATCCAACCAGAGCCAGAAGAGTCCTGATCAATATGTCTTTGTTGTGTAGCCCTGAATTAACTACATCTCACTTTCCTTTGACAGCGACACAGATCACAGGCAGCTGCTGCTTTCCCTATGAGAAACACAGATTCTGGAAAGCATATTCATTATCTGGCTGTTAAAAGCAATGGAGCATGCAAGCCTCACCCTGCCTGGGCTACCTGAGACATCACAGTTCCCTTTGATTAAGTGACTGCCAGCTAGCCACCTTCTCACTCTAACCTTGATGTGGCAGCACTGTGACAAGTGCATACAGTGTAACATCACAAAATGTTCAAAAATAGATAGCTTAATTTGTTTTAATAGCCTGGTCGCTTGCAGCATTTCAGCAGCAAACTCTGGGTTTGAGGACAGAATATATCAGCTCTTTACATGGAACTTACGTGCAAGCCAGCTGGCAGGAAGCCAGGGAGAATCCTGAGAGGTCCAAAGCTCTCAGTCTTTACCCAGATTACTGTACTTAATAAATTCCAAAGGAATTCTATCCACCCCCAACTGCACCATTTTTAAGTTGCAGGACTTTGGATCTGAAATACCAACTTAAAAAAAAAAAATCACAGCTTCTCAGTACATCCCCTGCAGCTGAGTACTACTTGTGTACCAAAAACACCCTCAAAACTGAATGCATTTCCATTTCATAATCAGAAACAACTAAGACACCCCAGGTTAAAATTTGATTTTTATTGCACTCGTCTTGCAGTCGCTGTCAGTCGCCAACACCTACAACGTTTTCATGGGTCTGAGAAGATTTGCTGCTCTTTTTTTTTTTGGCAGCTGTTGGAGTAAGATAGTTATGTAGTATTTACACAAGACACAAAAATTCAACCTCTACAATTGTAAAGAGGAACTCAGAACTTTGAAATTTCATTGGTCCATCTTCAGATGATAAAAAAGGACATTCTCAGTTATTTTTAAATTGAATATGATTTTAGGAGTGGACCTGGCACACAATTGCTGAATACTTAATGTTAGAACTCTGAACATTCAACATTGCTGTTTGAGTTCATGTATCATCAGTAAATCATTTCACCTCCTGCTGCCAAGATTTTAAAAACAGGAATATACAAGATACAGGGAGAACCCAGCTTGAATTTAAAAATAGTAGGACGGGAAAAAAGCCTGTTGAACACTGAGAACTAGTCTTCCCAGACATCATTAAGCAAAGCAGGAGAACGTTGTTTATATATATATATATATAATTACTTTTCAGCATAGGGCATGCATCGAGATGAAGGTTCACGAGCACAACTTACCTAGGCTCATTTAGAGATAACAACAAAATCTTAAGTACCTACTAAAAACAAAACAAAACAAAACAAAACAAAACAAACAAACAAAAAAACAAAAAAAAAAAAAAAAAACAAACAAACAAAAAAACAAAACAAAACAAAACAAAAAAAAACAAAAAAACAAAAAAAAAAAACCAAACCAAAAAACACCCCACCCCACCCCCAAAAAAAAAAAAAAAAAAACCACAAAAAAACTTAACTGATGCTAGTGCTATTTTGGTATTATAAAAAGTTCTAAATATAAACTTATCACAGTAAAGACTCAGATCAGATAGCATACACACCTTTCCATAAATCATTTATCTCCTACAAGCAAACCTCATCTGCTGCTGGCAGCAGGCTGAGATATTGGAATGAGGACAAATGTTTTCTTTAGCAGCATAGGGGTTTTCAGTAACTTTCAAGTAGATTTAGAACTCCTGTGGCTGAAAAATGCATGTTTATCAAAACAAAATCCATATATTTGAGATGCTTCTGCTCAGTGGGATCCAGGTACAAGAGCTGAGTTTTTAGGGACAAATGCAACATAAATGGGCAAATTCATATTCTGCTTCACAGCCCAGTGGATGGCATAGGTGTGAAGAAACACAAGTTTTCTCTCCTGAAATTTTGGATGAGTGTGCCTTTAACACAGACTGCAACCATGACAGTATGAAATTATGCAAAAAATATACAAAGTAGAGGTGGACTGAGGCAATGGAAAGCCACAGGTAGCACCAGGTTCATGTGGGGGTGAAGAGTAGTTGAGGAGGGGATAAAAAAAGGAGACCTGCCCTCTTTTACCAAAAGCAATGAGGAGTGCTTTTCTTTAAAAAACAACTTTATCTTTGGGAAGGATAATTCCCACTATCCTGTTTCAGCCTTCAGTAACTACAGCTGAGACAGAGCTAAGGCAAAGCAGGGGAAGGGAGTACAGACAGAGGGGCCTGAGGAAAGGAGAAAAGAAGAAGAGAAACTAAAAAATTCAGTGAGGTGAGTGGAGAAAAATGAAAGCAAGTTTAGGGGTGGCAGGAGGCTTAAAATCAAATTTACATCAAAGAGGGGCTGGTCAGGGCGGGTTTCTGAGCCCCACACGGATGGACATCAACACTTAAATACACATTAAAATGCAGCCTTTTAACCAAACTAATCTGCAGCAGGCTTGTTGGGCTGCAGGCAGTGAGGGGAAGTGTAAGCAAAGCTACAGCCAGGACAGGGACAAGGCAGCACCTCAGCGTGGCATGGCTGCCGCCTCCCTCAGCCTCACCTCGGCACTCCCTGGAGGACCATGGGCCGCTTCAGCTCCTGGCCACAGTCTGGGCATGGTCATGGAACTCTCTGAGCCACAGGACACCACTGTGAGGGTGTCACACCGTCCTGTCTGATGGCCTCGTCCCACGATGAGTTCGTCACAGCAGCCCCACATCAGGCGTGTCATGGGGGCTGTGGGTGCATGAGAGGAAAAAAGGTGGAAACTGGTTCAACTGGGAGTGTGTGAGGGGAAAAATGGCCAAAAACGGGAGCTGGGGGTGCATGAGGGGGAAAAAAGGCGGGAAACAGGACTGGGGCTGCGTGAGGGGAAAAGCAGCGGGAAACGGGACTGAGGCTGCGTGAGGGGGAAAACGGCGGGAAACGGGACTGAGGCTGCGTGAGGGGAAAAAGGCGGGAAACGGGACTGAGGCTGCGTGAGGGGGAAAAAGGGTAGGAAACGGGAGGTGGGGGCGCATGAGGGGAATAAAGACAAGAAACAGGACTGAGTGTGTGAGGGGAAAAAATGTGGGAAACAGGAGCTGGGGATACTTGAGGGGAATGAAGGTGAAAAACAGGACCAGGGGTGTGTGAGAGGAAAAAAGGCAGGAAGGGCGCACAGCAGTGCCCCATCAGGTGTGAGGAGAGCTACCATTGCAGCCCAGACAGCAGCTGCTGGGCAAATCTATCCAATTCCTACCCATATTGTGAGGTTCAGGGGTCTTATAATAACTGTTACTACTATTACTGTTGTTGTTCACAGAATCACTGAATAACAGGCTGGGAGGAGATCACCCAGTCCAGCCCCCTTGCCAGGCAGGGTCACCTGGAGCAGGTGGCACAAGGTGTCCAGGTGGGTTTGTAATGTCTCCAGGCCCTCCCTGGGCAGCTGCTCCGGTGCTGCACCACCTTCCACAGAAAGAACTCCTTCCTCATGTTGAAATGGAATCTCTCGTGTTTTATTTTATGGTCATTGCCTCTTTTCCTATCACTGGACACCACTGAAAAGAGTCTGGCACCATCCTCTGACATCCCTTGGAGACATTTACATGCATTAATGAGATCCCCTCTCAGTCTTCTGTAGACTAAACAGGCCCAGCTTCCTCAGTGTCTCCTCATAAGGAAGTTGCTCCAGACCCCTCTTCATCTTTGTGGTGTCCTCTGGACCCTTTCCATTAGCTCCTTGTCTTTCTTGAACTGTGGAGACCAGAATAGAACACATTACTTGAGCCAAGATTATTATTATTATTATTATTATTATTATTATTACTCAGTTATCAATGAAGCTACCCCTCTGTCATGTGTCTCTTCCCACATTAGCACACAAGATCATCCAAGAGGTTTAAAACCCAGGCAGTCCTCACAGATAAGTTTATATTGTAGGTTATTTTAGATAGCCAGGCCAAAGGTGCAGGAGGAATTCCAGACACCAGAAAAAACTCCATGTTTTTTCCCTGGAGCAATGTAATGACTTACGTACTGTAGTCACAGGTTCTCCTGCTTTCACTGAAGGGAATCCAGGGGCCATGTGCCAGCCCAGCTCCATGGAGAGGGACCAGCCTTTCTCCAAAGGCTGTGGTAACCTCTGCTGGCAGCTCCTGGCTGCTACATCCGCTGAGCTGTTATTAGATTGAGCTTGTGGTTGAGAAGAGGTATTTCACATTTGCTTACTCATACTTTTGTATGCATTCGCTACTACAGAGGATTGGATTTTTTTATTTGAATGTGTATTTTTAAGGAATCAGTAATTTAGATAAATTAGGGCCATGCTCATCCAAGTATGAACATGTTTCTTTTCTCAGACAGTGCAGTTTTTATTACCAAGCAGGTCTGTAACTGTAGTTTGCAGCTAATCTACATCATTCTGTTTGAAGATAAGGATACACCATCGACTGTCATCTGACATACCTGAGGGATACATTTTATGCATAGGATAATGTTTATGCAACTTTTTTTTCGATGTTTAAACAAACATCATACCTGTGGTGTATATCCAACCCTTATATCAAATCCCACTTCTTCAAATGGTGATAGTTCATATCTGTGTAAAACAGGTACTATTCATATCAATAAGTACCTTAAAGGCTCCAGGTGAGGCCATGGTCATAAGCTGTAGGAACTACAAATGTTGTCTTTTTGCTCTGAGAACTTTAAAATCTAATCAGATTTTGGGCAACACAGGAACAAAATACAGGCAATGGATATAGGATTCCTATTTACCTTGATTCATATTAGTGTGCCTTACTCTGCAGGTGCATGCAGAGAGATGGAATGCATATGGGATAAATGAGAGCTGGGTTTTATTGGAAGCCTCCATTGGCAAGAAATCAGGTGCTAGTCTTCATTTCAACTATTACAAATAGAAACAGATGGCCATCTCATCCATGGAAAGCCTAACACTTGCCTCCCATTCTATTTGAAACTATAGTTTGTGGTCTTCTATCTCATTAATTGAAATACTTAATAGAAAAGCTACTATGAGGCAAGATATCAGGCAGAATTAATTTCATTTTCTATACTCTGCAGGTTTCTGTTGTTTTACTGTAGCCGAAACAGCAGACCACAGCAACAAACCTACTTCAATCTGAAGGCATCCTGAGAATTCATGCTTAAGACATATACTTCTAATCTACCAAACTCATAATTTCTAAGAAAAATCTGTGGCTGCACGACTGCCTCAAAATGGAAAACATCATGTAGACAATGTTCATGTTGCTACAAGTCAGACCTTAATTGACCAAAAATATTAGATAGAGCTGTCTGTTTAATTAGACACGGATCAAAAATTAAGAACTAAGTACTTTCCCATCATTCCCTGCAGGTTTTGAAGTTGGCATTTCCCCCCTCTGCCTCGGGTTGTAAAGAAATGCAAAGAGCTGTTATTAAAGCACTGATAATTTGCTGAACTCCATCTTTTGTGGAACTTGCTGAGTTAGAAAATTCCTTTCCACCTCCTCCCCCATCCCTCCTTGACTAGAATTGAAGAACAAATATCACATTATGGTGCTAGGTAAAAGGATCAACTGTGTTTGCAGTTAAGTGACTAGCACAAGACAGAACAAATCCTACAGCTCAAACCTGTCCAGTTAAATGATGAGGGAAATAAAAAAAAGCATTTGCTTTTTAAAAGAACATCAGAACAAGGACTCATGTTTAGGATTTGCTGTGCCTTAGTGCTTTATATTCAGAAATTGACTCCCAGTATATCATGTTAGAAAGTTCTCCAAGCAATCAGAGCCTGGAGATAAAGAATTGCCACTGCAATGAGAGAGATTCTGAGAATGCAGAAAACAGGAGGCCAACTCATCAACTGTTCAGTGGTGGCCTCAACTCATAGGTCTGCATTTCAGCACTCCAGCCCCTGACAGGAAGGATTTTTTATCCAGTTCTCCATGTGTCATCCTAGTGAAGGAGTAGTGGGTTCTTTCAAAGCCATTAGATCAAGTTAAAAGTCAGCAAAGCTAGCAGTTAGAACCCCTTCTGCCACAGACTGTTGTTACCAAACTGGTACAGCTAAATTCTGTACCTCTCCCTCATTACATGTTAACTGCTACCATTTTTCACTAGCATTGATATTCTTGTAAACTACAGAAATCAGGCAGTATAGAATCCATCCAATTATCCCCAGCACTGACCTCAGCGTAGATAAGCAGAGCTACTTCTCCATCAGGTGCTCTCATTAAGTCTGCTGCCAAATACACATCAACCAGACCAGTCTCTCAGCTGACAAATAAAAAAGAGATGTCAGACACCCACAGAATCACCAGGCTTTTTGCAAGAGAGATGGATATCCCTTAAACCACAAAGAAGAATTATCAAGAAGCACAGATTTTGACATTTCTCATCGTTTCTTCCCAGCATGAAACAATGATTTGCATTCCTTCTTCTGCTCCATCCACTTTTGCAAAGGGCCTGATCTTTCTGTTAATCACTGATAGAAGCATGTTCTTGTCTTAGATTAACATGAAATAGATTTTCTGTTTGCCTCTACTTGCTTGCCTTTTTTACGCATATTCAAGTCCTTCTCTGCTCCACTGCTTTCTTCAAACTAACCTCTTGGTACAGTTTTCACAGTAGTTCAAAGAAAGACATAAGAAGAGGTAATATTTTGGAACACAAATTTTTTAATGATCTAACATGTAGTACAGACACTGGTTGACCAGCACTACCAAGGAAGGAGGACGCAGTTTCTGTCCCATTGAATGGACAAAGGTCACAATGCACTTTTGATCACATTCTAGGGGAGAAAAGGGCCAGGAACTCCCACAAAGTTGTCCAAATTGGTTCTTATGACTTCTTACAATTACTGTTTCACACAGTGGTATCACCTGCGAAGGAATTAATACTAAGTTGGAAAAAAAAAGCAAGAGCAAACCATCAGCATCTTGACCTCATCAGCCATAGTGCAAACACAGGAAGTGCTGGAATATGTCTCAGCAGAAATGATATGATAGACCAAGCTGATGGCCTTTCCTAGGGAAAATTATTATGAAGTGCTGGAAAGGGTTGAAGAATGTGTTTAACACTGAAAAGAGAAGCAACCTCTGCTACCCTCTGAAGACAGCATTTCATGCTGCATCCTCATACTGCTGCAGCAGTCTGCTGCAGCAAGCTGCCATAGGGTGGCAGCAAAGGGGAAACAGAACTTCGGCTGGATAAACTGCTAACGGTAAGCCACTCAAGCTTTTGGAAAAAAACGAGATTTCCAAATCTGCTGATGGAACCATTATTTCACTTGATGACTTCTGGGAAAGAACAAAGAAAACAATGCAAGTGGATTTTATCTGATAACTGGTACTACTTCTTGTTTATACCATTTGTGACTGCAGTAGCATTTTACAGATCTTTTGCAGCAAGATACTCCACCACTATTTGTTTTTTGTGGTTTTTCTCTTCAACATCTCCATAGACTTTCATATATATTTTTATTTAATTTCTATTTTATGCAGTTCAAGCAAGCATGCACAAAGTCAAAACTATGGGGGAGAATGGGATAAAAACAAGAGAAATGAGGCACTGCATATAGACAGGAACGACCCAGTTTAGTCTGGAATTTGGACTTTGCAGGGGAAGCAGAAATTTAGTCAGCATTTTGCAGGTTCTCTACCCATATTTTCTGTGTTGTGAGGTCTTTAGAGGGAGAGAATTGAAATTGCAGCTTTAGAGACCTAGGAGCAACTATGAACCAAGGCTGTTGTAGAGTTGTTCTGATCAGGCCACAATTCCAGAGTATGTCAAGTATATCCAACAGCAAATCAAAAGCATCATGACTTTAGCTGAGCTCATGCAACACAGCTGTCCTCAAAGGGGCTTGCACCATATTCTGCTGTTCTAATTACTTCACACACTAGGAGTTCATTAAGCTGTGGATGAGGCTGGCCAGGCTGGGCACTTGTTCTCATGCTCCAGGGGCTGTACAATTCAGATCACTTTTGTTCCCTGTGGTGCTGCTGACAACGGGGCGAGTCACTGGTGCTGGGGCAGTGCCTGCAGTGGGGGTGTTGTGGCACCTCAGCACTGGTGGAGGGCCATGGGCTTGGCTGGGACAGCTGCAGGCGTGGAGCTCTGTGCAGAAGCCCCTGCCTGGTTAGGGAGTGGCTGGAAGAGCTGAGCTGCCACTGGGGATCCGCGGTGGGTGGGTGACACCAGAGTCACAGGCTTGGTGAAGGTGGCAGCAGAGGATGCATTGGAAAGGCAGGGTAGCAAATGTTCCTGCCATCCCTTGACCTGGGTCTTGCCTAAGGTTGAGGGGCTTTTGCCCACACACCTCAAAACCAGCTGAGTGTAGTCCTGTGGCTCCTGAGATACACCAGCTTGTGGTGTCCTGGCTTGCAGCAGGACCTGTTTTTCCCAGATGAGTGCCCAAGGGAGAAGATGGCCTGGACTGATCCTCCTGCATTGGTGGGCAAGAGGGAAGGGGAACAGTGGGACAGGAGCTGTCAGGAAATACTGGGGGACACATTTCAATGAAGGATCTCTCCTGGGTAGGCAGACACATAAGAGGGTGTTGGGTGCCACAGCACAGCCTCATCCGTGTGAGGTCATGAAGCTTTTTGTGGCCTGGGCCCCTCCTCTTCTGGCAGTGCTCACCCAAAGCACAGGTACCATGGCCAGACTTGCTGGGCCAGGATGAGGCCTTTGGGCACAGGGACCCCTCCTGCTGCCCAGGCAGGTCTGTTCTCCTGGGACACTGACTGACCCCTATCTTCTCCCCTCTCTTCTCTCCCTCTTCAGGTTCCCTGGTCCAGGCAGCACTGACTCAGCCATCTGAGGTGTCAGCCAACATTGGAGAGACCGTCAGGATCACCTGCTCTGGCAGCAGCGGCAGTTACAGCTATGGCTGGTTCCAGCAGAAGGTCCCTGGCAGTGGCCCTGTCACTGTGATCTATGCTAATGACAAGAGACCCTCGGGCATCCCTTCGCGATTCTCCGGATCCAAGTCCGGCTCCACGGGCACATTAACCATCACTGGGGTCCAAGCTGAGGATGAGGCTGTCCATTTCTGTGGTGGCGATGACAGCAGCAGTGGCAGCTATGGTGTATGATGACAGTGAATACCAAGAAGTGAGACAGACTCCAAAACCATAAGAAAGATTTCAGCCCTCCTCCCTCCCAGCTTGATGTATGGCTGAGGCACACACTCTCTGGTGCTGCAGAGATCAAGACATGACTGTGCTGCTGGGGCCTATAGTCCTCTTCCCAACAAAGATCTTGGTGTTGTTGTGTCCCCTGCAGCCACTTGATACTGATGACAATGACCTCCTGTGCTGCAAGAACTTCTGTACAGCTGTTCTGCAATGGGCTGGGCTCTTCTCCACAAATGTGCCTGTGACCTCATCCCTGTCTGTTCTGTCCTTGACTGTCACATTCCCTGTAACCTTGTTCAGGAAGTCTGTGCTCCTGGGAGATTGGCTGATCATCCTCTACCCTCTCCTCTACATTCCCTGGTCCAGGCAACAATAGTGAATCAGCCATCCTCAGTGTCAGCCACTCAGTGTCAGGTGGGAGACACCATCAGGATAGCCACCTCTGGTGGCAGCTGGAACTATGGCTGGTACCAGCAGAAGGTCCCTGGCAGTGCCCCTGTCACTGTGATCTATAATGATAACAACAGACCCTCGGGCATCCCTTCGCGATTCTCCAGATCCAAATCCGGCACCACAGCCACGTTAACCATCACTGGGGTCCAAGCTGAGGATGAGGCTGTCTATTTCTGTGGTGGTGCTGACAGCAGTGGTGATGCTGCACAGTGACACAGAAAAATGGGGAAGCGATACAAAAGCCTCCTGCCTCAGCTGTCTCTTAGAGTCTTACGACTGTGCCCTTCTCCTGTCATTTGGGGAAGGGATGACCTCCCAGCAGACTGTCCCTGCATACCACACCAGGGCCAAAGTTTCCCTCAGCTGGTGCCAAGAGCCCTGCCAGCTGCCTCCCAGCCCAGCTGTGCCAGGACGCCCTGGACAGATGTCCTGGCCAGACACAGGGTGATGAGCTGGGGACTTGGAGCACAGGCCTGCTCTCCCTGTCCCACTGCCTGGGGAGACCTGTGTTCCCAGGTCACTCATCCTCTGAGGGGATGACTCATCCCCTCTCCTCCCCTCTCCTCTCCCTCTCCAGGTTCTCTGGTCCAGGCAGCACCACTGACTCAGCCATCCTCCCTGTCAGCCAACATAGGAGAGACCATCAAAATCACCTGCTCTGGGAGTAGCTATAGCAACTATGGCTGGTTCCAGCAGAAGGTCCCTGGCAGTGCCCCTGTCACTGTGATCTACTACAATGACCAGAGACCCTCGGGCATCCCTTCGCGATTCTCCGGATCCTTGTCCGGCACCACAGCCACATTAACCATCACTGGGGTCCAAGCCGAGGACGAGGCTGTCTATTTCTGTGGTGGCAGGGACAGCAGTGGTGCTGGTATAATGACACAGATTTTTAAGTGAGGTACAGAAGAATTATAAAAGGAGATTTTCTATCATTCTCATGATGGAGCAGAGTTCTGGATGTGGGAGTGGGGCAGGTTTTTGTCACCTCTGCACTACCATAGCTCACTATTTTGCCCATTTTGTGTCCTAAAGAGTAGAAAGTGCCTTTGGAGCTGCTGATCATTGTTCTGCTCCCTGACAAAGTGGGAGTCTTTGTCTCCCACTCCACTAAGACTTAAAAATAATGACCATGTCTGGTACCTCTGTGCTGGGGTATCTGGGGCTGGGCTCTGCTCCCATGTTGTGCCTGTGGCCATTTCATGTCACCTCTGAACATTTTCATGTTCACCTCTGACTCTTGCATTCCCCATAACCTTATCCAGGCATGTCTGTGCCCCATGGACACTGACTGACCCCCTGTTTTCTCCCCTCTCTCCTTTCCCTCTCTGGGTTCCCTGGTCCAGGCAGCATCACTGACTCAGCCATCTTCAGTATCAGCCAAGGTGGGAGACACTGTCAGGATCATCTGCTCCGGGGGTAGCGGCAGCTATGGCTGGTTCCAGCAGAAGGTCCCTGGCAGTGGCCCTGTCACTGTGATCTATTGGAATGACAAGAGACCCTCGGGCATCCCTTCGTGATTCTCCAGATCCAGGTCCGGCTCCATGCACACGTTAACTATCACTGGGGTCCAAGCTGAGGACGAGGCTGTCTATTTCTGTGGTAACTATGACGGCAGCAGTGCTGGCTGGCGCGGCAGAGGCACCCTCGTGCCCTGTGTTTTGTGTGCACCTCTAGGCCACTCCATGGTATCTTGGGGCCTTTGGGCACAGAGGCCCCCTCCTGCTGCCCAGGCAGGTCTGTGCCCCCTGGGACACTGACTCACCCCTATCTTCTCCCCTCTTTTCTCTCCTTCTCCAGGTTCCCTGGTCCAGGCAGCGCTGACTCAGCAGCCATCCGAGTTGTCAGCCAACGTGGGAGACACGGTCAAAATCACCTGCACTGGTAGCAGCAACAGCTACTATGGCTGGCACCAGCAGAAGGTTCCTGGCAGTGCCCCTGTCACTGTGATCTACGATAATAACAAGAGACCCTCGGGCATCCCTTCGCGATTCTCCGGCTCTGGGGGCACGTTAACCATCACTGGGGTCCAAGCCGAGGACGAGGCTGTCTATTTCTGTGGTGGCATGGACAGCAGCTATGCTGGTGTAATGAATATGACAGATTTTCAAATGATGTACAGAGTAAATAAAAATGGTGTTTTACCATTCTTCTTATTGCCAAGGAGAGAGGTAGATGTGAGGCTGGGGCCGTTTTTTGTCTCATCTGCATGGCTGTGGCTAAAAATGTCCCCCCTTTTGTGTCCTGTTGTACTGGAGGTGAACTTGGGGCTGGGGATCCTTGTTCTGATCCTTACAAAAGTCATGGTGTGGCTTTGTCCCCCATCCCACTGCCTCTTGCTACTGAAGACCATATTCTCTTGCTGTTGCCAGAGGTACCTCTCTGCTGGGATGCCCTGGCGTACATTTGTCTTGGCTCTGCTCACCAAATTCACTAGTGGCTGTGGTTGCACCCACTCTCCTCTGAGTGCAGCATTCCACATCCCCCTGCCCAGGTTCCTGGAACCTTACAAATAATGAACATGTCTGGTACTGCTGGGGTATCTGGGGCTGGGCTCAGCTCCCATGTTGTGCCTGTGGCCATTTTCTGTGTCTGTTCACCTCTGACTGTCACATTTCCTATATCCTTATCAGGCATGTCTGTGCCCCTTGGACACTGACTGACCCCCTGTCTTCTCCCCTCTCTCCTCTCCCTCTTCAGGTTCTCTGGTCCAGGCAGTACAGTGAGTCAGCCATCCACCATATAAGCAAACCTGTGAGAGACTGCTAAGATCACCTGCTCCGGGGCTAGCAGCAATGGGAACGGCTGGTACCAGCAGAAGGTCCCTGGCAGTGCCCCTGTCACTGTGATCTACAGCAATAGCAACAGACCCTCGGGCATCCCTTCGCGATTCTCCGGATCCACATCCAGCGGCACAGCCACGTTAACCATCACTGGGGTCCAAGCCGAGGACGAGGCTGTCTATTTCTGTGGTGGCCAGGACAGCAGCAGTGGCAGTTACTATGGTGTATAGTCACAAAAAGAAGTAGGAAGTGAGAATTCCAAGGATTTCCAGACTGCAAAACAAAAGAAAATATTTCCAACCTCCTCCCTCTTGGCTCTCTGTGGGGTAGGTTTCTATCCTCTCTGTACAGAAATGGCTACATTCATTGATCCACAGAACTCGAAGTTCTCTTCTTCTCCACCATGCCTGAAGGTCATTGTTCTTGTCCCTACAAAGATCAGTGTGGCTTTGTCCCCAAACCTATCACATCTTCCTACTAATGACCATGTTTTCCTCCTGCTGCCTCAGTGCTGGGGTGCCTTGGGCTGTGTCACTCTCATCTATGGCAGCAACAACAGACCCTCAGGCATCCCTCTGTGAGTCTCTGGATCCTGGTCAGCTCCATGGGCACCTTAACCATCACTGGGGTCCAAGCCGAGGATGAGGCTGTCTATTTCTGTGGTGCCTTGGACAGCAGCAGCTATGAGGTCAGGGTCCATGGCACAGCCCCATTGATGTGAGGATATGGAGCTCCTGGGATTGCACCATAGCCTGGGCCCCTCCCCCTCTGCAGTGCTCACCTGCAGCTCAGGTGCCATGGCCAGAGTTTCTGTGCCTGGAGGGCATAGGGGCCACATTCCCCTGACCAGGCTGATCTGTGCTTCTGGGACACTGACTGACCCCCATTTTCCCCCCTCTCTTTTCTCCCTCTCCAGGTTCCCTGGTCCAGGCAGCGCTGACTCAGCCATCTGAGGTGTGAGCCAACATGGGTGACACCATCAGGATCACCTGCACCGGGGGTAGCAGCAGCAGTGACTATGCCTGGTTCCAGCAGAAGGTCCCTGGCAGTGGCCCTGTCACTGTGATCTACTGGGATAACAGCAGACCCTCGGGCATCCCTTCGCGATTCTCCGGATCCTTGTCCGGCTCCACAGGCACGTTAACCATCACTGGGGTCCAAGCCGAGGACGAGGCTGTCTATTTCTGTGGTGGCTATGACAGCAGCAGTGGCAGCAGCTATGGTGTGAGGTAACAGTGAGTAACAGAAAGTGACAGAGACTCAAAAAACAGGGGAAAGGTTTTGGTCCTTCTCCCTCCTGGCAGCTCATGGTGTAGCTGTGTCCCCCACAGCATCTTAGTACTGCTGGCCATGTCCTCCTGTGCTGCCAAAGCTGCTTCTGTGCAGCCATTCAGCAGTGAGAAGGGCACTGCTCACAAAAGTGCCTGTGACCATGTCCATATCTGATGGTTTGATTCCCTGTAACTGTATCCAGGCAGGTGTGTGTACCTGGGACACTGACTGAACTCCTCTTTTCCCCTCTCTTTTCTCCCTCTTCAGGTTCCCTGGTCCAGGCAGCATCACTGAGTCAGCCATCCTCAGTGTCAGCCAATGTGGGAGACACGGTCAAAATCACCTGCTCTGAAGGCAATCCCAAAAGATACTTTGCCTGGTATCAACAGAAGGTTCCTGGCAGTGGCCCTGTCACTGTGATCTACCGGGATACCAACAGACCCTCGGGCATCCCTTCGCGATTCTCCGGTTCTGCATCCGGCTCCACAGCCACGTTAACCATCACTGGGGTCCAAGCCGAGGACGAGGCTGTCTATTTCTGTGGTGGTGAGGACAGCAGCAGTGGCAGCTGGAATGGTGATGCAGAGATGTGTGGAAATGAGGTACAGAGGAATTTAAAATCCACATTCTCTGCCCTCTCTCTCAGGGTGAGCAGGGCTGTTGGCTTGATGCAGCAAGGCCTTGGGTTCTGTCTGAGGCAGTGATCCCACTGTTCCATCAGGGGCTTCTGGCACAGGAGCCATGTCATGCAGGTCAGAGAGGGCTGTCCTGGGCACAGACGGACAACCCTCTTCTCCCCTCTCCACATTCCCTGGTCCAGGCAGCATCTCTGAGTCAGCTGTCCAAGGTGTCTGCCCGTGTGGGAGAGACTTTCAATGCCAGGAGCTGTGCCTATGCCTGGTCCCCTGTCACTGTGATCTGTGATAGCAGCAAGACAGCCACAGTGGTGGCTGCCAGTCCCTGCCAGTTGAGGGCTGATGCCAACTCATCTCTGGTGACAGTAACTGTGACAAAAGGACCCTGTGTCTGTGTGAGAGGCTCTCCCCTGTGAACACAGGCTGCCGTGGTGCCACGGGTGCCACGCAGAAACCCTGATGGTTGTGGCCAAGGCCGGAGGAATGTCTGGACCGGGTGGAAGCCGTGGCAGGGCTGAGAGGCAGCAAGGGCAGAGTCCCGTGCCGGGCTGTGCTCTCAGTCCCTGCAGTGCTGTCCCTGAGGCCCTTCTTGTCCCCACAAGGTGTCACTGTGGCTCCACCGCACAGTCCTGAGGCTCACGGGGCGGGCGGGAGGCAAAGGGGCTGTGGCCAGCCAGGTGCCCGCGTGGGCCAGCGAGGCTCAGAGCAGCCCCGCGGGCTCCTCTGGCGGCTGCCCTGGGCCGAGCCGTGCGCAGGAGGGAGAGGGGCTGACCCTGGCCGGACAAGAGTGGGGTGCTGTGTGCTCGTGACTGGTACAAACACCAGCTCAGCTCTGCCCACAGCTGCTGAGAAACTGCTGGAGACCCTCAGCTCACTTTGAATTTGGAGGAACTGGGCGCTTGGCTTTCCTTTGTGTTGTTGAGCCTTGAAACTTCTGGCCTTGGTGTGGCTCCCATTCCCTTTCAAAGCCCCGCTTCTCTGCTCTGCACTTCCCTTGTGGCAATTCAGAGAGCCCCAGGGTGGCACTCTGGATTGAAGCAGAACATGAGCAGCAAGGCCATGTCCTACAAGGCAGGAACAGGCTCGGGTGGTCCCCGTCTGAGCTGAGAGCTCTGCAGTCATGCTGGCGAAGGACAGACCAATCTTGCTGCCTTTTGGTGGGACAGAGCTGCCTGCAGTAGGCAGAGGGAGCACTGGGACATGAGCTCCAGGGAACAGTGGGCATCACGTATCCATGGATGGCCTGGGCCTGAGGAACATAGGGGCTTAAAAGCTGGTCAAGGGCCCACAGCACAGCCCCATCAATGTGAGGGCATGGAACTGGTGGGATTGCACCATGGCCTGGGCCCCTCCTCTCCTGGCGGTGCTCACCCACAGCACAGGTACCATGGCCAGACTCGCTGTGCCTGGATGGGGCCTTTGGGCACAGGGGCCCTGTCCTGCTGCCCAGGCAGGTCTGTTCTCCTGGGACACTGACTGACCCCTGTCTTCTCCCCTCTCTTCTCTCCCTCTCCAGGTTCCCTGGTCCAGGCAGCGGTGACTCAGCAGCCATCCGAGTTGTCGGCCAACGTGGGAGACACGGTCAAAATCACCTGCACCGGTAGCAGCAGCAGCTATAACTGGTGCCCACAGTGCCCCTGTCACTGTGATCTACAACAATGACAGGAGACCCTCGGGTCTTCACGATTCTCTGGATCCTATTCCAGCGGCAAGGGCACCTTAACCATCACTGGGGTCCAAGCCGAGGACGAGGCTGTCTATTTCTGTGGTAGCTATGACAGCAGCAGTGGCAGCAGCTATGGTGTGTGGTGACCATGAGGAAGAGAAAGTGACAGAGACTCAAAATGCAGAGGAAAGATTTTGGCCCTTCTCCCTCCCTGCCAGCTCTTGGTGTAGCTGTGTCCCCCACAGCTCCTTGCTACAACTGGCCATGTCCTCCTGTGCTGCCAGAGCTGCTTTTGTGCAGCCGTTCTGCAATGGGCTGGGCTCTGCTCCTGGAATGTGCCTGAAACCATGTCCCTGTGTGTTCTTGCCTTGACTGTTGCATTCCCTGTAATTTGTCCAGGCAGGTCTGTGCTCCTGGGACTTTGACTGGCTCCAATCTTCTCTCCTCTCCCCTTTTCCACATGCCCTGGTCCAGGCAGTGCTGAGTCAGCAGCCATCCTCCCTGCCAGCCAACATGGGAGAGACTGTCAGGATCTCCTGCTCCGGGGGTAGCAGTGGCTATGGCTATGGCTGGTACCAGCAGAAGGTCCCTGGCAGTGCCCCTGTCACTGTGATCTACCTGGATAACAGCAGACCCTCGGGCATCCCTTCGCGATTCTCCGGATCCACATCCGGTACCACAAACACGTTAACCATCACTGGGGTCCAAGCCGAGGACGAGGCTGTCTATTTCTGCGGTGGCAGGGACAGCAGTGGTGTTGGTATAATGACTCAGATTTTTAAGTGAAGTACAGAAGAATTATAAAAGGAGGTTTTCTATCATTCTCATGATGAAGCAGAGTTCTGGTTGTGGGAGTGGGGCAGGTTTTTGTCTCCTCTGCACTACCATAGCTCGCTATTTTGCCCATTTTGTGTCCTAAATAGTAGAAGGTGCCTTTGGAGCTGCTGATCATTGTTCTGCTCCCTGACAAAGTGGGAGTCTGTCTCCCACTCCACTAAGACTTACAAATAATGACCATGTCTGGTACCTCTGTGCTGGGGTATCTGGGGCTGGGCTCTGCTCCCATGTTGTGCCTGTGGCCATTTTCCATGTCTGTTCTCCTCTGCCACATTCCTTATATCCTTATCAGGCATGTCTGTGCCCCATGGACACTGACTGACCCCCTGTCTTCTCCCCTCTCTTCTCCCCCTCTCCAGGTTCTCTGGTCCAGGCAGCAACAGTGAGTCAGCCATCCACCATATAAGCAAACATGTGAGAGGCTGCTAAGTTCACCTGCTCTGGGGCTAGCAGCAACTGGTATAGCTGGTTCCAGCAGAAGGTCCCTGGCAGTGCCCCTGTCACTGTGATCTACTACGATAACAACAGACCCTTGGGCATCCCTTCGCGATTCTCCGGATCCAGGTCCGGCTCCACGGGCACATTAACCATCACTGGGGTCCAAGCCGAGGACGAGGCTGTCTATTTCTGTGGTAGCAGGGACAGCAGCAGTGATGCTGCCACAGTGGCCCAGAGGATTGTTGAAATGATACAACTGCTACCATGGCAGACCTCTGTGAGGAGTTCCTTCATTCCAATTTCAAGCATCAGGGTAGAGCTGCCTGCCTTACTGAACCCCTGTCTTTTCCAGTCTCCTTCTCCCCTGGTTCTGGCAGTATTGCCAAGTCAGCCATCCTTGGTGTCAGCTCACCTCAGAGAAACCCCAAAGAACAGGTTCTCTGGGCTTAGCAGTAACTAGATTTATGCTGGCTGGGCCTGGCAGTGGGACCCTGGAAGTGCCCCTGTCACTAGGGCAGCAACATTTCCCCCAGCATTCCTTTGCATTTTCTTGTCTACCTCAATGGCCAAAGGAGCAGCATGGAAAGGCAGAGGCAGGTCTGGAAGGGTGCTGGGGAGAGGTCTGTGCAGATGTGTGGGGCTGGCCAGGCTGGGCACTTGCCTACATGCTTCAGGGGCTTCAGGATGCACAGCCCTTCTGTTCCTATGGTGCTGCTCACAAAGGGGAGTGTCACTGGTGCTGGGGCAGTACGGGTGTTGTGGCACCTCAGCAATGCTGGAGGGCAATGGGCTTAGCTGGGGCAATTGCAGGTGTGGAGCTCTGTGCAGAGGGGAATGGAACAGCCAGACTAGCTGATCTTTGCTAAGATTGAAGGCTCTTTGCACACACACCTCAAAATCAGCTGAGTGTAGTCCTGTGGCTCCTGAGATACACCAGCTTGTGGTGTCCTGGCTTGCAGCAGGACCTGTTTTTCCCAGATGAGTGCCCAAGGGAGAAGATGACCTGGACTGATCCTCCTGCATTGGTGGGCAAGAGGGAAGGGGAAGAGTGGGACAGGAGCTGTCAGGAAATACTGGGGGACACATTTCTATGAAGGGTCTCTCCTGGGTAGGCAGACACATAAGAGGGTGTTTGGTGCCACAGCACAGCCTCATCCATGTGAGGTCATGAAGCTTTTTGTGGCCTGGGCCCCTCCTCTCCTGGCAGGGCTCACCCACAGCACAGGTACCATGGCCAGACTTGCTGGGCCAGGATGAGGCCTTTGGGCACAGGGACCCCTCCTGCTGCCCAGGCAGGTCTGTTCTCCTGGGACACTGACTGACCCCTATCTTCTCCCCTTTCTTCTCTCCCTCTCCAGGTTCCCTGGTCCAGGCAGCGCTGACTCAGCCATCCGATGTGTCGGCCAACGTGGGAGACACGGTCAAAATCACCTGCTCAGGGCTTAGCAGCAGCTATGCTTATGCTGGTTGGTTCCAGCAGAAGGTCCCTGGCAGTGCCCCTGTCACTGTGATCTACAGCGATAGCAGCAGACCCTCGGGCATCCCTTCGCGATTCTCCGGATCCACATCCGGCTCCACAGCCACGTTAACCATCACTGGGGTCCAAGCCGAGGACGAGGCTGTCTATTTCTGTGGTGGTACTGAAAGCAGCAGTGGCAGTTACTATGGTGTATTGTCACAAAAAGAAATAGGAAGTGAGGATTCCAAGGATTTCCAGACTCCAAATCTAAAGAAAATATTTTCAGCCTCCTCCTCTTGGCTCGCTCTGGGGTAGGTTTCTATCCTCTCTGTACAGCAATGGCTACATTCATTGTCCCACAGAACTGGAAGTTTTCTTCTTCTCCACCATATCTGAAGGTCGTTGTTCTTGTCCCTACAAAGATCAGTGTGGCTTTGTCCCCAAACCCATCACATCTTGCTACTGATGACCATGTTTTCCTCCTGCTGCCTCAGTGCTGGGGTGCCTTGGGCTGTGTCACTCTCATCTATGGCAGCAACAACAGACCCTCGGGCATCCCTCTGTGATTTTATGGATCCTGGTCCAGCTCCATGGGCACCTTAACCATCACTGGGGTCCAAGCCGAGGATGAGGCTGTCTATTTCTGTGGTAGCTGGGAGAGCAGCAGTGCTGATGTGGGTGATGAAGCCAGTGAGTAATGGGGAAGTGAGACACAGAACCCAGTGTCAAGAGAGGAGGGCTTTGAGCCATTTTTTCTCATGGCCAAACAAAGCTGTGATAGTGGAGTTGAGGCATGTTCCTGGCCCCTGCCTAAGGACATGAATGTGCATGACAAGGCACAGGAGGTGACTCTTTCCCCTGTCCCCATGATAGGAATGGCACTGCCTCATCCCCAGCCCTGTTGCCTTTTGCTTCACACTGCCCCTCCTCCTCCTCCTCCTCCTCCTCCTCCTGCTGCTGCTGCTCCTGAAGCTGCCTCTGCTGCTGCTGGGCCAGGCTAAGCTCTGATTCCTCCATATTTCTGTAGCCATGACCAGGTCCCTTTCCCTCACAGGGAGATGTTCTACTGCTCTGCTGCTGCCAGCTCTCCTTCCAGGGCCATGGGTCTCTATTCTTCCTCTCTGTCTTGAGGCTCTGTGTCACACTGTGGCACGAGAACCATTGGGCACAGGGGACTGTCGCACTGCCTGGGCAAGGCTCTGCTCCTGGGGAAATAACTGACCCTTCTGGTCTTACCCATCTCCCTCTCCTGTCTCTCTGGCCTAGGCAGGATCACTGAGTCAGAGTCCTCAGTGTCATTAAACATGGGGGAAACTGTCAAGATCACCTGCTCCAGGAGCAGCAACAACTATGGCTGGCACCAGCAGAAGGTCCCTGGCAGTGCCCCTGGCACTGTGATCTATCTTAATGATAAGAGACCCTCGGACATTCCTTCCCTGTTCTTTGGGTCTATATCCATCACCACAGGCACGTTAACCATCACTGGGGTCCAAGCCAAGGACGAGGCTGTCTATTTCTGTGGTGCCTAGGACAGCAGCAACTATGAGGACAGGGTCCATGGCACAGCCCCATTGATGTGAGGATATGGAGCTCCTGGGATTGCACCATAGCCTGGGCCCCTCCCCCTCTGCAGTGCTCACCCACAGCTCAGGTGCCATGGCCAGAGTCTCTGTGCCTGGAGGGCACAGGGGCCACATTCCCCTGACCAGGCTAATCTGTGCTTCTGGGACACTGACTGACCCCCATTTTCCCCCCTCTCTTTTCTCCCTCTCCAGGTTCCCTGGTCCAGGCAGCGCTGACTCAGCCATCTGAGGTGTGAGCCAACGTGGGTGACACCATCAGGATCACCTGCACCAGGGGTAGCAGCAGCAGTGACTATGCCTGGTTCCAGCAGAAGGTCCCTGGCAGTGGCCCTGTCACTGTGATCTACTGGGATAACAGCAGACCCTCGGGCATCCCTTCGCGATTCTCTGGATCCTATTCCAGCGGCACAGGCACTTAACCATCACTGGGGTCCAAGCCGAGGACGAGGCTGTCTATTTCTGTGGTGGCTATGACAGCAGCAGTGGCAGCAGCTATGGTGTGAGGTAACAGTGAGTAACAGAAAGTGACAGAGACTCAAAAAACAGGGGAAAGGTTTTGGTCCTTCTCCCTCCTGGCAGCTCATGGTGTAGCTGTGTCCCCCACAGCATCTTAGTACTGCTGGCCATGTCCTCCTGTGCTGCCAAAGCTGCTTCTGTGCAGCCATTCAGCAGTGAGAAGGGCAGTACTCCACAAAAGTGCCTGTGACCATGTCCATATCTGATGGTTTGATTCCCTGTAACCATATCCAGGCAGGTGTGTGTACCTGGGACACTGACTGAACTCCTCTTTTCCCCTCTCTTTTCTCCCTCTTCAGGTTCTCTGGTCCAGGCAGCATCACTGAGTCAGCCATCCTCAGTGTCAGCCAATGTGGGAGACACCATCAGGATCACCTGCTCTGAAGGCAATCCCAAAAAATACTTTGCCTGGTATCAACAGAAGGTTCCTGGCAGTGGCCCTGTCACTGTGATCTACCGGGATACCAACAGACCCTCGGGCATCCCTTCGCGATTCTCCGGTTCTGCATCCGGCTCCACAGCCACGTTAACCATCACTGGGGTCCAAGCCAAGGACGAGGCTGTCTATTTCTGTGGTGGCCAGGACAGCAGCAGCTATGCTGGTGAAGTGACAAAGACAGAGGAATTAAAAGCATAGATTTTCAATCCTTCTCATGGCCAAGCAGAGATGTGGATGTGGGACTGGGGCAGGTTTATGTCTCCTCTGCATGACTATGGCTATAGGAGGTGATTTTGTGGCTGGGGACCACTGCCCTTATCCCTACAAACTCATGGTATAGCTGTGTTCCCCACCTCACTGCCACTTGCTACTGATAACCATGTCCTCCTGCATCTGCCAGAGCTGCCTCCCTGCTGATTTGCCTTGGCCTGGGCTCTACTCCTCAGATATGCTGGTGACTGTGGCAGGGTCCATTCTCCTCTGACTGTAGCATTCCCTGTAACCTTGCTCCCCAGGCAGGTCTGTTTCCTGAGGCACTGACTGACCCCCTCTTCTCCCCTCTCTCCTCCCCCTCTCCCGGTTCCCTGGTCCAGGCAGCAGCAGTGACTCAGCCATCCTCATTGTGAGCCAACATGGGAGACACCATCAGGATCACCTGCTCCGGGGGTAGCGGCAGCTATGGCTGGTACCAGCAGAAGGTCCCTGGCAGTGCCCCTGTCACTGTGATCTACAGCAATAGCAACAGACCCTCGGGCATCCCTTCGCGATTCTCTGGATCCAAATCCGGCTCCACAGGCACGTTAACCATCACTGGGGTCCAAGCCGAGGACGAGGCTGTCTATTTCTGTGGTGGTGAGGACAGCAGCAGTGGCAGCTGGAATGGTGATGCAGAGATGTGTGGAAATGAGGTACAGAGGAATTTTAAATGCACATTCTCTGCCCTCTCTCTCAGGGTGAGCAGGGCTGTGGGCTTGATGCAGCTTCTTGTCCCCCATTCAGGAGGCCATTGGCTGTGAATGGCCTCCTGCTTGCCCCATGCTGTGCACGAGGTGACCCTGGGGCTGTTTTGTGCCTGGCATTGCCCTGTCATCAGCCCCACCACCTCATTCTGCTGCCAGTCACGTCCTCTTGCTCTGCCAGGACTCTTCATGGGGCCCTGGCATGGGGCTCAGGCCTTGGGTTCTGTCTGAGGCAGTGATCCCACTGTTCCATCAGGACCTTCTGGCACAGGAGCCATGTCCTGCAGGTCAGAGAGGGCTGTCCTGGGGCACAGACGGACAACCCTCTTCTCCCCTCTCCCTCTCCACATTCCCTGGTCCAGGCAGCATCTCTGAGTCAGCTGTCCAAGGTGTCTGCCCATGTGGGAGAGACTTTCAAGGCCAGGAGCTGTGCCTATGCCTGGTCCCCTGTCACTGTGATCTGTGATAGCAGCAAGACAGCCACAGTGGGGGCTGGCAGTCCCTGACAGTTGAGCTGTGGTGTGGCAATTTGTTCCTGCCCTCAAAATGTCCTGTCCTATGGTTGCTCAGAGGAGCTGGGACAATCCCTGTCATGATCTCTGGACATTCTGGTCCCTGCCAGTCCCTGCCAGTTGAGGGCTGATGCCAACTCATCTCTGGTGACAGTAACTGTGACAAAAGGACCCTGTGTCTGTGTGAGAGGCTCTCCCCTGTGAACACAGGCTGCCGTGGGCAGGGTGCCACGCAGAAACCCTGATGGTTGTGGCCAAGGCCGGAGGAATGTCTGGACCGGGTGGAAGCCGTGGCAGGGCTGAGAGGCAGCAAGGGCAGAGTCCCGTGCCGGGCTGTGCTCTCAGTCCCTGCAGTGCTGTCCCTGAGGCCCTTCTTGTCCCCACAAGGTGTCACTGTGGCTCCACCGCACAGTCCTGAGGCTCACGGGGCGGGCGGGAGGCAAAGGGGCTGTGGCCAGCCAGGTGCCCGCGTGGGCCAGCGAGGCTCAGAGCAGCCCCGCGGGCTCCTCTGGCGGCTGCCCTGGGCCGAGCCGTGCGCAGGAGGGAGAGGGGCTGCCCCTGGCCGGACAAGAGTGGGGTGCTGTGTGCTCGTGACTGGTACAAACACCAGCTCAGCTCTGCCCACAGCTGCTGAGAAGCTGCTGGAGACCCTCAGCTCACTTTGAATTTGGAGGAACTGGGCGCTTGGTTTTCCTTTGTGTTATTGAGCCTTGAAACTTCTGGTCTTGGTGTGGCTCCCATTCCCTTTCAAAGCCCCATTTCTCTGCTCTGCATTTCCCTTGTGGCAATTCAGAGAGCCCCAGGTTGGCACTCTGGATTGAAGCAGAACATGAGCAGCAAGGCCATGTCCTACAAGGCAGGAACAGGCTCGGGTGGTCCCCGTCTGAGCTGAGAGCTCTGCAGTCATGCTGGGGAAGGACAGACCAATCTTGCTGCCTTTTGGTGGGACAGAGCTGCCTGCAGTAGGCAGAGGGAGCACTGGGACATGAGCTCCAGGGAACAGTGGGCATCACGTATCCATGGATGGCCTGGGCCTGAGGAACATAGGGGCTTAAAAGCTGGTCAAGGGCCCACAGCACAGCCCCATCAATGTGAGGGCATGGAACTGGTGGGATTGCACCATGGCCTGGGCCCCTCCTCTCCTGGCAGTGCTCACCCACCACAGCACAGGTGCCATGGCCAGACTCGCTGTGCCTGGATGGGGCCTTTGGGCACAGGGGCCCTGTCCTGCTGCCCAGGCAGGTCTGTGCCCCTGGGACACTGACTGATCCCTGTCTTCTCCCCTCTCTTCTCTCCCTCTCCAGGTTCCCTGGTCCAGGCAGCGGTGACTCAGCCATCCGATGTGTCAGCCAACGTGGGAGACACGGTCAAAATCACCTGCACCGGTAGCAGCGGCAGCTATAACTGGTGCCCACAGTGCCCCTGTCACTGTGATCTACAACAATGACAGGAGACCCTCGGGTCTTCACGATTCTCTGGATCCTATTCCAGCGGCAAGGGCACCTTAACCATCACTGGGGTCCAAGCCGAGGACGAGGCTGTCTATTTCTGTGGTAGCTATGACAGCAGCAGTGGCAGCAGCTATGGTGTGTGGTGACCATGAGGAAGAGAAAGTGACAGAGACTCAAAATGCAGAGGAAAGATTTTGGCCCTTCTCCCTCCCTGCCAGCTCTTGGTGTAGCTGTGTCCCCCACAGCTCCTTGCTACAGCTGGCCATGTCCTCCTGTGCTGCCAGAGCTGCTTTTGTGCAGCCATTCTGCAATGGGCTGGGCTCTGCTCCTGGAATGTGCCTGAAACCATGTCCCTGTGTGTTCTTGCCTTGACTGTTGCATTCCCTGTAATTTGTCCAGGCAGGTCTGTGCTCCTGGGACTTTGACTGGCTCCAATCTTCTCTCCTCTCCCCTTTTCCACATGCCCTGGTCCAGGCAGTGCTGAGTCAGCAGCCATCCTCCCTGCCAGCCAACATGGGAGAGACTGTCAGGATCTCCTGCTCCGGGGGTAGCAGTGGCTATGGCTATGGCTGGTACCAGCAGAAGGTCCCTGGCAGTGCCCCTGTCACTGTGATCTACCTGGATAACAGCAGACCCTCGGGCATCCCTTCGCGATTCTCCGGATCCACATCTGGTACCACAAACACGTTAACCATCACTGGGGTCCAAGCCGAGGACGAGGCTGTCTATTTCTGTGGTAGCCAGGACAGCAGTGCTGGTCAGGATTGAGGTACCCTGCAGGATGGTTATTGGCCTTGGATGCTGGGGATGCTGTTTCTTAGGAATGACTGATGTTTGAGAAGTGCAGTTTACAGGAATGGTTTTGCAGATTGGTAGTGCACCAGAGGCCTTTGGCTTTAGGCATCCCTGGCAGGATCAACACCCTGTTCTGCTACCTGGACATTTTCTCATCACCATGTCAGGTATAACTCACCATAAATCTGGCACTTTTTCTCAGCATTTGAAGTGTGGTATGAGAATGAGGGTTGGGTACGGGTCCCTAATGAGGGAGCTGAGTGGGAGCTGGGGAAAGATGCACTGTCAGGTTCCTGCCTTGTGAATGGACTCTGAATTTCACGGAGGAGCCATGGCCCAGGCATGTGATGGCTTAAAAGCTAGACAAAGTCCACAGCACAGCCCCACCAAGTGTGGCGGCATGTAGCTGGTGGGATTGCATCATGGCCTGGGCCCCTCTTCCCCTCACAGTTTTCACCTACAGCTCAGGTTCCGTGGCCAGACTTGATATGCCTGGACAGGGCTTCTGCACACAGGGCCACCTCCTGATGCTCTGGGAAAGCTGTGTTCCTGGGGCACAGATTAATCTTCTTCTTCTTCCCTCTCTTCTCTCCCTCTCCAGGTTCCCTGGTCCAGGCAGCATCACTCACTCAGCCATCTTCCCTGTCAGCCAACATGGGAGACACCATCAGGATCACCTGCTCTGGAGGACGCAGCAACTATTATGGCTGGTTCCAGCAGAAGGTCCCTGGCAGTGGCCCTGTCACTGTGATCTACTACAATGACAAGAGACCCTCGGGCATCCCTTCGCGATTCTCCGGATCCAAATCCGGCTCCACGGGCACGTTAACCATCACTGGGGTCCAAGCTGAGGACGAGGCTGTCTATTTCTGTGGTAACTGGGACAGCAGCAGTGATGCTGGTGAAGTGACAAAGACAGCTTTTCAAATGAGGTGGAGAGGAATTAAAAATTAAGATTTTTCAGTCCTTCACATGGCAAAGCAGAGTTGTGGATGTGGGACTGGGACAGGTATATGTCTCCTCTTCATGACCACGGCTATGAGTACCATTTTTTGTCCAAGAGAACAGGAGGCTGGGGACCACTGTCCTTGTCCCTACAAAACTCATGGTATTCTCCACCTCACTGCCTCTTGCTACTGATAACCATGTCCTCCTGCATCTGCCAGGCTGCCTCCCTGCTGAAATGCCTTGGCCTGGGCTCTACTCCTCAGATATGCTGGTGACTGTGGCAGGGTCCATTCTCCTGTGACTGTGGCATTCCCTGTAACCTTGCTCCCCGGACAGGTCTTTTCTCCTGGGACACTGACTCCTCTCCTCTCCTCTCCTCTCCTCTCCTCTCCTCTCCTCTCCTCTCCTCTCCTCTCCTCTCCTCTCCTCTCCTCTCTCTCTCCTCTCCTCTCCTCTCCTCTCCCTCTCCTCTCCTCTCCTCTCCTCTCTCCTCTCCTCTCTCTCTCCTCTCCTCTCCTCTCCCTCTCCTCTCCTCTCTCTCCCTCTCCCCTCTCCTCTCCCCTCCTCTCCTCTCCTCTCCTCTCCCTCTTCAGATTCTCTGGTCCAGGCACCAGCAGTGACTCAGCCATCCTCATTGTGAGCCAACATGGGAGACACCATCAGGATCACCTGCTCTGGAGCTAGCAACAGCTGGTATGGCTGGTACCAGCAGAAGGTCCCTGGCAGTGGCCCTGTCACTGTGATCTATGCCAGCAGCAACAGACCCTCAGGCATCCCTTCGCGATTCTCCGGATCCTGGTCCAGCGGCACGAACACGTTAACCATCACTGGGGTCCAAGCCAAGGACGAGGCTGTCTATTTCTGTGGTGGCTGTGAAAGCAGTGCTGCTCAGGCTCTTGGTGATGGTGGGGTAATTTTTTCACTCCTCTTGATTGCTAAACCTTTCCCTGTGTGGGGAAGAGTTTCAGAGCATAGGCAGTTCCTACCCTTGGTGCCTGCAGCTATTTTGGCTCTTCTTTTGCCGGGTCTTGTCTGCAATTCTGTCCTCATGCCACATCCCATCTAGTGGCCATAGTGTGTTGAAGATGTCCCCAATGCTTTGTCATGCATTTTAATCATGCAGAGCTTCTCACTGCCTTGCAGTCCCTGGCTGCTGACATGGATATGGTTCCTGTTAGTGTATGGGCAAGGGTGTCTCCAGCTGCCCCAGACACTGGGTGTCCACAGCAGGCCATGTCCCCAGGCTGTCTGGCCTCAGTACATGGGATGAGGAGTGTCCTGAGGGACAGTGGGCAGGGAGACGTTTCAGGTTCTGGCTACAGCAATCCCTCAGCAGCACCTGGGGCGGGGGTTGCACTCAGGATGTCCCATGTGTTCCTGAAGGCAGAGTTCTCCCATTACTATTCCCCTACCTGAGGAGGGCAGTGCTCCTGTGGCACTAACTGACTGCTTCATCTCCCCTCTCTCCTCTCCCTCTCCAGGTTCCCTGGTCCAGGCAGCAGCAATGACTCAGCCATCCTCAGTGTGAGCCAACATGGGAGACACGGTCAAAATCACCTGCTCCGGGGGTGGCAGCTACTATGGCTGGTACCAGCAGAAGGTCCCTGGCAGTGGCCCTGTCACTGTGATCTATGAAAACAACAAGAGACCCTCGGGCATCCCTTCGCGATTCTCCGGATCCACATCCAGCGGCACGAGCACGTTAACCATCACTGGGGTCCAAGCTGAGGACGAGGCTGTCTATTTCTGTGGTGGCTGGGACAGCAGCAGTGGTGGCTATGGTGTATCATGCCTACAAGAAGTAGGAAGTGAGAATTCCAAGGATTTCCAGACTGCAAAACAAAAGAAAATATTTCAGCCCTCCTCCCTCTTAGGTTGCTGTGGGGTAGGTTTCTATCCCCTCTGTACAGCAATGGCTACATTCATTGTCCCACAGAACTGGAAGTTTTCTTCTTCTCCACCATGCCTGAAGGTCATTGTTCTTGTCCCTACAAAGATCAGTGTGGCTTTGTCCCCAAACCCATCACATCTTGCTACTGATGACCATGTTTTCCTCCTGCTGCCTCAGTGCTGGGGTGCCTTGGGCTGTGTCACTCTTATCTATGGCAGCAACAACAGACCCTCAGGCATCCCTCTGTGATTTTATGGATCCTGGTCCAGCTCCATGGGCACCTTAACCATCACTGGGGTCCAAGCCGAGGACGAGGCTGTCTATTTCTGTGGTAGCTGGGAGAGCAGCAGTGCTGATGTGGGTGATGAAGCCAGTGAGTAATGGGGAAGTGAGACACAGAACCCAGTGTCAAGAGAGGAGGGCTTTGAGCCATTTTTTCTCATGGCCAAACAAAGCTGTGATAGTGGAGTTGAGGCATGTTCCTGGCCCCTGCCTAAGGACATGAATGTGCATGACAAGGCACAGGAGGTGACTCTTTCCCCTGTCCCCATGATAGGAATGGCACTGCCTCATCCCCAGCCTGTTGCCTTTTGCTTCACACTGCCCTCTCCTCCTCCTGCTGCTGCTGCTCCTGAAGCTGCCTCTGCTGCTGGGCCAGGCTGGGCTCTGATTCCTCCATATTTTTGTAGCCATGATCAGGTCCCTTTCCCTCACAGGGAGATGTTCTACTGCTCTGCTGCTGCCAGCTCTCCTTCCAGGGCCATGGGTCTCTATTCTTCCTCTCTATCTTGAGGCTGTGTACCCCACTGTGGCATGAGGAGCTTAGGTATAGGAACCCTGTCATGCTGCCTGGGCAGACATGTGCTCCTGGGGTAATGGCTCACCCCCATCTTATTGCCTTTCACCTCTCCCTCTCCAGGCTCCCTGCTCCAGTCTGTCATCCTCAGTACCAGCCAACTTGGGACAAACTGTCTGGGCTACATGCTCTGGGAGCAACAATGAGTATGGCTGGTACCAGCAGAAGGTCCCTGGCAGTGCCCCTGTCACTGTGATCTACTGGAATGACAGAAGACCCTCGGACATTCCTTCATGGTTTTGTGTCTGACTCCAGAGGGTCACTGATGTTCAAGCTGAGGACAAGGCTGTCTACTACTGTGGTAGCTTCAACAGCAGCAGTGCTTATCTCATGGTGACACTGGGCCACAGACAAGCGAGATCTTGAGTGTCAAAAAGGCTGGTTTTGGTGTCTCCTCCCACTCCACCAGTCATGACCACCTCTCCAGCTTTGGGACTTTTCCTTTCCCTTCCTGATTCCTTTCCCTGTGTGTTCCATGTCTCAGGGCTGTGACTCTGCACGTGATGTGGCACTGGAGCAGGTTTCCCAGAGAACTTGTAGATGACCCATCCCTGGAAGTGTTGCCAAGGCAAGGTTGGATGAGGCTTTGAGCAACCTGGTCTAGTGAAATGTGTCTCTGCCCATGGCAGGGCTGTTGATAGTACTTAATGTTCTTTCCAACTCAAACCATTCCGTGATTCTGTGACTGTGTTCCCAGTGACTGGGCCCTGGTGCTGCAGAAGCCCTGGCCTGGGCTCATCCTCACCGCCCAATATCCATGTGAGGGCAGAGGAGCCTGGGACAATGTTAGGAGCTGCAGCCTGTGAAGCTGTCCAAAAAAAACCTTTGCCACATATCTGCTTCACAGTCTGAGTCCTGCCCAGGGCCTGGCAGCATTGCAGACACCCTGGCAGCTCAGAGCTGGGCATGTGGACATTTGCCAGGACACAGGAGCCCTGGGTGCTCTGGCTGGGCATGGAGAGCTTCTGCCGCAGCCCAGAGAGAGCTCATGGCTCTCACAAGGCTCTGGCTTAGCTGTCCCCAGCGTCCAGTCTCTGCTGCAAAACACCTTGATCTGCAGTGGGGGCAGCAGCAATGCTTATGGCTGGTACCAGCAGAAGGTCCCTGGCAGTGCCCCTGTCACTGTGATCTACCAGAATGACAAGAGACCCTCGGGCATCCCTTCGTGATTCTCCGGCTCTGGGGGCACGTTAACCATCACTGGGGTCCAAGCCGAGGACGAGGCTGTCTATTTCTGTGGTGGCTGGGACAGCAGCAGCAGTGCTTCCACAGTGGCTTGCAGCAGCTGGGGAAGTGATGCAAAAACCTCCTGCTGTTGCAGATATTGGTCAGGAGTCTCTGCTGTGCTCATTTGATGGGGGGTCAGGTCCCCACCATGGCCCTGCTCTTGCTTCCCTGCACTGCATGTGGCTGTGCCTGGTGTCTCAGCCTGGCACTCCCTTAGAGCCCCAGGTCCCTGCCCATTCCCTGGTGCTTTGGGAGGGGATATATAGCTCTTGGCACATCTCCATGGCCACATTACCCATGGCTGGGTCCAAGCAGAGGAGGAGGAGAAGAAAGAGGAGGCTCTCACTCCTCTGGCTGGGATGCCAGTAGTGATCAAGGCCATGGTAACTGCCAGCACAGGACAAGGGAGACACAAACCCACTTTTGCCCCAGTGGGGCAACCTCGGGTGCTGCCTGCATCTGCCCAGACACAACAGGGAGCAGCATCTGTGCCTGTGTGGCTGTTCCTGCTATGGGACACATACTCTGCTCCAGCAGATCCCCTCCATGCTGCTCACAGGGAGACAGCCCTGCAGCCCTGCCCTGGCCATGCCAGCCAGGCTCCTTCTGCCCTGGGCACCCTGGGGACAGCATAGTCAGGGACAGAGAGATTCCTGGGGGAGAGGGAAATTCCTGTGGCACAGCCACTTGTCTGGGTTGGGTCTGCCAAAGACAGCCATGATCCCTGTGCCCTGACCCAGAACAGGACTGACCAGGAGCTGCCCCAGCTCTGGCTGCTGTGCACCAGCACACTGGGCTCATGACCAGCTAATGGGGAGACATTGCTGGACCCTGGGGCTCATTGCTGGCCCGCTCCCATTGTTTTGGGGTGTGAATGCCTGGAAAGAGCAAAGGTCTTGGTCTTGAGTGGTGGATCTCAGAGCCAGAGCCAGGGCACAAAAGCAAGAGAAGAAGGGAGTATTTTACGCGCCTGGAACACTTGTGGGAGGGAAAAATGCCAAAAATGAGTTGGGGAATGGTGGAGCTTGGCATTGTTTCAGTCCCATCGCTGGGAACTGCAGGTGCTCCTGTATGCCCTTCCCACAGTGCCCAGCTCTCCCTTCTCCTTAGGGCTGCAGCCACTCGGCATGGTGTGGGGACAGGGCCGTCAGTGCTGGTGGTTTTGAGGCTCAGAGCTCAGAGGTGTCTCTGCTTTTTGTCTGGGGACAAGCTCTGCTGCATCTGGAGTGGTGGGGCTGGGTGTGGAGCAGGGAGGGATGTGCGGAGAGAGGCACGGGCAGGATCCGGCCGTGACCGCAAGGTCGGATTTGCATGGAGGGGACGTGTCCTGGGAGGGCGGGGGCTTAAAAGGGAGTCAGGGTCCACAGCACAGCCCCATCATTCTGGGGACGCTGAGCTGGTGGGATTGCACCATGGCCTGGGCCCCTCTTCTCCTCGTGGTGCTCGCCCACGGCACAGGTGCCATGGCCAGACTCGCTGTGCCTGGATGGGGCCTTTGGGCACAGGGGCCCTGTCCTGCTGCCCTGGCAGGTCTGTGCCCCTGGGACACTGACTGACCCCTGTCTTCTCCCCTCTCTTCTCTCCCTCTCCAGGTTCCCTGGTCCAGGCAGCGCTGACTCAGCCATCCGATGTGTCGGCCAACGTGGGAGACACGGTCAAAATCACCTGCACCGGTAGCAGCTACAGCTATGGCTGGTACCAGCAGAAGGTCCCTGGCAGTGCCCCTGTCACTGTGATCTACAGCAATAGCAACAGACCCTCGGGCATCCCTTCGCGATTCTCCGGATCCAAATCCGGCTCCACAGCCACGTTAACCATCACTGGGGTCCAAGCCGAGGACGAGGCTGTCTATTTCTGTGGTAGCTATGACAGCAGCAGTACTGCTGCACTGTGACACAGAGCAATGGGGAAGTGGTACAAAAACCTTCTGCCTCAGCTTACCCTTGGAGTCCCAAGACTGTGCCCATCCCCTGTCATTTGAGGAAGTTGTAACCTCCCAGCAATGCTGCTATGGCCCATGTATGTGCCTGCAGGCAGATTTGTCTTTTAACTGTTCCCTTGACCAGAGAGAGCCATACTCCAAGTTACTAGCTGACCCTCATCTTCTTTTCTTCCTCCTGTCCCTCTCCATGTTCCCTGGTCCAGCCAGTGCTCTGTCAGCTCTCCTCAGTGCCAGCATTGTGGGACAAGCCATCAAAGTCATCCGATCCAGGGTTGGCAGCAGCTGCAACTGGTACCAGCCTAGTTTCCTGGCTGTGTCCCTGTCACTGGGATCTACTACAATGACTTGGGACCACCAGATATCTGTTTGCTATATTCCAGACCCCAGTCTGGCTCTATGAGCACAGTAACCATCTCTGGGGCCCAAGCCCAGGACAAGGCTATCTGTTAATGTGGTAATTACTGAAACAGCAGTGATGATGTTACCATGGTGAAACAGAGCAATAGGTAAGGGATAAAAAGTCTTCCTGCCATGGCAGGGGCCTGTTAGGAGTCTCTGCTGTCCCTATTTGGTGGGGCAGGTCCCTGGCACAACCCTGCCTTTTTCTGCCCTGTGGTGAATGTGGCTGTTCCCAGTGGCACCTCTCCATCCCTACAGTCCTTTCCATGTCATTTGTGGATGAGACCGGATAGGATAGAACTGAATAGACCATCTCAGATGGAAGAGGCCTTCAATGATCACAGAGTCTAACTGTGTTGCCACTTCAGGGATGGCAAAAATGTAGGGCATTGTCCAAGTGCCTGTATAAGACTTTCAGCCCTGAGATATCATCCACCTCTCTAGGAAACCTGTCCAGTGTTTGCCCATACTCTCAGTGAAGAAATGCTGGGATGACCTCCTGTGCCTGCCAGTGCTCCAGAACCAAGCTATTCCTGATCTCCCTGGCTGGTGCCCAGGGCCCTGCTGATGCCTCCCAGCCCAGCTCCCAGCCCAGCTGTGCCAGGAGCCTCTGGACCATCACCATAGGGGGCACAGCCCCCTGGAAACAGAGGAGTTAAAAATGGAGATTCTCTACCCTCTCTCTCAGGGCTTGATGCAGCTTCTTGTCCCCCCTTCAGGAGGCCATTGGCTGTGAATGGCCTCCTGCTTGCCCCATGCTGTGCACGAGGTGACCCTGGGGCTGTGTTGTGCCTGGCATTGCCCTGTCATCAGCCCCACCACCTCATTCTGCTGCCAGCCACATCCTCTTGCTCTGCCAGGACTCTTCATGGGGCCCTGGCCTTGGGCTCAGGCCTTGGGTTCTGTCTGAGGCAGTGATCCCACTGTTCCATCAGGACCTTCTGGCACAGGAGCCCTGTCCTGCAGGTCAGAGAGGGCTGTCCTGGGGCACAGACGGACACCCCTCTTTTCCCCTCTCCCTCTCCACATTCCCTGGTCCAGGCAGCATCTCTGAGTCAGCTGTCCAAGGTGTCTGCCAGCATGGGAGAGATTTTCAATGTCTCCTGCGCTGGTGGCAATGCCAAAAGCTACTTCAGCAACACCCTGCTGCATCCAGCACAGCCTCTGCCCTCCTCCATGCCTCTCTCCAAGAAGAGCACAACTGAAGAGCTGAACATTGTCCCCCTTTTTAGTCCTCCCACAAAATTAATCTGAAACCCCACTGAAGCCTGAGAAATGCTCAGAAAATGATCATCCACAACAGACAGCAGTGGCTTCAGCTTAATGCTTTGCATAGACAATTTCAGTGATCTTTTTTCTTTTTTTGGATAGTTTCAGACTTTGCACAAAAGCATAAACCTTCCCAGAGGAAAAGGAGACCTCTGAAAGAGAAAGTGCCTCGAAGTGCAAAATCTTTGAAGTGTTACCTGTTTTATAGTGAACTATTTATATAGTTCCTGTGACTCAGGAAATTCACTGACTCTGCCTCCTTCTATAACCACTTGCACAAACCACATCATTTGAAAATCTGTGGGTTCAATTTACATTGGTGCTGTTGGCATTCAGTGGTCCAAGCTGAGCACTGAATCTGCCAATCTGTGGGATTGGCACCACACTAGGAAAATACTTTTCAAAGAAGCAGCCATGTCTTCACAGGGAAATTTGTAGTTAATTTGTTTTACCTGAAACCCATTCTGGCTCACCCCTTCCTTGGCTATCACAGATCTGTGTAGGCACCTCCATCTCTTGCCTTTTCATATTTTAGGGTAAATATTAATGAAAATAAGTTGCCTGCAAAGACCTTCAGCTATTATCTCCATTGCTGGTGGTGGGAGCTGCACTGAAAGAGCCCAGCCAGGACCAACACTCCGCAGGTACGACTGTGCCCATGCCCTCATCCTGCCGTGTCCATCGGGGCATCTCCATCCCATCACCTTCATTCTGCTGCATCCACTGGGCTATTTCCAGACCATCCTCTCCATCCTCCCACATCCACGGGGCCCAGGACTGCTCCGCCATGAGGCAGGAGGTTTTTGTGTGGCCCTGTGTCACTGTGTGGTGTATTCGGGGCCGGGACCACGCTGACCGTGAAAGGTGAGTCGCCGACTTCCCCTCGGTCTTTCCTTTCCCACCGCGGAATTCTGAAATTCTGTCGATTTTTGGTGATTTGGGGTTTTTTTCTCGGACTTGGCGCCGGGCTGGGGTCTGCCACCCGTTTGGGGTCAGGCACTGAGCCCGGTGCTGGGGACTCTGTCCCGTCCCTGCGGACTCTGACGACTCTGTGCGCGCCACGGAGAATCGGGGCGTATTTTCTTAATCAAAAAATCTTAAAATTTGTCCAGGAAATATGTCTGAGGTCTCAAGGGAAGGGAAATTCAGGTTTAGGCCTCTAAAAGAGGTGATTTTTGTCTTTGTCAAATAAATTTGTCAGTCTAAAGTCTAAGTCCTCAACTCTTAGTCCTGAGGACTAAGTCTGTCAGCCCTGGTGAGGGGCAGGGGCTCTTCTGTGGGGTCCCAGGGCCAAGGGTGCAGGCGCTGTGAAAGGACAGCCTGTCCTCAGCTGTGAGCAGCCCACAGTCATCCTGACTTCGTGTTAAAACAGCATGACCCTGGAATCTTAGATATGAGATTCCAGGGGTATCATAAAGACCCCATTGTCCAGGTAAGACATGTCAAAATGGAGATTGTTGTGCTGAAAATGCTGCCGGAAATGTCATTTGTCTGTCTTTGTCTGTAATTTTTAAAATAATTTGATTAAAAATCCCAATTTGAGACAAATTACTCGGGGCTAAGATCAAGAAAAATGTTCTTTGACCATTTCTCCATCAAAAAGTGTTTAATGGTGGGGTCATCCCAGTCTTCAAATGGAGACAGAGATAGAAATAGAGGTGAAGACAGAAATGGAAACACTGCACATTGGAGGAGGCAGCAGAACCACACCAGAAAGACCAACCATCTTTTTTCCATCTTATTTTGGGTGATTTTTACTGGTAGTTTTTCAGAGACAAGAAAATGTCTGAAAGCAGAACTGGGCAGAAAACAGGATGGTTTGTCTGTGAAATTTTGGGGTTTTTTTTCAAAAAATTGCCTTGTAAAAGGAAAGAAATGGCTTTATGGCAAAGAAATTAAAATTTAGATGGCAAAGAAGTTAAGATGTAGTTAAATATATATATGTGCATATATATATGTTATATATATAAATATATATATAAAATAAGTCTTTTTTGATGCATAGGAGATACAGAAAAGCATAAATATTCATGTTAAATGCATTTTATTGAATCATACATCTATTCATATGATATGGACTACATATGTACGTATATTGTACACTTTATATATATATTATGTATATTAGCTGTAAATATCGTATGTAATACATATATGTACATATAGTGTACATAAAACATATATGCAAGCATATATGAGATGTATGTATATGTGTATGTGTAATACACATACATATATGCACTTATTTTTTATATATTTATATATATATATATATATATATATATATATATACATACACATATACACACGTATATATATCCCAAATTTAAATATGTTACAGTTATGAGTGATAAGGTCTTGGCTGTGGGGAAAGTGGGGAGTTTCTGGGTAGTGCCAGCAGGGCAGGCAGGGGCTGTGTTGGGGGACAGGGCCCTCTCTGACCCCGCACTGCTCTCGTCCCTCGCAGGCCAGCCCACGGTCGCTCCCACCGTCCATCTCTTCGCACCATCTGCCAAGGAGATGGAGACTGGCAAAGCCACCCTGGTGTGTCTGATGGAGAACTTCTACCCCAGCCGTGTGACAGTGGAATGGGTGGCTGATGGCAACACCATCACCACTGGTGTGGAGACCAGCCAGTCCCAGCGGCAGAGCAACAACCACTACATGGCCAGCAGTTACCTGTCGTTGGATGCCAGCAAATGGCAGAGTTACAATTCTGTCTCGTGCAAGGTCAGGCACGAGGCTGGAAATGTGGAGAAGACCGTGAACAGATCTGAGTGCTTCTAACCCATCCCGCCGGCCCTTTGCTGGCTCCCTCCCTCCTCCCCACTCCTGGGAACAGCAGCTCCTCTGCTGCAGATGTCTCTGTCCATGTCTGCCCGTCCCCTGCTCCTGTCCCCCACTGTGAGTGTCACAAAAATAAACGCCGACACTGAACTAGCGCTGGCTCAGCATCCCTGTCTCTGTGTCCTTCCAATGCGCTCGCTCCCCATGCGCTGCCTGGCGCCAGCCCGGTGCCACCAGGATGGAGGGTGGGATGGGAACACTTATCTGTGTACACACTCTCATATTGCAGGGCCTCTGTGAAGCTTTTGCTCAACCCTGGGGACCCCAGTGAAAGCCCCTGGCATTGCCAAGACCAGGGAATGAGCAGCCTGGGGCGCAGCCTGCACTAAGCCCCCATGCACTCCTTGAACACGTGGCTCTGGCTGTGCCATCCCTGACCCTTGCTCACTGGCTCTGCGTGCCAGGTGCCTCGCAGGCACTTGTGGCCTGTGGTAGAGGCCTGGCCAGCCATGTCCCTTTGCCACCAGGCCTGGCTCTGTCCCCCTTTCTCAGTCCCCCCTGTGCTTCCCGGAATGGGGGGGTTCCAGTGCAGCTGCCAGTTAAGCACAAGCACCAGCCTGTCCATCACACCCTGTGCCACAACAACCTGGACTCCTGCATGCCATATGCCCTGTCCCCATCCCCAGCACAGCTCTGGGGAAGTTTCACTGCAGCCCTGCCCATGGAAGGACTGACAGCCATGGCTATGCTGAAAGCACCAGTGCTCTGCTGTTGTCACCCCATCAGGGCAGCCAGGAGCCACACGAGGGACAAGGGCAGGGACACAGCCACGCTGTGTGCAGTTCTGGAGGATGTGTCCCTCACCAGCCTCTTGGGAAAGTGGGGATGGCCCCACTACATCCCCCTCTCCATGCTGTGCCAGTGGAGTGCCTTGCTCCACCAGGCTTTGGGTTGTTACATGTCCCTGCAAATGTCTTCTGGGGACACAGAATCATAGAACTCTAGAATGGGTTGGTTGGAAGGGACCATTAAAAATCATTGATTCTAAGCTCCCTGGAATGAATAGGAACATCAACTAGATCAGGTTACTCAGAGCCCCTTTCAGCCTGACCTTGAATTTTTCTAGGAATGGGACATCTGCAGCTTCCCTCAGCTACCTGTTTCAACACCTCAACACTCTTGCAGTAAAACATTTCTTAATTTTATCTAGCCTAAATTGACCCTTCTTTAGTTAAGAAACATTTTCTCTTGTCCTACTGCATCAGGGCCTGCTAAAAAGTCTGTCTTCATCTTTCCTGCAAGCCCCCTTCAAGTACTAAAAGGCTGCTATAAGGTCTTGCCAGAGCCTTTTCCTCTCCAGGCTGAACAGCCCCAACTCTCCCATCTTTTCCTCATAGCAGAGGTGCTCCAGTGCTCTGAGGTCTTTGTGGCCTCCTCTAGACTAACCCCAACAGGTCCATGTCCTTTTAATGTTGTGGGATCCAGCACTGCATGTGGGGCCTCACCAGAGTACAGGGAGAGAATCCTCTCCCTCAAACCACTGTCCTCACTGCTTTTGATGCAGCCCAGGATATGTCTGTCTTTTGGGCTGCAGGTGCACATTGCCAGGTTGTTATCCTCAAATTCTTTACAACAGGACTGTTGTCGATTCCCTCGTGCCCCGGCCTGTATTGATAGGAGAGCACAGTGTCCCTTCCATCCTGCTTTTTGTCAGGGAGACAGCAGCAGCCCTGACCCCAGCTGAGCTGCCAAAAGGCAACTCATGTTCCAAAACAACTTCATTGGCTTTAATCCTGCTTTATCCTTCTCCTCAGCTGGGCAGAGGAGGCCTTGCCATGGAACAGCCCCATGCACAGGGCAAACCCCCCTTCCCATCACCCTGCTCAGGGGATCAGTCACAATGTCCCTTCTCATGTGTGGGGTGACAAGCTCATGGTTTCCCAGGAAATCCCAAATCCCATCACTATAGATCAAACCCATGTGCAGTCCAAACCCCTGAGCTGCTGCTGGCCTCAAGGAAGGAGCCAGCAGCAGGATGCTCAGCCTGCATTGGAGCCAGGGAAAAGAAGGAAGGGCAGACGATGGAGAGATCTGTCCCACTGTGTTTCAAGGTGAGCTTCTTTAACACAGTTTCCTGAGCTGAGAGTTCCCCCTGTGGCAGAGGAGCAGGCCCAGCTCCTTGGGGGCTGCTGGGCTATGGCAGGGGGTCCTGAAGGTGAGGGTTCCTGCAGCACAGCCACATCCATGCATCCATTCCAGCTCACTGCTGGGGAATGTGAGCCCAGAGATGGCAGCAGCTCCTCCACACTGCCACTGATCCCCTTCCTTGCTCAAGCAAGGTTATTTCCTGGCAAACTCCTGCCTTTGGCATCTCCTCCCCAGCCTTGTGGTGCTGCCAGGAGAGCTGCTGCCTGGGTCTCTGCCAGCCAGAAATGCCCCAATGACTGAGACCTGCTGCCAGGAAGGATGTTCACATCTTTTCCACTGCAAAGATCAAGCCTCAATAATTACCAATTCCAGCAGTTGTTGAATCACCTTAGTAGTGGTTGAGGCTGAAGTGAATGACAGGTAGCACAGGACTCCCAGTCCCAGCTGTGCTGCCAGGTTTTACCCCACATTTCTGGGCAGGGGTCCTGAGATTCATCTTGACACTTCCTGAGTAAATCCCATTCCATGGTCACAGGACACCAGCCCCAGATTTTGTGTGCTCAGTTTGGGGCACGAGCTGGGGTCTCACTTCAGCTCAGGTCTGTGTGGGCAGAGCACAGGCACATCTCTGACTCAGGAGGCAGGAAACCTCACTAATTATTGATTAAAAGATTTTGCTAAATCTTTTCCATAAGCAACAACTGCCAAGAAAAAAGCCTAATTAATTATAGATCAGTGGCCCTGGTCCCTCCAGGGCTCCCATCCTCCCCCTCTGCCTGCAACTTGGCAAATTCCCAGCCAGAGTTTCACCCTTAACAAGCCTTCAACAGGGCCAGAGAGCCTCGGCTGGGAATTACAGAGGGATGCAGGGCCTGACCCATCCCCTGGCAGGGAGGGAAGCAGTGCCTGGGAAGAGCAATCTGGATCCACTCCTGCACCACCCTCACTGGGGGTGTCTGGTGTGCAAATGTGCTGAGCAGAACCGAAACCTCCCTCCCCTTCCCAGCTGCAGCTCCTGCTCTCACTCTGCCGGCTCCTGCACTGCAATTTTAACAGTCATTTATTTTCTCATTTTCCCAGCTTGCCAGTAATTTTAAAATGAGGGGGATCTAATTTAGTAAATGAGATGCTTCAGGAAAGCTTTAATTAGCTGCAAAGAGAAGTAGTGGATCCCATGAAGAGTTGGGACTTGGTGAGAACTGCCCTCCCAGGCTGAGGCTCCCAAGTGAGGGCTTAACAAGGCTTTCAGGGGCCATTTGATAAACGCTGGGGGTTTGGACACCTTGGGCTTGGAGAGGTCCCACAGCTGAGAACAGTGTGGGACCACGGGCGCTCTTGCAACCCTTGCTCCCAAACCACTGCCACAAACCTCGGGCGCAAAGCTCTGCTCTGGCTCCCAAACCCTCCCTGGGTCCCCTCCACAATGATCACCTCCGGCCACATTTGTGCCCCAAAAAACAGCCCTGATCTCCTTTTTTTATTGCACATCACTGGGTGATTTCCCCAGGCCAGGCAAGCCCCAAGGTCTGATACCAGGAGGAGGTGGGGTCTGTGTTTGTGGGGACGTGGCAGGAGCGCAGGGAGCGCACCTGGAGCTGCTGGATCGCCCGCCCGGAGGGACACGGGCGGCGTGGCACAGCAGGACAGGAGGGGCCGGCTCCGCCTGCCCCAGCGCAGCTGCGATCCGCCGCGATCCTGCGGGCAGCGGGGCTGAAACTCGAAAGCAAGAGCAGGGTCCCAGAATAGCCCGGCCCAGGCTGGGGGGAGCGGGGCAGAGCCAGACCCACCGGGTCAGCAGTGGGAGGATGGCACATGTCCCCTCGCCTTGGGCTACAGCCGTGCCAAGCCCGGGTGACACCCACAGCCTCTGCCAGGGGTGCAGCCCCCGAGCACGGGGACAGTGCTGCTGGTTCCTGCACCCCATCCTGACATACCCCTGCCCACACCGCCCTCTTCTCCCAGGGACTTGGGGAAAGGCTGTGCAGAGCCCAGGTTGTGCCACGCCAGCACTGGCCCCTGTTTTCCCCCAGGCAGCCCCACCGTGCAGCTGTGCGGCAGTGGGGCATCCCCTGGCTAAATTTAGTCCTCACCCACTACAGCCCCCAATCAGAAATTCAAAAGGGCGCCCCAAAAAAGGAACCGAAACTGTCTCCAGTGGGTGCTGACGTGTGAAGGCGAGTGAGTGCCAGGTGGGCTCGGCCCTGAGATGGTGGCCAGCTCTGTGTCCCTGCTCCTCTGGGCTCTCACCGTGGGGGTCATCACCTTGTGGGGACATTAGCCCCTGAGAGGAGGGAAGTGTGACACTGCCCAAAATTGGCAGGGGGTGGTGCTGAACAAGGGACCTGCTGGGAGCTGGTGCCAAGGCTGTGCCAAGGCTCTGTGCCATAGCAGTGTACATGTCCCCTGCCAGGGTCACCCCTCCTGTCCCTGGAGGGTCCCTGGGGGGGCCCAGTGGGGTCTTGCCTGACAGGGTGGTGCCTGCCCTGGGGTGGGATGTCCCAGCTGCTGTACACATGCACACACACGTGTGTGCACACACATTGCACATGTATGTGCAGATATATTCACACACACAGCCCCCTCCAGTGATCCCAGTGCATCCAGCTCCAGCCTGGCCACCACTGACCCTCACCTGTGGGCTTTGAGGCCAGGGAAGACCCTGACACTGACACTGTGGCCTTGTGTCCCTGTGTCACCACCACAGGGAACCAGCCTGAACAGCTTCCTGCTGCTACCCTGCTTTCAGGTCCCCCTGAATTTACTCACTCATTTACTGAATTAAACTAATCAGTCCCTGCCTGCTGCCAAGGCAGCCCCTTCTCTGAGGTCATCCCTCAGTCTGACCTTTTGCAGGGTACAGGGGCAGCCTCCAGGTTCACAAAGTATGGGGCAGGTTTCCCCATACTTTGAAATAAAACACAGGTTATAAATTAATAAAATATATGTTATAAATTAATAAAATACAAGATATAAATTATAAAATACAGGTCATGAATGACAAAATACTATCAAACACCCCTGGGCAGTTCTGGGTCAAAGCCCCAGCTGGAGACAGCCAGAGAGTGCAAGACCAAGGCTGATTGCTCTGCAATTAAAAGAGAATTAAATGAAATAAATAAATGTTTCAGGCTGGTGTGGTCGAAAACACAACCTGAGCATTCAAGCCCATTTGTGAAGACGAGAGCAATCATTTGCATAACTGTGTCAAAACAGCAACTGCCAGGGCCCGCAGCTGGCAGGAAGGTACCCCTTGCTGGGGGTTATTTAGATGTGTATGAAACCACACCAGGTTCAGGGGGAGAGCCCAGTAAACAGCCCCAAAGTGCCTGGGCTTGTAAGCAGATTGTAAACAAGCTGAACCAACTCAAAAAAATAAACACCTAACAGCTGCTTCAAAATATTTATTATTTCAATTTTACTGTGGTAGTAAAACATACTTCCCAGGAGAGCCTCAGCCTGGTCTGGGGGCTCAGCAAGCCCTTGTTTTCTCTCATATTTGAGGTAAACAGGTGCTGATCTTCCAGCCAGGTGTGCTGGAGAAAGGTTTGATCACAGGGCTGGTGCTCCCTCTCTGGAGAAATGTGGTCATTGAATTGCAGACCTTGTTATCACTCCCTGGGTGAGACTTTTTAGTTTAATGTTAAGAAGTTAACAAGTGGTAGCATGGAGGCAACAAGGTGGTGGCTGAGGGTGTGATGGGGGTGGCTGCCAGGGTCCTTCCCAGCCCCTTGGGAGGGAGCAGAAGCATTAGGCTCTCCCAGGTAGGGAGCAGTTTTAGCCAAATTTGCCCTTTTCCCTCTCCACAGCCAGGGTGGGCAGAGCAGACAGCATGAGGAGGAGTGGAGGAGAGCATTGGGTGCACCCTGGGGCTGGACCCTGCATCCTGTGCATGTGATGTTCATGGCTGGGCCTGGCAGTGTCAGTATGATCTTAGACAGCTTTTCATCCCTGGGGTCCCTACCCCAGCCAGTGACACCATCAGCACAGCTCCCTACCCTGTGCACATCCTGCCAGCCCCACACCAGAGCCACAGCCCTTTCCCCTTCCTCTGCAGCCACTACAGGGAAAAAACACCAGGTTTAAACCTTTCTGCCATGTGTTTGGGCACTTTTGGCCAGACCCCCGGGCTGGCTGTGGGCAGGGGATGCTGATGCACATCACAGCCCCCAGCTGAGCCAGGCTCACTCACAGGCAGCTGTTTTGACCGCAGCAGCTTGGAAATAGCCCTTGCTAAAATTACAGCCCGCCAAAACCAAGAGCCCGCCAAAACCAAGAGCCCGCTTTGGCCAAACATCAGCTGGGAGCCAGGAATAGCCCTGGCCTTGTCACGCTCTGCTGCCTTGGCACAAACTTTCCAGCACGTGGCACCCTGAGCACGGCTGCCTGGCAGTGCTGCAGGCAGGGCAATAGCGGGAAAAGCTGGGTTTGGCCCCAGCTCAGCAATGGCTCACAGGAGGGCGTGCATTGCCATGCTCTTTCCCAGGAAGCCCAGCATTCCCAGCAGAGGCAAAGCACCTCCCCAGATTTTGGGTCCCAGCAGGGCTGCCCAGTGTGTGCTGAGCCTTTGGGGTGGTTTTGGTGTCCAGCTGTACAGAGGGTGTCTGCTGCCAGACCCTGTCTGGTGCCACTACTGTCCTCTGCTGGGGACACCACAGCCAGCCAGGATAGGCCCCACAGGTGATGGGGACCCTGTGGAATGCCTGGTCCCAGAGCTACTGCCCAATTTTTTGGTCCCAAATGCCTTTGGGAGCCACAGCCTGTGCCTGCCATGGTGTCCCTGAGCAGCTCCAATGCCTGGGTGCCCCTCACACCTTGGCCTGGGGGGCTGCACCCATTTGGGGCTCACCACAGCCAACTGGGCCCCCTGTTCTCACCAGCTGGGGCTGGGCACACCCTGGGCTGGACCTGGGAATGTCCATGGGGCAGCTGCCCTGGGGCCTTTGGGCACAAGAGGGTGGAGCTGGGCAGTGCAGCTGGGAATGGTGGGACATGGATGGACATGAGTGAACAGACAGAATGGAGGATGTGGGAACATGGAGGGGCAGGGAGCACTGGGAGGGACGTGATGGGACATGGGAGGAAGAGAGGGCACAGCTGGGGGATAGTAGGGCAGAGGGAGCATAGGAACACTGAGGCCAGGGACATAAAGAGACAGGGCACAATGGCAAGAGGCCATGGGAGCCAGTGGCACAGGGACACAGGGGCTGGGGGCATGGAGACACAAGGGACAGTTATACGAGGACACAAGGGACAGCAGCAGAAGAACATGGGGCACAGGGGCATGAAGACACAGGGACAAGAACATATGGAATAGAAGCAGAGGGGAAAACTGAACGAGGACACGAAGGGATGGGGCACAGGACTCAGGGGACAGGGGCCCAAGGACACAAAGGAAAGCACCCCAAGGACATGGGGAACAGGGACAGGAGGACACAGGTGGAGATGGCAGGACACAGAGACACAGGCACACAGACACTTGATGCAGGTGGCAATGGCAGAGATAGGGACACAGGGACAAGGGACCCAGGGACGCGAGGCACAGGCACACAGGGCACAGGTGGCGGTGTCGGGGATGGGGACAGGAGCACACCGGGCAGTGTCAGGGATGGGACAGGAACACAGGTGGCAGTGCCGGGGATGGGGACAGGAGCACACCGGGCAGTGCCAGGGATGGGACAGGAGCACAGGGAGTGGTGTCAGGGTTGGGACAGGAGCACACCGGGCAGTGTCAGGGATGGGACAGGAGCACAGGTGGCAGTGTCAGGGATGGGACAGGAGCACACCGGGCGGTGTCAGGGATGGGACAGGAGCACAGGGGGCAGTGTCAGGGATGGGACAGGAGCACACGGAGCAGTGTTGGGGATGGGACAGGAGCACACCGGGCGGTGTCAGGGATGGGACAGGAGCACAGGTGGCAGTGTCAGGGATGGGACAGGAGCACACCGGGCGGTGTCGGGGCTTTGCGGGTGCCCCCAGCGTGCGGAGGGCGCCCCCTGGCGGCCGGCATATTCGCTGCGGGGCCTCTCCATGCGCGTGCCCGCGGCGCCCCCGCGCGTCCAGCGTGTCCCTGTCCCTGTCCCCCTGTCCCTGTGTCCCCCTCTCCCATGGCTCCAGCCCTGAGCTCCGGTGGGGTCACAGATCCATCTGGGCCCGGGGATCTGGGCCGGCGTCCCTCCACCCACGGCGCCCCCCTGGCAGCCAGGGCTTCCCCCCGGAGCCCGGCGCAGGGGATGCTCGGCACCCACGGGCACTGCAGCCGCCGCTGGGGCTGGGGCTGGAGCCCGGCACTGGCAGTGGTTCCCTCCAGAAATTATGAAAAACCTCACTCTGCTCCGCTCTTCTCCCACATAACGGCCTGTGCTCTTCAGCCATAATTTAGGAGAAGATGGGAACATGCCTGGAGCTCCAGCACATTAATTATGAACCACCCCGCTCACACAGCCCTGCCCCGGCAGCTGCAGTTATTCCTGCCAGCACAAAATGAGCTCCGTGGAAAGATCCCTGTGTCCTGCACAAGGGCACTGCAGGTGCTGTGCTCCCAGGGACAGCCCCATCCCTCCAGGAGCCAGCCCCAGCCCTGGGGAAATCTGGGCAGGGTCTGCAGCACAGGGCCTGACTGGATCCTGAGCCATGGCCAGAATTTGGCTCTTTCCTGCCCACCTGCACCACACAGGGGATATCCCTGAAAGCCACCCAGACACCATCCCCAGCTCCCTCCCCACTGACCCCACAGTGCCATGCCGAGCACCTGCCCCAGATGGCAAAGGGACAGAGCCAGCAAAGCAGAGCCAGCAACACACTGACGAGGACCTTGGCTTTATTCCAGTCAATACAGCATCCCCCAGCCAGCAGCTCCCACTGCCCATCCACAGGGGCATCCCAGGACAGCCTGGGCTTGCAGAGATTCACCTCTGCAGAGATGCAGCTTCACAAAATCCTCACCCAGCCAAGGTTTCAACGTGCTTTTTTTTCATTATTTCGCATTTCCCATTAACAAGATGCATCGCCTCCATCTCCCCTGCAGCAGGCCCAGACCCTATGGGGCTGGTGAGAAGAGGCTGAGCAGGGTCAGGAGGAGCAGGGCCAAGAGGAGCTGGTGGTGGCGCCCGTGCAGGGACCCAGCACTGGCTGTGGCCCCCCGGGAGGCAAAGATCCTCCTGCTGCGGAGGGGCTGCGGCGGGCGGAAGTTGTTGATCATTTTTAGGAGCATGGATCCCTCGAGTGGGAAGTGGAGGGTGCTGACGAATGCCTTCAGCTGTGCAGGGAGAGAGGGAGGCTGGGCAGCTGCATTGCAGGCACCCCAAGCCCCTGCCCACTGTCAGCCTGCCTCATACTGCCCCACTGCCAGTGGCACAGGACCCTTGGCATGGCCCCAGCCAGTGGTGACCTCCCACCAGCCCCCACTGCTCTCCTGAAGCCAGACCCATGGGTAAGCACAGGGCCAGGTCCTTACACGGATCAGGTCTTGAGTTTTAAAGGAGCTAATTGTATTTTGGTGCCAACAGAGAGCACTTAGAGAGTGGCTAGCCCATGACTCCCTCAAGAAAACACATCTGCTAAGATGCTTGAGCAGCAGAGAATTCCATCCTTCCATCCATCCATCCCCTTGGAGTCTCTACTGACCCTCAATAGACTCACTCCCATTTCTCTTTCTGAATGCCAAGGCTGGGCAGGAGAGCAGTATGGATGGGATTTCTCCCCAGTGGCAGGTGGCCACATCCGCATTACTTAACCTTCATAAAATTAATTAATTGCCAAGTTGCCAGGAGCATTATTATAGAGATGACTTTCCCTGTGTTCTTGCTCAAGGGTCAGGCAGGACAAGGAGAGAGGTGACCCTGGGGATCCAGCCCTTGCAGTGCTGGCACGTGGGGCTGCACAGGGCAGTACCTGCTCCCGGCCAATCTCCACGGGCTCCTCAAACACAGTCCAGACGACGGCCTCGCTGCAGTCGGGGGTGGTGAGGGAGCCCTGGTAGCGGTAGTAGCCCGAGAGCCGGCCAGCATGGGGCAGCAGCGTGCCCAGGCGGAACGTGGAGGCCAAATCCACAGAGTCCCCTGTGGGGCAGGACAGGGCCACTCAGCCTGTCCCCTGCCAGGGATGTGGTGGGGACAGCAGGGCCACCCCCATCCGTTTCCCTGCAGCAGATGAACCCAGGGACTGGCAGGTTCCCCCACCCAGCACACTGGGGTGCATCCCTGCCCTCCCACAGCAGGGGCTCCCCTTTCCTGCCCTGCCCCAAGGAGGAGGCAGCTCACCAGCGTGGGAGACATTCCTCAGCCCTGCCACGATGGTGTTGTAGTTGGTGTTAGTGGTTTCAGAGACCTGTGTACAGGGAGAATGAGTGGTGGAAGTCAGGCAGAGCCCGAGCAGGGCAGAGCTGGGTCATCCTGTCCTGCCAAACAGCCACAGGCAGAGCCAGCCCTGCCTCATGGGTTTGCAGAGCAGTAGGGAAGGGTTCCCAGCCAGCCCTCTCTTGCACAGTCAGTGGGTTCCCCAGCCTCTCCCAGCCTTCCTGCCCCTTCCCACTCCCTCAGGACACCTCACAATTCTCACAAAGCTGCACCACCAGCACCCAGTTTCTAGGGGGCCCCTGCAGACCCACCTGGAAGAAGAAGCCAAGGACAGCCAGCCCATTGGCATGCCCCTTGGCCTCTGCCAGTGTCTGGTACTTGGCATTCATGTGGACGATGTGCATCTGAGGAAAGCACAGAGTCAGGTGTGCACAGCTGTCCCCAGCCAACAGCCTGGCAGCAGGACATGCTGCTATGGATCCTTCCAGCCAGCTTGGGATGGCCAGACTCCGAGTCAACCTCTCCCAGTAAAGCCCTTCTGGTCCTATTGGCACTTCTGTGGGGTGGGTGCTCAGAGGATCAAAGCACCCCAAAAAAGCAAGCATCCTTTGAAGGGCGTGCAAAAGGGGGCCAGTAGTCCCGGGGTGCTCGCCAGACATAGAACATAAATTCTTCTTTCCTCTGGCAGATAATGAATATTTTAGAGGCATAGAGCCTCTTTCATCCAGAAAGATCCCAATGTGCTTGGCACAGCATGCTCCTTCTTGCTCTCACTTGCATTCACTAACTCAGTGTGTGGCCCCAGCAGGGTACAGAGCCCCCCAAACCCCACTGAGTGCCTTGGACAAAGCAGCTTGGGCCATGCATGATAAAGAAGCACCTCAAGCCTCACATCAAGTGCTTTTGCACCACCCAGTGCCTGTACAGGAGCACAGTTGAACCCACCAGTGCCGAGTCACAGAACCCAGTCACCTGTTTCATGACAGCTTGGGATGCCCCTGCACCACCCCTTCCCACCACACCAAGGGCTTGGGCAGCTCAGAATGTGATGGGAGCTTTTTCTCACGTACCTCCATGGGGAGCTGGCGCCCGTCGAGGGTGTGCTCGGAACCATTCCGGGCCGGGCTGCCCCAGTGGAAGTGGAGCTGGATGGCGCGGAACCTGCCTGGGAGGCCCCCGCCACTGATGGTGATGTGCTCAGAGGCCGACTCACTCGCCAGGGTCAGCATCACTGCAAGGGCAGCAGGACAGGGGGAGGGGGCTTAGGATGGGGAGCAGCCCTGGCACAGCTCTTTCTCCCCCAGCTTCACCCCAGCACTAACATTAATGTGCATGAGAACCTGCAGCACCTGGGAGTGGCACCAGAGCCAAGTCCCCGTCAGGATGGTGGTGGGAGAACTGGGACAGGGGAAGGTGCCCAGGGAACTGGGACAGGGGAAGGTGTCCAGGCTCAGCACGCACCTGTGTGCCCATTGTTTGTCAGCCTCCATTTGCCAGGGGGAGCCTGGTCGTAGCCCTCGAAGAGGATGTCCCCAAGGCCACCATCGCGCTGCAGCCGGCGCCTGTCGATGTTCACGGGGGACTGCTTGTCACCACCGCAGGTGGCTTTCAGCTCCTTCCAGTGGCTGGGCCCTGCAGAGGAGGAGCAGGGGCACCACGGGCAGCCACCTAACCACTGCTGCCCCCAGGGGGGACACGAGGCCAGGGTGGCTCTTTCCCCAACCAGCCCCGCTGTCCCTGCCAGCCCGGCCGTGCTCTCTCACATCCCACGGGAACTGCTCTGCTGCCCGGCTAAGTTTCCTTCCTATTGATGAGCAGGGCTTATTGCAGCCTCATCCATAATTCAGCAGGATTTCCTCGAGGGGCTGGGGGCTATATTTAGCCTGGCAGCATCGTCCACATGGATGCTGGTGAAGGCCAGGCTTTTCTCCCTGCCCCTTCTGCCTGTTCCCGGGTTTTAGCGTGTTTAACCTACTCATGCTGGTTCTGTCCAGCTGTGACAGATGACAGTGCAACCTGGCCACACAACCTGTCCTGGGGCAAATCCTACACATCTTCCAGAGTGACCACATGATGCCCATCAGCAGCTCCTGGGGTGGGGGGTCACCATGGCAGGAGCTGGGTGAGGACACAGCAGTGCTGGCAGCCGACTGGACCCACTGCAAACCCACAGTGCTGCCTGGGGGCTGTGAGCACCCCATGGCTGCCACCATGGCCAGACAACACAACCAACCCGTATATGTGGATGTTCCCATCGCCCAGCATCATCTCTTTTTGCAACACTTGTGGCAGCCTGTAGCTGTAGGATGTAGCCATCCATCCATCCTGCTGTTCACTGCTCCAGTGTGGCTGCCACAGCACCCTACTCCTCCTCCTGGTGCAGCCCAGGACAGAGGTGTCAACACTGGGCACCACCAGTACCTGGGCTCAGTCCCAGACAAGGAAAAAGAGCTCTCTTGGTGTTTCCTGCCCTGTCCTCCTGGAGCAGCTCCATTCCCAGGGCACCTCAGCCCATCCCAGCAGGCACCCTTGGCTCTTCTCACACACATCATGGCTGGGCTGCCTTTGCCTACAGCCAGGGTTTGGAGAGCTGTTCCCCCAGCAGTGCCCCATGGTTCAGCTCTGATGTTTACCTTCCTCTTGGGCAGACAAAACCACAGACACTTGAAGGCTGTATCCTGCCTCCTGAGCCCGGGGGGCTTACCCCTGACCCTTACCCTTTATGTTCTCCTCTCATTACTTCAGGCAGCTTTTTGCCTGGAAGCCCTGGGAGCAGCAGCCTGGCCATGCCACCATCCCACCAGGTTCCTGGCACAGTGTAACTGGTGGCCCCACAGATTACCAGGTCCTTCAATCAGGGCCCATTCCACGGCTCTGCTGCAGGCCCACAGCCAGCTCCACGCTGCTCCAGCCGCTTCCCACCGGCCCCTGGGCCCTGCCAAAACCGGGTCAGACCGAGCCTCGTCCCGACAGGGATGAGCGGAGCCCAGCAATCCACACTCACAAGCCACAGGGCATGTAAACCCAACAGCTATAAAACAGTTGGGCTGTAACAGCTGATTAAATGCTTGATGATCTTTAATTAACCTTTTACAAGCTATTTGTAATTTGTATGTTTTGAGGCAAAGTGCCCCCAGCCATGCTTCCCTCCCCATCCAGGCAGGGCTGCTGCCTGCTCTAAGGGAGCTGTCCCTGCTCAGTCGGGCCCCTGGACCCCCAGTCCTCCTTGCTGCCTGCACTGCACTGGGTTTCTAATAGAGTATTTTAAAACCTGGACTTAATCTGTTTCAGGTGGAAAGGGGAAAGCTGGTGCTGCCCCAGGAGACCCGGACCTGGCTGAGGTGAGGGGTGGGGCTGAGCTGCTCCAAGAGGCTCAGGTGTTTGTTGGGTCTCTACAGCAACACCCCCGAAAGCAAAGCTCCTCTAACCATTCCCACGTTTGTGTGACACAGGGGGATTTGCCCTTTTCCATGCCGCACTCCCCGTTGGGCCTTGCAGATGCTGCCCAGGGTGCTCTCAGCTGGGCACTGTGGGGAGACACGAGGCCCCGCACAGCCCCAACACACCCACACTTGGCACCACTCACCGCACTGGGGGTCCTGTGAGTCATAACACCACTGGCCTGCGGGAGAAAGGAGAGAGGGCAGGTGATGGAGACAGGCACCCTTCCCCAAGCCCACCTTCGGCCATGCCCAACCCCCCGACAATGAGGACAACCCCCAGTGCAGCCCGGGGTCCCGCCAACACTTGTGTTCATCACGGTTATTTTTGGCGCTAGTGTTTTCACACCCTCGCTGCCTCCCCCAGATGCTTCACAGGGAAACCTCCCTCAGTATCGCTGCTCCAAGGCAGCCAAACCTCACTGCTCGCTGTGCTCCTTCCCCAACTCTTGTGGGACCATTCCCCTTTACCCAGAGAGGGAAACAGGGGAGCTGCGGGAGCCGAGGGGAGCTGCAGGAGCCGAGGGGAGCTGCGGGAGCCGGGAGAGCTGGGCAGCGCTGCCCGTGTGCCCTGGCCCGTGTGCCCTGGCTCGCTGGGCTGGCTGCGGGGGGCTGCAGCACAGGGCGGTGGGCAGGCCCGAGCCCACGCCGTGCCGGTGGTGGCTGGTCCCGTCACTCAGGACATCTGGGGTGGCTCTGGTACCCCGGGCTGTGCTGGCACAGCAGGTGCGGGGACACCGAGGGGATGCCGAGGGAGCTGGGCCCTGCTCCCGCTCTGCTGGCTGCACATCCACCCAGGGCCATCAGCTCTGCAGAGGGAGCTGGGGAGGGCACCCTTTCCCTCCTCCGCTCCCCGTTCTGCTCCTGGCAGGAGGCACAGAGCAGCCCGGTGCTGCCAGGGCCCAGCCCTGTGAGTGGTGCCCGCTGTGCCCAGGGGCCGTGCCAGCGGGCCGGGCCGGCTGCAGGCGAGCCCAGCCCCGCCACCGTGCCAGCCACAGCCGCTCGGACCAGCAGGACAAAGGCAGCCCTGCCGGACTCCACCTGTGCTGCTCAAGGCCCCAGCCTGCGGCTCTGCATGCAAAGTGTCGCTACAGTGGTACGGGAGACACCGACCCCAGAGGAGAACTGGGAGCGGGACAGTGCAGGCGAGACTCCGACGGTCCCCAGAGCAGGGATCTTGGGGTCCAAGGGCAAGCAGAACTCCTGGGAAATCCTCGGATCTGCACGCAGCAGCCCTCGAGCATCCTCCACAGGAGCCAAGGTAGCGCTGGGCACCCCCAGCCTGGCCGGGATGCAGGTGAGCGCCCAGCGCCCCGCCCGGGACGGCAGCGCCGTTCGCTCGGAGGTTCCGTCCTCTTTGGTGTTTGGCGGTGGTGCAGGTCTGCGGGGTGGATGGGCTGGAGCCCAAGACCCCACTGCCCCAAGGGGACCCTCCACCAGCTCCTGCCAGACAGACAGCCCCAGGAGGGCTGAGACCTCCCGAGCCCTGCGGCGCTCAGGGCCAGCAGCAGCGGGGAGGGGGCGGTGGGAGGGCAGGGGGGCTCCTGGGACAGACTGGGTCCCCCAGACCCTGTTGCCAACCCCTCAGCCCCCATCAACCCTGGACACGTGGGAAGGAAATGGAACAAGCGGCGCCCCCCAAGCCCCCCAACCCCTCGCTCCCGTCCTCTCCAGCCGCGGGACCCCCGGCCCCGCCGCCCCGGGCGCAGCTCACCTCCCGCGGCCGCTCGCACGACGAGGGGCAGTGTCAGGAAAGTTATGCCGAGCCCGGTGGGGCTCATGGTGGCGGGGGGCAGCGAGGGGACCCCCGCACCTCCCCGTCCCGTCCCGTTCCTCCGCAGTGCGCCCGGTGCTGAGCTGGGGCGGGCGGCAGCGCTGGAAGCGCCCGCAGCCCGGGAGATGCTCGGCTCCAGCCTGGGCTCTGCTCTTGCATATTCATCACCCGGGCTGAGTTTTTAACTCCTCGGCTGCTAGGAGGGAGCGGGGAGAGCCCGGCCCCCGGCCAGCCCCCCGCGCCGCCGGGTCCCTGCCCGCGGTGACAGGGCCGGGCGGGGAGCGGGGGCTGCCGGAGCCCACGGGCTCTGCGCTTCCCGCCCCGCTCCCGCCGGCACCGTCCCGCTCTCCATCCCCAGCGCTGGAGGTGGGCAGATCCCCGCTGTGCCCCATCCCGCCCCCGCACAGTGTGTGGGACTACAGATGGGCTTAGGGGCCTGCCAGGAGGCGGAACGGGCTGGGGACAGCCGCTTTGGCCCATTCCTTGCAGACACAGGCTGTGGGACATACCTGTGGTCGTTCCCACCTGATGAGGGACAGGTGGTGCCATGGGGACCCACAGACCAAACCCGACTCACGCCTGCAAGCACAGGCCCCTCTCTGGACAAAGCCCAGCGAGCTCCTCCTGGAAGTTCCATCCCTGGGGCTCAGGTGGCATCCACAGCCACACCATGGGGGACCCTCAGTCCCTGCAGCCACCAAGGAGCTGCACAATGCTGGGGCAGGATCCAGCCCTTTCCTCCCCAGCAGGCACAAGGCTGCAGTGGCTCACGCTTCTCCAGCCACGGGGCATTGGCTGGCCAGTGCAGGGGGACAGTGTTGGGGCACAAGCCTTGTGCACCCATCTGAGCATCACCAGAGCCCAGTGCAGGCATCCCGTGCTGGCAGAGGCAGCTGTTCAGCTCCTGAGCACAGAGTGAGCATATGCCATCCCATTGCACCTGTCCAGGCAGGTCCCACAGGAGACAGGATCTCAGCAGGTAGGAAGGAGGTGAGAACACAGGAGCGTGGTGTTATCACCTTCTCCTTAAATATCCGTGCCCCCCTCACACAGCAGAGGAAAGGAGGCCAAGGGGCCCAGCCCGCAGTTCCCCTCCCGGCACTTGGCCCTGCCCTGGAGCACTGGCGAGTCGCTGCCAGGATGAACAAACCCGGCAGCAGCGCGGGCAGCGGGGAGCAGCCTCCTGCTGCCAGCTTGGCCAGGGATGGGCTCTGGCTCAGCAGAGCTGCTTGGCTGCCGTGTGCTACAGCGGGCGCATCCTCAGCAGGAATTCTCTCTCAGGGGCACCTTCTTCCCCCGCAGGCAGCAGCAGCCCCAGGCAGAGCCTGGGCAGCACTGAGCCACGTTTGGGCCCCGGTGCAGGGAGCAGAGGAGGGTGGCAGCACAGGTGCTCCCTGGGCCAGGCTGGATCTGTGCCGTGCTGACACTTGGCCCCTGCTCCAGGGATGAGGTAGTCTGCAGAGGGCTGCGGGCATCCTTCTGGAGAGAGCCGCAAAGGCGGGCGGGTGCGGCACAGGGTCGCACCAGCTCTGCTGCCGATTGCTGCGGGAAGGAGAGGAGCTGTTCTGGCACTGGTGTCAAGACCTCCCTTGGAAACATGAGCCCACCAAGTGATCCCTCTTCCTATATGCCCACTGCAGGACAGCCCATATTGCCGGGCAATGGGGGAGAAGCCCAAGACTCTTGGGGTCAGAAGATGAGACTCATTGCCCCATGGATACTTATTTTTGGTTTTCAGGCTTCTCTAGTGGTGATTTTTAGCAAGAGGGGCAAGAGCAGGGTGTGGGGCTGAGCACATCCCCGTCAGGAAGCAGGAGCAGAGTGAGGAAGCAGTGGGATGTACAAGGCATGTGGCAGTACCACAGCAATGTGCTGTACCCTGCTCCCACCCATCCCCACTGCACTGCTCCCTAGGGTGCATGGCTGCCTGCTGACACCCGTGCCAGGCAGGAACAACCTCCAGTTTCTATAGGAACCAGATCAAGCCTTGAAATTGCCGGCCTTGCTGGTGGTGGTGAGCTCACAGCTGATCCTGCAGCTTTGTATCGTCCTCATAGGGTGATACCATGTCAATCAGCCTGCTGCCACTGAGCCAGGAGGCGGCGAGGTCCCCGCAGACACGCGCAGTCAGCACCGAGGGCAAGAGCCACGGTAAGGGGAACAACAGCACTGAAAGATAAAAATAGTTACCTAAGCTGTAGCCATGGATTGGTTGTGGGCAAGGTGCAGCCTTGGTGGGAATCCCCACCACGTGCACCATCAGCAAGCCCTGTGCCAGCACACAGCAGAGGTGCCAGCAGCTCCTGCAGGTAAATCCTGCACTGCCACCCAGGAGCCTGGCCAGACAGTGACAAGACCAAGATTTGAGCCTCCAGAGTGTGGTGACATCACACAGGGATGGGTGCACGAAGAGAGGCAGGCATCCAGAGGCAAAGTTCACCGGCAGTAAATACTCTGTCTTTGGTCCCCATGATAAACTGGTGCTAGCCCAGGAAGAATCCGGGAGCGGGGCAGGGAGCGCAGCACAAAGGAGGCTCTGTGGCCGGCAGATGCGCTCTGGCCACACGCTGCTGCACAGCCCCTTCATTCATCCAGGCTGCCACTGCCCTGGGGACAGTGACATCTCCCCCCAGGGCCTGGCACCCCTGGGGCAGTGCCAGCACTGGGCCCCGTGTCTGACACGCCGCCCCAGCCTGGCGCTCGCCCAGGGCCGAGCGCCCTGAACACGCCGTGCTGGGCACAGCTGCTCATCACCCTCTCAGAAAAATACATTTTAAGCTGCTAAGAGCTCACAGCAGGAGGCTGCCCAGCAATTCCCTGTCACAGCACCGAGGGTCAACGCAGACAGCTGCCTCTGGACACTGGGGCAGGGTGGGGAGCCCCGAGAGCCATGGCTTTGGACAATCCATGCTGCTCCCTACAGGAACTGTCCTGTCCCCAGGCAAAGGCAGGAGGCAAGGGCAGGTTGTATCTGCACGGGATCTCCCAGCACTAGCAGAGCCCCACGGGGTTCCAGGCCAGACTGAGCCCCTCCGAGATCTGGAGCTCACATGGAGCTCTGGCTGTGCTGTCCAGGTCACATTGAGCTGCTCTCTGCAGGCACAGGGAGCGGAGCCTTTCAGCAAGGAACGCACCCTGCGAGCGGGGCACGGCCCCAGCACCCTCTGCAAACAAACACTGCGAGCCCGGAGCGTCGTGGAAAAACGGAGTGGGCAGCCTGGACCAGCCTCTCCACTCTGCAGAACCCCTACTCCTCAGAACTCAGCAGCTTCCCAAGAATACGGTGCACTTCATTTTCTTGGGTATAAATCCAAGACTTTCCTAAAATTACACTAATACAGGTGAATCTCACTGGAACCTGTACACACAGGAACTCTGGCAGACTACCTGCTCAAAGTTAAATGCATCTATTGATCTTTTTGCAAGATCACATCTGAGAAGAGTGATTTAACAAAACCCTCCTTCACAATGCTGGGGAACCACATTGATGCAGAAATCAGGAGACGTTGGAACACAACATTTCTCTTACAGAACACAATTTATTTGGCATTTGGATGAAATGTTTCTCACAGCATCTTGAAAAAAAAAGAAAGGAAAAAAAAAAAAAGAGAGAGATTAGTGCCAACCCCAAAGAAGTTAAAACAAAAAACAGTGTCACAGGGACTCAATTATTATAGTATCAAATTTAATTTCTACATGGTATTTCACAGAATATCAAAATCTTTTATACACTGCCACAGTTAAGTCCAGTCACAAACCAACTACACAGGAGAAGCCTGCAAGTGCAGCACTGGCTAAAATGATTTTCCAGAGGAAGGTAAAAAGCAGTGTCTCATTCTCTCGCAGCCTCCCAGGCACCCTCAGCCCAGCACATGGGGATGGTGCAGCACAGCCACCTCTGCTGGCATCAGCCCTGACCCACTCAGCACTCGAGGGGCACACACTAGAAAATTAAAGCTATGTGGTACCGTAGCAGGCAGGCAATGCTGGCTGTTGTTAGGGGGAAGCGCATCTTCACCACAGAAAGTGTCTATTCCAAGGAAACACCTATTTCATTTAGGACTAGGGAACATGAGAAGCAAACTTTGATTCACCTCCTCTACACTCAGCTGCTCTAATTTTACAGTCCAGCTCCCAGCTTGTGAGGGAAATTTAAAAGAAATTTCTGTGTATTACATGTTCCTTAACTAGGGAGAAAAGAAACGTTTCAGCAACTGAAAAACAAGAGATGCACATCATGGTTTGTACGAGGCAACATTAAAACATCAGCGTTTGCAACTGAGAAGTCACATCTGAAAGATAAAAACACCTTGAAGTACCAGATTCAAATTTATTTAACATGAGATGGGAAAAGAATGGTAATAATTACTGATCACAAAAAACATTTTCTCCCCAGTACTGAAACAGGCCATCACCCATAGCACCTGTGGAGACAGAGCAGCCACTGACTGTAAGACAGCCTTCAGAAAAAAATGTCCACCTACTTAATTTTTCATCTAGATCAGTGTCCTGCTAAAGGCTAAAGGAACAGTCTGAGGCTCCAACTAAACAGGACTGAACATTACACAGACAAGCTCCTCGCACACCTGAATGATGGTGCTGATCCTGCACAAGAGAACCCCTGTAACATTTTAACAGTACAGAGCCAGAGGCTGCTGTGACACTGTGGATGGGCATCTCTGACAAACCAGAGTGTCTGGGGCTGCTCTTAGGGTGTAGCAGAGACCTCAATATGGCACCACAGGACAGGGAAGCTGAGGAGCAGCTCTGTCCAAGGCCACAGTAGGACAAAACCAGCCCGGCACAGAGCCAAGTGCTGGGACAGACAACACTGCAGTCAAGGAGGAAAACACACCTGGGCTCACACATGTAGCAATGCCACCTCCCTGCTGGGGCTGCAGGGACACTGAGGATAAAAAACATCCAGAGATGTGAATGGCAGGGGGGGAGAAATCAATGCAGAAAGTAACTCCAAAGATCTCATCGATCTAATGGCAATCAAACCACAGAGGTTTTCCTTGGGCAAGCACCAACTCTCTGTCATCAGCACTGGGACAAACTGCCCACCAGTCACCTTGCCAAGGGCAAGGGAGGTTTGCTGAGGAGTCCACTGTTGTCAGGAAAATTTAATTCTTCCCCAGGTGGTCCAGCAGTCTGAGTAGTTGGGACATTTTCTGCTACAAAGGCTCTTACTTCAGAGAGAAAGTACTCAATGTGGAAAAGCTACATTAAAAGGGGAAAAAAAGAGACAATTTTATTGCCAAATTAGAAGCTCACCGAGAGGTAAATGAGCTGTACTTAGTGAGCTGCTCCATTCAAGGCAGAATTTCCCTTGTTTACAGTTAAGATGAAGAAGGATAGGGGAAAAGAGAGAAAATAGCAGCCTCCTGCCAATATACAAATGGGAAAGGCTCAGAAGCAATGGGGATAATATCACACTGAGACTTCTACAAAGAAGCCTCCATTTGGAATAGCTACAACCAGGAGCCACAATGAAGTTGCCAGTTGTAACAGAGCTTATTTGCAAATAAAATTCACCACAGAACCAAAAGTAAAATACAAAAACATTGAACAGATTCCCGCAGTGTTAGGAGAAGTGTGAGGTAAGGTATCTGTTCACCTCAGCCACAAAATACAGCTTCAGAGACTGAACCAAGCCAAAAGGCCTTTTGTTATTGCGCTAGGATACTACAAAGAACAAATTTTCCATCTGGCTTCAAAAGAAATTGGAAATTTTCTATTTTGCACTGCTAACAAAGTATTTTTCAGGAACAGATTGTAGTAGCATAGACTTTGCATCCTATTTAAGTGTACACTATCACAGCCTGTCCTACAAGAGAGTGTAGCCAGCTCGAGAGAAGTATTAACCCTAGAGCCTAATTTCTATCTCAGTGCTTAGCTTCACCTAGCTGAATGCAGCACAAGGGTTACTCTCTACAGTATGTATAGAGATATATATATATGTGTGTATATATATATCATCACCAGCCAGAAACACACACACGCACACACACATTCGTACCTATAAAACTAAAGAAAAATCAGTACATACAATGTATAAAACGTATGAATGTGCTCAAAAACGCACAAAACCCGCTTTATTTTTATACTTCAGAAATGCTTAATAATTTGTATGCATGGTTCTGACTACTGCTATCCATCCACTTCATTAGACCAGGACTTGGAACTCGGAGGAGGACTCGGTCAGAGATGCCACAGGGTGGAGAACTGCTCCTGTCGTTTGGGAGTGCTGCTGCTGGAGCCAGGCACAGCAGAGAGCAGGATGGGGTGGAACAGCTCCAGGCAGAGGCTTCCCACCCGTGCTTCCTCCCACTTGTGTGCCAGCAGTGCTCCCCACAACTGAGATTCACGCTCTCCGCTGGAGCCAGGGCTGTTTGCAAGTGTCTGCATGTCCACACACCAGACATGACCTCAATAGCCAAACTCACAGTTCTCTGTGCAAAACGAGTTGAATTGTCAAGACCAATCCCCAAGTACAGTATAAGCCTATAGGCAAGACAGGGGATAGAAAGTAGCAGCATATTCCATGGGGAAAGAGTCAGCTGCACTGAAAAACCACAACAGTGGGTAAGGATTTGTCATACAACTATGATTTCTCATCATTACTAGAAAAATAGATCACATACACACCCCCATGCAGTGTTCTCTTCCTGTCCCTCTAGGCTTGCACCCTTCATAAGGTAACAGGAGACCACTCACAAGAGGCATTCTTTACAAATTCCTTAAAATTCATCTCATCTGCTGACTGTTACAGTAAGTCAAGGAGAAGCAGAGGCAATGGGAGGATGGGAGAAAAGAGTAAATTATTTGTACACTGAGATACAAACTTAAATTTAAAATTGCCTGTAAAGATTATTTTGTACTCATTATCAAAACCAACAGTACTTGACTTTGGGTTTTGTGAGGGATTGAATGAATCTTTGCCATCTGTAAATTAACTTAGCTTAAAGAGTTCAATACGAGGGGGAAATTTAAGATGACATATCAGACTGAAGCAAACTGCTTTATTGATTTAAGTACACTAACCTCATTATAACCCCTCGTGCGACCTGGATAAACGGTTTGGGGGGCACAGGGGAAATCTCCAGAACAGGGTTGGCTATTCATGGGACTGAGATAAGGAACAGGTGTCCAATTAGAATTAAACATCACCCATAGTACATGTTGACCACCATCTTTAAGTGGTATTTGTAGAACTGCAAAGGAGTGAAATGAAGGGGAGGGAACACACATGCTAAATATAGCATGCAATTAAGAAAAGCAAGAACAGTGGTCTTTTATCCAGGCCAGTTTTGTGCAACCTTTCACTGTAAAGAAGTTCAAATAGAAAGAAAATCTCTCAGTCTTTCTTATGGGATTAGAACAAACAGGGGCTTCATACAGTGAACTCAGGCTGCATCAAAGTTAATTGCTCCCCATCTCTTCCCTAAAGTACTTCCTAACACACAAGGGTTCTACCAAAGGGACATCACACACACCCAGTTTTCTTCATGGGCCAGAAGTTTATCCAACAGTATGAGGTTTTGCAACTACCAACAACAAATAATTGCAATTGCAAATCCCGGTTTTCTCAGTACCACTGGTCACATATTGTGCAGACCATTCCTTCTCCAGTTCCTCTGTGCTCTGATCAGGGCAGACCAAAACCCCAAGTGTTTTACACAGTGTAACTCTTGATGACATGTGTCCCACTCCATAAAACAGGCCCCCAGCCCCCTCCCCTGCAGCTCCATCTTCTCTGGTTCAACAGTAATTGCCCCCACCCTTCTTTTCCATTGTCTGTTTCCTGGGTCCAGTGGTATCCAGCCAAATCCAAGCAGCTTTTTTCTCATGTAGATTTTGATTCCTCTCAGGTTAAGAAAAAAAAAACCAACCCAAACTACCCATACTTCTCACCTCCTCAGAAGTCAAAGGAATTCTCTGCTCTCCTTTCCACAGCCAAAGGAAAAAAAGAGCAGTTGTACAATCCATATTTACAGGACAAACTGATTAGTGAATGAATAAGACAGTCAAAAAACCAGAGGCACGATCCTAATCTAGAACATAAAAGCAGTGTTTGAAAAACAAAGTGGAGATTCCTTCTGAAGTTCAAGCCACGGGTTAGTGTTTGTCTGTGCAAACAGCTGCTTAAACTGAGCAGTGCTGAGCGTTTCTCTCCTTTATACAATGGTGTTGAGGGAACAATGGCTGTGCCGACTGCCTGTCAAAGTTTCTGCTGGGGTGTTTTCATTTATGGGTGTGTCAGGAGGGACAAGAAAGGTGCTGCTGTCAGCAGAATCTTCCAGCTCCACTGGAGAAGGACCAACCGAGGGAGGAAGCGATCCCTCTGTGAGCTGTGGAGATACATCACAGTTTCCTAGTGATGGAGGATTGCTTTGCACAGCCTGAGAAAGCACTCCATCTGCAAAGGACAAAACAACAAGCAGAATCAGAACGTGAAGTTTCTAATTTCATGTTCCCAAACAGGTTTATGATCCGTATTTCTGGAAGCTCTGAGTTTTTCCTGGTTTTGCGCTAATGCACAACAAGATGAGACTGCAAAAGAGGAAAATTGTGTAACAAAAATAAAACTTTGACATATAAATAAGATGCTTGCTCTAATCAGGCTCACTTATCTTGTGAAATATGCTGCTATAAAATCCCAAATTGGAATGATTTCCACAGTATGTGAATATCACAGCTGCAAAACTGAAGAGCACTGGGTGAATCATTAGAAAGTGGTATTTTTGGTCAATTTTTGGGGGCTGTGGGTGGGGGAAGCAGGGAAGAGAGAAGAGGCTGGATGCATTTTATCCAAAATCTCTTGTACTTGACATTTGTTCTACTTCTTAATACCAAACTCTACAGACCTATCTTCAAAAGGCCAAAAATGGTATCAGCATGCTAGAAAAAAGGTAACCAGCTAATCCATCCAAGGTAAAGCTCAAAAATAGGTAAGGTTTAGGAGTAAACTGCTTACAGACTGGATTCCACTGCTAATTCAGGTGATTCAAAGAACCTTTGAGAAAAAAAACAAGCTTAATGATGCATTTTAACAAAAGATTTTTCCATCACAGAAATTGGAGATTTTTTTGTAAAATGTCTTTTTCCATCACAATTGCTAAAACATGATTATAGCTTAAAAAAAAAAAAAAATCCATCCTTTAGCCAAAATGAAAAAGTGGGAGAAAAGAGAAATTATTGGCTGCATACCTGGAGTGGAACAAAGGATGCTGTCTGGATTGACAGAAGCCTCATAAGGAGGAGGTGGATCATCAGGATGTTGAATATCTGGGTACTTGTAAGCAGTATAGGGTGGAGGGGGATCGTGAAAATGAAATGCTCCACCTTCCCCATCATCTGAAAGATGCAGTGGAGTAAGGCCAGTTCCAAAACCATCAGGACCATAATCAAAACCAGGCATCCTGCGGCCCAAGTTGAAATGGTGCACTGTTTCAAGAGAAGGAAAAGGAGTAAGTGACTTTATCTCATGCTGTCCTCTTCAGTTTAAGTCAGATCTCAACACTTTTTTCCACCTTTCACACCCCAGGAACTCATGCCTCCCAAAGACCTAGAAAAGTCTACATAACCCATGCAAGTCAACTTGCTGCAATTACACAATACCCAGGCCCACCTGCTCACAGTCTGTTTGTCCTGCATCACATCTAAATTTGACTCTAGCCTCATCAAACTACAGAGAACTGTTCACACAGAAGATATTTGAGATTTGGACCACATACAAACAAAAGATTTTTCCATTATCCACTACAGAAGTTGGAGTTTGAAGAACCCACCAAGGCACAGGCCCAGCCAAGCAGGACCGATGCCATTTCTCCCCTTTACACACAGCAGAGTGTCAATAACAAGCCCAGGGGAGAGCTGATACTCACAATTTGCTCCAATCAGAGACTCAATGCGCTCTCTGCGCCTCTGGCGCAGCCGGTGCACCATGAAGAGCAGCAGAGAGAGGATGAGGAAGGAGGAGATGCAGCTCACGATCAGGCGCATTCCACTGGCCATTGAGTCAAACAGGCTGTTGCCATCTGTCACATAAAACAGATAAAAACAGCCTGTTATTTTTGTTCAAGATTCATTTTTCTTGATGTTCTGCTGTCAGTAACGGAGAGATAAACGTAGAGTGGAGATTCATTAGCCTGGTTTAACACTTCTCCATATTTCAAATATATAAGAAAACCATGAATCATCAGGTGATTTATCGTTTTACTGCAAGAAGATCTGAAAGCTTCTAAGAATATCTTCCTCAGGAAAAAGGGGCAAAACACTGAAGGCTTGGAGCCTCTGAAAACCAGATAAAATAAAGGTTATGGCATTTTGCACATCCACTTGTTTCCCTTGCATGGCTGATGATACTGTATTAAGAGGAAAAGGCTTGAAAACTGGCATATCTATACACTACATAACTTCTGAACATCCTAACCCTTCCATTTCCACTAAAAAAATCCCTGAACATTGTCACCCAGATGTGGCTAAATGCCACATGACACCAGTACATTGGTTAACACCACTATGTGATAGGAACATGGTAATCATCACTCAGGAACTGAAGAGATTAAGGTGAATGGGAATTAAACCTTATCCTAGAGTCACACCAAAAGCAAGTGGCAGAAGAAGAACAGACTCAGGAGCTCAGAACTTGCAGAACTCTATCCCATGGCTAACCAGATTCACACTGAGAAGCTGTTGTGAACAAATTACCACTGCACTCCCAGCACCAGGCACAAGAGGCATGAATTTTTCACAATTCAGCTAATCACACCTGGTCATGCCTCAGCAGCACATGCACACACAGGTACTCTACACAAAGAAAAATGACCTAAAGATGATGTACTGTGTTCTTTGCACCAACTTCCCATTAAAGAGTTCTGAATGAGAAACACACCAGGTTAGGGGTGAGTGAGAAACAGATGAGGTGGCCTCACAACATGGTCACCTGCTGCTGCAGGACACAAGCACTAGCAGGGGTGGCCCCTCTTCCCAGTCACTGCAGGGCCCCTCTTCCCAGAGGAACCAGTCAGATCCTGGCCACCTCTCCTTTCCCAAACCCACTCCAGTTGCAAGAGCTCCCTCCATACTTCTCCTTTCAGTAACTGAAGTTTTACCAAAGATTCCTTATAAAAGAAGGCTAAAAGCCTCACAAAAAATTTAAGTATTAGTTTGCTACACATGCTAGTAACAGAAAAATCCACCTAATTTCTGTCGTTCCAGTACATGGCTAACAGGCTGGCATTTATTATGCAACGCCTTCTTGGCAAGAAGAAATTCATTTAACAGTGCACTATGCATAAAGCTCGAGCACGACACCCTCTCAGATCCGGCTGTGCAGCACAAAAGCCTGGCTGCTGTCAAACCTTTTAGCAACCAGAGCTGACAGAGCTTCAACTGCTGCAGTCACACACCTCCCAACCAGCACAGCCTCCTGAGCACCACAGAGCTGCCCTGCTCCTCCTCCACCTTATGGCAGTGCCAATTCCACGATCACTGCAGAATATGCTGGGCTGTCAGTAACACTGAAGTGCCTTTAGTAAAATATGCACTGAGGTGCAGAGGCCCACAGAAGCTGACTTTAGTCGTGGGATGGATTCTGGTGGTGCATCCCCCCTCTGCAGGCTGCACTATGATCTGAGAAATGCTCATTAGACCTCAGCCTTGATGAGCTGCACTTGGACTAAGCCCTCTTGAGCTTATCAGAAACACTGTCTGCTCCCAGGAACTAACAGGTGTCTAATGAACACCTGTTTTTTAATGAACAGCCTTGGAAACTTTTCTTGCCTGAGTAACAATCCACTTGGAGTGGTATTTCTGTTATTGCACCTTCAAAGAAAGTTACAGTAAACTACAACCAGGATAGAAAATGACTATCACTAGAGCCCATTCTCCTGCAACCCTATAAACAGGAGTCCAAAGTGAGATCCTTTTGATCCCTCAATTCCCAGATAAGGGGCTCATGTGCAAGTCTCAAACACCAACAACGAGGTGGCTGTGGAGCCAACCAAGGACTGTTAGTAACAACAGATGAGAATTGTTGTTACTAACCAAGGACTATTGGTATTAACATGCCATGAGAAAGAACAAGATTTGTCTGCAGGGGGGGGCAGGTGGAGATAGGGCAGCACTTTTCTGTGAGAAAGAACCACATCAGAGTACCATGCAGGTGCAAGAATAAGTGACAGGAAGTGGACATGGACTCTAGAGTAGGACTGAGACCACCAAAGACACCCGAAGCCCACATAAATACAAAACTAATTATTTCAGAAAACTTGTTTTTACCCTCAGTATAGTAGTGCCCTGTAACTGCACCAGTTCAGTCACTAGAAAAGCTTCAGCACATCAGTTCTTTCCAAGTATTCTATTTCTTCTACTACCTTTTCACAGTTGCAGATCTGTCTAAACAAGAGTCACAACAGAAAAATTATTTTCTACCATGACATGGAGCAGCTAGACAGACTACCTTGGTTTCAAAGTATTCCTCTATTTATCTTTGGCTAAATGAGGAGAAGCATCTTTTAGGTGATTATAGAGTGATTACTCAACTTACTCCTACCACTGAAAAAATCCCCCTACTACCAAGTCCTTCAGTAATATTTGTTACCACTTGTAACCATTGCTCACCCACTCACAATGCAAGAGCTGATTACCTGCCAACTCAACAGCAGGATTTATTTCCCTCAGGTCTCTCCTTGGGTGATTAATTTACTTACTGTTGATTAGTAAACTGTTTTCTTTCCTTTTCAACAGAGCTTAGGGAAGATACATGAAACAACTGGACAAAGATAAATACATGCTGATTAAAGAAGGTAATTCATTAATTTTTGTCATCTGGAATAGTCATTTGTAACCACCGAGAAGGAAAACTGAAATGTTTAATTTAAAATTTTCAGTGTTTATCACTAGCTGAAGTAATTTCATGATGAAAGAAGTTGGATGACTCCTTGCTAAAAAACTAAGTTACTGAAAAATCCACCAGAACACTTCAAGCATGGGTATAATGAAACAGCCTCATTTAGCATCAATACAGAAGAAGAGCTTAAGGATGAGAAAGGATGTGGTAAAATACACTCTTCAAATGAGTATTCATGAAATAGTTAAGACCCACAGCAATAGGCAAGGATTAAAGAACACGACACGAGGTTATCCCAGGTCATCTTATCCTGTCTGCTGGATGATGCTTTGCTGACATTGTTTCTGAAGATAAAAGAAGTGAAGCCTAATTCTTAACTCAGCTGATAAGAGTGGGAGGGAGACTCCTGCTTTTTCCCCACTCTTTCACTGACAGACCTGCCACACTAGCTGCAAACATCTGTTAAGCTTAACCCTCAGAACAAGTGTGACACAAGAACCAGCGACCTTTAATGATTAATTTCTCTAGTTAGGACCAATAAGATTGAAAATTTGGAAGACAATAAACACCTCTTTATTTGTAACAAATTGAAATGGAAGCCTTTGATGGAAAGAGTTGATCTTCTACATTTTCCAGTTCAGAACAATAGCTTCTTAATGCACGATAAGATTAGGTTCTTTTAAAACACAAAATATCCCAGTATCACAGAATGGCTGAGGTTAAAGGGAACATCCTGAGATCACTTAGTCCAACTCCTGCTCAAGCAGGAGCAGGTTGTGCAGGACTGAGTCCAATCAGGAACTGAGTATCTGCACAGAAGGCAATTACACAAACAAACTGCTCCAGTATCTGACCACCCTCACAGTGAACTCCACATAAGCTACATTTGTACAAAAGAACAATCTCCCCAAAATCTGCACCCCAAAACAGTGACTGACAAACAGTTCAAAATCAACTTTACTGACTATTGATCGAAAACAAAAACATGCACTGATATGCCAAATCCAATAATAAGGTTGTAGGTCCTTATAATTATTGAAACTCTATGTAATTTTAAAATTCTGCTTTCCACATGATCCCTGCATGAAAACTACCACACATAAATATGCTCATGACCAGAAAAAGATGCTTAATTAGTGCTCAAGTGAAAAGTGTTTTGTCTTCATGACAACTAAACATGACAAAGGAAATGTACCAGATGCTCTACTAAAACCCCACAGTACTCTCCCTCTCCAAACTGAAAATAAATTACTGCTTCTCCTTTCTAAGCAGCATCAGGGATAACTCATTTTTATCAGCCACAGCCTGAAGTGTTTTCTTTCCCATGATTTGAGACCTTTCCCCACAGGGCAGCTGTACCCAGCAATGTAGAGGCACAGCGAGGACGTGCTGTTTCAAACAAAGCTATACCCAAAGATACCCAAGCTGGGCACTGAACTAATTTTCACTGACAGAACTGTAGCAAGAGAGTCTCACCTGGGTCTAGGCAGGTGAATTTGCAGCACTCCTTGGGGTCCTTGCGGTACTGCTGACAGCCCTGGGGCCGCTCACACAGAGCAGCCACGCACATCTCGGGCTCCCCGTTGTGACACGTGCAGCTCAAACAGGGATCATTCCCCTTGGGGGTGAAATAGTAGCCTTCATCAACAATGTTGTCTTTGATATCAACACAAGTCTGGCCTAGAACAGAAAGGCACATCAATATCCACAGAATCCAGCTTAATTTGTTGCATTAAGTGATTTGTAAGCATAAGCAGACCACCAGTAGAAATCCAAGCCTTCAATTAGAGAACTTTGAAAAGGGATCCCCAAGGAGTGGGAAGGATAATGGATGGTCTCCAGGGACACAGAGATGATTTTCAGCTCATTGACAAGGTGAGTGTTATGTATTTAATGGAACTGACACACTTCCAAGCATCCTCTCCAAGACAGAGGAAAGCAAGTGGGGTCTGACAAGCTCAACCTTTACTGCCAAAGCCTGCTGCAGCTCCCTTCATCTTTCCTGGTATTAGGAAAAGCTGGATCTTTTCTAGACCAAATCTGAAGGCCTTTGAACAGGCCAGGACTTCAAAAGGAAGTCAGGCAATAGTACTTGCACTGTCCTAGCAGCATCCTGACCCCTGCCCAGCCACCTTCAGCCCACTGACCTAAGGCATGTGCCATAAGCAGAGAGAAAACAGTGCTGGGACCTGGAGCTGGAACAACTGCTCAGGGAAGATGGCTTGCCCCCTCCAGCTCAGTCTCTGATCAAAGCAGGGTCAGCCACGACATCTCAATGGGTTGTTCAGGAATTTATCTAATCTGGTCATAAAAACCACTGAGGAGAGAGGCTGCACAACTTCCCTGGATGTCAGTTGCATCCTTTATAGCCCTCAAGTTAAACAACTTTTCTCCTTGCAAAGAAGCATCATCTAGATCAGGTAATGTTTAAGATTACCTAATAATACTGCAAATACCTCTGCTGGTATCAAGGCTTTTGGAGTACAGGAATGCAAGATACAGAACAAAAGCTTTTTTTCCCCCACTTTTAAGTTAGTGAGCTCCACTTGTCTTTCCCTTCTATGTCTAATAATTGTCTGGAAAGAATTTAGTAGAATTTCATACACACTAAATAAACCAGAAATAAGTGTTTCCTTATTTTAATGTGAAATCAGTAACTTAAGAGCAATGTTTACTAATTAGGTATTAAAAAAACCAAAAACAAAAACCAAAAAAAAAAACAAAACAAAAAAAAAAAAAAAAAAAACAAAAAAAAAAAAAAAAAAAAAAAAAAAAAAAAAAACCAAACCAAAAAAAAAAAAAAAAAAAAACCCCACATTTTTGCCCAAGTTTATTTTGGGGCTGATACTGCTGCCTAATGATTTTCCAGTAAAACTCTCTACTGTGTGACAGTCACACATTATGATGCTCTTATTTATTAAAATCAAGCAGAAATATAACTCCACCCTTTTTTTTTCTAATTCACTGGGCAAAAATTAGAAAGAATATATTAGAATATAATTATAATATAAATTAGATAAATTAAATAATTAGAATAAAAGAAATAATAATTAGAAATTATTAATTAGAAAATTAATATACTACATTTAAACACACAACACAGTTAAGACAGAACTGAACCCAACTTACTCCTTTTGCAGAGGAATGAAGATTTCTCATAGCAGTTTTCAGCATACCAGCTGTGTAAACCGTGGTGCCGGAGGGTAGGAAAATGGAAACACTGGAGCTGGGCACAAAGAACGTTTTCCTTTTCAGACATAGCCGGCTCAAAGATAGGGTCAGGGGGTAAAAACACTTCTGAAGAGCCTGGAACAAGATACATTGGCATTAGCAGCCTGTGGGTATGTACAGCTTTAGAGAGGTTCTGTAACATCACTCATTTCATGCACACCAACTCCAGCACAAAGAGTCCTCCAGCTTCAGCTCCTATTAGCAGCACTGCTCTGGGGAAAGGCAAACAGCTGGAAGGGAAGGGGTGACTCACAGAGAAAAGAGGCTGCTGTTTTCAAAGTACTGGGTAATCCTGTCACTCTGAACCAGGAGAAGTGATACTCCAACATCTCCACAAGTGCTTCTTCACTGAGCCCCATGAGGTTTGCCTGACAATAGTTCTACACCTCCTCAAACCACGCTGAGTTTGGTCACAGTTGCTACGAGTGGAGCAAGAACCCACACAGCAATCTTGTGCTTGGCACTCCATGCACCCACCAGTGCTTCCAAAGATGTGCATCCACCCATGCAGCCTCTGCAGTGCTGTTCCATGTTTGGGGGAGTGCACTAGGGCATCCACAGTCTGGTCCTTTCAACTCATGAAACAGCATCCTGATGAGCCCATACAGTGCAAAAGGTGTTGAGACCATCTTCTGGAGGGCTTATGTTCCATATGTCCCAACAACAAACTAAAATTTTCAAGCTATAGAACCCTAAATCACTTTTCAAACAGGTATCAGGAATTCAGAGTCTGCCTCAATACAAGCCTAAGAAAAGTTTTCCACAAACTACTGAACGTTACTATGTACTTTATTTTGTAGAGGCATCTCTTTATTAAATGTAAAGCTTGAAAACAGAAGATTATATGGTATTGAGAGGGTTTGAATTCATATAATGCATCAAATTAAATAAAACTAATGATAAAGTTATGATGATTTTTCTGTAATTCATGCCTCCCTGTTGTGGCCACTCTGTCAGCAGATGGCAGTGCAGGCAGAGCAAAGAAAGGTCCAAAGAGCAAAGAAAGGTCCTTTTAAGGAGAATCTTTGTATTCATGTGTCAAAGGGAGTATTCTTCAAAACCCAACTGTTTGAAAATTCTGATCATAATCATATGTCTGTACCTAAAGGAAAATTTTTCTTCTAGAAAATGGATATGAAAATTAGCAAAAAAACTCTCCAGATTAGTTTTCAAATGCTACACAGGCATTCACGGTGCTGATACTTAAAAAAAACCACCTTTGTTATAAATTTTCCATTACCTAAACCAGTACAGGAATTAGACAGGCAACTGTACACATGAGAGTTCATATTATGACTTTAACTAATCTCTCAACTGAAATAGCTAAAAATAAAAGGTGTAGAAACATAAATTTGCATTTTCAGCAGAGGGAGCTGCTTGTTTTGCAATTGAAAGGGTTGAGCCAGTGATGCCCATCAAATTACTGTTCAGTTTTTCATATAAAATGAGATATATTTCTGGGATTACACAAATTCTGACATGGTTCAAACTACCTGAAATTCTTTAAAAAGAAAAAATCTGTGTAAATTTCTCAAAATTCAAGTGTGTTGTTTTAGTCTACCAATTCTTAAAAAGCTAAAACCTCCAAACATGCTACACTAGTGTGCAAATACTAGAACCAGGAATCAGCAGTTCATCTAAGCATTCACCACAAAGAAGAAGAAATTACAGAGTAGTTTCCTTTCTCTCATCTTAATCAAGGGAAAAGCCCAAATAACACACTGACACCTGCTCTTTCCATGCCAGCCTGAAATCCCATAAAACTTCTTAAACTTTAAAGTAAGATGTGTGTTGAGTATTAATCTCTTCCACTTCTACCCTGTGAAATGAAGTTCACCTGCACTATTTAAACTCTATCAGTGAAAGAAGTCATGCTGTTCTTGCAAATCACAGTCCTGCTTTAATACAGTTTCCATGGGCACTGAACTGAGCAGTAATTTGAGACCCACCTTTATAAGCCACTTCCCAGTGACCTTCCACAGAGTGATTTCGATTGGTGATCACATACTGATATCCCACCCAGAACCTGCAAAACAAATTAAGTTACATTATAAAGACACAGGCAAAAAGCACAGTAGCAAATTAAATTACATGGAATCTTATCATGTATTCATATGTAAAAGCTAATTTTCAAAATATTCTGATGACTTTTTTCCTTATCTTTTGGTCCATACATTGGCAATGTAGAGACTATAGTTGAGGAACAGAGGAAAATACTTGATAAAGTACTTAGTAATTTTCTAGGTCTACAAATTATAACTGACTATTCCTACTCATAAGCAGCACCTTATTCTGTTGTCATGGCAGCACTCCAATATCTCAAAACTCACACAGCAGCATCCAGAAGTCAAGTATTTCTGAACATAAACAACTTAGGTCAGACTGTTCTGCATCAAACCATTTATCTCTCCAGAGACAGAAATACACCATTACTCAGATACTCCTGGTGATCTGTCATGGCAGCCCAGGAGTGACAAAAAAACGCCACATGCAGAAAAAGAAGGAATTGTTTGTTGTGAACTAACAGAATGAAATCTCTAAAGCCACCCAAACATGATAGCTGCAACTCAAAATGCCTTTATACTACATTCCTATCTCAGAGTTGCTCTTTGTTAGAGCTAAGGGTACTTCACAGAAATCAAAATCTTGTTGAAAAATTGAAATAATTATTTCTATACAAGGCAGTGCAGCAGCAGTCATTGTTAAATCCACCTTCCCTGATGCAGTTCAAGAATACCCTGTACATTGCTAAGACAACCTAAAGATAAGAAGACTCTGCTGATAAAAAGACTCTGCTGAATTGAATAATCTGTTAATATTAATTAAACTGCAGATGGGGCACTGCCAAACAGACAACCTGATGGGTTATTCACCTGATGTAAATTTTACCACCAGGTTTTCTACACAAACTGAACCAGCAGCATTTGTACCACACAGAAACCACTCTCTGTAATATGAGATCTTTGTCCTTCTCTTCCTACTCACCTACGCTGGTCCTTCCTCACAAATGTCTTTTCTTCCAAGTCCCACTCCTGTGCCAGGATGAACCTGAGCTCCTGGTCGGCAGTGAAGGTGGCGAGGGATCCGTTCACACGCTGACATGTCTGCACAGCGTCCCAGTAGTTCTCCCCATTTAAATACACCCTGTAACAGCTGGCTGTGCCCTCATAGTGGTGCCATCCTGTTGGGCACTTTCCTAGGAAACATGAAGAATAGAAGGGAAACCATTCCCCCCAAATTAGGATCTTTAAGATAATGCATCCTAATTAATAACCACTGGGATGCGTACACACAACAGTGTGTACACTTCACCTCTGCAGGAGGAGGTGCACACATTACAGACCCCTGAGGAATTACTTTACCAAAGTTTCTGATAAATGTTGATTTTTTTACATGCTTTTAAAAAGATGAAGCTCCTAGTAAAGCTCCATCACATTGCCACAGCCTTCAAAATCTTTAATTAAGACTGACCATCTACTGCGGAACACATTTCCCTGCACATCTTCATAAAACAATAAATTTGATCAATCCAAGCAGAAACAAGCAGCACAAAAACCCTGGAGGTGGTCAATTTAATAACTGTGTCTTTCTGTTAGGTGATTAGTAATACATCCAACTTGCTGTGAAGTGTTCAACCTACTATTACAGTCTCAATAGTATTCATGTAATCCTGCTCCCAGAGTCAATCATTAAACACAACAGGAGTTCTGGGGAAATTCTTGGTTGCTTTGGAAAAAACATCACTATAAAGCAGATCTTTAGGAAGTAAGAAGGTGATGGTGTGAATTGCTGTCTCTGCATTCTCTCAATTAACTCAACAGAGGGAACCTGAAACAAAAGCCTTGGGGCATTTCTGGATGAAACATGCCTATGGGCTTTTGACTGACATTCTTGGAGGTGATGGGTGACTAACAGACAGAATCACAGGACAGGAGGATGACATTTAAAATAGACAGGAAATATTATTTTAGCATCTGCATCTCCATTATTCGTTTTACATTACCAAAGAAATTTAAAATTCAGAAACTGTTTTCTGTTCATTGCAATTCACAGTTCTGTTCTCAAGCCTCTTTATTCTGTTTTCTGTAACTACAATGAGTTGTAACAGAAAATTGCAATTCTGGTTTCACAATAAGAGGATTAACAGGGACACAGCATTTTTTGCATGTCCTGGTCTGCTTATAAACCATGCAGGACATAAATAAAAGAAATTAACAAACACTTGAAATGGCATTGCACATCAAAGTTTGATCAAAAAGCTATGCAAGAGAAAAGACTATTACTTTTTCATTTTAAAATAGCCTAAATTTGTAAATTGATTATCAGAAAGATGGCCCAGATTTCCCAGTCTGCAACTTACTGCTGAAGCGGACAGGCTGTGCCACGTTGACAGTGTGGAAGCGGGTGGTCTCCTTCCCATGGTAAGTTCTCTGGTCCCCTGTCAAACCAGGAGGAATAGTTAGTACTGGTGAAAGATGCAACCAAAGGCAGATTTCATTTTACTAAGCTTTCTCTGGGTTTTAATTCAAGATGTATGTGATACATGACTCAGGTAAGCAAAGATGGCAGGTCCCTGCAATAGCAGCCTGGTAATTTTACTCAGCAGGTAACTGAAATACCTTCAAATGAAAAGAACCAACAAGCCATTACATGAGTTGTGCAGGGTAAACTAAATATTTTGGCAGATTCTCACCAGCCTGCAATGGTACACAGGACTTTCTGCTCATCATTTCAACTGCTGCAGCAAATGCATCATCCCCGGCGCATTGTATCTGTCCCTGTTTACAGAACTACCCACTCTCCAGCTGCTTTGGTCCTCAGCTGTGTTTCAAGGAGCTAAGACAACTCCTCCAATACATTTTCTACCACATGCTCTGAAATGTAGGATGTAATTAAAACCAGGAAAGAAGACCCATTTTCAGCCAGAAGAACGAGGCTTTTTTATTCACTCTCAAGTTTCTAAAGGAAAAGTTAGTTGATGACTTCTGAAATAAAACCCCATACCCCTCCATCTGAGTGTCAGAGTTAACAGGTGTGCATGACAGCTGGATTCAGTAACTTAGGAAGAATATGGTGTAAGATGTTATTCAAGAAAAGGGGCTGGAGGGCTGCATGTGCCTACCAGGAGTAAATCAGGAACACCCAACTCAGCTGGAGGCACTGCAGGGTGGGACATAGCCAGCAAAACCAGCAGGTTCCTAAGCAGGAAGGCTGGCACAGTGGCTGGGAGAAACCTTAGAGAAAGATTGAGATGGGCACCAAGAAAGATTAATGTGGAAACAAGGGATTAACCTTAAAAAGAGAAAAATTAAAAACCCAAGAATATAAGCATTATCAATATCTGCTTGTATGTTACTTAATACTACTAGATGTTATTGAAGGTAAATAGGGTTTAACCAGCACAGAGCTATGTAGACATTCATTTCTATATAAAAAATCTGCTTATTTTCCTTTAAAGCTGATTAGCTCCATTTAGCCTTGCTAAACCAAACAAACTAAGTCATGATCCCAAATAAAGAGAAGCTACACAGTCTTCAACAGGTTTAACTATATCTATTTGAAATATATATGAAACCACGTCAATAAAACTTTCTCTTTTTGGACTATCTTTGGAAAGCAAGAGGTCCACAGCAATTTCATTGCAATTTAAACCCCAAGCTGCAGAGTGTTCAGTGCACTACCCAGGGGAAAGACCTCCACAAGACCCAACATCAAACAGTGCACTCCTTGGAACAAATGTAGGCACTGATGAGCAAAAAAACAGTCCCTAGCTGGAGCCCAGGAACAGCAGAGTCACTTTGCATTCATCTGGCTCTAGCATACTGAGTTTGCCCTGGGTTAATGGGATAAGCAAGGGCTATTTAATTATCACGTTATCCTAGGAATTACATGTCTACAGAGATCACCCATTAAGGAATGGCTGTGCATAATACACTCGCATGGCTTTACAGGAATAAAGCAGCAATTCTTGTGTTCAGTATTAGAATATTCCATCTATCACAGGCAAGAAGTCAGTGCCAAGGAACTCAGACAGTGTACATTTCAAAGGAAAGAAAATGGTAAAATAATTTGACAGTGAAGATTACTGATTTTTTATTACTTTAAAGGCTAATCTATTTTTAGTTTTAGAATCTGTTTTTAATCCTAACGGTTCAGTAGCACTATTTACACTATGATTTTCAGAGTGATACTGAGACACTAAAAAAGCAAAACTTCAATTATAGCAAGACTTTAAAAATAACACTAACAAATGTAGAATGCTTTATAAAATTCTACTGAGCTCAGCTCAGGGAGCTCTATTTTCCCATGGCATTAAATGGTAGCAGCTAAACCCAAAGGACCAGTCAGAACCAAACACATGAAGAATCAGTTTCCCTTCAGAAGTGAGAGCAGATGCAGCACCATATGGCTGACCCTCCACAGCTAAACAACGCCCACGAGGACTTAACAATTTATCTCCCCCAGGAATAAAACAAAAGTTCACAGGTTTTAACATGCAAGGTTAAGGAAGGGTTACACAGGCTAACATCCTAAATTAACAGAATTTATGCCAGATGCTTTGAAAAACAGCTACACAGATTCCACACAAAGAGTTCCACCAGTCTGCACCCAGGAAGTGGAACTCATTCCTTCCTCAGCATCTGACCTGTCAGCAGATTCACTGCTGAAACCAGGACTGAAGTGGCACAAAACCACAAGTCACTTCTTCAAGCCCAGCGTTGTCAGCTGCTTAATAAACTGGTGCTCTTCAAATATTAAATTGCTTCTATTTGACCTGAATATCTCTCTCCCAAGAAAAGAAATCATGAAAACTTTTTCAAAGGTAATAAAGAGATGCTAACAAGCCTCTGAGTCACTTGACTGCCATGAAAGCAGACTCTGGTGGCAAAGGTGTAATTGGACTGGTTTTCTATTTCACTTTTATAATACTCTGTGGAAGAATTTTCCATGTACTTTGCTGTTCCTACTTTCTTCTAACAAATCATTTTATCTTTAAAAATAAATTAAAAGTGCCATGGACTCATCTTTAAATAACAACCAACTCAGAAGATCAGAACCTAACCATGTTTGAGTGTTTCACAAAGAAAAGGCCATCATTTTCAGTGCTTACATGCACACTTCATATCCTGAAAGTGATGAAATTTTGGAAGATCAGTTATTTTCCAAGATCTTTATTCTTCTAAATACTACAACCACAGGCAATAACAGCAACAGTGGTATTTTTACTAGCCAAGACAGATATAGATCTGTTTCTTTGACTTTATATAATTACTCCAGAAATGTCATTTGCTGGCTAGTTGGTGCAGAAAATGAAAAAATGGGTTCAAGGAAAAACTCATGGGGCACTAATTTTTTCCACCCTTTGAATATTAGTGTGGTGAACACGAGCATCCTCCAATCTGTTTCCCAATGGATCAAGGCACGATTAGTATTCACCCAGCTCCTTCCAATTTACAGTTGCTATCTAATTCACTCCAGCACAATTATAGTCCAAGTATAGGGCTATACATCAAGAGAAAGTTGTCCAACAGTGGTGATTCTGTGGCTATTTTCAGTTGTTTAAAACTTGAAGCTATGAATTCAGAATGGAAGTCTGCCATGCTGATGGCTCCTTCTACCTTTTGGAAAATGTGTGTCAAAGATGTCAAGTCACCCAAGCAAAACCCTTCACAAGGATGGATGTACTATGTCAAATGATGTCAAAATTAAACTGCTTGTGAAGCAACCAGGTCTTGCCATATCTTACTAGTACCAAGATTTGAGTTGCTCCTGTTTAAACGCAGATTCTCAAAATTTACCTAAAAGCTGCCTTGTCCCCTAAGCTTCAAATTTTCTGCCCAGCATATTACCTACTGGAAGCTAAGAAAGCTTCTAATTCCATCTGGTAATTTGAGAGGTGAGAGAGCTTCAAGATTAAGTCCAGTTTTGTGCCTCAGTATTTGGAAATATAGTTCAGAAGCTCCTAGAGAGGAGTGATTCTTCTCAGATCAAGCAGCTCCATGCTGTGTGTTATCAACTGTATTGTGCTAGGACATCAATGGCAAGCAAGAACAGCATCCTGCTGTGCTGAGTGCTATTCAAGGTAATGGACTGGCAGAAAACAGCTTGTAATTTAAACAACACAAGGTAGGGTAAAAAAAAATAAGAGTTCAGCAAGGGCTCAGGAAGGTGTGGAAGTGCTCAGAGGTTTTTATCATTAATACCTAGCTGTTAAAAAGGAGCTGTACTAAAATGTGCACAAATGTCAAGAGTCACTTCAACCATACAAAATATCCTTGGTGAAAAAAACACAAAGGTGCTTTTGATCACCACTTCAAAACAGGTTGCTGCAGCTGCTGCTTCATCAGAAGGGAAAGATGTAAAACTGACATGGATAGGGTTTATGAAGGGTGCTCAAATTCAAGACATTCATTTTCATTCATAGGCAACAGAAAAAACATGAAGTCTGCAGTTTGGGAGCTCTGCAGCCAAAGCTATACTAAACACTGCTCAGCCTCCTGAAAATGAGTTAGACCAGAAGGCCTGCAAAGAAGGTAGGATATCTGCAGAAGCTGATCTGATATTCTGGTAGGAGCAAAGCTGGAAATCCAATAAGCAGTAAAAGGTAAAGTGCAGATCCCTTCCCTCTTACAGGTTTAAATACAGAACTTCTATAAAGGTGAAAAAGTTTTGTTTCTACTTTGCTTGTGTAGAAACATGAGAGAAAGTGATTAGAAATAATAAATTCCCATTTGTAAAAGTCCTTGTTTAAGATATTAATGCCTGTTTCTACCATTTCATAGAATACACCACTTTGGGATAAACTATTTTTGGGATCAATTACTGTTGACATGGAAGAATCCATCCACAAATTTCTTAGGGCTCCACTGCTTAAGTAGAAGCGAGTCACAGGCACATGCTACATAATAAACACTCCCAGCAATTTTTACTATTGCTCACAAGAGCAAGCAGCCACTGGTTTTAGTCCATCACAGAGATGAATTGAGGGTGATCACTGCTGCAGATTCCACTGACACATGGATGCCTAGTGGGAAGGGCAGGGGGAACAGAACATTTGCACATGGCAAATGTGGGACTGAAAGAAATTCCATGTTTTAAAGAAAATTGGTCATTGTGATAAGAGACAGTAAGAACAAAAACAGCTATAACGACAATCTTCAGAGAAATACAGCAAAAAATAAGCATCTCACACACTTATTCAGATTGTCAATGAATTAAATGTCTCACTTAACTGTGTTCTGAAAAAAATGCCAGAAGAAATTCAAACAAAAAGTCTTACAATTTGGAATGTTTCTTGTACTTCAGCCAATACATGATTACCAAAGTAATTTATTAGTTATGGATCCTCTTAATAGGACCTTTGTTACTAACACAAATGAAATCAGGCCTAAAAAAAGATGAACCAACAGCTGCAAACAACCTACAATGGCTTTGTAATAAACCTTTCGAAACACTAACATGACTAAGTAGTCACTGAAACACACTTTTAACACCTTCACAAAACCCTAATTCTCTGCCATTGATCTCTTCCAAGTTGCTCATGTTGAAATGTGCCATTAGTTGCTCAAAGGCTGAAGATTAACAAGCTTCCCAACCAGATTCGGGACCCTTTCTTGAATGCTTTCTTTTCATGCTTCAGAGAGTTTTCATGCCTTTTAATTTAAAGATATTGTAATTCTCCAAGTTTCACAAGTCCAGGTGGCTTCACTAACTACCTCTTTTAGTGTTCAGCCTGCCTTTATTGAAGGGAAGAACTTTTTAATTAAAGTATTTACATTTAGCTGAATCATCACACAACTCCTCATCTAATCCACAGGTATTTTCTAAATTTAAAGCTGCATCATTTCTTGTTAATTCAGTGGCCAAAGAAGAAAGTTGCCACTCCTAAGACTGTGTTACTATTATTAGCAGCATTAGCTCCCAAACCAATGTTCCAGGACAGTCTCTCCTGTGACTTGCCATGCATGTGCTGCTCTCCCCAACACAAGCACACTGCTCTTCCAAACTCATTCTGCCCTCAGGTTTACTCCCATTGATGCTACTCCTCTTTATGCTCCAGCACAGCATTCCCATGCACACCAACCTCTCCTTATTCTTGACAGCTGTGGATAGCACCTGCCCTTCAACACCCACTGCAGGTCACAATGCAATTCCACCAAGTTTTTTGTTACAGGTATAATAGTTTTTACATCCTACACCAGTAGTTCTTGTTCCTCTGGTTTGCTGGCTGCACTCCTCACATTACTGTGCAAATATCTCTGTTCTTTCACAAACACCACACCTGCTTTCTGGCTGTTCTACTGAGCACAGCCTTTTCACCAATTACTTATCTAATTATTCCTCTCATCAAGTGGAATACTTTCTTTCTCTCTGCTGTCCAGCATTTTCCCCTCTGGTATTTACAGATGTTATTCTTCTCTTCCTGCACACAGATGTGGTGAATCAAGTCTGTCCCACACTTCATTTCTTTAACCTTCAAGTTCTTCTCATCATATCAGTCTAGACAGTCCAGTGAGACCCACACCCCAAATACAACACCAGAACCTATGTGTTGAGAAATGTTACTTAAAATCCTACTCCTATCCATATACCAAACATTCTTTGGAACTCCAGTCCTCAGTCAACACCATCCTGGTGCATACTCCAGGCAACAACTTAAGTTGCTGACTAATACATCAGGAACAGAAGACAAAAATAGTTTTCTACTAATGTGGAAGTTCAAATGTTCCCACAAGCAAAGTCTTCAGTGGTTTTTGAGTAAATCCAAACATTAACATGACTCTGCCTTCCCCTAGCCACTGAATTCCATTATATTCCAGAATTTTATTAGGTCCATAGCTTTTTCACATCTGGCCAAAGTTACATAAAAAGGAAGAATTACAGCACAGCTACAAAAGCAGCTTTCTTTAGGACATCCACATGGTAAAGAATATCCTTAAATAGACTATCAATGGCACAGCTTAATTTTCAGTGACAGAAGAAACTCCCGACTGTTTTTCCCTTTACTGCACATTCACACACACAAACTAACAAAGTTTTCTTAAAAGAACACTGATATTCTTTTAATTATTTGTCTATAGTACACACTGGGGAGATGGTTAACTCTAGCATAATTATAAAGCTTGAGTGTTAGATTTATTTCTTTAATTCCTTTAGATAAATATGAATATTTAAAAGGGTTTGTTGCTGTAAAACATCAATGTTACTATTTTGTAGCACCTCTCTAAAATAGCTGAGAACTCAGAATGATGACAAACTGAATGCTGTTCTGGCAATGCCAGAGAGTTCAAGTGATTCTCTGCCAAGAAAATTAAGTAGTTCACTAGCAAAGAACTTCTTAAAACAGTTTTTGAATGTAATTTAGTCACACTGTAAAGATAAAAAGTTTTGAATTGTACCACAGTTGAATTCATGCTTTCAGATACCTGTCTCATTGCTCTTAACAGAAAAAAAAAAAAAATACAGATCACTTCACTTTTAAGATACACAGAAAGAACTGCACTAGCCTGTTTTTCAAGAACAACTGAAAATATTCAAAATTGTTATTGTACAGTCACAATATTTCTTTGCTTGTTTTTAAGCACAGCTCAGTATCCAGTAGCTTTAGCAGAGATCCACTGCTGCTGACAGGCTCTTCAAAGCATATGGTCAAGGAGCTTATGAAGTGCAGATAAACAAGCTTGTCTGGCAGAACAAAGCACAAGAAGCATACTCAGAACTGGAAGCAATGAAACAAGCTCTCTACTCAAGTCCAGCAATGTCACCCAGCATCGCCCGAGTGATATACAACCAAATGAGTCACTCCAAATTTAACCACAGGCTTATGTGTCATTTCAGTTTAATTGCAACATTTTTTTCCTTGTCAGGAAAGTCTCTTTTTAGATCACAAACTCTCCTCATCTTCAGGATACCTGCTGTGACTGTAAGAACGGATGGGTAATTCAGACAAGCAAAAAAACTGTTCGTGGCATTAACTGCTCAAATGAATAGAAGCCAACTCAGTCTTTGTTAATAATAGGTACTACCAAACAATCACCAAATTCAAATAAAAATAACCAAACAGCCTGAAAGAGTCACAGTGCTGCTGCAAAGTAAGCTGGCAGAGGGCTGAGCACTCTCTCAGATTTACTCACCTGGACAGTCAACTTCATCGCTCTCGTCCTCGCAGGTGGGCCACCCATCGCACTGCCAGTTGGAGGGGATGCACTGGATGGTTCCGCTCCGACACGGGAACTGCCCCGGCATGCAGCGCAGCTCTGCCAAGCAAGGAAACAGCAGCCTTTGCTTGAAATGCTAGTTCTTCTGCCAGATTTATACATATATTAATCATCTGTCATGTCATGGATCGCTGAAGCGTTACGGACAAAATCTCTGGTTAACTCAGCCTGTTAAACTCCTTCAGTTCAGATCACTTCATGTCCTAAACTGCATGTTTGTGGTTTTAACAGACAGGAGGATATGGGAAATAATTCCCTCAAGACATCCATCGTAAAACCTTCCTGATAAAGATAGCCTGTGAGCAGCTATTACCACAGCATTACCCATTTACTTCTTGTGAGGCACCAAGGAGTGCTTGTTCAATTTTCTCAGAGCTGAAGTTCAACAAAAATATGTTTCAATAGTTAAGCACTACATTATGCAACAGCCTCACAATCCTATTTCCTATTCTAATCACTGTGTATGCCAGAACCCACTAGACTTGCACAAATGCCTTGTCTGACTTAGAGACATTTCACATAACCACTTGTAAAACAGAATCTATATCCATGAACCTGTTTTCACTTTCTAGCTTCAGCTCTTTTGTAGAATTTCTCCACGTGAACATATCCTTTACTAGAAACTGTCATTATCTGCAAACATGTAGCTCCTGCTTGTGACTTCACTGCCTACTTGCTATCATTCCACTGTCACACCTAATTAGCATTATAAAACGTACAACTTTTTCAAAATCTTTTTTTCTTTTTTTTTCAATTCCATCTATCAAATGCCAGAACCTGATAACTCAGCTTCATTTTATGTCCCTCAAAACATCTTGCAGGGAAGAAAAAGGTCTGTCTACAAAAGTGAACAATTCTAAGCTTGTTCACAGCCGGTCTGTCATTGCCAACACGATCCACAGGCTCACTTTTGCACCTGACCATAACTGTCCATCTTTTCTCTAGACAGTAGTTGTCAACTTTCCAACCACTGTACCACTGTTTTTGAGCAATTTAGCACATTTTCCTCTCAGTGAGCTGCACTAATCCCAGGTTTTTTATGTCTAGAGAATGAGCACATTTTTAAACAGAAAAATAAAATGTTTATATGTAAAGCATACTGATTTTGAATGGATCCAGTAGGAAACTGTCTTATAGCAAGAAATCACTACAAGAGAATTTAAAATACAGGTATGCATTCTCTCATCCAGAGTTTACAACATAAGAGCAGACTGTAATTGCAGTTGTTATTTCTTGAAACACACATATAAGCTAAATCAAGACAGAGGTCACATTTAAGGGTACAAACAACATGACTGGGTGTAATAAACCCAGTCATCAGGCACTCTCAATAAAAGCTGCACACATGCACGAGTAATTGGTAAAACATATTGATAACAGGCTTCTAATTTGATGTTGGACTAAAATCCAGTCCTACTACTGGTTCCTCTATAAAGCACAGACCTGCTCGTCTAGAAGAATAAAAGCAGGCACATCCTCTTAGCAACCACCTACTCAGAGCAAACATTCAGGTCACAAGATGCTGGAACTCACACGGACCTGCCAGACTACTGATGGCAACAACAGACCTGACAGCACCAGCAGTGTTCTCACCCATCTAGAGCTTTACTCAGCCCAAAGAGCTAACAGTGAGCACTGGGGAAATGGAAAAAAATAGAATTACCAGTCATAATGACTTCCCCCTCAGAAAATAATATGAAATTATTTATTTAGCCTGAAGAGGGAAAGGGGAATACAATGGTTGGGGGGATGGGGGTGGTGTAAAAAATGGTGGAAAATCTTCATTTGCTTAATACAGCAAGAGAGAAGATTTAAAATCTATCTTTAAGCTATATAATTTCAAATCTCATCTCTGTGAATCAATTAACTCTCCTTCTAACTTGGAGGAAAAAACCCAACAACACACAAACCACCAAATCAAACAAATACTAAACCTCAAGCTGAAATTGAAAGCATTCAGATTTCAAGCCCACAGAAAAGGGCCATTTGGTAAATCACTGCAGCTTCTTTTGCCACTTTTGCACAAGGTCAGGACACAGTGGGAGGTTCCTTAGGAAGTCTTGCTACTACAGTTTCAAATACAGAATTTACACCGGGGCCTGTGGTAGATCTTTTAACACATCAAGGACTATTCTCAGCCCAGCTCCACGTTTCCACTACATCCACCTGCAATTATAGCAAAATTCAATACTTTAAAATAAACTTGATTTTTTTTCTTTTACTGCATAATTTCAATAGAACTCACACATATACCCTGTGAACAAAATTATTCTGCAGTCTTCTGGCTTCACAGGCAGCATCCACCAGGAATGCCAACCTGCACAGAATACTTTTGTCTGTCTGCAATTCCATACATGCTATTACTGTTTTATGTACAATTACATATGACTGGCTCAGATAAAAAGGATGACTCCATGTCAGTATTATGGGAATTAAAAAAATACCAGCTACATGCTGTAATGTCATTACTTCCTGTGTTAGAGACACTCCTCTCTGAAGAATGTGGATACATGGAAGAGTACAAAACATTTCTATTAAAACACCTTTCAGACCAGCTGTACCATTGCTCCCAATGGAGATCATGCTGTCAGATGCACTAATTATTTCAGACCAGGGAACATGAACTGCTACGTAATTCTGCTGCAGAGGGGGAAATGTGACACAAAGAAATACTGTGAAATTAAAATCTCTGTCAATAAGCCCTCCTCAACCATCAGCAGTAAGACACAAACATAAAAACAGATGGAAGTCTATAACAAAGCTGTAAGATTTTAGCCAAGGAATGGAGATACTTGGGAGAAGCAAGGATGCACAGGGTATATGTGCTGCTCTCCAGCACCCTGTGAAACATTTCCCATCAGTAGCCTATTTAAGTTAAAACAGCAGATAAATAAAAACATCTCAAGCCCATCTCTAGCATAGAAAAGGCAAATCACACTGCCAGCAGCAGGACAAGAGACAGGAAGATGTATGAGCAGTACTGAACAGTACAACATTATGTGACCATCCATCTTTCCTGGAATACAAGTCATTACTTAACACATGGTCAGACTTTGGACTTTCCAGGAGTGTGATAAATAAAAACCGTTTTTTCACCCATATATTTTCAGATCTTTTGAAGAATAGCAAAGATTGCAAAAATATCAGTCCATTTCTGTCCTTAAAGCCAGATACCCCTCACAGATCACAGCTGTTGATGGCAACAGCAAGAAAGGATGAAGAAAGTACCTTAAACTATCACATCCTCACAGCACTAAAACCAGACTTCCCACCAGCTGTTTAATGCAGAAACATTTCATGTTTTCAAAGTCATTAGTAAATATGTAATGGCACAAGTTCAGCTAAGAGCAAGCAGCTGCTGGAGCAGAAGCACAAGACAACATTAAGCCAAGGGCATCAACAATTGCCTGGAAGTGAAAATGTGGAAATGCAACCTCCCCCAGTGTTCATGTACAATGTGATGAGTGATATCAGCACTATCATGATTCACATGTGCAATTCTAACATAAAAGGCTTCTTTTTCTCTTAAGGATCAGATGTAGTCTTTGCTATGCTACAGGATGAAATTTTGTACACTGAAATCTCACTGCAGAGCAATTAAATTCATATGGCATTTGCTGGGAAGAAGGAAGACAACTAAAACACTGAAAATAGCAGCAATTGTAGTTTTTGCACTATACAGAGTATAAACTTACAAACATCACAAAGTTCAAGCAGTGTGAGAACATTAAAACATTTGAAGCAGTGAGGTGTCATGATAGTCTTCATTTCACTATCTCAAAGCAATTCTACAACATTAACCCTCAGCAATCTTACCAACATCCTCCTGCATGGTAACAAAGAAGCACAGAAAAATTCAAGGGTTTGCCAAAGGCTACAGACAAGAAGAACCATAGGAAGCCAGCTGTCCTGACTGCTGGTTCTGTGCTTTCATGGTGACACTGAGTTTTTTTCCTAAACCCCAAGCAACCTGCTCGTTCACCAGCACACCTGTACCTGAACAAATGTCTGTCAGAAATATGAAGTGACAACAGTGTGTTCTCTGGTAAAACTTCACCTGGTTCTCTACTATAAATTGGATACAGAAAAGAAGAAATTCCGTAACTTGATATAAAAAAAAGCAGACAAATTGAAATCAGATTCAGACCATCAATTCTATAAGCTAAATATATAACCCAAGATAAAACTTACTGTCAAGTGAAGGCCAAATAAAACCAATACCAACTTGCTGGGACAGGTTATTAGATAATATAACCTGTCCACCTGTCACTCATCTGAAAGAAGTCTTACCAGGGCTGGTTGTGGACTTGTAATTAGAAATTTAAAAGAAAACATAAAAAACAGTTGGAAATTTACTTCATCAAACCAGGAATGACAAGATTATAAATCAATTTAAACAGTGCCATACAAACAAGAGGCCTTCATCTGCTTTAGCTGTGACATATTTTTCTAAGTTAGCCAGCAGCAAAACACACAAGATTTCTGACTAACAGAAAAACTGTTACAGGAAAACCTCATCTTTCAAGGTGGTTGTTTACATGCTCATAGAGAGCTTTTGTTTTACCCACTGCACGTTGAATGCCAGGTGCTTCACAGAACTCATCACATATTTCAACACAGAGGTCAACTAGCTTTTAGAATTTCCTTTACAACAGGGTAATTTCCTTATTTTCTGCTAAGTACTCAAAAAAAACCCCTATTTACAAGAAGTATTATCCACAGGAAGGACTTTATGATAGATGAATAAAACACACACAGACAGACACACACACACACACACACACACACACACACACGCTCCCTCTAATTTCCATCCAGCTTCATGTGTTTCACAAAAGAGATTTTGGCCACTATAAAAATGATGCAGGAAGCCCTTTCAGTTGTGTTGTTAACAACCCCTCTGTGTAGTTGAGAACATTTTCCTCCTGGAGCCCAAGCATTGAGAAGCTGCAGTGCATCCTTCCTGCAGCAGATGCATACTGGTCAATGAGCTGCCCTGAGCATTACCCTACCTGAAACCTGTATTTTCTGCATCATTTTTTAAAACTTTTGAGGTTCATTCAGACTAAGACACCTCCTGCTCGCATCTAAGCTGCAACTCATTTTTTTAATTAATCTTCCCCCTTTTTATGCAAGACATAAGGGATAAATGGTTATTCAAAACAATTGTTTTATTTTAAAGAAAGGTAGGGAGGATCCATATCCAGCATGTGAAACTACTTTTTTAACACAATACATCTCATTTTAGAGCTTCCAACACCAAAGCAAGGCTGTAACAGACACGAGACAAAGTGTTGATTCAAAACAAGTTCACCTTGCTGGTTCAGTTTCCTAAATGAATGTGATCAGTTGGCTTTGAAAAAGCAAGCTTTAGATCAAATTAGCTACTGTCTGTCCACATTAAGTCAGATCAGCTCTGGTTTGTCCCCTTGCAACCAGAAAGATTGCATGCTCCAGCTAACTCAGCAGAAATACAGCTGTACAAATCCAGTACCCATTAATGTGGAATTGGGGCATCATCATAGTTGTCTGCCCCAAAGACAGAGCATCTACTAATGTATCTATCATTTTAAATATTTGTTCTTGCAGAAAACATTTAAACAGTTGGGACCTTCACCCCCATGGCACCAGAAAAGCCTGAGTGAGGAGCAGGGTGGCAGCTCTGAGGCATGAAAGGCTGGTACCAGGTCACAGAGCACTGGGGTGGGACAGGGAGCAGGGCTGGAAACTGCTCGTGGCAATGGGCACAAGCCAGCAGCTGTAAACATTTCCTGCAAAGATATGCTGCTGGGTAAATGAGAAAACTTTGATACTGTTCTAGCAGGACTCTCTATGCTCCTTCAGTTGAAAAGAGTGATACAAAAGAATTTCAGCTGGAAGAAATGTTATATCCAATAAAAATGACGGAGGCCCTATTTCAGGCACGTGTAATAAACATCTACTGTGAAGCATTAGGTGAACACATCAAAGTTCTCAAAATCTAAATTTCAACCTTATATTTTCAAGACACCAAAGATAAACACTACAGAAATATGTTTAAAAGCAGAAATGTATCCCTGGCAAACAGAACATTCCCCTCACCTATGTTCCTAGCTCTAACATATAAACCTTCAGCAGTACAAGAACCTTGAAATCACAGGAATTCACTAATTCAGAGGTACAGATGAGGAACCAGAGTCTGAAACTAAAGTCTCCAAAATATAACTCTCAATTCAGCAAAGTGCTTCAATACAGAAATTAAACTCAGTGACTACAGTCACTGATTATGAAAGTTTGGGTTCCTATGGCTGCAATTACTGAACATTTCTTTATTGAGTTAGTAAAGTTATTAGCTAATAAAGTCTTATACATTAAGATAGTCTTTTAGTAGCTAAGACTACTAGATGCAGTAGATGTTAGTGTTCTCATAGCATGTATAGATTTGAACCTATTTCAGTTTTTAACACAAAGAAATGTCATTTTTTATTTGCTACACTAACTGCTCTTGTCTGCTGAGCTTCATTTGTGTGGAAATTGAGATCTGATTAAATGCACACCCAGCATTTAATGTTATTTCAGTTATAAGCTATTACTCTGAAATTGGTGTACTGGAAGAGTTAAGTTTGAAGTACCTGGTTTGGTTTTATACGTAAGCTTTTAATAAACAATGGCAGGTTCATGCGTACACCAAATTTACTTTGCTTATTTTGATCACATTACTCAAGGTTGGATATGGTAGATCCTCTGGCATCATTTTTATTTACAGACCAAAGGAAAACAAAAGACAAAAATACTTCCTCCTTTCTCAGTGTAAGTCACTCATTGTCCCAGACCAGATGAATTACCTGTAAGGAAATATTCTGTTCAGATTTCAAGAGGCAATTACAGTCAAGAAAAGCTGATTAAGCATTAACAAAAACTCTAACTACAAGTGCTTAGACCAGTAACTCTTCTTATTCAGATTTTAACTTGTCCAACAGGTCTTTCTTATGTTTTATAATACTCAGCCTACTTACTTAAGACCTGTACCTACACGTTGCACTATCCTTTCATATTTTAACCCATTTAGGAATAAGTTTCCTAAAATTGAAAATTATTTTTTCTTAAATCACTGTTTCTGTATAACCTGAGCCATGCTACACTGCATGAGTATGATCAGATCCCAGTCCCTGCCAGCAAGAAGCCCAACTCCCTAAGTCCTTCACTCCTGGAGATTCTGCTGAACACCAGTTCTCACCAAATGCCTGCAAACAAGCACCAGAAACAAAACAACAGAAGGAACACCACACCCACTGCCATCACACACACACACACAGAGTTCTATATCTAATATTTATGCTCAAGAGGAAGCATAACACAATCAATATTGCTCTAGACTGGTATTTACTGCAGTACCATAAACTTTAAAATACCCTTAGTACTTCCAACACAACAATATTATGATGGTTATCATAATGTAGTCCTCAGCAGATTCGTGTAAAAACTGTCCTTAAGGTAATCCTCTGTACTTAAAAAGCAGTTTCCCTAACTTGGATGTCTCCCAAGACCACAGGTGAAGTTCACTGGAGCAGGTCTGGTGTATCCCTCACAAAATTCCTGAAAATCTGGCAGCCTGTAAGGAGCAGGGCTGTCCTGCCAAGGCCAGCTGCTGAACAGCTCTCAGGGACAGAGCAGCTACAAACTGCACCTGAGGATGTTCTGACAGCCTTCAAAGAGATTTGCTTGGCTTTAACCTGTCTTTGAGGGACCCCCAGAGCCATTCAAGGGCTCTGCTCTCACAAAGAGAAGCCATATGTAAATGGTATTTCCCTCAGCCCCAGATCTCAGAGAAATTTTCACTAACCATTCATTTTCCAGCAGGTCTTTGTGTCACTTGGTGAATCTGATGTCCATTAAGTATTTTTGAGTTTATCATTATAGCACCCATGGCTGCATTCAGTGTAGCAGAATAAATACATACAGTATGTTACAACAAACTCACAGTAGAAGAAAGCAGACTGTAACACCAACTTTTTCCAGAGAAGAAAACTATTTGTGAAGCTCATGTGTCACCATCAGTTATCCATTTCATAGTTTATTAAAGTTTCTCAATAAAACTAGTTCTATTTACTGTTCTTCAAATTAAAATAATTAAAACTAAAAACCTTCAGAAGAAATAAAAGCTAGAGAAAAAGAGAGCTTTCTATTTTCATGTCCAATTCCACAGAAGATAAAATGTTTGGCCATTCACCTGTGATACTGAAAACATGCTTAGGAAGCACCCTCAGATCATGTAGCTTTGGTTCATCATGGCCTGAGTATGTGCAGGAGAGTAAGAAAGCACCTAATAGCACAGAGCCTGGGGGGGAAAAAAGGCCATGTGATATGCTCATAGCCAAAACACAGCCCACACCTCTTCTCAAATCTAATTCCAGCTCCTGACAATTAGAGGTGCTTAAGTTATATTCCTATTTAATAAGAATGCATCAGTTCCAAAAACAAATAATGCATGTTAGAGGTATTGGCATTTTTTGCATGACCTCAGCATGCTGTTTCATGAAGTAATTAAAATTGTGACAGCATTCCAGCTGAAAACTGTAAGTCCTTAATGAGTAACACTCATCAACATTCAGTATTACTCAGTGTTCTGTCATAGTAAGTTATGCTAGATCACCTCAACATCCATCAAAAGATTTTACAGCACAGTAAAAGGAATGGCAGCAGTCTCCTTCCCTCACTCCCTCCTATTTGTTCTCCAGGTACCACACCCCAGAGCTGGAAGGCAGGGACAGGGAGCAGAATGAACCCCCATAATCCAAGGGGAGATGTTAAGAGACCTGCTGTGGTCACTCAGACACACACAGGTCTATGGGGCTGGACAGGAGAACCTGAGGATACTGAGGGAGCTGGTCCAAATGCTCACTGTGCCCACTGAGCCACTTCCCATCATTTACCAGCAGTGCTGGCTAACCCAGCTGGTCCCAGCTGATGGAAGTCAGCAAGTATGACAGCCAGCTGCTGTAAGAAGGGTCTTAGGGTGGAGCTGGGGAACTTCAGGCTGGTCAGTCTGACCTCAGTGCCAGGGAAAGACATGGAGCAGATCATTCTTCATGAATGGCACGCACAGGACAAGCTGGTAATCAGGCCCAGCCAACGTGGGTTTATGAAAGCCAGGTCCTGCTTGACTAACCTGATCTCCTCCTAGGACAAGGTGACCCACTTAGTGGTCCAGGGAAAGCCTGTGGATGTCATTTACCTGGTGGATTTTAGTAAATCTTTGACACCACTTGCCATAGCATTCTCCTGAATAAACTGGCTGCTCATGGTCCATACTCTCCACTCAGCAAAAAACTTTCCAGACAGCAGGACCCCAGGAACACCTTTCCACTCTCTACAACCATGTGGAAGCAGGTGGTAGCAAGGTGGGGGTCAGCCTCTTCTCCCAAGTTACAAGGAACAGGACAAGAGGAATTGGCCTTAAATTGCATCAGAGGAGGTTTGGATTGGACATTAGGAAAAATTTCTTCACCAAGAAGACTGTCAAGCATTGGAACAGGCTGCCCAGAGAAAGGGAGTCACAATCCCTAGAGGTATGTAAGAGAGGTGTAGATGTGGCACTTTGGGACATGTTTTACTGGCAGGTTTGGCAGTGCTGGGTTAATGGTTGGACTAGATAGTCCCAAAGGTCTTTTCCAACTGAAATGATCTATGATTCCACATTTATTATACCTACACCCTGCACGAGCTTGGAACTGACCCAGTTTTTCCTTGCTCACAAGTGTCATTCACTGCAACTCATTTTCTGCTCTTTGTCTGGAGGGCAAACTCAAGGCCAGAAATGATAGAAAAGAGAAAGAGAACTCAAAATAGCTAAAAAACAAAAGCAGAGGCAGGCAAGAGACGCAGCATTCAGCCAAAGCAACAACATCAGAGCTTCTTAAACAGGAGTCCTGGCTATAATTTTTTAAGACTTAAAAAATACAGACTTTGAGCTTGGTGAAAGTGGGCACTTATGCCTAAGACTGAAACAGAAAAAAAAAGTATTTCCCAATTCTTCAGCACTGCTAAAACCAAAGAGAAAACAAAACTTGCTACTTGTACTAAGCTGAAAGAATACTGTGAATTAAGCAGTGCAGCATTCCAGACTGAAAACCAGTTTATTTTCATAGTGAGAATACCAAGCTAAGCAACAGTCTTGCACTTCTCCCCCCCTCAGAAACTGTTATATTATGATAATAAGTAAAGAGGCAGAAGGAAAAAGCAAAATACAGCACAGGCACAAAGAGCAGTCAGTACAAACAAAACCAAAGCCATTGGTACTTGAGAAGCCTCTACTATGGCTCAAAATGAAAGCCTACTGTTTCTCCATACTAACAACCTTGTTCAGGACTTTGAGTGTTTTGTACAGCCTTAGGCAGGATTTCAGTGTTTTATAGTACAATAGTGACAAGTGACTTAAACTTGTGCAGCACCAAATTGTTAACTCTTTCCCTGAAGAAAGCTGATCAGTGAAAGTGCCAATCACACCTCATAAATTCACGGAACAATTTTAAGCAAGCTCGAGAAAAGTCAAGACCAGGAAAAGACAGCACATGTCTTTCAAAAGCCTGCACAAGGGAAGGAAATTATGATCTTCTTGAGCTTCAGAGAGCAGGAAATCCCCACATGGCTTGACTGCTCAGCAGGTGCCAGCCTGCCAGCACACCTGGGTGTCACACTGTCACCACCAGGGCTGGTTCCCAGCTGGCAGCAGAGGAAGTGGTGAGCTGGGGTAACTGAACCTTTGAGGAGACCCCCACAAAACCCCCAGCTTTTCATGCCAGAGGATGTACTGTGGATAGGCAGAGGGACATAGGCAAGATGTGGCCTTATGAAATCAGTGTCAGGCAAAGGTACTACAGCAGAGGAGGTACAGGGACATAGACAAACCCACTGCAGGCCAGGTTTCATTAAGCCCCACTGCTTTTGAAACATGCTCACAGGAAATAGTGCTAAGTAAAAAGCACTGTTCCCCACACAGAATTTAAATACAGCCACCACACAAAATACTCATTCTCCCAAGAAATGAAGCAACAAAGAAAAAGTCCATTAAGAACAGCATCAGCAGTGATAAACTCAGCAAGTTCTCAACTGTGTCCAAAAAAGGGCACCATCAACAACAGTGCTTTCTCCCTACAATCCAGACAGCAGGTCAGGGCAGATGGATTATCCCACACACACCACAAATCCTTCAACTACCTGGGTACCACAGCTCAAAGTACCTCTATATCTAAAGCTATTACCTGGTAGCTGCCCACCCAGAACTACTCCCAAGAAAATCTAGGCACCCAAGATGGTTCCTCTCCTCTTCCTGTATTTTGGATCAGTATTTTTTCATATACAGAACAGTTTCACTAAAAATCAGCAGAGGAAGAAACTGTATTCCCTTTGACCAAATTAACTATAGGTGTACAAACAAAGAAAAAGACCCTGAACAAATAAGCAAAACCAACACAAACCCCAAGCCTGCCAAAAAACCCCAACCAAACAACTAAAAGCTAAAAAATACTCTACAGAAATGCATTTTCCTCAAAGGAAAAATTCAAATCCAAAATTTTACATGAACTGAATTAGTATTTTCTTTAGATCACGTTTCAACAAGAAGAGTACCCAGATGAAACACGATAACAGCAATTCAAAACTGTCAGAGCAATCAAGGCTAATTTGTAGCCACCATTAAACTCAAAGTAGGAATTGCCAGATTTCAGCAGTATTACTTAGCAAGCCCATTTACTTTCAGCAAGACAACACATGTTCCTTCTTTGCAGGAAAACAAAAAAGTTCCTATCTCATCTTTTTTTTTTAGTACACTATTCAGCAGTATTTAAGCATATTCCTTAAACTTTCAGCACATGAGCAATCCTAACAAATCTAATGAAAATATACAATTTAAAGCTAAGTATGTACTTTAAAAACTTTGCTGAACTAAAATATGAGGAATTGCAGTAGTCTTTAAAGCAAATGGGTGACAAAGTTCTACCTATGAAATCAGATATTTTTTAACTACGCCACTCTCCAAAAACTAACATAATTTTTTAATTTTAAAACCAAATGTACATGGAAGAAGTTCTCCACAGGGCCCTAAGAAAGTTCAAGGTCTTAAACAAGAATCTAACAATTCAGGGAGACAGGAAAGCTGTGCCTGAGCACTATTCAAATGGAGGTCACACTAAAAAAAGCTTTTGCTCCCGTTTCACTCTTGTTCTTCACATCTTGTACAGGACTCGATGAGCAAGCACCTAGAACACTAAAGAGCAAAAATTCAATCTACATAACTGTTATGACCTCAAATAGGGAAATCCAGTTTTATCCTTTGCACAGGAGCTGTTGTGTACTGGAGCAAGTGGCTCATGCTTTGAATAGCATTTCCCTGCTCCACTGAAGCCGAACACAGCAGGAATGTGGCCAAAGTCAGCCACAGCTACATGTGTCCACACTGGCTGAGCTCCTGGGCTTCCCCCTTCCCCAGCAAATCAAATACCCAAGGAGAAATTCTACATATCAAACTCCTAAGTTTAACAGTTCTACCAGAGGGCAGCAAATACAGATCCAACCATAAAAAGCCACGTAACCCTCAAGAGTAGTTTTCTCATCCCCCACCTTCTTACAGCTCAAGTACTGCCAGCACTCTTCAACATCTATTATGCCCATGTGTCAGGTACTGTGCCACAAAACTTGATCTTTGCCATTTTTTAGCTGCCACATCAATAGAAAAATGACATTTCGATTCCATTACTGCTCAGGAAGACAAAGATGGGCACTACAGCATTCTTGAATCATTTCCTCCTACCTGCTTATTGCCAGAATTGAGGTGGCATGATGACTTCTATTTAGGTCTCTGATCTTCCTCCTGCAAGATTCTCAACATCCCATGAAGATTTTCCCAGATGTCATTAATAGAGTACTCTTATGTCACTGATGTTAATCAGTGAATTAATTCCAAGATTCAACAGAGAGAAAACAGAAATGCAGTCTTGACCATCCCTAAATTAAAACAAGTGGCAGTAAGTTTTAGAGGTTTAACATATACAAGGTAAAATGCCACTTGTGCACAATTTCAAACCCAGTAGGTGTTAGAAGCAGGGTTGTTTTCTTTTAAAGTGTATAAAAGATGACAATTTACTTTTAAGTCAGAAGAAATCTTTTAATTGACATTGCTAAAGAAATATCAACACAGACCAAACACAGAAGTACTAAGGGACAACACTAACAACACTAACTTAGTTTTGCAGCCAGCCCAGAACATTCAGCATCATTCTACTAGAAATGGCACTTAATCTCATTTTTCTACTAACTTTGACTTTCAAACAATTCCACTGGGCACCCCAAGTAACTGGTCCTATAGTGGGATAGGTATGAGGAAGCACAACAGAGGCAGTGTATGAAAGAGAAGACAACACAGGAAAAAAAGTCACAAAAATGAAAATAAAGAAAAAATTAATTAAAGGACAAAAGAGCAGGGAATATCCTCAGAGCAGCCACCAAAAGCTACTTCTATATTTCTACCCCCCGAGCTGGCTGACAATTCTCAAGCACAATAATCTATAAACAGAATAGAAGCTAAATACATTAGACCAACCAATTTTAATTTAAATTAAGCAGGAAGTTGAATGTTATTTAGTTTAGCTATAGGTAATGAAGTACTATCAATTGCCATTAAACCTAAAACTGTATTACTCAATTATCTGAATGGCAGGCAAACACTACTAATAACTTTCTTAGGAGTTCATATAGCAAATACCATTAAAATGCTGTTCATGAAACCCAGAATTAGCAGGCTGACCTTTAAAACAAAGGAAAATTTAAAGTTTCACAGGAAACCACAAGATGCCAGAGGATTTCACAGTTCAGGGAATATGGAATAAAGGTTAATCCCAAACTCATGCTTTTAAGCAACTAAGTTGCTCAAGTCCTGCTACAGCAAATGAACGACTTCACCAAGTGATCCTTGATTCCTCCTGGACTCAGGATCCTCTACAAAACTGTAGTGCAGTGCAGAAGTGAGCCTGCCATGCAGGGATCCAGCAGGAAACAGAAAACCTTCCACAGAGTGGAAAGCCAGGAAGGATTGGGTATGGCAGGCATCCACCACACATAGTTCTACAGCAAAACTGGTACCTGAACTGTCCTGGAAAACTGAATTCATTAAAGCTGCAGCTTATGAGGGACCCCTGCATTAGACTGCATTTATACAAATAATAAGCTAAAACAAACAGACAAACAGACTGGCAACTAGAGTTACCAAAAGAATCTGGGTTTGGAGTCGATCACAGGAAATCATTAACAATGTGCTTGACAAACACCTTCAGGAGTTGCCTGTGTTTGCCAGATTTTGTTTTGGGACAGGAAGACTGACAACCTCTGATACTCCTTTCTAGCCATAACTTTCTATCAGCCCACACACAATTAATTATTGGCAAGGCTCTTCCTATCACAGGTTAACCCTTCAGATCACACAGGCAAAGACCTGCAGAGCCTCTCACTGAGCTTACCATCACCTGTGCTCTGTTCCCTTTTTATCTAAGCTCTTCCTTGTCCAGGCTATCACTGCAAGAACCCAATGCACATGTCCACTTCAAAACACAGAACAAGCCTGAGCACACACATTAAGCCCTGAAGGGCAGGAGCTGTGACTCTACTCAGTCCCTTCTAGGTTCTGCTCCAGACAGAACTTTCAGACATCAGAAGCTCCTCTTAGGGTACCATAGGTCTGCACTGCACAATGGGAAGTTCTGCTAATCACAGAAGTTATTCCTATGCACCTCACAGCATCAAACAAGAACTTATAAAAGTTGCAAGAAATCACCACGTAAAAACCCAGAGACCCAGGCATTACTCAAAGATGGACCACAGAGGAACTACTCTTGCATTACAATTCAACATCAACACCAGCCCTAACAAAGGTAATGCCAGGGGACAGAACGATTCATTGAAGTATTGACTGGTTTTCTGGCATTCACCAGGGGATTTTACATCCTTCATACTTGGTATCTAAAATTCTAAAATACTCTTCAGTCTAGCTTGTGCCTTTACCTTCCCATACCAGGAAAGAAGAACAGCTGCCTCCTCCTGCTGCAGAGACAAGCTGTGGCAGTGCTCTATTCTCCATCACTTCTGCTGTTCTGGACCAATCTTCCCCTGCCCCCAAACCTACTGTAGGGACATAAAAGTCATGTGTCTGCAAACCCCAAGGTGCCCCTCTGGTTTATTACTTCTCAGAGCTAAAGCAATGCAAACACCCCTGCACCCCTGCCTACTGACTCCTTTTTTCTCCTTTACTTTGTAGCCACAGGTAGCAGCAAATCCACTTGAACCTTCGAAAATTTTGCTTTATAATTAACATCAGGAATTACCAGTCTTAAAGTATCAGACCTGCTAATAAGGTCTGATACCTTCTGCTTTGTCTCTCTGCTACACTGAGACAAGCCACAAAAAAGCTTTTTCGCATCCATCATCCTCGCTCTGCAGCTGTAAAAATAGCAATCAGCAGAGAAAGAAACGTCAGGAGAAGAACTCAATAGGAAACTGTAGGAAAAAAAATAAAACTTAAAACCAGTAGATTGAGAAGCAAAGCGATGAGGAGGAAAAACACCACACTGGAAGACAGGCCAAAGCCTACTTTCAGCAAAATTAACTGAGGAGGTGTGATAAAAACCCTTCCACCCCTCACTCCTAGAACCTTCCACTTGGGAATTCACCTAAATACACAGACAGGAACTGCAGCTAGCAACGACATGAACCTGAATAAATATCACTCACCACAGCTCTCACTAAGGTGGAGACAGTGAACAAAGAGCAAAATAAGGGTTTGAATTTGCCTACCAACAAAATCTCTCCAGAGCAGAGGAAGACTGGCCAGAGCAAATTTTATGACTGGTATGTTTGGGTCTCCATTTGAAATAATCAATACACTTCAACTGGACTAAACCAGACCCATCCAGCCACAGCACACCAGTGGATCACCTTGAAACTGTGCTGATCATGAGTTTGCTTAGACCTCTACTCTGATGAGTTCTGCCTTGCATGTAAGACCAACACCTCTTGACTAAAAGACAAGAAAGAGTTAGCAATACAAACACACTTGTCAGTTGCACTGTGTCAAAACACCAACACCCCACCTGTAAGAGCACAACTGCAGCTGCCAGCAAGCTCCAAAGCAAATGGGAAGTTCCAACTGTGAGCTGGAGTGTGGGGTTTTAACCAGACCACTTGCACTGGCAAGTCCTTCTAAGCATTGCAGATTAAGTACATTGTGCAATATTTTTTTGAAACAGAACTTGGGTAATAAAATTATTTCCTCTAGCTGGCTTTGAAGTGGAGAAAAAACGCAGCAAGAACAAGAACTCAATTGGCTTTTAGCTGCCTGGCAAATGCTCTAATAAGAAAGCCCGATGACCTACATTCACAAGGCTCTGTACTAAACCACTATTACAAAATCCAATATAAAGCCTGACCATGTTTAAGTGTTTTCCATTAGCGAGCAGCAGTATCTTGTTAGAGAAATATGAAAACATGTTATTGTCTTTAGTGATGATGATCTTAATTAATCCTCTAAATACTATTCTGAAACATGTCAGCATAGTCATTCCAGACTGCTTAAGCTCCCAATGCTACACAAATACAGCAAGACCTCTGCTTCTCAGTGGGATGCATTGGGATGTTAACAGAAAGAGAAACTTCTTAAATATTCTCAAACTGTGAAAAACTGAATTCATAACAATTTACACCTCTGATGCTCTTCCAACAACTGACAGAAATGCACTGTTTCAGAAACTCAGGCAAAATCTAAGCTAGCACCAGAACAGCTTATTGGAACTCAGTTAACACACCACTGAAATATTTCCTCACACTAAGACATCAGCTCTCTCAGCCAGCTAGTCACATAACCTGACACAGATGGGTTTGAGTTGTCCTGGAAAAGATGTCATTTAACCCTATGTGGTAACTATCCCCAAAAAACAACAGATAGAGTAAAATCAGCAAGTGTTTAAAGGAAATATTAAGTTAGTCCTTCACTCTACACCCATATAGTTGGAAGAGTTTGATACATTCAGCTCTAATTCACATTAGCAGATTCCAAAAACGATGTAACACAACTCAAGGAGAAATGCCCTACTTTGTAAAAAAAAAATAACACTTTCAAAAATGCACCATAAGGCAGGCAACTAGTCAAAACAAGAGGGATATGGTCAAAACAGAGCAGGAAAGATGGAAACACTGGGACAAAAAAAAATATCCAAGTGGCAATTCTCAAAGGCTCAAATTACCATTATAAGTCGGGGTCAGAAAAATCCAACTGCCCACAGTGCCTTCACGAACCCACATCTGCACAGCTGGGGCCAATGGCATGTTGAAAGTACCTTATGCTGTTAGTGATGGCAGTAGCACAACACGGACTCATGTAACCAAGAGAGAAAAAAAAGGGGGGAAAAAAAGACATTTTAATTAATTTCTCCCTAATTTATTAAAGCTCACCTCACCCTAAATGCAGAAAAAAAAAAATCACTGCCTTTCAGATTGCATGAAAAGATACTACAGTTGAGGAGGCTTAAAGGAAGGTTTTATTTGTCTGAAGAGCACAGCAAGAACATGGATACAAAGACAGTGTCAAATTAACATGGAAATACAAAGAGATGCCTGATCTGCCGGGACTGAATTGTGAAGGGACTACACATTCATCTCTGAGTACATAAAACCTCCCAGCGCCCTGCTGCACTCATCTGATAGCTCCAAGTACAGATTTCAGCTAAGCAAGCTGCAGGCATCCTTCCTAACCCAAAAAGACACTTGCTACAACACACAGGTTTAAAGAAGTAAAATGTCAAGCAAACATCACCTGGGAAATAAATTCTAAGTCCAAGTACTCTTCTCTTTCTGCTGTCTCTCCCCAGAGAAGACTAGGGAGACTTCTTCACTACTGTTTAAAGTGGTAAATTTGGTTCTGTATGTCCTCTGTACTTGCATGAACCAGGTTTTCCCTACATGCACCTTATGTTTCAGGATCAAACCATGTGCTATTAATCTATCAAATGGGTGATTTGGTTGAGACAGCGGATTCAAGATACTGAATGAAGCAAACCAAAAACACCAGATGACATTGGCAAAGAGCCTGAGGCCACCCAGAAGTGATGGGCTGTCTTCCTCCGAGGAGGGAGAGGCATCACCATGGACAGCTCAGCCACCACATAAACAGGATGGATGAGTATATCCCAAATGGAACTCAGAAACTCCTCACACAGCAAGGAATTCCAGCTGCAACACTATATCCAGTTGCACTACTTCACCTTAGGTTCAGGAATACAGGAATATGGTCTGAGCAAAATTCATGGAATGCTTATGGAGCTGCCACAGGGGAATTCTAACACTACAAGTTTCAAAGCCGGTGGTGTAGAACCTGAGCAGATGAGTTAAGGTTTGCTCACAAGGACACTTCTGCCAGTGAGGCTACAGCACCACAAACCTCTAAAGCACGTACATTAGAGCATCAGTGGAAAAATATCATTCATCTTAACAAAGCAAATCTAAGTGAAAAACGTGTGTTCATCCATCAAGCATCAGCTACTGACAGAGGTACAATATCAAACTGGAGTGACAAATGTGACATAACATGAAAAATGCCATTTTTTAGTTTCTAGGAGGCTACAATGCTCAACACCAGCAGAGTTCAGGGTCAAGTGTACCACCTGTAAAAGCACAGAGACAGCTCTGAATAAGCTGAGCCTTTCCACCCAGCAATCCAGCAGCCTGGAGCACTTAGTGCCAGCAAAAAGGAGCTGCTTGAAATCAGTTTTACATAGTACTTTCTCAGCCATAAAAGCCTCTAGCTGTAATAATACCAGGCTACCAACACAACGGGGGTTTTTTGGCTACTTAAGTGCATATCATAAGCCCTGTATATACACTGCAGTGCCAAAAAAACAAGCTAAAACAAAACAAGGCAGACACAGAGACATTTCAACACCCAAGTTAGTTATTTCAATAACTCTGCCTACACTGACCCAATTGTGTTTCAGCTCTGCTGGGAACTCACTCAGACGCAGTTCATTAATACTGCTATGTTTTATTAGTCTAGGTCATAAAACTTATTTCGAAGAGAAAGAGCAAGGGGGTTTCAAAGTACACCATGCTTCTTACTCTCCTATTTACTAGGAGCACACATCACCCAGAACAGTCACTTGGTGCCACGGGAGGGCGATTTCCAAACCTGCAAAGCCACTCCAGGCAGCCTCACTTTGGCTACTGATGCTCTTTGGCAAGAGCTGCCCAGGACACCCGAGGGCTTTGCCAAGCTTCCAGAGAGTTCAACACCCAAAAAGAAACCCCAGCTGAGCGATATACCTAGAAAAACTGTAGTTTTCTACCCGCAAACACCAACCATTTCTCCTAAGTTAATCATCTTAAGATTTTAAGTACCATGCCTAGCAGCTAGCACACTCCACCACTGAATTATTTCCCTAACGGAAGCACAAACAGAATCAGAAAGACGAACCAGGTGCAGCAGGTTTTTTTCTCTTTCTGGCAGGATTAAATGGCTTTTCGAAAGCAAGCATTTTGTCTGGCCATGCAGGCATCCAAGGCCCACAACATAAAAGCAGGTAAGTATCAAGCACCTGGAAACTTAGGCACCACATCTTCTGCGCTCGTTACCCGTAAAGTTATGTAGATTTCTACCCAAGCTTTAACACTTTGACACGAATGTTTTACCCGGACTGCCGGGGTAAATCCAGCCTCTCTCGGATGCAGGCAGCCGGCACAGGGACCGACGCTCGGCTCTGTTTAAAGGCACAAAGCAGCAGCAAAGCTCGAACCTCCCGGGAGGGGCCGGCTCGGGGTCACTCCGCCCCCGGTGCGGGCTGTCCCCGGCCAGCCCGGGGCTCACCCCGCCGGCCGCCCGGGCCCGGCACCCCCGGCCCCGCCGCCGCCCCTACCTGGCCGCAGCGGCTCGGTGATGCTCAGCACCAGGAGGAAGAGGAGGAGGAAGGTGCCGCTGTCCGCCTTGGGCACCATTTATCCTCCGTTCATCCTCCCCGGCACAGTGCCACAAACCCGCGGGGGAGGACGCGCGGAGCGGCGGGAGGAGGGGCCACCGCCGGGCCCGCGGGGGCCCCGGTCCGCACCGAGCTTGTCCCTTGCCCTCCCTCCGCCGTTCGCCGCCGCCGCGGGCGGAGCCGGCGGCCCTGGCTGCGGCGGAGCGGCGCGGGTCGGGCGGCCGCGCTGGGGCGGCTCGCAGGGCTCCGCCGGCGCACAAGATGGCGGCCGCGCCTCCCCGCCGCCGTGCCCGCGCCGGCACGCCCTCCCGCGCCCCAGCAGACTCCCAGGCTGACCATCTCCTGCTTCTTCATCACTCTGGTCCCCCCTGCCCACAGCGTGGTGACAGTCCCTGTCTTCGTGTCTGCAGGGTGGCACGGACCAGCAGCACCCGGGATGGGACATTGCCGCAGCCAGCACGCTGCAGTGCCAGAGCCAGCCAGGTATTTCCATAGCCCCTGGAAACATTGTGTTTTCCCAGACAGAGAGAAAATGCATAAAGAAAACGAATTGTGTGGCTCAGGTCATTGTTAGTGGCCCTGCAAATGACAGGTGCCTGCAGGAATTTGACCCCGGGTGTTGCTGCATGTCAGCCGGGCAGGGTGGTGGCTGTCCCTGGCTGGAACAGCGCCCGGTGCCACAGCTCTCCTGGTGCTGGATGGAGGTCAGCCCAGGTGGCATTTGGGATCAAAAGGCAGTTTTAGAATCAACACCCCCTTCCCAAATTCAGCTGGAGTTTCCACTCACAGGGGGGTGTTTGGGCAGCACCAGGACACAGGCTCAGCCAGGGGCCAGGCACAACGGCTGACCCACGGTCAGCAGAGAGCTGACCTGAATTGCCTCTGCAGGCAATTCCAGCTTTTCAGTATAACCTACTCAAAGTCAAAACCTGGGAAGCCACCTTGGAAATGTTCATGTATTTTTAATATTTACAGTGAGGTGTTTTCTACTCTTTTGCTACAACTTGTAGTTCTTAAATAAAACATTGCAATTCCAATAAAGGACTATTATGACCAAATTTTACCCACTCCTTGTTTCCCAGTTAATACCAATTACTCAGTATACGCAGCAGCAAACTTTTCTCAAGGGGTTTCCTGATGGATGTACAGCTACTTCTGCTCCTTCAGGGCTCCTGTTCCCCCTCAGTCACTGACTGCCCCACAGGTCAGCTGCCAACCTGCAGGCAGGGAACAGGAGTTTCTGTGGGATTTCTTGAGCACTCATTACCTTTGTCCTCACAGGAGCTGCTGTTGTGCTCAGGTCAGCAGCTCCAGGGAGCTGCTTCTTCCAAACCTAAATGTGCAGTTTAACATGGGAGGGGAAACTGGTGCCTGGCAAGAGCCTGGAGCTGGGGAAGCAACAAGGGTGAGCTTGGAGCTGTGAGCCCTGGGGGCCTCAGGAGCACTGTGTGGCCAGGAATGTGCTTGGGGAGCTGCTGGAGTGCGTCACAAGCAGCAGGGCACTGCCTGAAGATGTAGGCCAAAACCCACTTTCCCAGCTCTCATGTGCTGCCAAATACTGCCATGATCCAGGAGCCTGTGGGGACCTGAAGTATGACAACATCCTCCAGTATGAAGTGTGAGCATCAAACTCCCCAGCTTTGCTCCTCCCGTGGGATGCTGTGGGGACAGACTGTTCTGAGCCTGGCTTCCTACAGCACAGCCTCACAGGCCAAGCCCTGTGATCCAGGCTATCCTTATCCACCCCAGGGTGTTACACCATACAGGGTGATGCATAAATAAATACATAAACACACTCTGATGCCTCCACATAAGAGCAGGGCACAGGCTGCCTCTCCCTGGCTTTTGTCCCAAGGCAAGGCAGGCCTCATTTCCCCCATGCCACGTCCCACAGCACCCCCAGCTCTGCAGAGAGGGGTGTGTGGAGCACACCCTGTACCCAGCAGCCTTCAGCACCCTGACCAAACGGGCAATGAACAGCCCAGCAGCACCAAAGTGAAGGGTGAGAGGGGTCTATTGCCCCAGACAGTGCCAGATGAGCTGCTGGGGAAGGGGGAAGGTGAGGGTGGTTGAACCCATCTCTAGTCCTGGCCTGACCCTGAGCTGGGGCTTGTAACCAGCTGCTGCTGGGCCAGCAGCCCTGAGCTGGATTGAGGCAACACGTGCAAATAAGAGGAAGTGAGAATTGCTCCATTTCCCTCTCCCTTGAGTGAGTTGACCCATTTCCTTTATTTTTGCAGAGAAATAGCCCAATCCTCCAAAACAACAAAGTATCTCCAACCACAGCTTCCCTCTTGACCTAAATAATCAGTTCCCTTACTGGAACATGCTTTTGGATGGGTGAAAAGCTGCAGCCCCTGTACCACAAGAGATGGTTATGCCTGGGCCAGGGAGAGGCTCCTGGCCCGGAAGGTGAAGGGCTCAGAGAACCAGCCTGGGGCTCAGTGATCAGACCTACAAGAACAAGAATCTCCTGTGGTCTCCCATTTTCCCTCCTGCCTGGGGCAAGGAGCCAAGGCCCAGGTTACACACAGCAAACCCCCACAGCCTCTGGATGTGATGGTGTTCATACCACGAGGACAGGTCCACCATGACTTCCAAGCAGCCACTAACACACCACAGCCAGCCTGGCCACCCAGGAGAGGCCTGGGGCCACCACTGCTCACTGCCAGCCACCTCTGCAGCATCAGGAGAGCTCCAGGTGCTATTAAGAGCTGAGGGAGCAAGTGTGCTTGGGCCTTGCACACAGGAAAATGCAGATATATTGCAACAGCAAAAGAAAAATAACCTGCTGAAAATGGGAGGAAAAAAAATCACCAGTCATCAAGAACCAAGATGTTTTTTCACGCTGGATTTGGCCCTGTAAGGCACATTATCTGCCACTGCTACAGCAGCAAAAATATCTGGCAATGAAGAATTTACTGATTTGCTAATTACAGATGGCAGGGGCTGAACTGCAGCAGGAAGCAGAGAACAGACATTACAGCAGGCATTACAGGAACAGCCAATCTGAAGAGCACTACAGCCCTTTCAACAGATCCAGTTTTACAGCACAGAACTGAAAATAAGTTCAATTTCCAACAAACATGTGAAGGCCCATCAGTGTGGCAGAATCAAGACTGTGATTTTAGTGTGGCTGCCTAGGTTAATTCACTTGAGGGCAAACACAAAACCAACACCATCCACAGGGCATTTAATGCAGTCTGCTTTTAAGTATGATTTGCACAATGTGGAACTAATCACCCTCAGATATCACATTTCCCTATTATTCCAGCTACACCTTGTTAAGAGCACAGCTGGTTTGAAATGCTGTAGCAGAGATGCCACATCATGACCCCTGTGTACACCCCATCCACAGCCCCCTGAATGCTGCTCAGCCTTTCTGTGCATCCCACACACAGAGGAGCTGCTGCACTCACAAATGGGCAGAAATCCCACATCCAGTCCTTGCTCCTGGTCTCCCCAGTGACCCAAACTGCAGCCCAGGCTCTGACCATCTGCCTGTACACCTAACACAGAAGTCCTATGCTTAAAAGAGACAAGCATTTCACTAGGAAATAAATAACTAGTATTTGAAATTACCTAAGAATTTGGTTCATGTTTAATCAGTTCAGTTCTTAAATAACGATTCTGAAAGCATGAAAACTTCAGTAAATGCACTCCTCTTAGTTAATTCATGAGTACCTGAGAATAACTTTTTTGCTTGAAGAAAAAACATAGCATTCATTTCTGGACTAAAAAGGTAAAAATTACTAAGTTTTGAGTCATGATTCCTAGCAATGCCATGTTGATCAATTTATTTTTACAAGATGCACTATAAAAACTGAGTCCCTTGGAAGGTTTTTCACAGTCAGGGATACGAGTTCTGGAAGTGACAGAGGAAATCACACAAAAGGAAGCTCTCCACCAAGACAAACACAGCACCCAATGCCCCAGACCTTAGAGAAGGCTGCAAACACTCCTTGAGTTGCTGGGCAAGACCTTCCATGCCCTCAGTAAAACATCATCTAAATGCCAACACTGCCAAGTGTTACACACGCTGTCTTGCACTCAGGTGGGGTGCAAGAAGTGAGCACATCTGGCTACACCTGCTTCTTCCTAAAGGTGCTTCTCCAGGCTGGATCACACCACACAAGGGCTCATCCCACACACAAAGGTCAGCTCACATGCAGCAACCACAGTACTGAGTGCAGGCTGTGTATAGTTAAAATTGCTTTTCCTTTTTTTTGACCAATTATAAAAATAGAAACCAAAAGTTTCAAATAAGGAGGAAAAACACCAAACAAAAGCCCCAGTGTGGTTATCAGAAGTATCACTTCTGTCTTTCAGAATGGCACTGTCATCCTGGTGGATGACACAGAACTGTCTCTGGCCCCTGCATCGTGATCATCAACACTCTGGAGTAACACACAGAACAGCTGTAAAACAAATCTGCTCCCTTCCCTCTGCCAGCTGCAGAACAGGCAAGCTCAAAATCTGCAGAAGAAAAGCCTGAGCAAAAGCAGCAAGGCAAATCCCATTCTGCAAAGTGTAAGGAGTAAAGGAGGAAATGGGGTCCTCTTAAGGAATGCTGGTTTTAACAAGATCACGAAGTTAGTCGAACTTGTGAACTGCATCAGTTTAAATTCAAGTTAAAGAGAACTTAAAATTCTGTGTTACACTTCAGTATACACATGGTTGTGTCCCCTCTTCTGCAAACTACAAACTCAAACAAGTTTGACAAGCCACAGCCAAGTCCAGTTCAGCCTTTTCAGAAAGGCTTGCCGCACTTAAGAAACAGACGTAGCTGTACAGAAACCAATTTAAATTCACAGATCTCTTAAAAACACAAATATATCTTTAAGAAATTATCTCAATTTTCCCAGTTTCCAGTAACCAGTCTGCAGTTCACTGAGCACAGCCAGATCACTATCACCTTGGTGTGATTGGAATGTTCAGAAGAAATCAGATGCCTTTCTTCTTTTGGGAAGCTGCAGTAAATTGTCCGTGATGGATGTAGTATCCTGAGATACTGGTGTCTGAGATACTGTCCTAGACTGTGGGGTGCTCTGGGGGGTCTGAGGCCCACTGGCTGGGGTCTTGTAACCAGGAGTTCCTGTGTGGGCTGGGGAGGGAGTGTAGCTGGCCCGCAGGGCTTTGTCCGTGTATTTACTTGCAGTCCTGTTTACAAGTCTTTGCAAAGCTGGTGACATTGCTGGGCTTAGTCCTTTTGGAGTAAGGCTGAAAAAGAATAACCAGTTTTAAGAGATTTTACAGTAAAAGTCTGCCTTTATCATGAAAAGCAATACTGCCTCCCTATATGAGTTCCCCCCACAGAGCAGATCCACTGCCTGCAGAAGTCATTCTGCCAGCAGGTAAACGCAGCCTGTCTCTCTAGAGAAACAAGTGACAGAAGAACCTCCTACATCCCTCCCAAACCTGAGTGGCACTGCCTGACTTTTCCTTTGAGTCCGTTCTGTCCTTCCTGTGACCCCCCCAAGCAACTTTTATCATGTCCCCTCTTTGCACTGAGGCAAGATGCTGATCCAGAGGCATTGCTAGGTGGCTGTAGGGCAGAGCAGTAATGCTGACAAAGAGTGTCAGGGACAGACACCAGTCACTTTCCCTCAGGAATTAAGTTTTTTAATTTCTAAATTTTTAATTTCTAAAATCTCTCAGTCCAAATCTACCTCTTCCTGCTTCCAGTGTCCTTCCTACCACCATTCTTCCCTTTCCACATGTGCTGATTTACATCTCATCAGATAATACCCACCACCAGTTCTGCTGTCAAAGCAGAAGTCTCACCTGGCCAAGTTTTCTGTCACTTTTCGAAGTGCCTCCTGCTTCTTTGCTCGGTTTTTAGCAGCCACTTCATTGGCCATCTTGAGTCCCAACCTCTCACGGCGCCCGGGCTCCAGGATCTATAAATGCATCACACAGATCACTTGCCAAGGCACTCAAGAGTGCTGAAAAAATGACTCAAAGCACCTTCAAAGCTGGATGCCCATGTACAGGGATCTAAAGCAGGGAGAAGCAGGGTCAGCCCACACCTCTCTGCTGCTGCAGAAAAGCCAGAGAGGACAGTGAGACCTTCAACCTGCCTTAGCAAGTAACAAAAATTGTAAAACCAGTCCAGTCAAGGAAACAGCCATTACTTCTGGCATTTCCTCCTGCTGTTTCTCCTAGATAAACAATGTCACCTGTGTCTTGCCTGGCCTGTAGCCAGCCAGCTCTCAGGCATACACAGACATTGCTAAACAGCAGGAGAACCAGTCAAGGCCTTTGGAGTCTGACAAAACAGAGGCACACACAGTAAATTACACCTTTCTTACACTAAGAGTCTCAGCTCACATTCAAAGACACCAGCAGGAGACAAGTAGCATGCAGGGTTAGGTGCCATTAGCAAAGCCAGAGTGTCTTTTCTACTCTCAACTGATACACCCGCCTCAGGCTGCAACAGCCAGAAAATAAAGACAGAGGGAAATGCTAAAATTTCCACCTATTCACATAATAACATCAGAAAAATTGAGCGTGTCTTCAGCTTCCTCTGAAAGCCTCTCTGTCTGGGCCCACATCAAATGCAGAATCTCATTCTCCTGCCAGCAGTGTGTATTCCACCTCATGTAGCTCCACCAAGAAGATTTCATATGGATCTATGCTCACCTCCACCCTCCAAACACAAACTAGATTACTAGTTTCAAGGACTGGGAACACCACCCAGAGATGTGTCACACTCCATGTTAATCTATTACTTGCTCACTTGCCTTTTCCTTCTTAGTTCTTCCCCCCCTAGAAAAGAATGTCATGCTGACTTGCTGACATGAAATACCTTGAAAGCTGGTCCAGGAGTTCTGTCCACATATGGTCTTTCTGACCCATCCAGACGCAAAGGAGTGCTTTCAATTTCACCCCATGTCATAAAAGGCGACTCATTCACACCTAAAAACAAATTCAACAAGTTATGCCCATGCAAGACATTTGACTAATCATTCACCACAAAAGAGAGATAAGCAAATTAGGAAATGCAGCAAATTCATCAACAAAGGAGCCCCTCCACTGCAGAGGAAGTCACAGCCAGTGTGAATGGTAACATGTGGTTCCCATTAAAAGGGTTTGCTCTGTCACCCTCTTGGTTACAACAACCAAGCACCACCCTTTCCATGCCTTTGTTTTTCCATTTGCTAAGCTTTTGATAAGTGAAACTTTCATTTTTCCCTCCACAGTACTAGTCTTTCTTTCTGCTGCTGAATGAAAAGTCCTTCAACACAGGAAACTCTTTAGAAATAAAAAAACAGGCAGAGAACCTAAGGAATATGTAATAGCCAAATGTACCCTCCAATCACCTCAGGGGCAGCCTGTACCAAACAGTGACTGCACCTTGTCTAACAGGTGTAGGAAGGATTCAAAAAGCCCAATTAAGTCTCTGGCTGGAAAACCCTGCTGCCCAGGGTTTGGAAAAGGCATTTACATGGAGAAAGAAGGTGCTCCAAACGCCACCTACAGGTTTTCCAGAGGGAAAGCTCCAGTATGTTCAGGTGTTGGCATAACCACACAAAGCACAGGGAAACAGCATGGCTGGTGCAGAACAGCTACAAATTCAGATACCACGTTTCAACTCCAAGAAAAATAATCAGTTTGCTCTAACTGAAAGTACCCCACAGCTAGATGATTCCTGAGCAATGGCACAGCAACTTGCTCAGAGCCTCTTGGTGCATAAACTTCTCCTACCCAGTGTACTGGACTAGGATTTAAGCCCTGCATCCAGCTGGCATACACAGCACGAGGTTTTACCTCCTCATCTAACCCTATAATGACGTCTTAGTGCTGAACAGAGCATCAAAGTAAGTGCAGTAACAGTCCTCTTAAAGCAGAAGAAATAAGAAAACCCTCCTACCTGGGGCAGGAGAGGGGGTAGCCACAAATCCATACCCGTTCACTTTTGGAGACTCTTGGGGTATCAGCTCTTTGCCATCGGGTCCCACTTTGCCCTGTTTGTACTGAAATCAAAAAGACAATGCCATTAATGTGGAGAAAGGTGAGAGGCAGCTGTATCCAGCACACACACACAGTTCTCCTGGGGGGTGAACCACACCAGAGGGCAAAGCCTAACTAGGTCTGAGTAAGCAGTAAAATGATCCAACCTGAGCATTGAGGGCTGCAGCTTGTTGGAGCTGTGATTTGCTCACAGCTTGGCTAAAAGGGTCCTTCACAAAACGGGTGTTTCGATGCACAACTTCCCTGGGCTTCTTAAAGACATCACTCTCATCAGGTACACCTTGAAAAGCAAAATAACTTTTAAAAAAAAGCTCTTTTCTCTATTTCACTAGTTCACAGAAATTATCAATCATACATTTATAGCCAAAAAAACCCTACATTTACAAAAATATGTATTTTTCTATAGCAACAAACAGACTAACAAGTCCAAGAAGCATTCTTTGAGCAGAAGAAAACAATGAATGCAAATGACAACAAAGGCTGACAAAGATAGACCAGGAAAGAGCTATTCTGCTAAAACAAATATTTCTATAATACAGATGAGCTTTTCAATGGCAAATAGAACATGATACAACATTGGAATCAGAGGCCAAGGAAAAAAATGAATTAAAAAAACACTTTTTAAAAACAACTTTACAGAAGAAAAAGCACTGTAAGAACTGCTCAGTCACATACACTGTTTGAAGCCAATCCACCTAGAACCAATGCCTTACCTGTGGGATAATACATGAGGGTGTTCCGAGCTGTGTATTCCCAGGTATCCAGTCCAGCTTTCACATTCTCCAGAGCTTGCTGCTCAGCAGAAGGAAGTGCCAGGTTTTCATTTTGTCGCTGAAAGGGTAATGGAAAAAAAAATTTGAAAGTGGAAAAATAAAAGTCTGAAGCAGCCTACTGCACTCAACTTGGAGAGCTCAGTCACCTGCCCTAGAACACTTTGCATAAGGTATGTAACAGACTCTGATGGATTGTTAGGATAAAAAAATAACACTCCCTCAAAATAACAGCAGCAAACACCCACATGTCAGTGCCAAACTTCATTAACAGGCACTGCATCCCACATCCATCAATGACACATCTGTGCCAGATGTGACACATCTGTGATGGTTAAAGACTGACAAGGCAGACCCAGAACAGCTCTTGGACCTCCCCTGCAGATGCCTGAGGAAGGCAGCACAGCCAGCCATGCTCATGCAGCTCTGTGCTTCAGCAGCTGAGTGGGTTATTACTGATAACAGAAACTGAAAACTGAAATAAGACAGACAATCAAGCAGCAAATAATGAAGGTCTGATAGACAAACAATAGGAACTGTGCTCAGCTGCTCTTCCTGGTGTTGCTGCTTACAGAAGAGGCTGCCAAGAACAGCAATACCTGCACTCTGTGCAGCATTCTGCAGTCTCAAAGCTTCCAGAGGAGACAAAGCCTCAGCAACTAAGTCAGCACTATTCTTGTGTGACAGAAGGGGGAAAAACAGGACTGCACAAGGAAGCAAAGAACAGTCACAGGACACAGAAAACTGAGCCTTAGCAGAATCCCCAAAATGGTGTTTCCCTGCAGGGCCCCTCTGGAAGAGCAGAGACAGAGCTGAGGCCGTTCCCTACCCGGGTGTACTCCTCCTCTGCACTGTACAGCCAGGCGTGCTTCACTTTCTCCTTCTCTTTGGCCACTTCCATGATCTGCTCAAAGGAAGCATTATCCTCACTCGTGTGCTTTGCCAAGAAGGTGTCCAGGCTGGGGAGAGCATCTTTATCATCTTTTTCTGCTTCTCCTAACAAGAGAAGGGAAGAAGCCTGAGGAAGGTTAATGCCTCCCTTTCTGTGAGTGCACTGTATCAATCTCTGGTATATACACATATACCAGATATATATATATATATATATATATCTATCTATACCCTCTGATATAACCCTCCTGGCAGCCAGCCTTCCACAGACACACCAATAACTAACATCAAACTTGGTCAAAGAAACAGATCCACACAGAGTGGTGCAGTAATAAATCAGGTTTGGAACACATATAACCAACTTCCAATAAACCCTTTTATGGCACTTATAGCAACTTATTTTTAAAAGTGAAATGTACAAGTGGCCAGCTGCTGGCAGACAATTTCTTTTTGGAAGAATTCAGCTAGAGAAACATAATTCTCCTACCTTCCTCTGCAGCTTTGATGCCAGCTTTAGATTTATTTCCCACTGGAAGGCCACCTGGATGCACTTCTGGGGTTTCAAACGTGGCTGGGGTAACATCTACCACAAGAAAGAGAAAAGTTCACTTGGTTACTGGAGAACACAACAGGATTTGCTGTAAGGATCATGTACCAAACAAGTCACAGAAGGCATATCAGGAGAACAACAATTAAATTAAAAACTTGGAAAAAAAAAAAAACCCAAAATGTTCTATTCAATTCTGTCTCAACCACCAAACAAGATTTTGGCCTCATCTAAAACATTTTTCTCCTGCTGGGAAAAATTCCCAGGAGAGCCACAGTCCAGTATTTTTGTCACCCTACACCCTGCTTTTGCCAACAAAAGCAGCAGCAGATCAACTGAGCCCAGGCCAGGGCCAGCACCTGCAGCAGAGGAAGAAGGGACACCACCTGCTGACACCATCACAATAAAGCCCCTTACTCAAACCCCACTGCAAGAGCTCAGCGAGGGGCTGGGCTTTAAGAAACACCTGAACTGAAAGTGAAAGAAAACATAAAACAGAACACTGGATACCTGCTGTGGGAATCTCTAATAACCACAAGATTCCCACACCTTCTACCCCTAACACATTAAAATCTCAAATGTCTGTAGATGCAACAAGAACCCCTGAAAGTGCAAACTAAAATAAAGATTCAAAACATAGCTTAAAATTTCTCACAGTAGAGAGCCCACAACATTCCCTAGGGAGCAGGAACTTGGCAAAAGATGCCTATAAGGAGTGGTTATTAAAATGCTGCTTTTTCCAAAACCCTTCCCTCAAGGAGTTATTAGAAACCATCAAAGAGAAATTCAGCATGAGCCACCAGACATTGACTACTGCCCAAACTGGAAAACTTAGCTCTCATGCAACATCAACATTGAATCTTTAAGATAAGCATTGCCTGCATGAAGCTAGATAAAGCAGAGCAGCAATATCAGATAAAAATCCCTCATGCCCCACAGAGACAGTTCTTACAGGGTGCAGGTGTGTCCCTCGACGATTTGTTCAAGGAAGAGCCAAACTTGATGGCAATTTGTCTCATTTTCTCCAAGTCGCCATTTTCCTCAGCCTCCAGATAGTCCTTCTGTGCTCGCAACTTCTCCACATCGGGAAAAAAGTCTCGCTGGATGATTTTCTCTAAGCTCTACAAAGAAAGGGACAACTGCAATGCCCCGCTGGGACACCTGGAGTGCCGGCTCAGCTCGGGGACAGCGGTGCAAAGCCACGGGCAGGCCGAGCAGCCCAGGGCCGGTGGCAGAGAAATGACAGCTGTCACCACGGGAGGGACGGGAGCCCGAGGAGCGGCCCCAGGGCTACTTGGACCCGCAGCCGCGGGCAGCGACCGCGGGCCGACCCTGCCGGGCGGATCCCAGCCAAGCCCTGCCGTGCTGGAAGCGTTCGGCCCAAGCACCGGCGGAGCGGAGCCGCCCAGGTCTAGGCCCGGGCCCGCCGCCTTACCTCGATATAGGCCTCCTCATCCAGGATCTTCTTCGGGTGCCTCGGGGCCGGCGACACCACCTCCTTCCCCGTCACGGCGACGGGCCCCGCGGCGGTAGCCGGCACCAGTGCGGCGGGAGAGGCTGGGGGCACCGGTATCGCCTCCATCGCGTCGGAACTCTCCGCTCCTGCTTCTTCTCCTCCTCCTCCTGCGCCGCCGCAGATGCGACGGGATGTGACGTCACATCTCCGCGCCGCGGGGATCGCAATGCCCGCCCCCGCCCCGGGACCCGCGCGCGCCCCCTGGCGGTCCGGAGGACCCGGACTGTCCCGCGCCGTGACAGCGGCGGCGCCTCGGTCCGAGGGTCGGGATGGGAACCGGGATGGGAGCCGAGATGGGAACAGGGATAGGCTCCGGGCGGATCTCCCCAATGCCCCCACGGTCTCTTCAGGCCTCCTCAGAAGGAGCCCGGGCTTCCGGGGGAGCGGGACCCCGGTGGCTGCTCGGGTGGGGTGACAGGGCAGTTCCACTGTGTCGCTGCTTTCCAGCTCGTGGGCTCTCCCTGGCCCCGCTGGGAACACGGGCACGGCTGCTGTGGCAGGGGCTGGCTGGCAGCAGGGGGAAGGCGAACGCTGTCTGGGCCAGCCCTCTCACCACAGCAGGCTCATCACCTCTCCCCTGCGCTATGGGGAGAAACCCGCGTTTCTTTGTTATGAAACAAATCGCTTTTCCAGCAAGTTCAACCCCAAAAGCAATTCTAGATGCCACTGAGGTACTGCAAACAGGAAACATTCATTTGCGGGATATTTTGCAAATCTACATCAATGAAACAAACACAAATACTACATGCACGAAGCAAAGACAAGACGAGCAGTCTCCCCTTCTCTTAAAGCGCACACATTTAACACCAGTACAGCTCTGTCCCCTGCACATCCCACCGAGTCACTTGCCACGTGAACTAGGTTTGGAAGAGGCATGTGAAAGTGCCATGTCTGTTTTCGCCTGTCCTCCTGCTGTGTGAATGCCCGGGATTCCCTTTTGCTGCAATAGCCCCCTCGGGTTCCCCCCTGAGCCTGTCAGCGATGGGCAGGGGGGCTCGCAGTGGTCTCTGCAGCCTGCGAGCACTAACAGCTCTCCTTGGGGGGCTGCTGGGGCTGGAGGAGCAGTGCTGAGGCAGTCGCCCTCTTCTGATGCCGCCACTTCGCCCGACGGTTTTTAAACCAAACCTAGAAAGTGCAAAACAAGGAAAAAGGGCTTTGCATGTCCTGTGTCACTGGGACAGGGACAGGCAGTGACGCTCCTGGGCTGTACTGTGTGCGCTCTAAGATACTGTAACATAAAGGCTTGATATGAAATGGAATCAGTCCTTCTGCTGCAATCTTGCTCAGATACGTGTAAGGGGCACAAGGGAGTTGGGACCCTCCCCCATGACAAATTCAGAAGTCATGCTGATCACTTAGGTAAAGAATAAACATTTGGGGTGCAGGGGATGAGCAGCAGAGCTGGGCCTGTCTGTGTGTGAGAGGTGATTCTGGGAGACAGATAGGGACCATGTGAGTCTGTGGGACTGGGTGCCACTACAAATTGGCCCAGCTGAAATGGTTCATATTCTTCCATTGCTCGCCAAACTTAAACTCTCTTTTGTCAAATGCACAAGGATGGATTTTAAAATGAGGCCGTGGGTCTGCAGCTCCCCAGAAAAGGACAGCACAGTGCCCGGTCTGTGTTCCTGGGGGACTGCAGCCAGCAGCCCCTCGGCAAGTGGCAGAACCTCACCTCTACCCTCTCCTCCTTCAGGTGAATGCGGTTTGCCAGGTGCTCGCGGGTGACCACGTCCGGGTACTGGTTCTGGTGGAAAAGCGTCTCCAGCGCCTGCAGCTGCTCCTCGGTGAATATGGTGCGGTGCCGGCGAGTGCGGCGCTGCATCTGCTGGAAGCTCTGCAGCTCGCTCGGCTTCTCCTGGGAGCTCTTACACACCCTGAGCGCCGGGTGGAAGAGCCGCACGGGCCAGGGGAGCCGGGCATCTGCCAGGGGACAGGGACAGCAGCAGGGTTAGAGGGGTGGGGCTGAAACACCCGGCGTGCCCGAGGCAGCTCAGGGGCAGCAGCATCCCTGCTACTGTTTGGAAGGAAGCAGCCCGTCACCTGGAGTGGGTGGCGACCTGGGCGGTCACTGTGCACATGGGATAAGAGTTTAGGGCATGACTCTGGGAGAAGGATGCAGGTGGTGAGCACTGGCTGGGTTTTCTTTGTTCACTTACCAGTTGCACTACGGCCAGCTCCAGAAAATAACTGCAAGCTCACAGCCCAGAAAAAGATGTGTGTTTCAGCCCTGGCACAAGGGAATTCTGTACTTTCACGATGCTCTTGAACTGCATTTTTAAGGGTTTGCTACTTTTTCCCACAGTAATTTTGCTAGACATAGCCAAAACTCTTTTCCTTAAAGGGTAAGTGAGGTTCCCCAGTGCTGGTGTTGGAAGCACAGGCAGAGGGACCCCACACTTCACAGAGAGCTAGCACCCCTAGAAGTATCATCCTCTCAAGAGTTTCACACTAAACGAGTGATAGCCAGTAATAGTTACCCTCTGATTTTCAAACCCTGGTAGCATTGCAGGTGAAAGTGCCCACTCTTAGGAGCCCTGCTGAGAACAGCTCGGGTTGCTGGGCCTGGGGTCCCAGATGCCACACTGCCACTTAACACCAGGTGTTCCCCTGCCCACAGCACTGGTACCAGCCCCTCTGCAAGCCCCACAGCTGAACCAAACCCAAACACTCACCCAGCCCAGCACTCACCCAGCCCAGCACTCACCCAGCCCAGCGCTCACCCAGCCCAACACTCACCCAGCCCAACACTCACCCAGCCCAGCACTCACCCAGCCCAGCACTCACCCAGCCCAACACTTACCCAGCCCAGCACTCACCCAGCCCAGCACTCACCCAGCCCAACACTCACCCAGCCCAACACTCACCCAGCCCAGCACTCACCCAGCCCAGCACTCACCCAGCCCAACACTTACCCAGCCCAGCACTCACCCAGCCCAGCACTCACCCAGCCCAACACTCACCCAGCCCAACACTCACCCAGCCCAGCACTCACCCAGCCCAACACTCACCCAGCCCAGCACTCACCCAGCCCAACACTCACCCAGCCCAGCACTCACCCAGCCCAACACTCACCCAGCCAACCCGGCAGCTCCTGCAGGGAGCGGGCGCTCGTGTGAGAACAGCAGCAGCAGTTGCAGCCTGCCCCTTCCAGCTCTTCCTCCTCCTCCTCCTCCTCCTGCAGGGAGCTGGCTGGGATGGTCTCCAGCTCACACAGCCGCCGGGGTGTGCAGTCCAAGATGCTCCGTAGGCACAGTGGCACCAGGACCTGGGGGCTCTTCTCCACGGGGCTGGAGAGGATGTCCTCAATGCTGAATGGACGTGGCTTCTTCAGGCCTCTCCTGCCAGTGTCAGCCCCTGGCCCTGGCTCTGAAGACATCCTGTGCCTGCAGCAGCAGCAGCTGGGGAAGCAGGCAGCCCAGCTGAGGGGCTTTGCTCTCTGTGCACTGGCTCCCTGGGGGGGTTTTGCTAGGGAAAGGACAGCTTCTGTGGCTTTTAAAATGGACTGGCAAAGCCATCCAGAACCACTGCTTTGTCTTGGTGTTTCAAGTGACTGTCATTCTTGCAGCTGAGTTTTTATTTTATACACACAGTCTTTTCCTCCCTCTGACCTAGCTGTGTTATGACTGAAGCCACTCTAAATATATATATATAGAGAGAGAGATATAGAGAGAGAGATATATAATCCCTTTGGAAAGAAAACCGTAAACCCCCTACAAATAAAATAAATTCTAACTAATCTTGGCAGCTTTGTGAAGGGTTAGTGTGGATCTAAGATTTAGCTAATCCCACAAAAATGACTGGAGAAGGAAATCTGATTTCTCCATCTCGGGTGTAGATTTGAGGTGGTTATGATCTCCATTGTGCTGCAGCCTCCTATCCAAGGAAGGGGGAGGATAGCTGTTCCCAGCCCGGAAATGGACCAGAGGATTAACTCCTTAAAAGAAGCAAATTATCCCTTTCTCTGGCCAAATGAAAGATTTCCCATCAAAAGAGAGCTGTCATATCATACAATATGAGAGAAAAGAGAGTTCAGCTTAATAAAAAATCATTTTTAATGACAGCACAGCCTTTGGCTTTGCCAGAATTCTCTGTGAAAGTTGATTTATTTTCTGCTGAAAGCAGAGAAACTGTATTTTCCCTCCTTCCCCTTTCCCCCATCTCTGCTGCCCTAATGACTGTAATAATGCAGATGCTTTGCATGTATCCGACATACTCTTTGTAAGGACTCAAAGCCCTTAATAAATTAGATTACTGCCTGCTTGCAGCAGCTCTGCACCACAGCTTAGTGGCATGTAACCATCTCCCATGCAGCTGAGGCATGCTCTGCGTGGGGAAGGGGAGGATATTTGCTTCTGCTGCCTCAGTATGCTCTCAGTGAGGTCCTGCAGCCATCCAGGCAGGAGTGTGGACTCAGTGCCACAGCCAGGCTTTCCCAAAGCCAGTTCAATTCCCACCTCCTGCCCAGCCAGAGAAACTGGGAAGAGGTCATGGCCAAGATTCAGGACAGGAAGGGAAGACTGGCTCTGCCCCTCCCAAGGGCAAACAGCAATGCCTGGCAGGTGCCATCCACAGCAGGAGAGAGAACATCTTGGAACTGGTATTTTTAACTGACATGAGTAGCTGGGAATGAAACAGAGAAGGTGTGGTTGAGATCAGCTGCTTAGCAAAGTTTAAACCCAAGTTCTCTCACTTTAGTGCAGTTTAAGCCAGGGTGAGTAGCAAGGCCCCAGGAGCTCACATGGGGAACACTCTCACACATGGTGTTTCCTTGCAGGGGAGTGAAGATACCAGTCCCACTCCTGGTACACCAAGGAGACACACAGGTGGGTGCTGTGAAACCACTGCACACCAAAGATCCTCTTGCTGGACAGCCCAGCAATGCATCCAGCATCCTGCAAATCTTACAGCCAGGAGAATCTCTCTCAGATCCCTTCTCTCCTCCCTGCTCACTGCCTGCTCTTCCTCACCTGGGGTCCCTCAGTGCTAGGAAGAGATGCCCCATAGCTGTTCTACTTCTAACTCATTTAAAACCAAACTGCTATTTTTCCTTCCATCCCCTTACTTGCCTCTCCTTCAGCTGTTCCAATGGTGTAACATGGATTATAACTGAGCTCTGCCAACCTTTGCCTTTTGAGATGAAGACACCTTTGTAACTGCTCAGTCTGGATATGTTCACTGCTGCCCTGCCAAGGTGTCAGTGCTCCAGAGAGGCACTGGGGATGCCCTAATGCCAGAGATCACTGAAAACTGCTCCCAGCTTTTATGCACGTACTCAAACACTGACACAAGAGATGGATGTGGAGCCAGGTTCTGCTCCCCACACTGTGCTGATCCATAGGGATCATGGGGCTGGTGAGCTGGGATGTGCCATGAGCAGGTGCAGGATCTGACCAGTTCTGTTCATGTGCCTGAAGCAGATTAATTCTCCTTCCCCATCCTTCACAAAGGATGCCCTTTCCCTGGGCATCCTGTCCCAGCCCTGCCTTCCCACCACACATGCACTTAGCCTATTAGGATCTCCCTGATTGCTTTCTTTCATTCCTCCCGTACCTTTCACTACAGAAAATGGACTGGTAATACTTCTTTTATCAAAGAATTATGGGATTTAGGACCCAGATTGTACAAAGAGACTTTTGATAGCTGCTGGTAATCAAATCCCAATCGGCAGACACTTCTCTGCACCCTGTTACCAGAGAGGAATAAAGGAAAGGGATTTCTGATGTTCTGTTTACTGAGCCTCTGGGAGATAGGATCGCTGGGCTATTTCATATTAGAAAAGGAAAGGAAAATAAAACAAGAAAGAAAAAAACATGCAGACAAGAGAGGACAATATAGATATAGATAAAAAGAAAAGAAACAGGCTCTTATCATTTTCTTATTGGTTAAGGAGATTCCAAAGCCATTATAGAGGATTAGCAAAAAGGTTAATCTGCTTTAGCTGTTCACTTGTCAAAAGTGAATTTATAGGGTTTGAAAATCCTTCCTACAGTGAAACAAGAAAAAAATCCCCCTTTCCCTCCTCTGCCCCTCCCTTCTGCAGGCAGCACAAGGTGTTGGGAACAGGAACACTGGAAACCCTGCAGCATGGCAGCACCCTCCTCTGCCTTGGCCCTGTCTGTCTGCTGGCACCTGTGGGAGCTCTGGTTTGGCAGTACTTCTCCCCACTCCCTATCACCTGTGTGGGGTGGCTGTGATGCTGAGGAAATGGAGGATTAGATCTCAGGGATGTAACCATCCTCCTGCACTCCTCTGCCTTACCTGGGACAAATCCTGGGCTCTTTCTCTCCTTGATATTGACAGCAGTCAGGGCAAACCTGGACCCCTGGCTGGCTTTGGGCTTCCAGGCTGATTTCTAAAGCAGAGCAGAGATGGTGGCTGCTGACAAATGTTGCCAAAAACTACAGTATGGGGGCTTTCCCTCCCCAAGGGAAGCGCTCAGCCCAGGATCCACATTGCAGTGTCCTGCTGGCCACTCAGTGCAGCCACTGTGCATGCCAGCTGTGTTTTCCTGGGCTGCCTGTGCCATGACTCATCCAAGCAGTGGATGCCCATCACTTGCTCCAGAGCCACTGTGAGAAACAACCCAGGGTAAAAACGATCCTTCAAGATCAAAAACAAGAAGCATTTTATGTGTAGCTGAAATTCAGTGAGATGTGCTGGTCAGATGTTAAAACTATGTTTAATAAAAAACCAGAAATGGTAACATCATTGGATGGTTTGGATTGAAAGGGACCTTTAGAGATGATCTTAAAACTGTGGCTATTAAAATTGTTCAACCCTGTGCCAACAATAAGAACTCTAATAAACTCATTTTGATTTGATGATAATTACAATAAAATCTCTCTCTCCCCAAAGGCCATTTCATCCCATAGGAAGAAGTGGAATCTCTCCACTGGGTAGTAGTGTTATTAGTCACACTACTAGTAGGGATGCTGCCAATAGTGGTGCTGGCTAGCAGGGATGGTGTCCGTGGTGTAGCTGGGGGACTGTGGGGTACCAAACCTCCTCTTCCACAACGAACCACGATGGAACCAGACAACTTCTCCACCCTGAAGCATTCCAGCTGGCATTTAGAGATCTTACACCGCCTCATGCTGTCCAGCTCTCTGTGCTCGGCAGGCAGCACCCAGTTTTTGGAAGTTCTGGGTTATCTCCCTTTTCCCCGACTATGGAAACATCTTGGGATGATGATACTTTTTTAATCCCTGCCTTGCAGACGGCGCGGGTGCCGGCCGGGATGGAGGGAGAATCGCGGGGAGGATCGCGGGTTCCTGGCCGGGATGGAGGGAGGATCGCGGCAAGGATCGCGGGTTCCTGGCCGGGATGGAGGGAGGATTGCGGGAAGGATGGCGGGGAGGATCGCGGGAAGGATCCCGGGTAGGATCGCGGGAGGATCCCGGGGAGGATCGCGGGGAGGATCGCGGGGAGGATCGCGGGGAGGATCGCGGGTTCCTGGCCGGGATCGCGGGAAGGATCGCGGGAAGGATCGCGGGTCCCTGGCCGGGATCGCGGGTAGGATCCCGGGAAGGATCGCGGGTGGCCGGGATCCCGGGAAGGATCGCGGGGAGGATCGCGGGGAGGATGGCGGGAAGGATCGCGGGTCCCTGGCCGGGATCGCGGGGAGGATCGCGGGTCCCTCCCAGCGCCGCCGCTGCCGCTGCGGGCGGTGCGGGCCCGGGGCGCCGCCAGGGGGCGCCGCCGAGCGCCGTGAGGGCGCAGCTCTGTGGTGCGGCCGCCATGGGCGCCGAGCGGGAGGCGCGGGCCTGCGCCGCCTTCTATGGCGCTGGGGGCCTCGCCCCCGCAGTGCTCTCCTGTCTGCGCTGCCTGCGGCACTTCGCGGGGTAAGAGGGCGGCCACAGGGAGGGAGCTCCCGCTATCCCGCGGTGGCGGGTGCGTCGGGAAACCCCCGGTGTGGAGCGCCCCTGCATCCCCGGGCGCGGGTTGGGAGGGAGGAGGAGAGGGAGTGTGAGATCGGTACCAGCGAGGGGTTCGAGCCACGTCACTTGTCTCCGTTCCCTTCCTGCTCAGCAGCAGCAGGGCTGCAGTTCTTAGGATTTTCGAGCCCTTCTGCCCCACCGAGGGCTTGCATGCGCTGAGCTTTGAGGATTTCGTGTAGCTCCCCCGCACCGCCGTCCCTCCCTCCCCGCTCCAGTGCGGTGCTGAGCGCGGCTGGGAGAGGAGCATCGCTCTGGGGCACCCCAATCCCAGATCCCACTACAAACTTCGCCTAGCCAGGTTATCCCCACCCCATCCTTGTCCTGTTCCAGGAGTACTGCCAAGAGATGCAAAGAGAAGCACCTGGAGGAGGCTCTCCAGCTGACACGGGTGCTGAGTGAGGGTCTGCAGGCGCTGGGTGAGGCAGAGGCGCGACCCCTGCTCCGATGTGTCCTGGCTTTCCAAATGGAGGCAACCAGCAGCTCCAGCTCCTTCCAGAAACTGGAACAGGTCTGTAAGGCAATTGGCTGGTCTGGCTTTGCCCACTCCTGGCACAGCTCTGGAGCTTTTGGCGTCCTTGCCAGCAAAGGGTCTTGGAGGTGCTGCACTTGGCACCTGCTGTCTCCCAGGGGTCTGGGCAGAGCAGCTGACTCGGGTGTCTCTTGGCAGATGGTGACCCAGCTGGCAGTGGGGAAGGAAGCCCTGTTGGCCCAGGAGGTGGACACGCTGCTGGCTGGCCTGGTACTGCAGGGAGAGGTGAGAGAGCCCTGGCTGTGTAGTGGCACTGGCTTTCATGGGGACTTGGCTGGAGACGATGTGTCACAGGGACCTCCTGATTTGGGCTGCCTCCAGTCCTTCACTTCCCAGCATTCTGGGGGTTTGCCATTCCTTGCAGCTGGCAACATGTGGCTGCCTATTACACCAGCACTTTGCTCATCCCTGGGGCAGCTTCTGGCACTGGCAGACCCACCTGCCTAAGGTGCTGAGCCCCAGCGTGCTGTCACACAGGACAACCTATTCTTCTGTCCCTGCAGGTGCTGTCTCCAGGGGACCTTCAGTCAGGTCAGTCTCTGTTCCTTACCTTCAGGGTTTTCTCCCAGCTCACACCACCAGTGCACAGAACACTTTCTGCCAACCCAAACTAGGTCTTCTGTGCCCATGGGGGGTGAGCAGGGGTCAGTGTGATCTCTACAGAGGTCCCAGCAGCGTCCAGCTCTGCCCAGCCACAGCTGGAAACCAGACAAGCCGAAGCATCCCCTGTATCCCAGCCCTGTTCTTCCTTCACTTGCCAACAGCACAGCCCTTGGCTGAGCTGGGAGCAGGGCTGGCTGCAGGAGGGCCAGGGGCTGATGCTGTGCCTTGCCTGCAGTGTCCATGTTCCTGGAGGAGAGCAGCCTGGGCCGGCAGCACTGGCGGCAGAACCTGGCCCTGCTGCTGCAGCGCCTGGCCACCACCCTGCACTGGGTGCTGCAGGGCCAGCCTGCACCTGGCAGCACATGGGGCTACCTGGTCATCAAGGTAAGAGCCAGACTGGGGAGCAGGGCAAGGATCAGTACCTGCAAGGACTGGCCAGGCAATGTCCAGAGGGATGTAACACATGGAGCTGCCATTCCTGGGGCATTGCTGCTTTCTCAGAGGTGAGGAACACTGATCATCTCTGTGGCACCTTCTGCTCCTCCAGGCCTGCCTCCAGGTCTTCCAGGCACTGCCAAAGGATGTGGCCTCCCTGGTGTGGAGCACATCAGGAAAGAGTGAGACCCTGCAGAGCCTCTTGGGACTGCTGCTGGAGGTGGTTTGGGGGAAGGTGCGTACAGCCCTGGGAGGGATGGAGCTGCCAGTCCCAAGGAGCAGAGCAGTGCTGTCCTTCCCAGGTGCTTTCCCCATTCCCTTCCCTGAGGCAAGCCTGCAGAGACAGCCTCTGGTGTGTCTGAGAGACCCCATGTAGCTGCTTTCAGGGGCAGTTAAATGCAGATGGGGTTTAAGTAGTGTTTTGAGTTGTGCCTTTGCCTCCTTGTGAGTCCAGGCCCTGAACAAGGACACGAGGTTGCTGGCAGGCACAGCCCTGAGCATGTTGGTGAACACGGCCCCCAAGCCCCAGTATGGAGCCAGTGCTGTGCTGACCCTGTTCCAGCTCCCCAGCCGAGGTGCGTGCTCCATCCTGAGCTGGGGATGGCCTCTGACAAAGGGTCACAGGCATGTATGGGTGTGAGGGGACAGAGGCAAGCTGGGCTCTGCTGCTGTGCCTGTCTCTCAGGGTCTGGGAGCTCCAGCTGTCTCTAGCCACCTCCCATGGATGCTCTGGAATGAACCATGGCAGTTGCTCTCAGAGCAGCATTTGTGTTTGCCACCTTCCTTCCATCCAGTGCAGCCATTTTCCAGCAGGCACTGGGGAGCTGAAGTTTGGGGAGCTGGTGGTGGAAGTGCCTCGTGTCCTGGAACCAGACGGGCTCGAGAAGTTGGTGCTCACCAGAGGTTTGCTGACGTGCTGCAAGATGGACATCCTCAGCTGCCAGCTGGAGGGCCTCCCTCACAAGGTAGGAGAGCTCAAACCTAGCAGACAGGGCTTGAGGGAGGCCTTGGAGAGTGCTGGCACCTGCCTGTGGTGCCTGAAGATTCTTGGGCGATGAAGCCAGGCTGCACCCCTCCACACCAGCAGCTCCATGCATCCCACTGAGCACAGCCAGTTAGCCAAGGAGCCTACTTTTTCCAAAGACATCCAAGCAGGGATTTCTTTTTCCTGGGGGGCTGGGAAACAAAGTGGTGCCAAAAGCCCTACACAAACTAAGCAGTGTTCACCCCGTGTTCCCATAGCATGAACCTGGGGCTGTGCCTGCAGAGCACAGCCTCAGCTCTGCCCACCTCTAGCCTCTCCCAAGTCCTCATGAGCTGAGGACTTCAGGCAGGGAGCAGAGGTGAGTGCTGTAAGAGTGGGAGAGCCAGGCAGCACTCTCCTTGCCTGTCTCACGGCAGGGTTTTCTCCCTGGAAATCCTGTGCCTGCAAGCCCCCTGAGTCGCTGTGCCCCTGCAGGCCTGCCTGCTGCTGGACATGATCTTTCCTGCTGTGTGTGCCCTGACCAGGGAGCAGAAGGACTGCCACTACTACTGCTTCCAAGGTAGGAGACAGTGACCCTGCCATGGCGGGGAGGTGTGAAAGGTTCACTGTGCTCGTGATGCATGGTGTCCCTGTGTGCTTCATCATCTCCCAGGGAAGATGCTTTTCTGGGTCTTGGTAGCTGGTTTGAAAACTGCTGTTAATTTCTGTTCCAGCCCAGTGGACACTTACCCTCTTAGGGTCTTGTGTACCTAATGGGGGAACTGCTGCCCCTGCACACAGCCTCTGCTGGCTGTGGTGCAGGCGAGTCTGGGGCGAGGGCTGCAGCAGAGCTCTCTGTTTTGGCAGCCTGTGCGCTGTGGCTGCAGCGCCTGCAGGAGGGCCTGGCTGCTCTCTGGCACCTGACGGGGTCCCGTATCCTGGCCCAGGACTCTGAGCTCCTCCAGGAGGTCACCCTGCTGCTGTGGAACAATGCAGAGACCCCGGTAAGGACACGGTGCCAAAGGCCGTAATGTGGCAGCCAGGAGCAGCTCTTCCTTCAGCTGGCTCAGCTGCCGTCCCCAGCCCATAAAACATCCCTGCCTGCTTCAGCTCCATCAGCCAAACACCCTCCCTTGCCTGCAGCTGCCAGGGCAGGGGCAGTCACGCTGCTGAGGTCATGGCATTTGTCACACACAGGCTCTAAAGGGCCATGTCCCAGTGCTTCACCTGCCACAGGACAGGAAGACGTAAGAGGGAGCCCACCCTAACCTCCCTCTTTGCTGTTCTTCTCCCACAGGTGGAAGGTGTGTCTGAGTTCATCCACAGCTCCTTCCGATTGCTCTTGGAGATCTACCACCTGGAGTGCCAGCACTTCCAGGACCAGGATAGACTCCTCTACCAGCAGATGCTGCAGAGGGTGGTCTCAATGCCATGGCAGATCAAAGCAAGATACGTGCCCCTGTGTGCCATCGTCCCCTACACGGGCAGCCAGCAGGTAGGGAAGGCTGGGGTGTGGGGAGTGTTGGTGTCAGCTGGTTCTGTTGCTGAGGTGACACAGCCTCTGTCCACTGCCTGTCACCTTCTACCCAGCTCAGCTGTGTGAGCAGGGAGCCTTCCCACCCAGAGGGGCTATTTTAGTATCCCTGGGGTAGTGAGCTACAGCAGTGCATCTGTGGGGAGTGCCAATGGGAAGGGCAGCTTTGCCTGTCAGTGCCCACCAAAAGCAGCTTTGAGGTACCAGAGATGCTCAGTGGCAGGGGTGATTGCAGTGTGGCCTGTACCCATCTGTCCTTCCCCCAAATGCAGCTTTCAGCCCGACAGGGAGATAAGGGTCACCTGCCTTTCTCCTAGGTGCTGGATGCCTACCCAGACCTGCCACAGCATCTCCTGAGCTGCCTCTCCACCAACCACCTGTGTCCTGCTGCTGCCGAGGTCTACAAGGTGCTGGTGCGGCAGCAGTGCAGCGAGTGGCGGGATGGGCAGCAGGGCACAGAGGGGGCCCTGGCAGAGCAGTGGGCACTGTGCTGGCTCCCCCTGCTCTCCCAGGCCCTCTGCTCTCCCCTGCCCATCCTGCAGAGCAACGCTGCCAACCACCTCCTCACCTGGACCCTGCGGCAGCTCCCGGCCACCCAGGCACTGCTGGCCGCCCAGTTTGGTGGCCAGGACACTATGTCACTCCGGGCTTGGGTGTCACTGCTGAAGGCACAGAAGAGTGTGGCAGGGGCCCTGCCACTGGGGGACGAGGCTCTGGAGCGGCTCTCCCGCTGCCTGGGCGCCCGTGAGGAGGGTGTTCGGCTGGCAGCACTGGGCCTGCTCTGCTGCAGCCCCAACACCAACCAGCCCCTCTCGGGCACTGAGGTGCAGCTGCTGCGGGAGTTCCTGCCCCTCAACCTCAACTGCGACTCGTCCTCGTTCCGGCAGCTGCTGCAGGCCGCGCTGAGGAAGGCGCTGGTGCGGCTGCGGGACAGCTCGCTGGCCCGGCTGCGGGGGAAGGCGCCGCGGGGCTCCGGGCCGGCAGGGGGAGCTGAGCAGCTCGCCCAGGCCGTAGGTGAGGCGGCCCCCAGCACCTTCACCACAGCCCTGGGACATTCACATGTGCTTGACATCCCTTGCTGCCATGCCCTCTGCCCACAGGATTTGTGGAATGGCTGCTGCAGCTCAGCATCACCTCACTCAGCCCAGGCTCTAACTACCAGAGGAAGAAGACGGCTCTGCTCCTCCTGGCTGCTGTTTTGGAGACCTGCACAGACACCTGGAGCCCCGACAGGAAGAAAGGCCAGCCCCCACGTGAGTACAGACAAGCTACCTGGAGTATCACCCACAGGTGTGGGGATACTCCCAGCCAATGCTATCCCTTCTCCCCGTGTCCCCATGACAGGGACCATGGCCACGCTGCTGAGCTATGCCAGGCAGAGCGGCTGCTGGGACTTCTTCTCCCAGCCCAATTTGTTGGCACTGCTGAGCTGCCTGCAGGACAGCACTAATGAGGTGAGCCTTGTAAAGCCAAGGCGAGGTCATAAAGATGCGTGCATTGGCCTCAAGCAGTCTCAGAGGGGAAGCCCACCATGCTTCCCATTCTCCCATGTTCCACTTTTCCCCATGTCTTCTCTGTTCTGGCAGATCAGAGACTTGGCCTCAGAGCTGCTTGTCCGCTACTTCCCCGCCACATTCCCCGAGCCCATTGCCCTGGCTCTCTTCCAGCTGGCCCAGGACACCCTGGGCAGCCCACGAGTGCAGGAGGCTGAAGCTGGAGCTGTGCTGATGAAGACCATCCTGCAGAAGTATGAGTTCCTGGCATCTCCCTCCTCTCCAGTGGTACAGGACCCTCCAAGAGTGTGTTGGCAGCACTGGTGCCTCACCAGTCTGTGGCCATAGATGGAGTTTGCAATAGCCTTGCAGTGGGAAGCTGGGGCGGGTTGAGGTGGAGGAGTCTGCACTGGGGGAGGAAGGAGCTGCATAGCACAAGATGGGCAGAAAGTTTCCTGTACTCACAGCAGGATCTGCTTGTTGCCCCAGGTCGGACAGTGGCACCATGAAGAGCCTGTCCCTGGAGGCTGAGGCAGCCCTGGCACTGCCCAGCCGAGGGCTGTGCTTCGCCCAGCACCTTCTCCACGTTCTGCAAGCCCAGTACAAGGTGGCGTGCCAGGACCTGCTGCGGGCAGCAGCCAGCGCGCCGATGCACGGTATGGCCCCAGCTGGGCAGGGCAGGGCAGGGCAGGGAGCAGCCCCTGCAGCAGCTGCCCCGGAACTGGAGCAGGCAGAATCATGGCAGGACTCAGGCCACAGCTCGTTGCTGGTGCCACATCCTTGCCTTGGTTTCCCTGTTTTGGCACTCCCCCTGCCTTGCACACCGCTCACCCAGGGCCCAGTTCACTGCCCTGCCCCTGAGCCATGCCAGCTGTGGGCTCAGGCAGGAGAGGCAGGGCTGTGCTGACAGCACAGTGAGCAGAGGTGGGTGTTCTGCAGGAGCCATCACAGCCCTGCGCAGGTGCCTGCTCCAGGTGCCGGAGGTGGCCGTCTCCATGCAGGCAGCAGAGTTGGTGCAGAGCTGGCAGGAGCTCCTCACCCGCCTTGTGACTACAGTGAGAGATATCACCTCCCTCCTCCTGGGTGCTCTGCAGAGCCAGCAAGGCCCTGGTGCTGATGAGCAAGGTGAGTGTGTCCCCGTGGGGGTGGAAGCAGCCCTGGAAACTATCCCTGGGAACCACTGACAATTCCATCACAGTCATTCCTGGCCCAGCAGCCCTCCAGCCCAAGGAGAATGTACGTGCTTTAGGCTCAGTGCCTCTAGCAGGGTACTGTGGTGGGGCTGGGCCTGGCTTTGGGTCCCTTTCTCAACTCCATGGGAGAACAGCTGCACTAGAAGGAAAAGCCTTCCAGAAGCAGTGAGGCACCTGCCAGATAAAAACAACTGGGACAGGAGGGGCTGGCAGAGTCCTTAGAGCAATGGCTTGGAAAGGGCAGTGGGCAACATGCAGCTGCAGTCCTGAGTAGGACATGAGGCAGGGCAGGAGCCATTGCCATTTGTGTGCATTGTGACAGAGGACTGCAGGTTCTCCCAAAGCCCAGCAGCATCCCCCTCCCACTGCCCCACCCTGCTCAGACCTGGCTTTTCCTTTTGCAGCTGCGGCCCCATCATTTGCAGAGATGGGGAATGCCATTGGCTCCCTCATCATGCTGGGGAAGGGCCAGGGGCAAGAGGAGGAGGAAGGTGACTCAGTCCTGCTGTCAGAGGAGCACAGCCTGATCCTGACCTGCTGCTGGGTGTCAGTGAAGGTGGGCACCCCTTGTCATGGCACTGGGAGAGGGCAGCCCAGCATGGCACCCATCATCCAGCCCGCCCCTGCTGCTGCTTCACCTCCCCTTGGGTCATTCTTTTCTGGGGATGAACATGGGGGAGTTTCTGTGCTTACCTCAGTGCTCTTACATGTGTCCTCACCTCCTTCCAGGAGGGATGCAACTACCAGGCTCCCCAAAAGCAGCCCCCTCCCTGCCTGCCCTTACAGAGCCCAGCTTTTCACTGATAGTCCCCTGCTGTGGCAGAGCCAGGCTACCTGGCTTGCAGCCCTGCTGCCACCCAGCCCAGCTTCTCCTCCTCCCTGCCAGTCTTGCTGACCTTTCTCTTCTTCCCAGGAGATTGGGCTGCTGCTGGGGGGCCTGGCTGAGCTGCTGCTATCCCCAGCACTGCCTGCTGAATTGGGGCCCCTCCTGCCACTCCCCACCCTGCAGCTGGCCACCAGGGTGTTCCAGGAAATCCTGCTGCGGTGCCGGCACTGGGTAAGAGCGTGTCTGAGCCCTTAGCCATCCCTCCAGCCCTGTCCCTGCCCTGGCATACTGGGCTGGAGAGGGTGAGTGCAGTGGGGCAGGGTCTGCTCTGGGGCAGGACGTGGGCATGGCTGGCAGTCCCCTAGCTGGGATCCCAGTGCCAGACCCTGTCACATCCCCACACCATCATGTCTCCTCACTTGCTCTTCCCCTTCACAAAGAGTTTTCCGGGGTGACAGGGGGCTGGTGGGTGCAGCCCTTGGGGTGCTCATCCTGACACTGCTCTGCCCTAGGGAGCAGTGGAGGGCTGCAGCATGGGCTTCACCAAATTCTGTGCTGCTCTGCTGAACCACCCGGATCCGGAGCTGCAGGCCATCCCGCGGGCTGTGCTGGAGCAGGTACAGTACTCATTGTGCCCCTTGTTTCCCGTGCACCCCAGGGAGCACCAGGGTCATTTCTCAGTGCCCCCCCCTCCCTGGGGCGAGCACCCTCCTGGCAGCTGGGACGCTGGTACAGAGCTGGTACAAGCTGGTGCTCTCCTGGCAGGGCAGCTGCAGGTTCCAGGTGGCAGGTTTCCAGCCACATCTCAGGTGATTTTGTTTCTCTGCCAGGGCTTGGAAGCACTGAGTGGGCCCCGGAGCAGCTCGATCACGCGCCGTGCTGCCGGCTTCCCCATGCTCTTCCTCTGCATCGTCAGCGGGGAGGGCCCGGCGCAGGCACGGCCGCTCCTCACCCGCTGCATCCACACACTGCTGACCTTGGCTGCCACGGCACTGCCACAGCACTGGGACCAGACCCTCGACCTCCCGCAGGTGAGGATGGTGCTCCTGGCTGCTGCAGCCCCTTTGGGAACAGGGTGATCTGGTCTGGGTCCCCTGAAGGGAGGTGTGCCAGGTGCTGAGTGTGAGACCGTGAGAACTCAGAGTGAGCAGAAACCCACAGTCCTGCTCATGCAGCCTGGCAGTCTGGCAGCTGGTGGCCTCTTGGCTCCCGTGTCTTTTCCCACCATCTTCCCCTGACACGGTAGCATGAGCCCCCTGTGCTCTCCTCAGGTGTGTGCCCTCCACGTGCTGCAGACGCTCGTCCGTGGGGCGGGGCTGGGTGGGGCAGTGCTGTGCCATGCCACACCCATGATGGCCCTGGCACTGCGGGGCCTGGGCTCGCCCTGCTGGGCCATGAGGAACGCGGCCATCCAGCTCTTCAGTGAGTACTTACAGAGATCCCACAGCCCCCAGGGCTCAGAGCCTGTGTGGGGTGAAGTGTAGGGGGTTGGCAGGATTGGGTAGGACCTGACACTGCTTTCTCTGTCCCTGCAGGTGCCCTCACGTCCCGGCTGCTGGGACAGCCCTGGAGCCACAGGGATGGCTGCCCATCAGAGGGGCTGAGCCTGCATGCCTTTCTGGGGCAGCACCCAAAGCTGGGTGCTGTGCTGCTTGGAGAGCTCAAGGTGGCCACAGCACCCACATCAGGGGGACCCCGCCTGCACCCTGCACTCCATGCCATTCTCACACTCTTGGCCCAGCTGCAGCCTGGCGCTGACAGTCCTGGCAGGTATGGGGGCAGTGGGGATGCGGTGCCTCAGCCGAGGGCTCCTGCAGTGGGAAGGGCTGCCATGGTGCTGAGGCTGGCTCTGGCTCTTGAGAGATTTTACTCCAGCCAGAGCATCACCACGTGGTGCCCTTTCTGCTCCACAGTCCCTCTGCTCCCTTCCTGGAGCCACTGCTGGGGCTGGCAGAGAGCCCCATCTACGCCGTACGAGCGATGGCTGCCAGGGCTCTGGTGCCCGTTGTCCCCGCTCCCCAGCGCTGCAGGCTCCTGCTGCAGCTGGCCCGGCAGCTCCCTGCAGCACCCGGACACATCCGCTCGCACAACGCTGTCCACGGGCGCCTGCTGCAGATGCAGGCACTGCTGGCCTCTGCCACGGGCCCTGGTGGGTGAGTGTTGCTGTGCTGTCTCCCCAGCTAGGGTCACTCTGTGCCAAAAGCAGCCTTTGGCCACAGAAGGGTGCCCATGTCGGCTGTGCCCCGCAGTAGGGCTGTGTCTCCACGCAGGCTGTCGGCCGAGGCGCTGCACCCCGTGGCTCTGCAGCTGGAGGAGCGGGGCTGGCTGCTCACCCCTGCCCAGCGCTGCCCCCTCGTCCGCGCCGCCTTCCTCCAGGTCCTCGCCCTCCTGCCCGCATCCTTCAGCCCTGGCTTCTCCCAGTACATCCATGACACCATCAGCACTGAGCTGGGCAGCCTCCCGCAGGGGGAAGCGTCAGGCTGTGTCGAGCCACAGGTACTGCTTCGTGCCAGGAAAATCATGGCCATGCCTGACTGGTAGTGAGCCTGGGCAGGGACAGGGGCACCCATCACTCCAGGCTGAGCACTGCAAGGGGAATCCTGTTTTTTTCCTGCAGGTGGGCTTAGCCATCCTCCACCAAACTATGACCCAGTTCCTGTGCAGTGAGGCAGCCCGGCTGGTGGACAGTGAGCAGATTGCTGCTGTCTGCTCACTTCTCCAGCAGCCCAACCGTGACATCCAGCATGCCATCCTGAGCTGGGCGATTGCTGGGGAGAGAGGAACGTGCAAGGAGGTGGAGAACGCTCTTGGGCTGACATTGCTGGTATGATGGGGTTCAAAAGTCACCAAGTAAAGCGGGGGGCCATCGTGCACCACCAGATGGGCCCCTGAGATTCTGTTGCTGAGAAGCTTGGTGCTCCCCAGGCTGAGGGTGCGTGGGTGCAGGTGCCTGGTCCTGCAGTGCTAGGACCACTAACCACGTACCTTCTTTCCCATTGTCAACTAGGAGAGCTTGCGGTCGGTGCTGCTAGAGAGAAGGGACAAAGAGTTCCTGAGATTGTACCTTGAGGCTTTGCTGCATCTTTACAGAGATCCCTCATCATGGTCCCAGGAAGCTTCCAGTAAGCTCCAGGGCTCCTCAGCATCATGCCTGGAGATGCTGCTGCACATGGTGGAGGCTGAGTGTCCTGGGCCTGATCTCCTCTTCCAGGCGCTGTGTGCTGCCAGCCTGCTGCTCGCCCACCAGTAGGTCCCTGCTGCTGCTGGGGGGCTGCCCAACTCTTCCAGCAGATTCTTCCTTAGTCCTTACTAGGCACACAGAGCCATGACTTCTCTCCCGTAAATCACAGCATTGCAGCTGGCTCCTGCAATCTGAGGGCAGCCTTTGGTGCCCTAATGGAGCAGAAGGTGTGCTTGACCTCGCTGTCCTTGTGTGGCCTCTGGCAGGTTTGGTGAGGAGGACGGCGCGCCGGTGGAGCGCTGGTGCGCGGCGCTGGAGGAGTGCCGGCGGTCGCGGTGCTGCGAGCTGCTGCGGCTGGCCGCTGCGCGCTCCCTGCAGCTGGCGGGGGCCGGCGTGGTGCAGCGATCCCTGCGTGCTGCCTGTGCCTCGCTCGTCCCTGTGGCTCTGCGGTACGACACTGAGCCCAGCCCTGGCTGTGCTTGCAGCCACTTCCACACCACTGCTCCCTCCACCCCGGCCTGCTGGAGGTCAATGCACTCTGCAAAAGGTGTCCCCTGCAAAAACTCAAGGGTATTGAAGAAAATCCCTCTCATTCAAAAATCACTGGCACTCAAGAGCTCACAGCCTACAGGAAAATCTGTGGGTGGCATTTTCATACAAGCAGCCAGTCCATTATGAACAGCAGATGGCATCACTGGGTCCCTCAATCCTCAGCACAGCCCCTACTCTCCCAAGCTCTTGGGTGGTGGCTGTGTCTTTCACAGCCCAGGAGAAAAGCCCCCCAGGGAAGCATTCTTCTGAAGTCTTATCCTTCCCTCCCCTCCAAGCAGGCTGGGATGCTTTGGAGCATGCAGCTTCCCTTCCCTTTCCCTTCCATTTCCTTAGGCTGATAAACGTGGCCATTCACCTTCTGCAAGATGAGGAGCGGGAGGTCCGGCACGAGGCCTCAGTTTTCGCCAGCCTCCTGCGGCAGAGCCTGGGGGAGCTGCTCCATGATGGCTGCATCCTTGTGCAGGACAATGTGGGGCTCCAGAGCCTCCTAGAGCTCCTTCTGGGAGAGTTCGGGGAGCACCCTGAGACCTTCAACTCACTACTTCAACACATCCCCATCTTAGACCTCAGGAGTGTCATGGAGGAGCTGGAGGCCAACAAGTGAGTTGCTGGGGCTCTGGACTGGCATGAGGGAGTGTGGGGTACCACGGGGCCAGTCCTTGGCTTCACTCACACCTCGGCTTTCCCTCCAGAGCTCCCAGCTTGTACAAGGAGGATGAACCCAACGTTTTTGCAGAGCCAGCTGTCCTGGCACAGCAGCTGCTCCCTGTCCTGGTGCAGCTCCTGGAGAAGGCTCCCACTGGCAGCCCAGTCCATGCCTCAGCTCTGCAGTGGCTGGAAGCCACAGGCCCCAGTGTGCTGAGGGATCTGCAGTACTGCAAACACTGCTGGAGCCAAGGTATGGTGAGCATGGAGTGCGTGGGGCAAGCAGTGTCCTTGTTCCCCAGGACAGCCCTGCCCAGGGGGACCCTGCCACACTCCTGGCTCCTTCACCCACTCTCTCCACAGGCACTGCTGTCTGCTGGGGGATGAAGGCACTGGGCTGTGCCAAACTCCACACAGCCCTGGCCGTGCTGCTGGTGAGGGCCCGGCTGGTGGCACAGGTGCTGCAGGTGCTAGGGGAAGGTGCCACCAGCATGCCAGGTCTTGGCTATGGCACCCAGGAGTTGGAGCAGGAACTGGAGTTGGTACAGGGGCTGCTGGTGAAGCATGGGCTGGCCCCTGTGCCAAATCAGCATAATGCACCAGGAAGAGCTGGGACCACTGTCGGGGACTGACAGCTCCAGGCATGCAGCAGTGTGACACAAAATCCTGCAGCCCATCTCTCTCCGTTCCCTGAATGCTCTCTCTGAGCAGCAGCCAGGCCTGCAGGTTTGGTGGTGTAACTCAGGGGAACCCCACTCACAGTGGGGGACACACTCACAGTTCCCAGTTTCTGACTCTCCAGCTGAGGACTCCAGCACTGCCTTGGCCCATGTCCATGGCTTCCTTGCCCTCAACTCTAGCTGGCAGGAGGAGAGGTGTACTATACCCCCTCATGCTCAACTCCCAGCACCTGTTTTTTTAACCAGCACTTTGGTCCTTGGCCGACATAGGATCCCAAATAAAGAGGCCAAGAACAGTCCCAGTGTTGAAGCCTTTTAATTCCTCTGCCAGGCGGGTGGTGTGAGAGTGGGCTGCAGGAGCCAGACAGCCCGGGGCAGCAAACAGGCAACAGCCACTGCTGCAGTGGAGCAAGATCCAGTCCTGGCATGGCATGTGCTCCCACCACAGGCTGTGGTACCACCACCCAGGCTGGAGCAGGGAATCCACCAGCAAGGTCATGTGCTGGGCAAGGAGTGGGGAAGGGCAGCAGCACCCCCCAGCCCAGCCTCATTCCTTCCAATGGGGGCTGCTGACCCCCACGGCTGGAACTGGACACCAGCACCATCGCCCAGGTGCAGACTTGGGGTGTCTGTTTAATTTCTCTCTGCAAAGCCCAGCAAGGCTGAATTGCCCTGCATGGCTCACCTGATACTGCAGTGAGTGGGCTCAGACAAGAGGAAGGATGCTGCCTCCATCCTCACACTGCTTGCCAGTTGCAGCTCACTGAAAGCATGATGTCATGGCTGAGCATGACATCATCACACCATGTCACCGCCACATCATCTTCTCACCCAGACTTTACCTTGTCATACTGTTCTTGTACTATTAATCACCACACTTTAGTCTTTATAAGAAGGGTTTTTCCATTCTTCAGCAAAATAGTTAATGGAAAACAGAGAGCTGGCACCAAGGGGGGAGCAGCAGACCTGCAGGAGGGTGAAATTATGAAAGAGACCACATTTGTATTTCATTCCCCACCTCCCCAGCAAGGAGTGGAGGCTCAGCTCACCTTCCCAGGGGGATCCTACATGAAGATGAGAGCTGGTGGGGAGCAGACACAGCCCTCCTGCACCCATGAGCCCTGGCATCCCACCACAGAAGCGGCCACCCAAAATGTCCTGGAAGGGAAAATCAGTGAGAACTGGGGTGTGCCATTAATAAATACAATTTTTTAAAATCAGATGTAGTTTTATATATATATATATATATATATATATATATATATATATAATGGTAGTCGGACTAATTGATCATTGTATGTCCTTTCCAACATAGATACTCTATTTAAACGTTTATTTTTGTATTATAATCTTGGTTTATATGACCAATTATTGATTCATTTAATATGATGGTATACTATAATATTGTGGCATATTTTAACATAATTATAGCTTTGTATACAAATATTATAATTAGAATATAAAAGGAAAATGCCTTGGAGGTTAGGAGAGATCCCATGGTGGGGATGCCACAAATTAGCACCTACCTGGCTCCTTCCAGGCCGTGTCCAGTGCAGTGGGGACAGCAGTGGGACAGATTCCCCCAGCACTGCACACACACCTGTTTGCCCCTGAGGTGGCAGAGCCTGTGCTGTGCCTCACGCACAAGGAACATCCCAGAGGAACAACCTCAGCAGTGGCTGTGCTTCACTTTGGTACAAAATCCTTAGCTTTTGTTCCAAGCAATACAAATCCAGAAAAGTGGGATTTGAACACAGAAAGATTTCAACAGAGGAGCTGCATTTCCCTTTGTCCCCCTTCTCCTCTGCCTCAGCAGCTCCGGCAGCAGCTCCTGCTCCCTGCAGCCCCAAAGAAGGACACAAACACCTCCAGGGATGTTAAGAATCTCCTTTATGCAGGTGTACACTCGATGGCCAAGAGCACTTACAGGTTAATGCCGTGTATGGAACCGAGATGGACACACACCAAGCTAGAACTAATACCCAGCTCCAGAGTTTTTCCATTGTTTAGTATAATTTTACATTCTGAATGAATATATATTAAAAAAAATAATAATAATCATCACAAACCAATCTTTGCTTTGACAAACAAGCCTAGTACAGACAATGTCAAGTTCATTTAAAGCACGAAGAATTAAGGATGATTAGAAAAGCTTTAATTAAAAGGCCATTTGAGCCACAGCTGGGGTGCTGCAGCACTTCCTTCCCAGGAGCATGGAATTTAAAAAAAAAAAAAAAAAAAGCCAAAAAACTCCCACAATTCCTCTTGTGGGCTCATCCTGTTCTCCAGAACAAACCAAAGTCGGTGGAAGTTGGTTATTGGTGCGACATCTGTCCTGTAGGAGAAGCTTCATTTACACCCCCAGGTGCAAACGGCAGCGACGAGAAGTTCGTTATTTGTAATCATAAATAATTAACTGTAATAAATACGGATCAAGTAACGTTCCAGCAGCGCCCGGGGCCGGTGCAGGTGTGCTCCGCTCGGCTGTGCCTCCCCAAGGAGCACTCACACAGTAGCAGCAGTTTCTTAATCACAGCTGGAACGGGAGCCTTGGGAGCTGCTGGCACACGAGGGGATGGCCCCTCAGCATTTGGGGACTGGAGCCCAGGACAAGCCCGGGAGAGCCCAGCCTGGGGCACAGCTCTGCCTGGAATCCCCACGGGAACAGACCAGCTCCAAGCCGCCCCTTTGGCCTCCTTGTCCCTTGGTCTTTGTAAACTCCAGGCGTTCCCGCTTGCTCCGAGTGGTTTCTGAGCTACATCAATGCTTCTACCAGGAAATGGATGAGATTCAAGAGTAAATATTCTTCCTACATGGATCTGTTCCCTGGACAGGGCAATATGCATTGGGAGGGGAACAGCTTCCTAACCACGGGGTTGGGAGACTCCGGATGCTGACGAATACCTACGAGTGCTGCACACACATTCCCATTCCCACTCACTCACGGAAGAACAAGGACACCCATCCCAAACTCACACGGCCTCTCCCGCATCCCACGCACTCAGCGTTCCCACTATTCACAATAATGTACAATAAATACATCTGGGATTCCCGGGAGCTGTTCCAGAGCCACGGGACACCGAGCTGAAGGTTCAGCACCTCAGCCTGAGCCTCCCGGGCAGCACCGACGGATTCCAGGATGGTCTCTTCCTCAGAACTCAGGATCCAAGGGATCAGCAAAGCTGGAGCGTCCCAGAAATCCTGGGGAGGGATGAGACACCTGTGGAGGGGCTGCTCTGAAGCACCAGAACAGCAGTGAAACGTGGAGTTGTTCCTGCTCTGCAGTTGGCTCCCAGCTCTCCACACAAAACAGGAGCTTTATCTTCCAACCGGTGACTGCGTCCTCCTGCCGGGTTTCAGAGGGTTTTTAGGATAATTTGCTCTTGGATCAAAGATTTTTGAGTACAAAAATGAGTTCCAGGTGTTTGAGCACCCCCTGGTTGTTCTAAGAGCTCACTGGGAAATAGGATAGTCCATCCATTGGGGATGGACTGTGGTATCTTACACCCTTTGGAGAGAAGCTGTTTTGTTCTGCTCATATTTTAATTACAATAAATTATTTTGTTGCCAAGCAAAGCAAGCATTCAAGAACATCTAGGGCAGGAAACCAATGGAATCAGAGCCCTTTCACTGTTCTAATGGAAATTTTCCCAGAAGTGTTGAGCTGAACCCCCAGTTCCCTATGGCAGCCCCCATGTGCTTGGTCAGAGTTTAAAAAAATTTCAAGGAAAGTGGTGGAAAGGTGGAAAAGCAGTTTGGCAGCAAAGTTCCTGCTTCAAACCTCAAGTAAGTGCCACAAACCCTGCCCGTGCTCTGCTCCTGCCCACGCAGTGATTCCCTCCCCACACCCAAACTTGGCATTTTTGTACTCAAAAACCTCTTGGGAGAGAGTGATCCATGAGCCTTCCCTTCTGAGGGCTCCCTGGCCTCGGAACGCCCTCCCTGCCAGTGGTGGTTGCACGGGGCAGACCATTGTGGATTACAAAATTAGAAATGTACAGGTGGAAAGGTTTTTTTTTTTCCCCCAAATTAAATTATACACAAACCGGTCTTTACTAAACTATCCTACAAATATTCCACAAACAAGGCAGCAAAAGAACCAGTCCACCACAAAGTCTACGAATACAAAATGGAAGTCTTCCGGGAATTACTGTCACGGGAATGAAGGTTCAGGAAATAAATTAACCCCCAAGCCCATCCCAGGGGAGGTGCTGGATGGGAACTGAAGGGGTTCCACAGGGCAGGGTCACGGAGTCACCTCCAGGCGTTCCCTGCTGCTGCTCAGCCGCTGAGCGGATCCTCCCGGTAGTGGATGGCGTAGCGCAGCTTCTCCAGCATGATGTCCAGCGAGGAATACTGCGGCAGCTTGATCATGAACATGCACGTCTCCACTCGGATGTACCGCGAGTCCGGGAACCTGCGGGGAGCAGCAGGAGAGGTGACAACTCAACCCAGCACCTCCCTGCCTGAGCATGTCCAAAATCCAATCCCCACCTGTCATGGGGCTTTCGAATTGTTAATGTTTCTGTGCTTCTCCATCAGACCTCGTGCCAATGTTTTTCCAACAGTTTCATAATTTTAAAAGCATTTCAGACCAATCTCTCTGCATCTCAACAGGGCAGTTTAAATCGTGGAATCCCAGAACAGTTTGGGTTGGAAAGGATCTTAAAGCTCATCCAGTTCCACTCTCCCACCATGGGCAGGGAACCTTCCACTAGATGCAGTTTGTTTTATACAAAATTTTATTTCTACATCATTTAAACGCCAAATCTTTCCTTATTTACCCTCAAAACCACCTGCTCATTAAACTGTGTCACAGTTCATGAAACACCAGTTCAAGGGGGGCTGAAGGCTGGGACAGTGCTGGGGCAGAAGCAGCTGCTGTCCCCGGGGAAGTGCCCATTCCGTACCTGCAGCGCCATCGGGGGGCGCGATTTTCATGGGGTAGGGGGGGACGTGGGCGGTGTCGGGGCCGCCGTCCTTGCAGGGGCAGGTGAAGGGGATCCTCTCCTGGTTACAGGCAAACTTGATGAACTTGCAGAGCTCCTCCTGCGTGAACATCTCCAGGGCGCTCCAGAAGAACTCGATGTGCTGGTCGGTCTCCATCAGTCCCACCTGGTACATGGTGTGTGCCTGAGGGGACAGGGACACATGTCCACTGCTGCTCTGCCCCATGCCTTCAGCAATCTTCCCCACCACACTTTTAAACAGAGGAAGTTCACACTCTTACTCTTCTCTGCACAAGTCCCACCCTATTATTTCCTGAATCCAGTGAAGTTCCCCAAGGATGTCCTGGCTAGCCGTACAGAAGGAAAAGATTCCCCCTCCCACCTTCCCATGGGAGGATCCCCCTCTCTGTGTCCCAAAGCACCTTGAGGAATTCCAGGTTGATGTAGGGAAGGCCACAGGTCCTCAGCTCCATCTCCAGGGGGGTGAGAGTGGTCAGGAGCTGCAGGGGGATGATGGAGCCCAGCCCTGCCCTCACTGCTGTCATGCACTCTGGGGTCTGCAGCTCCCGCATGCGCAGGCTCCGGATGGCGGCCGCGTACACATCCTTGTTCTCCCACCTGCAGGGGAACAGATCTGGGATGAGGAGCAACACCTGGGAGAGCCCTCGTGCCCCACCTTGTGTTACACGTGGAGGGGTTTTATGGAGAGATCCTGATCTGGAATAATCCAGAGTTAGTAATACACACTCTGCAATCTAGTGCTTCACAGTTAATTCTGCTGTCCTCTGCTTCCTCCTCTCCTCCCACCTGCCCACCCCTCACAACTGGGACCAGCCCTGCTCCTCTGCCTCTTACAGAGCCAAACAGCACCAGTGATCTCAAGTTCTGCCAACTCCTCACAAAGGAAAGCTTTCCCAGATCATTCCAACTTGTTACAAAAGCACCTCTGGAGAGGCTGTGCTTGGAGAACGATTCCAGAGATGTTCTGTGCCACATCCAGCCTGAAGGCTGCTCCTTACCCCACAGGGATGTGCCTGCCCCTGGGACACAGCTCCACCTCCTCCCCAGTGAGGCTCAGGTAGGTGAATTTGCAGCAGGGTTTGTTGGGGCAGTCGGGGCTCTCTGTTGCGAGGTGCTGGGAGGCGATTTCAGCACACAGAGCTTCCAGCTCTGTCTCATCACTGATCTGTCACGGAACAAGGACAAGGACCTGGTCACCAGCATGGCAGTGCCTCATCACAGCTGTCTCCACAGCAGGGACCCACTCCAACAGCAACATCCTGCTTTGGGGGGTCTGGTCTATTTTAGCAATTCCAGTAAATATTTCAGAAGCTGGAATGCTACTGTGCCCAGCAGCAGAGGAGTGCTGGAAACTTCTCCAAGGCAACAGGATATAAAATCCTGCATCCAACAGGAACCAACCCAACTCCCAACCCTGCTTCCATGAAAACCATTTGGCAGCCACCAGCAAGGGCAGGCAGCAAAGTGCCATGGGGGAATCCTGAGAAAAGGAGGGAAGAGGGAGAAGGGACCTACATTTTCAAATTTTTTGACATAGTTGTAGGTGAGGATGTCGGCCTCCTGCAGATCCACGTCGGGATCCAGGGGCTCTCCCACCAGCGTTTTCCAGAAGGAGGGCAGGAGGTCCAGGGGCAGAGGAACGTCGGCGCGGATGGCAATGCCCAGCAGCTGCCCAAAGAAATGGAGCAGCTGCTCCTCGGCGTAGGTGATGGGGCTGGGGGTCAGGATGTACTTCCCCTGTGGAGAGAACAGGCACTCAGGGCAGGACTGAGGGGCTGGAAGGCCTGGGGAAGTGTTCTGACAATCTTTAGTTGGATAACAAAGCATCTGCCTGTGTTTTACACACTGATACCACCTTATCACTTCCTGATCAAATCAACCCAGAAAGTTCCCACTTTGCCAAGCTGTTGTATCAACACTCAGGATTTTCTGGACTTGTTTCATATCCAAGCCTTTCAACTATGGAATGTTTCTGAGCCTGGATTTCCAGAGCCAGGTTCACTACACAGCTGGTCTTAAGCTGAGGGAACTGAGCTGTTTCCTACCTTAAAAATATTCCCAGGAAGGAATTACTGAGAATACTTTGGACCACCAGCTTTTATCTTGTTTCTAGGGAACATCTACTGCACAAAGTAACACATTAAATAGCATGGACGGAGCATCTTGTTCTCCTGGCAGCGTGACAGATCTTTCTGGTGACATTCCTGGAGTAAGGCCACAGAAAAAAAAATTCATGGAAGTTCACCAGTTTGGGACAGACACCCTCTGAGGCAGACAACTGGACCTGACTCACTCTGAACGCTGCCCAGCAGTTTTAACTCTGCTCTATTTTGCTGCCTTAGCAGCTACTTTTCCAAGTAGCTGCTGCACACAAGAGATGCAACAGGGGATTCACCAGCTCCCACTTCCAGCTCTCCAGGATGTGGGACTTGCTTGGTTTCATGGATCTGAGGCCTCTCTCTACACCTCTGACCGAATGTGTCCCACTCCTGTCCAAACCCAGCATTCAAAAAGAGTAAACACCCCTCATTTTTGGCACTGGGATCTCACACCTTGTTCTTATTGACAGCAGAGCTGGGGCACAGAAGGAGCAGGGAGAGGGAGGAGCTCTGGAGCTCTTTACACACTTGCCAAAGGAAGTGACGGAAAGATCCACCTGGAAAAGAGAGAGAAAACAATTAAAATACTCCTTTGCTCCTGCTCAATTCCTAAGTGCTGCTTTGCTTTCCAGCACTCCAAGAACAGCAGGAATATTTGTTCTACCAGCTGGCCTGCAAATGGGATTTGGTGCTGGATTAGGAGATGGATGGGGCTGTCCTACAACAATGGAGGTGCTACTCCAGAGATCAGCACAGCTGCTGAGCCACAGCCACAACATTTATCTCCTCATAAACACTGTCAGAACCACACAGCCCTTCAGAAGACAAGAATTCCCCTGGGAGAAGGCCCCATGGAGCCCTGGCTCAGCTGATGGCTGTACCCTCACATCCTTTACACCTCAGACAGGAGCTGCTGCTGTCAGAAGTGTGTTCTGGGCTCTTGGCTCCATGGATCTCCACCAAGGACCAGCACAGCCCACGTGGATTTGGAAAGCAGGGATCCTTTTGCTCCTTGGGATCTGCCCCAATACCCCACAGAACAGCTCTGCAAAGCTGCATCCCCTCAGGTCATGGTCAAACCCAATCTCCTCCTGGTGCCAACACTGAGAAACCACCACCCCAAAGAGAGTCAGCATCCACGGGGATCCCAGTCTTTTCCACACACAAGGGAATGCTGCTCCTTAAAGTCCACATGAGGCAGGTCCTGGTGAAGAGCTGGGCTGTCCCTGGGGGATGTCACTTTGGCTTTCCCTGTCCCCACTCCCTGGTGCACAGACCTGCTATCCCCACTCCACGGGGCCAGGGAGCCCTGTCCCCATGGACCCCCTGTTTCCCTTGTCCCCACACACTGGTGCCATGGAGCTCTGTCCCCACTCCCGGTCCCTTGTCCCTGTCCCCACTCACTGGTGCTATAGAGTCCTGGTGCCCTGTCCTATTCCCTGTGCCCACTCCCTGGTGCCCTGTCCCAGTGCCAGTGCCACTCACTGGTGCCGTGCACCTCCTCCCCGGTGAAGCGGATGTTGAAGGCGTACGTGGGGTCTCCCCCGCTGGCCAGTTTGACGCAGAGCTGGGACGAGGGGACGCAGCCCAGCTGCCGGGCGGCCTGGCAGAAGTAGGAATTCTCCGAGGAACGGATCTCCCCTGCCCAACAGAGGCAAAAATGAACCCCCAGCCTCACAGAGCAGCAGCTGGGCTGGGGGAGAGCAGCTCTGTTTGCTGCACACAGGGCTGGAAAGGATCAGTGCTTGCTGTACCTCCTACGATCTCCAGGGGATCCAGGGTGATTTCAGGGGCTGCATGGTCTGCAGTTCTTTGCACAGTGGCATTGAGCACTCTGTTCATGACAGTGACTTTTGTGTCATAAAAGATTAAACCTGAAGAAACGAACACATTCCAGCAGTTAATCTACCCCTGAAATTCTCCAGTGGACAATGGTAGAATAAAAACTTCCCCTTCATTAGATTGGCCATGTCTTACCTACCTAAACCAGAAAAAAAACCAAAAAAACCAAAAAAACAAACTATAAAATCATGGAATGGTTTCCACCATTCCACTCATCCAGTTTTACCCCCTGCCATGGGCAGGGACACCTTCCAAAATGCAGGTTTCTCCAAGTCCCATCTATTTGTTCCTCATGTTTTCTGGAATAAGTGCACTGGGATAGAACACTGATGAACACAATTCCAATGTTCTATAAATAGATCCCAGCAACTCCACCACAATCTCTGTAAATAGGAACACTTTGCCAAAGTTTTCAGCAGTTTGAGATGTTTTGACAGTAAAGCTACAGTCAAGAAATGATGATAAAAAATAGGGCTGTGACACTGCCCCAAAAATATATTTAATACCTCATATCGCTGTGAAGAGAAATCTCTCAACATTCCTCACTCCCCTAACTGGTTTAGGAGTGTTTTATTCCAGCTGGGCCAATACAAAAACCTCCTTTCACACACTGACACCCCTGGTGAATTCTGTATCTTCTTCAAAAAACAAATCTGGGCAATGTAATGACCCAAACTGGGGGGTTTTGTTGTCTAATGAAAGCCGTAAACATACTCTGATGCACTTTCAGATTTTCTTGATCTTGCTAATGCTACAACAGCAAAGTCTTTGACTTTGACCTGATCTGCTTGTTAATTAACAAAAGGGTTTTGATTCCTGGATACTCCCAAAAGGATGAAGACCCACAGACACAGAAGATGGAACAACTCCCTCTGTCAGGAGGATAATGCCCCTCTCTTTTAAAAGCAAACCAAGAGAGGAGTGCTGTAAGAGCTGAAACAGGGATGTGGCTCTTCAAAATGCTGTTTATTGTATCCAGATGACACAACAATTCACGGGTCGTAGGTAACAAGAGCCCAGCCCACAGCCTTTTCAGCCAGCTGTGGGCTCCTCTGAAGCCAATTTTAGTTCTGGTTACAATGCATTATATACTTTTCATTGCAGAGCATCTAAAACATGACAACCACTCAATACTTTTACTATTACCTACAGCCTATTATAACTGCTAACAGTACTATATTCATGCTACTATTTTCTAATCACAAAAAGTTAGTATGTTACAGTTTAAGCTGGTAGTTGAATTCAGTTTTCTTGGAGTAAAAAAAAATTGATATCTTTTCTCTACTTGCAACATTGGCTTTCTTGTTTGCCTGTAAAAAATTTTTTTGCTTAGCAAAAATATCTTTTGTTTAAGGTAGATTTATCCTTTGTTTTAAGTCATAAAAAAGCCTTCCAACTCACATGCTAACATACACTTCGCCTTCTACCTATCCAGTAAGACTGGCTCAACAATTCTTCTATATCAAAACTTGCCATAATTTCTATTCCTTCTTCAAATTCTACATTCAAAGATCATTCTGTTATACATACATATTTGTAAGACCTTCCCATCAAATCCTAATCTTTTCCAACAAAGTGCCCTGTGGTCAGTGCTGGGGTCAGTGCCCTGTAGAGTGCCCTGTGGTGCTCAGTGCCCCCTAGAGTGCCCTGTGGTGCTCACTGCCCCATGGTCAGTGCCCCATGGTGCTCAGTGCCCCGCAGAGTGCCCCATGGTGCTCAGTGCCCCATGGTGCTCAGTGCCCCATAGGTGCTCATGGTGCTCACTGCTCCATGGTCAGTGCCCCATGGTGCTCAGTGCCCATGGTCAGTGCCCCATGGTGCTCAGTGCCCCATGGTCAGTGCCCTATGGTGCTCAGTGCCCCATGGTGCTCAGTGCCCCATGGTCAGTGCCCTATGGTGCTCAGTGCCCCATGGTCAGTGCCCCATGGTGCTCAGTGCCCCCTGGTGCCCAGGGCCCTGCTGACCTTTGGCCTCCTGCAGCAAGGCAGCGATGCTGTTCCCGTACATGTCGGTCTGGCGCAGCTCCACCAGCGGCAGGAAGAACGTCTCCAGGGTGGTGTTGAGGGACTGCAGCAGAGCAAAGCGCAGCCTCAGGCTCTCCACGGGGACATCTGCAGAGGGAAATTCCCAGTTACAGACACCAACAGATTCCCCACCTCCTGCAAATCCCAGTAGTTTGGTCCAGGAGATACACAAGCCCCTTCCAAAGCAGCCCCTCTGATCCCTGTGCTGAGGATGCAGAACAGCATCCCTCATGCTCCTCCCCAGATCTTGAGTCTTGGGGTTGTGAGTCCAGAATCTCCCATTATCACTGAATGTTCCTCCTAAAGTGCTTAGAACAAGATTTAAGTGACTAAAATCTGCCCTAAGTCAAGAATGGAAATCCAGCCTTCCTTCCCCTGCAAGCTGAACCCATCAGGTATTTCCTGCTCCAGCCTGAGCAGGGAATTCTCCTTGGAGAGCAGAGAGCAGCTGCAGTGCATCCCTGACTTTGTCCAAGCATACCCAAGGGGAGAGAAGAGCCAGACCCAGCTCTCCCCTCACCCTACACAGGAGCAGGAGGTGGCTGCTGCCAGCTTCCTCCTGCTCTCCCATCCTACCTGGAGCCTTTCCCATGGAATTCCACCTATCACACCCTGGTCAAGTTCATCTCAATCAAAGGCACCTTCTTACTCCCCTTAAGAGCTCAAATCCCCACTGCCCCTCGGCAATACCTCCCTCTAACCCAGTATCAAGGATCTCTCCTTAGCTGGGTGCTGAAATTCCCCTTTTCTGAGCTAACCTGGCACTTCCTACCAGGAAGAGGGGAATCCAAACCCTTCCACCTGACTAAAGGAAAGTTCTGGGCAAAACCCCTGTATCTTGGGTTGCAAGTCATAGCATGGCTGTGCTGTCTCCTCCACAAGTTCTCAGGTATCTCAATCATCTTTTTTTTACCCACTTTTCCACTTGCAACTGAAGAATTTCCCAATATAAACTGAGAAGCCCAATTTAAACCCTCATCCCATGGAGCCTCCAACCTCCAAAGGAACACCAGGAGCACTCCCAGCTCCTCCCCTGAAAAAACCCTCTCTGCCAAGCACCCATACATACTCAGGAGACAGGAAATCCTGGGATCTGCTGCATCAGCTGGGTCCAGGTACACCTCGTGGGGGTGGAGGCGGGCGGGGGTGATGGCCAGGTGGCGGCACAGGCGGTTGATGTACTGCACCAGGGCCACGTCCATCTCCAGGCTCCACTTGCGCGACGCCTTCTGCGCGTGCCTGGCATCAATGCAGGCACACCTGGCGGGGCACAGGGCACAGCTGCTCACTCACAGGCTGCTGGGCAGCTCCACTGGAGCACAGATCCACCTGGAGCACAATTCTCCACCTAGAGTAGAAGCTGGTGCCCTGCTCTCCATTCCCCTTTCCTGAAGCAGAGCTGTTTCATTACAAGAACTTCAGTTGACTCATCACCCACTTCTCCTCACTGATGTTAAATAATTAGACACAAAGGCACTGCCTATTAAGCTCTCTTAGTGCACTGTCTCCTCTGGAGGTGATAAGGGACACTTAGCCTGTGGCCTGACACAGGCAGATAAGGAGAATTCATTTAAAGCATTTTCTTCCTTTACAATATTAAGAAGAAATTCTACAGCTTCCTTTTCTACAGCATTTCTGACACAGTAGCAACCATGCCAGTTAAACAATGAGCCAGTGCACCGGCTGGGGAAGGAAACCAAAGACAGACAAGGACCTACAGTTCCCTTCAGACTCATTTATTATGCAGTTTGAAAGCTCTAAAGGACACTGTGGCATCTGATTTCAGCACAAAAGAAATCAAGACCTGCATTTGGACAGCACATGACTTTCAAAAATGTATCAAAATAACTGATTTCCCTACAGGCCTTGCAGCCATGGATGGAAGTGTTAAATCTTCCTGGATTAGGAACACTTGGGACCAAGTGTTTAGAAGTGAGCACAGTGAACCGGTAGCAGCCCCTCAAGGGGATGTGCAGGCTGTACCTCTCGAAGTGCAGGTCATAGCCACAGGACAGGATGGCTCTCCACACGCTCCGGATGTCCTGCTTGGAGCGATCCACCACGAACCGCTGAAATCCATCCAGGGTCAGGTACTTCTCCTCAGGAACTGCCACCAAACATGCACCAGCAAAGAGTTCATGACTGTTGCCAGCTTCCTCCTGCCCTCCCATCCCACATGGAGCCTTTCTCAGGGAGTTCCCTGAGTTTATCACACCTTGGTCAAATCCACCTCAGTCAATGGCACCTTCTTACTCCCCTCAAGGGCTCAAATCCCCACTGCCCCTCTGCAATACCTCCCTCTAACCCAGCAGCAAGGATCCCTACTTAGCTGAGTGCTGAAATTCCCCTTTTCTGAGCTAACCTGGCACTTCCTAGCAGGAAGAGAGAAGTCCAAACCCATGTCTGTTCACTCTTGCACCTGATTAAAGAACAGTTCTGAGCACAGCCCTGTCATGGCATGGCTGTGCTGTCTCCTCCACAAGTTCTGAGGTATCTCAATCATCTTTTTTTTAAATCCAATTTTCCATTTGTAACAGAAGAATTTCCCAATATAAATTGAGAAGCACAATTTAAACCCAGCTGGTTCAAATCCATAATATCCCAAAGCCTCACGACACCAAAGCCTTGGAACTATTCCCCTTAGGAAGTTTTCTGTCTGGTTTATTGACATGCCCTACACACCTCTGCAAAAACTGTTTGCTTTCACACTGACACACCCAGATTCACAGAGACACAAATAAAAGCAGATTTTAAATCACTATTTAAAAAAAAAAAGTAGTTAGACTTGTTAGAAATAAAGACAAATCAAACCTATCATGAAGGCATACAAACATGTAAAAAATATTCTTCTATGATACAAAACTATAAAAAATTCTCTGCAGCTCCCACCTTCCTGTTTCTTTGTGGGAGACTTCTCAGGGTCTTTCTCCTCAGGTTTGCTCTTCTCAGGAGATTTGGGCTTTACAGTGGGTTTCTTCTCACTTAAGGCTGTTCGGCTGAAGGACAAAGTGGGTGTTAGGATCCAAAGGTTTTTTTCATCTGTTCCAAATTGAATCCCAAAATTGTTTGGAAGGATCCTACAGCCCATCCAGTCCCACTCTTGCCATGGCTGCTCCAAGCCCTGTCCAACCTCATCTGTTTCAACACTGATGAACACAATCCATATGTTTTATAAATAGATCCCAACAACTCCACCCCAATCTCTGGAAAAAGAAACATTTTGCCAAATAATTTCCAGAAATCTGAGACGCTCCAACATTAATGCCACAGATGCTTTCCAGTCCAATACATGGAAACACAGAAGGATGGGGGATAAAAACCTGGATTTCTGCAGTGAAATCCAATATTCCACAAGTATCCAATATTCCACAAGGCTGAGCACACCCACCTGACACTGTTGAGCATGGATTTCTCCTTGGTGGGGGGTTTGGTGACCGGGCGCTTGGTGCTCACCACCTTCACCGGGTGCTGCTCCTTGCCTGCCTTGTTGTACTTGCTCTTGTCAAATTTGGGCTTGGGAACTCCATATTTCCTTAAAATCTTCCAAGACAAAAAGTGAATCATCACCCAGTGCTTTCAGGTGACACCAAAAGAGGCTGAAAACAGCTGGTAAAGCACTACCTGGGTCAGCTGGTCCTCCAGCACCTTCTTGGGAGGGCGGACGTTGGTGAAGAAGACGTGGAGAAGGTTCCCAGGAGTTTGGGAATTGATCTGCTCCTTGCTGAGGTAAATGTCAGCCACCTTGATGGGCTTGGCTGGGGTAAGGCTCAGCATTTGTTCTGAATGGACACAGCTTTTAAAGATCTCTGTGAGAACTTCCCGAGCGCCTGGGACCAGTTTTTCACCTAATTAAAAAAAAAAAACAAAAAACAAAAAAACAACCCAACAATTTGGTACAAAACACCATGAGAACTGGTTAGAATCTGATGTGTGGAAAATAGATTTTGCATTCAGATAAAATATTCTATCATATGGCACTTGTTTTGAGATGGAAAATCAATTTTGCAGGGGAAAAAAAAAATCACTTTTTCAGTGAAAAACCTTCTCCTTCTGCACCCCATTAAAGACAGAATTGGCCACATTCTGTAATTATTACTTGAGGGAGTAGTGGAGATGAAAAAAGCATCTTATTTATCATGTCAGGATAAAAATTATGCTGTGCATATAGATACCTATCAAATGAACTAGCAGTCAAAAGTTATTTCAGTGGCTATTTTCTCAGGGAAAAAAAAGTTCCTAAAGAATTAAATCAGTATTTTTTGGGTTGATGAGGAGTGTTTTGTTAATTTATTTATTTATTATTTATTTGATTAGCTGGGTTGACAACTGAGCAATGCTCAGCTTGCAAATGCCCCCTGGAGGGATAAAACTCACTTTGAAATTTCTCCCTGGCTCCTTGTCACCCCTGATTTATACTGAACCAAGGAGAATCTGAGCCCTGCTCATCACCCAAAATGCTGAACACAAGAGAGATTTGCCAATATCAAACCACTTACCTTTTATTGACTTATCATTGAAATAATCTTCTAGTGCTGGGCTCCCCTGGGTGTCAAACAAACTCTGATTTACAGTGGAAACAGTTAAAATCTCTTCAGTTGACATCTCCATGAGCTCATCCTCCCCATCCAGGCTGGACAAGCCAATGAGGTCACTGCTGTTGAATAGGCTGGCTCGGATTTTCTCTATTTTAGCTCTTGACCTTATCTGTACAAATAATGAAATTAGTTCATAGCAATTCTGAGAGAACAAATTCACTCCCATTCATAGGAATTTGGAGTTTAAGCTTTTCCTCCCTCCCCATCCAGATATTCATTATTGCATCTCTGATGATCAATAATTTGATTCCAAAATTCAGGTTCAGCTTAGAAAAGATCCTTTCTGAGAACACTGAAATGTTCAGGCTGGGAATGAACCAGGCCCAGCTCTGATCCAGCTCTCCCATTTCTCAGGCTAGAAACAGCCCCTGGGAACAGCAGGGAAGGAGCTGAGGGTGTCAGCCAGGTAAGTTGGCATTATTTGTAATTCTGCTGTCCCTGCCTCAATTCTCCTGTCTGAAAAACCTCAATTAGCACAGGCCTTGAAGCCTCAGCTACAGATTGGGAAGGGGAACAGCAATTTCCTTTGATTCCCTGTTAATAACCACAACAAGAGCAGCTCCAGACTTGGAGCAGTTTCCATGTGAACACTCTGGTAGCTTTCTCTCCACACTTAATGCTTTTATTTCAATGATGTCTTTACATCAATTAGCAGCTCAAGAATAGAAACTTGCAGAGTTTCCATCTGAACAAGCTGATTTTCTTCTAAAAGAGGAACTGATACAATCCCAGACTATACAAAAACATCTCTCTGCATTCTCAGGCTATCAGGAATGGCTCTGCTTTTGAAAGCTCCTAATAAATCTGCAGCAGGGAATTTGTGGAAGCAGCAGAGAGGAAGGTTCTTGTGCAGAGCTGAACACTCGGAGTAACCCAACACCGATGGCAACCACCCACAATGCTTTTAAAAATTAAGTTGGAACCAGACAGCAACAAAATTTATAATCTCTCCTAAAATAGTTTTATAGAGGAAACCATAGGTCATTCAAAATAGGTGAAAATGCACTAATTAAATAATTGCCTTGTGGGTCAAACCAAAAGGCCCCAATCTCTAAATTCATCTCAGTGGTGGCCAGAGCAAATCACAGAGAAAGGCACATGAAAGAGGAAATTATCTGGTCTTTCCCCTGACATGTCCTCCCAGCCTCTGCAAAGCACTTTAAAGATTTCCTCAGCTAGAAGCTGCACTGGCTGCTGCTCTCCACAGTTACCAATCCTCCAGGAATTTCATCCCTTAGGAATTCATTTATGGTCTTGGCTTCAGCAGCACTGTGAAAACAGGAGCACACAACAGTTCTTCCTTATGTCGTCCACTTGCTGCTGGATCACTCCACTCCTGGGTCCCCCTTCTTAAGAAGAGACAGGGGTTGTTCCCAAGACTGTGAATGTGGAGAAGGGAATTCTGTGCTCCTCAAGCTGAAAACTCCCAGTCTCCCCTGCTCTTAGACATACATTTACCCTGCACCTATGGAAAGAGCTAGTTCCTAGAGTGAGATCCTCACTCTGACTCCAGAAAAACTACAAAAAACTCCCCATTACCTCCACCACAGCAAAGCCCTTGATGGGCCGTGCCAGCAGGGGCTGATTGTCCAGAGATGTCACGGTGTACATGGAGCCCACGTCTGACACCGAGGCCGTTTCCACGTTGTCCAGCGGCTCCCCGAGGCTACCCAGGCTGCCCAGGCTGCCCGTGCTGCAGTGGGACAGATCCAAACTCTCCTGGCTGGACACCACGTGGGGCTGCTCCAGCAACCCGGGTGGGATGGCCAGCTCCAGCCCAGCTTGGAACTGGTCCACGGAGATGTCGCTGACAGTGCGGGATATCCCCTGGGAGCTGCACAGGGAGGCCTGGCTGGTGGAGGCCGAGGCGCTGACGCTCATGGCGGGGGTGACACTGCTGGAGCTGCTGATGTCCAAACTGTCGGCGCTGCTGGAAACTGTCGGCTTCTCCAGCTCCGTCCTGCACTCACCTGTTGGGAAGGATAAATCAGGAAAACCCTATAAATATGAGTGCCTAGCAAAAGACTTTGAGAATATGTAAACCATAAGTGAGAAATGATAGCAGTTTTTGACTGTGTGGCTGAGAGCAACAATGTGGATACTTGAGGGTCTCCTTCCTTTGTTTAGATAATGCTAGATGCTACAAATACCAAAGAGCCAGCAGACATCCTCTCCAGGCATGACAGAAATACAGAGATAAAGTTTAGAGATAAGAAAGCAGTAAAACATGGTAATATAGCGATTGCTATAGGTTGTATGCAAATGTTAGAAAATTTGTATCTTGTATTAGATTGGTTAGTGGAAATTAGAATATTCAACATAGAAGAAGATCTATTGTGTTGTAAACGGGAAAACCTCTCTTACACCACGCTCTTACTTCTTTCTCTTACTTCACTCTCCCACCTCGTTCTCTTACCTCCCTCTCATCTCATAGAACTCCTGCCCCCCACTCTCTTCCTGCCCTGCTCCGAGCTGTGGCTGGCAGCTCCCAGCAGGGCCCTTTGTACCCACGCCCTATGCAATAAACTGCAAACTCCAAGACCATAATATAGAGAGTGCCTGAGTTTGTCCTGATGACTGTCCCCCACAAAGGTTCCCACACTCGCCTCCTTCCGCTTTGTCCTTGGTTTTTTTGGGATCCTCTTCCTGCAAAGGGATATAGATTTCATCCTTGAACACGCCCCCGTGGGCGTTGCAGGCTTTCCTGATGGCATTCCTGACTGTGCTCTCCTCCAGGTGGGTGGGGATGCCAGAGATGACGAGCAGGCGGCTGTGGGCCGTGGGCCCCACCAGGGCCTGGCAGGCATCGGCCACAGCATCGTTGGTCACACCCAGCCCCTGGGGGTCCTTCTTTGTCAGGTGCCTGAGGATTATCAGCAGGGTCAGAGCTCTGTGGAACCACAGCATGTCCTCAGGCTTGCTGCCCCCGATGCTGAGGAGCGCCGCATCCGACTCAGCCGTCCTGGATGAAGCCCTTTTCCCAGAAGATGAAGTTTTCTCCCGCTTCATTTTGACTTTTTTCCTCTTGGACAGCAAGCTCGGGCTCTGTGGTGTCTGCCCTGGTGAAGATGAGGATGAGGATGAGGAGTCACTAAGATTTGGGGCACTGGTGGATGAAATCACATTGGCTGTCACGCTCATGTTGATGGGCAAGGTGACTTCTGCCACAGCCAGGCACACTTCCATCAGGGCATGGAAGTACGTGGAGAATCTTCCCTGGTCGGCCACTCCAACCCCAGAGCCACCACAGGCATTCCCAGACACCCAGTTCTGGGTTTCCTCATCGTAGAGCTTGTGCAACTCTGATTGCAGGGCCATGAGCATGGCCAGGCAGGGGTTGAGCTGCAGGGCAATGGATGAGGACAATCCTGCTGGGTTCTTCTTCTGCTCCAGATTGTGGATTTTGCGAAGCAGCTCGGCCAAGAGGTGAAAGATCAATTCCTTCACACACGCTGCCATGTCAGTTGTCCAGAGGAAGTTGCCTGTGTGAGGAAGGCAAGGCAGGGCCGTCAGCAGTGTTGCACTCTTAGCAGAAAGCAACATTAAAAAAAGCACCAGAAAAAGCTCATTTCAGTGTCATGGCAGCAGTGAGAAAGACAAGAACATCAACAGAAAATGTCTGGAGTTTGAAGAAAATTTCATTACAGTGGAAGAGCTCAGAAAATTTCAACTCTAGTTTTTGTTTCCTAAACCCTCCACCTGAGCCAGAACATTATCAATGCTCATTACTAAGGAAATACTCCATTCTCACCTAAAAATTCCACTACTTGCAAGAGAACTGAGGCAGGAATAGTATCCAGTTCATCTTCAGATTTTCCATCCCCATCTTCTAATTTCCAGGTTAAGAGCTGTTCTGTGAATGCCATTGCCAGGGGGAATTCCAGGGGGAGGGAATGCAAGACCAATACAGCTCCAGGAGGAGGAGACACCCCTAAGCAAAAAGGTCCAAGAAAATCCTTATCATGATTCTGAGCATTGATAAAATAAAAGCAGTAACACTGAGGATTTTTTCAAGGCTAAACTTACATTAAGTGAGAATTTTCTCTGTAGCACCTTGTAATAAACAAAAAGGAATACATGTCTATATTGGTAAGTTAATATAATCTGTAATTATGAATGTCCAGAGAGCATTTTATTCACATAAAGAAACAGAATAATTTTGAGCCTGAACATAACTAAATATACACACAGATCTTCCCCCAAAATCATTTATTTCTGTCTGATGGGTACTGAAAAGAACATCAGGATCTCCAAAAAGAAGCTTTAAAAACTCGCTGCCACGCAGTCACCTTCACTGCTCTAAATCCCACTGTCTCTCCCTCTGGGCAAGAGCAAAAAGAAAATTAATGATTCTTCTTGCTGGAGAAGCTGGGGTGACCTAAGTATTGCTATACTGTAGATATATTACTCTGTGGATAAGAGACTCCTACAAACACCTAAAAAGGTTAAAAAAAAAAAACATTCTCTATCTGAAACAGCTCTTCAAACACCAACAGCACCAACACTACAGAAATTTGTATTTTGAATAAAATATTTTGAATACAAACACTGCTGGGTGAACTCCTGGAAGATAAAAACCAGAATCAGATGTCTGCTACGGCTCTTTTGGTTAAGAATGAACTCCATGTACAAAAATCCTGTCCTAACCGCTGCTGACCACACAGAAAGGTGCTGCAGAGGCCATAATGAAACCATTCTGAGCTCTGAGAGTGCAGGGCAGGCTTTTCCCTGGTGCAGTGGCTGTGCTCACCCAGTTTGATGTGCACCCTGTCCGTGGGGGTGATGACAGCTGGGTACTGGTTGGTGGTGGGGGGCGGAGTGAGGCCGGTGTTGGTGGGGGAGGCATCGCGGGGGTAGCACACAGCCTCGATCAGGTTCAGCTGCCCGTTCCTCTTCACCTTGTGCCCCAGCCCATAGACCAGCACCCGAGCCCAGGGGGCCTTGTACAGGGATGAGCTGGGGAAACAGCAGCACAGCTTAGTTAGGCTCAAATCAGCTGGGAAACATCCCAGCCACCACTCAGAATAAATCTCAAAGAAGAGAAAACTAAAAAAAAAAAAAAAAAAAACTCCATCCCCAGGTTGCCAGGCTCAGACCCAGCTTTGCTCCCTCCATGACTCACTCTTTTCTGAAGCCAGACTGACTTTCCTTGCAGGACACAATCACAAAGGCAGCCCCAGGAAAATTCACATCCATGTTGACTTTGGATTCGGAAATTGGGAATTCTTCGGCAGGAAATTGCTCTGGTGCCGCCTGTAATAGGAAAATGCATCATGAAAGACCCCAAACAGCAGAAAACCCCCTCCCTCTTCTTTATTTATAGAGCGCTCCATAGCCAATGCATTTAATTAATTGCAAATTATGACACAGTGGGAGGCCACTTCATTTTACTTCAATCCAGAGCATTGCTATTGCTTCTGTTTTCAGTGATAATAGAATCCATCCAGAGAAACAATTCCCTGTGACAATGACAATCCCCCAGAGAACAAGGGCTCCTGAGAAGGGAACTCAACATTCTCATGAAACATGAGTGAGTATTTTACCTGCAGAAAGGAGCAGATCTGTTTGGTGAGGTCCAGCAGACTCTCCTCTCCCTGATGCAGCGTCCGAGTGATGGCCACAGTGAGCCACTCCCTGATGGCCTGGGAATTGCCCTGGTAGAAGAGGTCTGTGGCAGCACAGGTCTGGGAATGGATGCAGTGCTGCAGGGACTGAGCCAGGAGAATGGAGCTTGAGCTGATGGTTCCATCTGGAGTAACAAGGAAAACAGCACAAATTTGCAGATCACTCCAAATGTTTACGTAGCCTGGGAAATAAAAGCTGGGAAACACCTGGAAGATTCCCAGCCTCTGCTTTCCAGTGGAAAACTCCTTGTCTAAAAGTCAGGAGAGAGGACCCACCCACCCTTGTGGCTGGGATGGTCTCTCCATGCCAGCTGTGCCCCTCACCAGCCTCAGCCCAGTCCCTGGCAAGGGTGATCCCCCCAGCTCATTCCTAAATACACTCATTATTTACCAGCTAATAAAGAAATACCAAATTCAGTAATTTTTTTTTTGTCCCCAGAAAAATACTGTACCAAAGAAGAGCTGTGACAAAAACCAAATATTTACCAGGAAGAGGTGGTGCAAGGAGCTGGTTGGAGAGCAGCTGCAAGTGCTCCAGGGTGATATCCCTGATGGCAGGAATGTGGAACAGCCGGGTGAACATGTGGGGAGATTTGGGAGCAAAAATATTGAGCAGAGCCATGCGACAGTAGAGCTTGGCCAGGGCAGCTTCACTCCTCAACAGCTCCCTAGAGAACACAAACATTAATTCTATTAATTCCTTAACATTAAATCCAACCATGACAGTAAGATTCAGAACAAGCTGTAGCAGGTAGCTGTACTACTCTCCAGGTAATAAAGTGCTTTGTAACCACATCTTTTTTCACCTGTGAATTTGGATGTTAGTGTTGTCCAGGGTGACCAATCCATTGGTTGCAGTCCTCCTGTATCCTGCAGGTGGCCTTTCCAACATGTCAATGGGATACCAGTACCTCACCAGGACGCCCTCACTCCTCAGATAGGTCTCTACTTGCACCAGTTCATTCACCTGCAACACCAACCCCAGCACTGTCAGTAACACAATCATTACAACCACATTTTTCCTTCCAACAGAGCCCCCAGTCCAGCATCCTGAGCTGTTTTTGCTCCCAGCTTTGTGATGCTGATCATTAAAGTCCTCCCAGTGTGTCTTTACTCACCGAGTCCACATCCAGAACAACCCCATGAAGGCCAAATGTCTTCAGCATGCCCCGAATGGCAAATTTGGGGAGAGCTGTTCCCACAGCGCTGCTGGTGACATTGTTGCTGTCAGGAGAGCGAGTCACCACGGTGAGACCTGGCAGAAAGGGACACCACTTTGAAGGTGTTTTCCTCAGCTGACAATTTCTGCAGTAGATCCCAAAAGCCTCCAAACTTTTCTTCATCCCTCAGGATATGCTGTGCTGCCCTTACCTTTCCGTACTTTATCGATTGTGAATTTGTTTGCTTCATCTTTGATATCCTCGATGGTGGGGAGGTAGAGATCCCTTGGGATGCCCCCATTTTCCTCATACAGGAATTCCACAGTTTGCCTTGCTATATCAACCATTCCTGAAAGACAGGAGGGAGTGCAAGTTATTTCCCTCAGCCACTTGAAATAAGTTCTTAATGAGAATAAGATCCCAAGCAGGTGAGTCTTCCAATTACTTAAATACTCTCTCAGTCAGGCTGAAAGATGGAAATTGGGAGTTTTCTTGAGAAAGTTTTTCCTGAGCTTCTCATGAGGACTCAGAATTCCCACCTCACTCTTAATGTGACTTTCCCACAAATACATTGTCCTGCCAGACTTGAATTCTACAAAACTCCCAAATCTCCCCTTCTTATTTAAGCCTAAAAAGTTTTGCCTTGATAGTCACAGATAGAAAATGCATGGATATAGTTTCTTCCCCAACTATTATTCCAGAATGTTTCTGCATCCATGTTGCAATGAATTCTGTCACTATTTCTGAAACCATTTTCCCTATTTAAATAGTCCAACACAGCAAAAGTGTTAAAGAAAAAGCATGAGCATAAACCAAATTCTAAGCACTGGAAGGATACAGCAAGTGAATTTTTTTTAAAGTTTTCCAGCTCTAAATACAGTAAAATATGAAAGAAACAGGTGCTCTCTCAGACTTCCTGCACATCACAGAAAACAACATGCATGGAAATAAATACAGCCATACCTAACTGTAAAGCTCCTTTAATCTGATCCAGCCCAGACTTCCTTTCAGCCTCATTACGGAATCTTCTTCTAATTGTAGGGAAAACTTTGGTTTCCCAGGCTTTGACCAAAAGGGCATAGTGATCCTCCTACAAAGACAGGAGTGTTTTAGAACACCAAGGAGTGCTAAGTTACCAGCAGTTATATTTTTGTTAGGGAAGCAGGAAAAACTCTTGTGTGGCAAAATTTCAAAATTTAAATGACAAGATCTGGTTTTAGGCTCTAAATGAGAGGAGGCAGAGTTTGCCACATTCCTCACCCTGGGAATATCATCGTCATCATCATCATCACTTTCATCATCTGCAATAGGAGGGGGGTGAGGATCAGGGCCTGAGGTGATGAAGTTCTCATAGCTCAGCTCCATTTTATAGTGGCATGATGTGTCACTGTCGTACTCTGCAAGACACAGACAGAAATAATGAGATGATAATGCATGCAAAGACATCCCATGAAATTGGAGATACACAGCATTCCATGCTCTCCAGTCAGGGGGTGGGAATGCAACTCCTTTTGACATAGCAGAACCAATTGGCTGATCCAATCCACCGTGACATCCTATTGTATCCCAAGCCCTAATGAGATGATTTCTTATTGAAGCTGCATTCATTATGAATAATTTGTGTATTCACACAGAGGAAGACCAAACACAGTTTTAACTGCCTTGTCTAAATTCAGATAAACATGGCTTTGACTTGTGGTACTGCCCCACCTAAACAGGCACTACCTAAGGACTAAGGACAGCAGCCAGGCTGAGCTTAAATCCTATTCCTTGCTTGGCATTTCTGCTGGCAGAGCTTTCAAAGGAGCGAATGTCACTTTACGTTGCTGAGCCGTGGCGACGGCAGCGATCCTGCAGGGGGGCCCGTGGGTGCCAGGGTCCGAGGCAATGCTGGTGCCAGCATCATTGTCACTGTCAGAGGCCATGGCAAAGGGCAAGGCCTCGAAATTGGCACTGATCTCCTCGGCCAGGTCGAGGCACAGGTCGGCGGCGTTGCGGTGAGCCTGGCCCTCGGCGTAGGCGAACGGCCGCGAGCCGAAGTTCGCCCGCACCTTGGTGTTCTGGAAAAGGATCAGGGAAACTCTCAGATCCTGCTCAGAGCCCTCACTCTGCCCCAGGCAGGAGCTGGTCACACCTCCCCACCACCAGGATCCCCAGCTGGCACTCCAGGAAAGCTTCAAGCTGCTGAAGACACACCTTGAACTCGCCTGCTTTCCAGCTTCAAGCTGCAGCAGCCTGAGCTGGGTGCTCTGAAGCAAGGTCACTGCTGGCCAGGAATGTTGAGAGAGGAGCTCCTGGCATGGCACAAGGCAGCCTGCCAGGCCAGCTGCACACTGCTGGGCTAATGGGCAGGGGAAAACCAAAATAATGGTACAACACATGCATCTGGGAGGGCTAATGAACACCTGAATCTACCCAAGAAAGGTAAAAATTATCAATTTGCTTTTCTGCAGAGCAGGGGCAATATTTTTTATATGTTTTTAATTTCTGAAAGTATATTAAGTGACAGATTTCTGTTACAAACTTGCCTTTTTCTGAATGTGGACAACTGGCCACATTCCACCAGACACATCCTCTAGGTAGGGCACAAGTCTCTGCCCACAATATGTAAAATAAACTCTGCCCTTTGCTGGCTGCCCTGGAGGAGGGGGAGTTCCTTCTGTTCTTTCCCATCCAATTCCTGCTACATCACCTGGAGAAAACCACAAACATAAAAAGGATTTGATCAGTTTTCCCACACAGCATTTCCCTGACATTTACAGGATTTTCTGATGGAGCAAATAAGGACTTTAGTCATGCTCTCACATACCAGGGGACAGAGTCACATCCAGTCTGACACTCTTCCACTGCAGCAGGCTGGAGCCATTGTAATGCACTGCTCGCCCATTGCTGAGGGGCAACAAGGACACGATGAGACAGAGAAGGATCACCACACACCAAAGCTGTGACACTCAAAAGGCAACTCAACTCAACTCTTCTGATTTTGCAAAGATATTCCAGTCCATCATTTTTAGCATTTCAATTTAAAAGTATGTATTGCCCACTACAGCCTCCTCCCCAGTCTGCTGACAAATGTACTGAATGTGGTTTCTGATGTGCATCTCCAACCTACTTGTGAAAGAGGCAGGTGCCCACTGGATTTGTCCAAGCCCCATCTCGTTTTTCAGCCTCTGTAGCAAATCCAAAGGAAACTATTGGCCCAGTGTCATCATCTGTATCTCCATAGGAAACCACTTCGATTTCCCAGTAGAATGACGGTGCCTAGAAATAGAAATAATACCACATTTTAAGAAGTTATTTACAAAACAGAGTTTAAAGAGGCAATTTTTTTGCTTTTTCCTCTGATGGATACTCAGTAATAAAGTGAGGTCTCACCTGTACTGGCACTGGGGAGGTGGCATAGATAAAGGTGCCTCGAGGAAGTCCCCCACCTGCACTGGGATCAGCCAGGAAGGTCACAGCAGTGAGGTGTGAGGAGAACATGCAGGCTCTCACTGGGGGGAACACCCTGGATGGGCTCCATGTGATTTCTTTGGGCTGCAGACACAACAGAACAGTTTATTTTACCAATCACAACTCAAGTCATCCATTAAAACACAACCACACATGAGAGGCGCATTTAACACAACTCCAACAAATCGCATCCCGATACAGAAATCCACATTAAATGAGAGATTTCAAGAAGAACCCCCCAGTCTGGGCAGCAGCAGGGGCCGTCCCAGGGCAGAGGGCTCAGCACTGTCCCTGTGCTCACCTGTCTCCTGTCTGCTTGCAGGGGAGGAGGAGGGGGCCGAGCACAGTCCCGGTACAACATCCGTAACCTCTCACATTGCATCTCCACCACCACGAGCCTCTCCCCTGCAACAACAACCCAAACCAGGAATCAGCTTCCAGCTGCTTCCTCCAGCCCAACAGTGCAACCTTAATACACAAATAAACATTTTATTGGCACTTTAAGGAGGTTTGATCAGCCTCACTTACATATTACCCTTAATTTCATTGTTTAGGTAACAAATTCAAGTATTTTCTCATGCTTTATTTATATTCGGTTTGCAAAAACACTGCTATGTTAAGATCTAAAGTTCATTTCAGTGAGCAAGTCTGGGGCCCAGCAAAGGCAGGAAAGCAAAAAATAATTATGTCGACTGTCACAAAAATCAGTCCTTGCTCTTTTACATCTAAATCCCTTCACTTCAGCCACTTTTTCTCTGGCATGTTCCTAAAAACTTGCCCCTGAACTAAGATTTCTGCTTGGCCCAGTGATTTCCTTAAACAAGGAGAGCTCAAGGATCAGGAATATAACAAAGCATTGCAAGAACCAGCAAAAAGGTAATAAAAAGAAAACATACAAATGATAATGCCAAGGAATACAGAGTAGGATAATGCTGGAAGCAATGAAGTGGAGAGTGCAGAAGAGAAACAGGACTTGCTGCTTTGATACACAGAATAATCCTGTTCTGACCTAAATTAATGCCTAATGTTTAATGATTTAGGCTGATTATTAGTTGCTCTTCCACCAGCAGCTCTGCAGCTGTGACAAGACACTCTGTCCTGTGCCAGTTCCTAAAGTCTGAGTAGCTGGAGGAGAAAACAATCAAATGATTTTAAAAGCTGCTCTGTCTCTGACCTGAATATGCCAAGAAGGTGTTGGCTACATACCAGGGCTGCACTCCTGGGCCACCAAATTCAGAACTTCTACAGCAGCTGGGCACTGTTGAATGAATTCTTCACAGAATGAGCTGTCTTCCAACAGCTGAGCCATCACCAGGCATGCTCTGAACAGAAAAATAATACATTTAAAGTGTTACAAACTGTGTGCTGAGTTCAAAGCTGGCTTTACAGCAGTGAATTCAAGGGTGGTTTAAGGGTGTCTTAACCCTGATTTTAGCTGGACCCTCCCCAAAGGCAGCTTTTCTCTGCTTCATAAATGGATTTATTGAAGCATTTGCCCAGTGTGTTACAGGGACACTCATGAACAGGCACTAAAAGGGTGCAGAGAGGAATTTCTGCACACCCCCAGAGGAAGGGCACAGAACTCATGCAATTCCCTGATGTTTGTGCACAAAGCCAGGACTCACCTGGTTCTTATTTCAGCAAGGAGTCGGACCACTGCCATTACTGGGGTTGAGCCATCTCCTGTTGCAGGAAGTGAGGTGTGAATAGAGAGACTTCCCTCCTGAGGGAGCAACATGGACTGGACTGCCTGTACTACCTTCTCAGTAATGGACAGTTTATGAAGAGGCAATGCCTGATGGTGGGGGGGCACGGTAAAAAGTTAAATTCAAGTGGTTAGTTTATAAGCAATGAGGGTGTTTTATTACCTGGAGTTAATTCTTATATTTTACTATCAAAAAATCAGCACCAAACACCAAGAGAAGAAAAAAAACAAACCCCCAAACCAAGTCAGAAATTAACTACAAAAACCCCCAACCCAGTATGCAATGGAATATCTTTATGCACAAAAGACGAATATTTATGTTACTTGAATGAGAACTTAAACATATTGTTAATATATGCTTAAAAAAACAAGGCAAACATTACAAATCATTTATAAGCAAAGATGAAACATGCTTTTTTTTTTTTTTTTTTTTTTTTTTTTTTAACATGCTGTAGCTTAATAGTCAGTATGCTGTGACAGAAATAAAGCAAGAATCAAGATTATACTGAAAACTGGATGTTTAAAACTGCCATACCTCAGATCTTGGAACACAGAGCCTAGATAATGGAATAGTTAAAGTGTCTGATGCCTGGGAGGTCTTTCTAGTGTCTATAGTGGTGGGTGGGAATTTGACCGTGGCTATACCTTCTTGCTCATTAATAGATGCCACAACTCCAATGCTTCCTGCTATTCCTTTGCCTAAAACCTAAACCAAAGAAGAGCTGCATGAGATTGAAGGTGTTACAAGCAGGAGTCAGTGTCTGACATCACACACCAACTGCACACACAAGCACAGGGGGATGTTTTAGGAAACAGGCCCCACAAGCTGCTGTTCCACAAGCACATCCTGCTCCCAAGGATCCCAGTGCAGGGAAAAACTCAGGAGAGCAGCAATTCTCACCTAAGATATCAAATATGAACAGTGCTGAATTACCTGAACTTCAGAACCTATTTTAATTGTCTCCTTAAAGCCACCCAGAGCACACAGGGCAGCCACTGCCTGCCGAGCAATCCTTTGAAGTTTAGCCAGTTTTCTTCCACTGCTACTCCCATTCTCCAAAATGCTCTCTGCATATTTCCCAAGCTGTGGAATGTACATCAGAGCCCGAGACAGAACCTGAAGACAGAGGCAAAAATACCAGGGAATGACTTCAAAGCACAATTCCAACAAAAAACAATGCCCCAAGCCTCCAGCCCACACAGTCTCAGAAGAACTGTTTTTGTTCTGGAAGAGAATTATATAACTCAGAATATTCCAAGTCCTCTGAAGTGTGAGCACCATCAAAGCCAGGACCATTCCCTGGTAACTTTCAGGATAAAATATTATCATGGCAAAAGTCTTTGCTGAGGATATCGCCTAAGGAATAAATGCTACAGGATTCAGAGGAACATAAAACCAACTTGTTTTGTTCCAGCCAACACTTTGTACCTTCAGAGACCACAGCCAAGGTAAAATAACCTGCCACAAGCAAGGGAACTCCCCAACAAACAGCATTGTTAATGCCTGAAAAGAATGACAGCCCATTATCTAATGATGGCTAAATTCTGAGTTTTTTTGAGACAGCTGAGAAAGGGCTGGGTCTGTGCAATTCCACATCTTGCTGTGTAAATCAGAACGAGCAGATCAGACCTTGCTAATCATTAGATTCTCTAAATACTCAACCCCCAGTGAGGAATGTGCCAGTCATGGCTGTGTTTGCTCACTTTTTCAGCAGTTGTTGTCCAGATCTGGGCTGCATTGGACTCAGGGGCCATGAGCAGGCTGTGCAGCAGGGCTATCACCTCTGCTGCCATGCTGTTTGCCACGTGCCCGCTGATGAACGGCCTCACCGGATCAGTCCTGCCAGGAAAAAGGAACAGCCAAATTATCTCTGGGAGCACTAGGAGTATCGGTAGAGAGAAAAGCAGAATGCAGACTAAGGGATTTACCTGGCGAGCTCTGAATTCCTCTCCCTGCAAATGGAAGTTTGTGCAGTCTTCTTTTTGTCCCCAGTGGACAAGCCACTGGTGCTCTCTGGATTGACAGTCTCTATGGGTGGCCCCACACTCACTATCAGCCCAGATTGTGCCCACTTGGTTGCCTTTCTGAGAGCTGCAGCAGCTTCTTCTGTAATGACTTCACAGCAGCCACTCTGCAAAGGAAATTGCCACAGAAGGCAAATGTCAGATCTGTTCAGTCACTCTGCTCATGTAAAAGTGCTGAGAACACAGCAAAACCTCCTCCTGGGTGTGTGTTAGTCATAGACAAGTTCTGTCTCTTGCTTTTTGTCATCGACAGAGAGATCAGGGATCAAGTCACTGCCTTTAACATTCCATTCTTAAATTAACAGTTCAGTTCTCTGATCAAAAAGCCACCAATGAATATTTCTGGTGCAAACACTCAAGAACATATCTGAAAACAGACATGAAATTTCAATTAAAGTGTGTGGCTTAAAATTTGCACTATCAATGTACATTAAACACTTCAGGAAAGAGAATATTAAAGGGGCTTAAACCTGACCTACAATGGCTGCAGGAATCATCAGCTGAAATTCTTTTCATCATTTACTCCTGTATTTGATCTGTATTTACAGAGGTAAATGGTGAATAAAACAACATTTAACAAAGGGGTCTTAACATCAGTAAAACCCAAGAAGTCTGACTGGCCATCAATTTTTAGGATGTTGAGGTATTCTTTAGTTATTTCTCCTCTTACTTTTGTCATGTCCCGATCCATCTTCACCACTTTCTCCATGTTGGCTCCAGTTCCCAGTCGGAATGGGCGACCCTCTGAGCTACTGTTGGAGGGGAAATAAAAGCTTTGTTCTCACTGCTGCAGAACAGAGCTGAGCTACACAGTCCAATTTCATACATTAGGGGTGGTTTGAAATGATTTGAAGCCACCCTTGCAGCTCAATGCTCCACAGCAAGAGAAATATTAGGCAGTTAAGGACATACCCCATTTACAGAGGGAATTTAATCCTACTGAATGCAGTTATTTGCAAAGCAATTTAACCCTTCCCCCCTCAGGAAGAAGCCTCATGAAATGGTTTTTTATTGATCACAAATGCCCAGGGCTCTGAGTTCACCTTTCACTTGTGCCTTTTAGTGTCATTTTTAGAGTATGGGTTCAAAATCAACCCACAGAGTTGAAACGAGTTAACACAAAATGCAGGAGGTGACAGCATTGGCATTCAGTGATCCCAACACCCAGGTGGGTGCTGAGAATACTAAAAAATGTTTAATAGCTAATTATTGTCCAGCTTATGCATTATTAAAGCAGTGCTTTTAAGGCCATTTTGCCTTGACAGTTCTATTTATTAGTCCTACTCAGCTTGACACACCATAAATAAGATAAATGATATTCCATCAGAAACAGTGAGCCTAAGTAGCTAATTTTTCATGAGATTGTTTTCAGACAGATGAAGATATTCCCATGTTCCTCTGCATTATCTTACTGCTTTGCCAGTAAACACAACACATTGGGCAGACACTTTGTTTTCCCATTTACCCATATCTAGGATGCATTTTTCTGCAGCTGCAGCACTAGAAAAAAGGAGAAGATAAAGGGAATTGACAAAACTGGTTCCAATTCCAATGCAGTGAGCTGAGATTACCTTAGTAAAGGCTGAAGGACTTCATGGGAGGACTGATCTTCTCTTTTATGGATAAAAATAGAGAGTTTACCATCCACTGCCTCACTTTCTTCTCCAGGATCTTTATCACCTTTTATGGAATTTTTAGGGCTGGCTTTTGCCAAGGTAGTATCTGGCTCAGAGGCAGTTGGAGAAAGGACTGTCTGGCAGCCTTGAAGTAGAAAGAAAAAAAGAAAATAAAGAAACACAACCATGAATTTTCTTACCCTTGGAACTAATGCTGACACATCTGGGATGTGTCTGAAACATCACTGGGACCCCTGCTTTGGTCTGAGGCCAGGGAAATGAGGCAGATGGGAAGTCACAGGAATACGCTCTCAGTGACAGATCAGATACCTCCCAATACTTGAGCTTTCTGTCAGTACAAAAGCTCCTGGCACAGGGTGCCTGGAGAATCTGTGGCTGTCCCTGGATCCCTGGAAGTGCCAAGGCCAGGTTGGATGGGGCTTGGAGCAACCTGGGATAGCTGAAGGTGTGGAAGGGGGTGGGACTGGATGGGCTTTAAGGTCCTTTTCATTCAAGGATTCCATGAAACATGAGTCCCTTGAGCACAACACCAAACAGCTGCTGGTACCTGGCACAACATAATCTGCCAGCTTTGCCAACAGCAGGGAGGCAATCTTGGAGGCTGGATCACTGGGATCATCCTGCTCGCTGTTCAGAGAGGGCACTGAGTAACTCCAGGGAGGCAATTCTACATTTCCACAGTCTTCAACACTCATGAGAGGCAGGGCAGCACGACACAGCTGCAGGATTATAAGCACCAGCTTTGGAGAAGGACGCTGATCCAAGAGAAGGGACAGAAGCTTGGACACACAGGCTGGCTGGCTCAGAATGGCTTTACCTATGTGACTCCTGAAAGGGAAAAAAAAATCTTGAAATTAAAACAAAAAAAAAATTTATTATTTACAAGATGTATTAAAAGCAATTTCAGTTCCTGGCAAAACGTCTGTAGCAATTTTTCCATAACTTGACAGTACTGATTAAACACTAAGATTAAGAGTCAGATCCACATGGGCTTTGATACACAGGATGAAAATACTCCAGAGCAAAGGCCTGGTACCTTGAGAGGTCATTCAGAAGGCTGAGGACATCCTGCAGTGCATCATTCCCTGCAGCCTGGTTGCCACAGCACTCGGTGGCTCTGGCCAGGTGGTTGGTGAGGAGGCTGGAGACCTGCCTGGCCAGCCCAGAGTGAACAGCGTCTGTGGAACCCCCTTTGGAAGGGATGGAAGAACACACAGCTGTAATCAACAAAAATCAACATACACACCTCAAACATAACCCCTGATACATCCATTAGCCAACAGCCAGGTGTCTGTAAGTTTAAGTGTGTTATGGCTGAATTGTACCATAGGATAAATGCCAAATGATCACTCAGAACCTCTGGGTTCTCTGATTATGTTCAGACAAAATCAACTGGCAAACTTGAAATTATTTCCATGAGGAACAAAAAAGCCAGAATTAAAAAAGAAGAAAAAGAAAATCCACTGAATTTTGTGTCCACTTCTTAAGAATCCACAGAGTCCCAAGTCCTGGTAAATGACTGCCCTATTTTAAATACATCTACACCATTCCTCAGACAGTTGTAACACACAGAGCAGAAGGATTTTGCAGTATTCCTACCTTCTTCCTTTTCCCACTCCACACAGCGGTTGGCCAGCACCTGGAAGGCAGCCCAAGCCATGGTGGCCACCTTCTGTTTCTTGGTCTGTTTTTCATTGGAGCTGGACTCTGTCTGGCTGCTCAGGCTGCAGAGCCGGTCCATGAGCTGCACCAGCCCACTACGCACCAGACACTTCTCCTCACTCCTGCAGGAGAAATGCAGGTGGAATTAACCTCTCCATCACAATGGGAATCCAGAACTTGCTGTTAGCTCAGTAATTAATTAATTAGCTCATTCAGCAGAAAGATGGTTCTGTCTCCCCCTTGTCTTCCCCCAGATGAAATTGAGGGGGAATTTAACTGGATGTTCTCAGATGCTCCTCATGATGAGGAAAGGGGATGTATTTATACTAACAAAGCAAAGCCTACTAAGGCCAGGTGTGGATGCCCCCTTGCCTTCCCCACCTGGTGTAGGGAATGGTGCACAAGAGGCCAATGCTGTTGGCACAGGCGATGGGGTACCGGGCACACAGGGACACCACCGATGTCATCGTCTCTCCAAAAGCCTCCTGAACCTGCTCCACCATCCCACCACACGTCAGCTCTTCAATCCTGTTGGGGGTCAGAGATTGGGAATGGAAGGCTTCAATTCACAAACTTCCAAAATGTAGCTTTAAGAAAATAATCATCAGTGTATGTTAAGAATTACTCAAGGGAGGCTTGGAAGGGAAACTGCAAGTCAGTAATGTTTTCATATGAAAAATATAAACAAGAGTGTGGTAGTTATGGCTCAGACATGATTAAATCTCACTACAAACAAAATACAAAACATTTACTACATTTGGATGACAGTATCAGCTAAATTTACCACTAACACCTAATAAAAATTAATTTAGAATTAAATCAGGAGAGAAGGATACCCTCTGTACATTCCTAGGTACGTGTCAGCCCAATATGAAAGTTCATGTACTGATAAATAAAAGCATTTCTTAGAAGTTTCTGCCTTTTCACCCCACAAAGTGTTTGCAACCTCAGCTCTGCTAACTTGTGCTCTCACAGCTACTCACTTCTGGCTTTCCCTTGTCCAAAGCAATTTACACCTTCCACAGAGACCAAAGCACTGAAATCTGGAGCGATGCACCCACCTTGGCCCTCCCTGGAGCACCATTGTGACTGGGCCCACCAGGTGGGTGACGCCCCCGACACGCACGGCGGCCGTCAGCAGCTCCCTCATGTGCACCAGCGCCTGTTTCCTGGTGTTGCCACGTCTCCAGCGGGTCTGGGCAGCCAGCAGGAAGCTGCTGCTGGACACCTGTGAGGTTTGGGATGGGATTTTTGTGAGACACAAACAAGGCAGATCTTGTTTTTGAGCGAGTTGGAATTTGAAGTGCAGTAACAACGTACAGCTTGGTCGGGGTTTGTGCCGATGAAAGCGAAGAGCTGCCCCAGCAGGACACTGTAGGTGGGTTTGTCCCTGCTGTCCTCAATGGCCAGGGACTGCAGCAGGGTGAAGGAGCTGCTCCTGTGGCTGGTGACGTGCCGGCGCCTGCGAGGGAACAGACCTGTTACACCTGGCAGAGGGAAGCTGAGCCAACCCGCTGTGGTGGCAGTGATAAATTTGATCAGATTGATCATTGGAACAGCACAGAGGTGGGAAGGGAAGGGAAGGAATAAACCCTGCTGTACCTCTGGCTGGCCCGGGCAAACTCAATGTCCTCATTGCCAATCATCTCCAGGTCGGATGGGGCGGACATGCTGCGCAGGAACACCGGCTGGCGCACGGCGTGAGAGATCACCTTGGTCTCAGAGGCTGATTTACAGGCTGAAGTATTACAAAATAATAATAAAAAACCATCATTCCTGGTGCAGGAAATGATTTACAAACTGGCTCTAAAATCACTGGTGGATATCCCAGCGGAAGCTGGAATACAGTGGGGGGAAAATCAAGACTAAGCAACAACGTGCAGCTCAAATCTGAGAATTTTCCTGTTTTCAACCCTGTTGAGAGTTAAAGATTTTGAATGGAAGGCTTCAATTCACAAACTTCCAAATGCAGCTTTAAAAAAATTACAATCAGCACATGTTAAGAATTATGCAAGAGAGATTTAGAAGGAGAAGTGCAAGCCACTCATGCTTTCATATGAAATATGTAAACAATAGAGTGTGGAAATCACAGCTCACTTCACTACAAACAAAACACAAAATCAGCTCTGAGGATTTTCCTGGTTTTAGGTATTGTTTCAAATCAGATTTCTTTTGATTTGGTTATGTATTTTTCCTCAATAAGTCAGGAGACTGAAGTTTAAACTCCACCTATTATTACTCAGATTCTTGTTTACCATCATCATGGCAATCAGAAAACAAAGACTCGACTTTATTTATTGTAAGAGAATTCATTTAATTTAGGAAGAAAATAGTTTAATTTAAAGCCAAAGAGGGGAAAATAAGAAATAAAAGGTATCTTTAGCAACTGCTGGTGATGAGAGATGTACCTGGAGTCTCTGCAGGGGTCCCAGATATGCTTCTTGTAATCCCAGACTGTGCTGCAATGGTCACATGCAACAACAGCTCTGCTCTGTTCATCAAGCTCTTCACCAAGGTTTTTGTCTTTGCTAAGGGATGAGAAGTCTTCTGGATCAGTGAATTCACCTCTTGGAAAAACTTCTCCCTAGGATTATGAAAGGGAAGCAAAAGAAGCCAAGTCCATGTTTGAATGCTTTCAGAAGGGAAGTGTTACTGTGGGAAAGGTCAGCTAAAGAGGAATTATGGCATCAATCTGTTCTATGCCAACAGAGGAGAAAGCAGAAAAAATGGAAGAAATAAACAAACAAGTGATTAAATAAATACACAAGTAATTAGTTAGCAAACAGAAGGAGTTGTAGGTATTAATATTAATTAATATATTTAACACAGAAGTTTCTAATAATTTTATCAGATACTTTTGGAACTCCCCCTGAAGCTGCCCCCCTAAACGTTCACCAATACTGACCTTAAAGCCAGGACCACGTTCTCAAGATCACTCCCATCAAAAGAAACTTCCTTCATTGAACACAGAAGCTCCAGCTCCTTCATCTTGCTCTAAACAAAGGAAAGAAGGATGAGTATGTTTTGAAGGAGCAGAGTGGGGCACAAGCACCCACAGCAGCCCCAGGGCTCACCTCATTGAAGTGATAATCATAAAAAAAGGGGACATTGTTCTCCAGCTTCCCATGCATGGCATCATCCACCTCATTCTGCCACTTCTGCTCCAGCTCAGCCACACTCTGATAAAGAGGCAAAAATCACACTTGTTGCACTTAAGGTGCAGAAGGGATTTTAAAAGAAGAAATCTGAGTACATTTTGTATTTCTGTGGTACTAAAATACAGCTTTACTCTCAAAACAAGCCTTTTATTGTTTTAAATAATTTTCTTTTTACCTGCAGCTGTCTCTCCATGGCATTCAGCTTCTTGAAGGTCTCTCCCATAATTTTACAGAGTAAATCATATTCCTCAGCGTGTTCCTCCTGATATTGGAAATTTATCAGGGACTGAAGAGCATCAACCAAATTGAGATGTTTAATGACACATGAAACCACCATCTCCTCCATGACTTCTGGCTGGATCACTTCCCTAGGGTTCCAGGGAAAGCCAAACTCATTAATCAGGAGTAAGAGACCAACCTGGACAATTCATATTCAATAAATCAGCAGATGTTGCATTCACAAAGAAGGTTAAAAACCCAGAGGGAAACAAGGACTCCTTACTTTATACTGGGTCTAAATTGAGGCCGAGCACGTCCAGAAATTTCCCTGAGCTTGATCATGATTCCTGGGGGCAGCCTAATCCTGGGCAGATCAAAGTAGTGTCCAACAGGAGGCACAAGCACATCAGAGGGATATGTGAATTCCCTGTCCTCCTCTATGGTGAGAGGCAAAGGAGAAGGGCTTGGAGTAAGGGCTGGAGATATGACCCCATTGGCTTCCACCTGCCACTGGCACCTGCAAGAAGGAGTAAGAGCCAATTAAAGGGGTTTTTATTTAGGCCCTCATTGAGAAATCAACATCAATCAACGGCACATTACAAAAATTAAATATTAATATATGAAGTGTGGCTTGTACCAAACATAACCCAACCCTCCTTTTACTCTAAAAACCTCTCTGTTTTGGAGAATAATCCCTCAGCTTTAGGCAACACAAACTGCTGAACAAACTACAGAAAAAATGATCCAAACATCACCTTAAAGCACAAGACTTGAGCAGAATTCACTTCCCCTCAGAAAAAAACACTCAGATCAAAACTGATTTTTTAAATTTTTTTTTTTTATTTTTTTTTACCTTTGTAAGAGTTTAGATCTTAAGAGCTCTTGACAGGTTTCTTCATCTTTGGTAATTTCTGGCCCATTGTACAAGATCCGCAGCATGGAACAGGCCAGCACAGAGAGGCCCAAGGCCAGATCAACCAGAAATGGCAAACCTCCTGACACATCCTCTGAGGATTCCTGCAGCAGGAACAGGGAGAAGTTCAAGCAATTCACCAGGAAGTCTTTTCCAGTAGATTCAAGACAGGAAGTTTTACATATAATATTTTAAATGTAAGAGAGAGCTCGGTATGAATCTTATCTCTTACACAAAAAATGCTCAACATTTAACAGCAATTTGTAAGAACAACTCAAGACAAGAAGGGATTTAAACATTTTCCTGAACCAAGAAGGAACAGGTGAAGTTATTATCCCAAATTGTAGTGGAACTCAGGATTCCCCATGTTTGATCCCAGAATCCCTCCCCTCTCTTCTTGGTGAGCTGGAATCATTACTTCAGGACATCTCTGATTTTCAGGTTGTTACAAAGAAATGCTGACCCACAAGCAGCAAGAGATGCTGGAGTGGCATCAGGAGATAGTTAAGACACATTTGATAACAATCTCCATGAATCCCTAAGTGCCAGCCCATCCACAGGGATCTCTGCACCCCAAACTCTTTTATTGTCTCACTCCCCCAACCAGCTGCTGGTTTCCACGTCCAGCTGCTGAGCTGGAAGCACATTCCCATGGATGTGGAAAGCGTGGCAGGCAGGAGGAGGCAGTGGAACCCCTGGGATTCCCCCTGCATTACCTGGGCTCGGACAGTGCAGGCAAAGCCCCACATGGCTTTGTCAGGAGTGTTGTGCTCCCGCCCACTCCGCATCTCAAAGGAGAACGTGACTGTGTCTCCTTCCACCTTCAAATATCCACAGCAGGAAGGGGAAAAAAAAAAAGAAAATGCATTTAATAATTGAGGCAAACAAACAGGCTTTTCACACAAGTGGTTTATTTTATAGATGAATGCTTTTAATGACAGTTATCTGAGGGTTGTTTTTATCTTAAATGAGATATTCTGATTTAAGGTTTTTTCCTTTTTGTAAAGGTGACTTTTAATGAAAAACTTATTTTTGCTGCTGGCTGACTACAGTAAAACAAAAAGAACCACCATAGCTGTAAAATCAAAAGCAGAAATTCTCAGTGTGTTACTTAGCCTTGATTTTGACTGTTTGTCTGCAAGAAACCAAACAATAATTAACAATGCTCTTCCTGAAGGAATTCTTCAATTAGAAGAATGACAACAAATTCATCAAGGAGCTTGCTCAAAGAATAGCATCAAAATCCATGTGTGAGAAATAAACCAAATTCCATTAATTGTGAACAAAAGTTCTTGTCTGAAATTGCTTTCCAGTTTATTATCTCTTGATTTCTTTTTACAATGTGGTTTGTCATGTAAGTAACAGGTTTAGTGTGGGACAATGTAGCAGCCAAAGCATTGAAATGCTGAGGTTTCAAGAAGTTTGAGAGATTCTTCTTAGTTTTATTGCCAAAAGCACTCAAAGAAATTTTAAAATCCAACAAAAATGGTTGGAATTTATCTGTTACATTTGCTACTTGATATTTTGGAGGTTATTATCAAAAAATTAATTTTAAGAGAATCTGCACAGAGCTTCTCCTAGGAGGATGTACTTAGGAGAAGAGCATTAGGGACTCCAGGACTCAAAACATCTCCATCAGGAACTCCAAGAAGACACAAAACAAACTCCAAGGGAAGCATCACACGGAACACAGAGCTGAGTTTAAAGCTCTCCCCCAAGGACACAACAGCTCACTGAGCAGGGATCTCATCATGAATAACTGTACACTTAAAAGCCTGGAATGCTGTGAGGGTAAAATGGGCTGGGCATGGTTTCCAAAGAGAATTTTCTATGGGAAAGAGTGGTGCACATGGGAATACTGTACCTTCACTAAGTCCTTGGGCCACCCCGTTCCTAAGACACTACGGCTGCCATATCCCAGTGTATTGCCTCCATACTCAGCAACCTTCCTACTGTTTGTGCTAGGACCAGCATAGATCACCAACTTCAAAACATAAAATACACTGTTAGACTGTAAGAGAAAAACAAGAAAACCTAATAATAATAATAATACTTAGCACTTCCACCGCGCTTTCGACTCTCGAAGCGCTCCATGCACGTGAACCAATCCTCACAGGCTCTGTGAGGCAGCAGGGTTAAGTATTATTATCCCCATTTTACAGATGGGGAAACTGAGGCATGCAGGGACTCAGGGACTACCAGGGGCTTGGTCCCTGCTCACACAGCAGAGAGCAGGAGCAATCCTGACTGTCAGTCCTGAGGCAGAGAACACACTCCTTCCTCAGCAGTGAGGAGCTGATCCTGCTCCCAGCAAAGCCAAAGTTTTGTCAGTGACTTTGGTGGGATCAGAGTTTTTGGGGGAGTTTAATTAGTAATGGGTGATATTAATATTGAAGATAGTCCCATTAGTTATTTATGAGCATCAGGACTTGCTCCATGCCAAATAATAAACAGCAGCACTCAGCAAGCAGCACAAGCTCTGTTAATACTCTCTGATAATACACTCTGATAATAGGAAGTGGAAAAGTGCTATTGGTTATTTTCTTAAAATTAAAGTATTTGTTCCTATTAATCCACATAAACAAACTCTTTATCATCAGGGAAAAAGGAACCTCTCCAGCTTTGCCCAGTTTAAACCAACTGTGCTGACCAAAGGAGGCAGCTGGATTAAAATTTGGCAAATAACATGAGTAAAAATGAGAAAAGTCAAACTTGGACAGTCTGAGCCAGCCTGAAATTATTTTTTTAAAAAAACAGAACTGATAAAATTTCTGAAGGGAAAAACCAACCCAAACCACCCCTCAATCCCTGGAGCCTCCCACACTTGTCCCATGGCAGAATTCCCATTTTTTTGAGGGAATTCCCTCATTGCAGAGGTGCTGAGCTGGCCCTTGCTTACCTTGTCATAATCATACTGGGAGGAGCATCTGTTGTCAAATCTAAGATACAAACAGCGGGCTCCTGGAATGTGGACAGTTTCCTTAAACTTATAATTATCCCTGACAGGATGCACTGTCTCCACAGTCTTTCCAGCAGCCCAGGGAGCAGGGATCTTCAAGCCAGTCAGGAATCCTGGCTCTTCCTTCTCTTCCAGCATCCTGAAATTACAGTGAGAAATTTGGCCTAAAATACAGCACAGGGATTTCTGTCATTTAGACATTAAGATATAAAGTACTTAAAAATCACCTCTCAGTTCTGACACACAGAGACAAGGAACTGACTCCTGGTTTTAGGCATGACTGCACTGAGGGAATTAATATATTCCAGATATTATCATTACATAATTATATATATCATCATCATTATTCAAACATTACATATACTCTTATTCACAAAAATCCCACTGTCACAAATTCTTTAGTATTCCAAAATTCTCCAATGCTGTAAATAAGCATTTTTTATTTGATTTTAGCTGTTTGTTTCTGTTCCTAAGTAGGAACTGGAAAACTTTAAGCTGAGATATAGCATTTAAATGCAGGAGTTAAAAATGTTATTTCTCTGTAAATTAAACCATTTAATAGCTTTGCAATGGTTTTAATTCTGTATCTCATGCTGCCAGAGCAATTTACATTTTCTCTTGATGGTCCTCCTTAGCCTAATTTATTGTGAGAGGAACATTTAGAATTCATTTCTAATGCTTGAGGTGAGGAAAAAACTCCAAACAAACCATATTCTGTGTAAACAACCTGAAGTTATTAATAGTTTAATTCTATATACAGAACGAAATTTGGAACTAAATGTCTTTTGCAAAAGCTTATATAAAACTGAGACAGCCTTAGAAATCATTCCAGCATACCTTTAAAAATTAATTCAAATAAAAACTGCTGCTTTATCCCACAGCAAAGGTCAAACAGACATAATAGTTCAGTTTACCCCATGAAAAGACTCAAATGTAAAGAAAATCACCTCTCATCAGGTAACTGCTTCCCTTTCTGCTCTGCAGCACAACTGGGGGAACTGTTCAGTTCTGAGAAAACTGGAGACTGGGTTTTAAGCAGCAGTGCAGTCTGTGGCCCAAAATACACAGTGTTAGGGACATGCAAATTAAAATGTAAAGCATTTTAAGAGCTCATTATTGAAATAATTAACAATCCTACTGTTGTTATTGGCAATAAATCATTACTGAGTAGCTCCTGGAGCAGTCAAATTTAACATTCAGCATCAGCAGCTTTGGCAGCTGTTGAGAAACTGAACTCTGGTGTGTGGAAGAGTCTCTGGGGGAAGCTGAGCAGCATTTTGGAGGCTGCAGGCCCCAGGTTTGGCCCAGGGGTGGCACAGAGCCCATACCTGGCTGGTGTAAAGGACCAGCTGCACCAGCTGAGGCATCAGGGCATCAGCCATGGTCAGGGTCTGCAGGTTTGGGTGCATCAGGGATGTCAGCAGCACAGGCAGCAGGTGGCCAAGCATGGTGGCCTTTGTGATCTGCTCCAGGCCTTTTAACCTGGAAGGAGAGCCAAAGTCACACAGGAATAACTCTTTTCACAGAGCAGCACTTATGATTTTAGTCACTTCTGTTTCATCTTGGAACAGCAATTCAAAATTCAGCAGAGAATGTTTGTATTATATTAACAAAATCCTCAAAACAATCTTGAAACCACTACAATTTCTCCCAAGTGTCAGTGACCTTGAATTGCTGACAATTCTCACTGCACAATCTGAGAGCAGAGACAGTAAATCAACAGTTTAATAATTACTCAGAGAAGGATAAGCTCCCCTGGGCACAGGGGATGAAAGTCACCATCAAACACAAATGAACCAGTCTGGATATCAGCTCCCAGCACATGGAGCTCAAAGGACTTGAAAAGGATCTGCAGCTACAAAAATATATTTGAACACGAGCTCGTATGAAAATATCACCCAGGAATTGTGTGCTGTCAATAAACACAACTAATCTTGCAGGCCCAGGGAAGCAGAAAGTGAAACCTGGAACACAGCTGGGACAGGGAGCTGCTTGTTTGAGCAGAGAAAAGTTCACAGCTTTTATTTCCACCCCATTCCCAAGGCGTATTTTTACAAGGAGGGGAGACGGGGAAGGGCTGGTGATGGAATATGGGGGATATCAATCCAATCCAGCTGCTAGGGATGTAATAATCAGGGATTAAAAAATAAAGATTGTTCTAGTTTACAGGAATATTTCCAGCTAATTACAGTTTATTTCCAGGTATCCTACTCATAAATACCATTAGAACTGACTAAAACCTTCCCAATTTGAGGTTCCTACAGAAATATCAACCTATAGATGATCACGACTGTCACAGAGAGTGATTCTAAATTCCCCTCCAGCTGAGTGCTAAACAATTGCCACAGGAAGAAACAGTTCCTGTGCATTCAAATCTCAAATATAAAGTGATAAAGAATAATTAATGCTTACTGTGCTTGTAACAATAAGCCACAAAGGGCAGCAGTTCTCCATTTCCAAATTAGGATCCTCCCAATTGTCTTACCTTTGCTCCCTGTCAGAAATGTCACTGTTAATTAATGCTGTAGTGACTTGTTGCAGCATTTCTAAGACTTCATCACATCCTGTCAGAATTTGTGTGGCAAGAGACAAAATGCTGGTCTTGAGTTCCTAAGTAAAAAAAAAAAATAAAGAGTTACAGGATACTTCAATTCTTAGAGAATCCTCCAAAAAAGGACAACAGAACAAAAAGATGGATTTCCAAATGAAAAGAATGATAATGTGACCTGGCAGGCCTGCAGCAGGAGATTCATCCAAGACTTAAATTTGATTAATGTTAAGCCCCAAAGTGCTGGGAGAAACTAGGTGCATGTTTTACAGGATGCACATCCAGTTTCTAGAGGGAAGGAAGCCCCAAGTCCAGCACAGGAGACAGCTGAGAGCCAGCCAAGGTACAGGACTGGTGACAATGTCCTAGTAGGGATGAGCAGCACTGCAGAGAGAGAAACTGAACAATGAACACAGCGTGAATAGTGAGACAAGAAAAATACTCCAATATTTAGCATTTACTCAATGAGCCTGAACAAATCACTTCCAACTGCAGCAGCAGCTCACAAACACACACAGCCTCAAAGAGCAGCAGAGAAAACCAGCTTAGCAAAATAGCAGAAATTCAGAAATCAATTCCATTAGGGAAGAATTATTACCAAAACTACTATGAGCAGACAACGTGCACTCCAGGGCAAACGTGGGAGTTGGATGAAGCAGTGTGAAATGAAGCATTTTAATCAACTTCTACCAACCAAAGCCTGTCCTCAAACCTTGTCCTCTAACAGCTTCCTTGCCACAAACTTAATTCTCTCTATTTCAGACAACTGATGGAAGTGGTTCTACACAAGCTTTGTTTAAACTGCAAAAAAGCAGAAGCCAGGTAAGGCAAATAAGAAACCTCTTCTCTATTTATTTAAAAATATTTTTTCAAGGACCACCTGAGTGATTTGGAGAAGAAAAAATGTATGGGGTAATGTGTCCAGGAAAGGAAATTCTCATGCCAGGAATCCTCCTAGCACATATTAATTAAAACCTATTTAAAATCTCATTATAAATATATTTAGGAAGGCAATGTCTGCTCTCACTGGTAACTGGGAATGCAAGCTGGAATCCTGAGCAGAGAATAACTGCAGATTTTACTCTGGACTGTTTTCCCTGTTCTCCAGCTATTTAACTCTATCAAAAAGAAAAGAACCACCAGCAAACAGCAAATGCACTGCAGGAACAAGGTGTCACAGGCACACTGACTGGAGAGAGCCATACTAGAATAAAACTTGGTGTTTACCTGTACCTTCAATGTCTCTCCCTGCAAGGAGCTGTCACTGTCATCATTGTCATCAGGTTTAATCAAAATAGTGTTACTGAGGAGGTGGTTCTGCACAGCCATCAGGTACCGCAAGCACGAGGACGCAGCCTTGAACACAAATAATTAAAACTTTCAATTATCCAAACCCTCCATCAACCCTGAGTCAGGTAAGCCTCAGACTTGGAAGTTGGAGAGAGGAAAAAAAGGTTGAGGGAAGAAGAAAGGAAAGAGCAAAGAAATAATTTTTTATTTAACAAACTGGTTGCAAAATGCTGAATTGTGTGAAGTAACTCATAAAAATGTAGAGGCAGCGTAACTTTGTTCAGGTTTGGAACTTTATAGCAATATGCAGGAACTCTAAGAATTAATTATTTCTGAAAAGATCATGCCACCAGAGAGATAAATGTAATTCACACTCCTGAAGGTTCCATACAACTTCTCCTTCCCCACAGGCCAGGACATCCTGGTCTCTTCCTGGTGTTTTTATGGAAGCTCAACCTGCCTTTCTCAAGGATCTCCCCATAGTTCTACCATCAAATTTCAGTTTCCACTCATTTCTGTCACTGGTAACTCTTTCAGCCTGTATGAACCACAACACACAACTGCATGTTTGATTTTTTTAAGCTGCTGTAATGCTTTGAATACTGAAATCCACTTCACTTCCAGAGCAACTGGAAAATAAATCCATGTATAAACCCATTCCAGCATTACTGAATGATTTCCTTTGCTGTGAGAAATTATTCTTTTCTTCCCTGCACAGCACTAGCAAAAGACAATTCTTCTGGATTTGTTTAGACACAATTATAAAAGTTTAATCTCCTTTTACTCAGGGAAGAAGATGGATTCAAGGAGGAAAAGAAGCCAAAGGCAGAGATACTTTTATCAAAACACATTTTACTTACAGGCACAGTTGAAAGAAGCCTTTGAAAGTCATCTTTAGATACAGTTTGGCACTTGGTGATTAAGACACAAGATTCTCGGACAACAATCTTGAGGATGTAGTGCAAGAGCTCATCATTGAGTCTTCAAGAGAAGCAAGAAAGGTGGAAAATGTTAATCATGAGTTATTGTGCATTTTGTACAGCTCTGCTCACTCTGCAAGCTGGATCCCAAATTATGGGAAACTAAACAAGGATCAGCCTTCAAATTCAGACACAAAAAACCCCAAGGCTGAAATGTTTAACAAGTACAACAGATTTTCAGGGCTTTGCTGCACTGTGCTGATATAAATCTAGTTTCTTATGGGTCCTATCAAAGACTCCTCCCAACTTGAACAGGTACTTGAGACTGGCAGCTTTACTACTGGAAAGTCACCTATGATAGGCAAAGAAATGTTATAAAATCATATTTATGAAATTATCATTCAAATTTATCATGAACATGGCAAGGAACAAAGAATTCCAAACCCAGTCTGGGTACAGAAACATCCAAAGTTTGCCCTGAAACATCAAATCTTTCCCTCACCCTACAGAAATCTTCCCCCACAGACACAAACAACATTCAGGTCACACTGCAGGAACACACCAAGCAATTCCAGCAGAAGTTCCTGCAAGTTCACCTCATGAAAATAACAGAAAAATATCCTGTAAACAGAGGCTTTTTACCTATAATGATCATCATCTTCACTTCCAAATCTGTTGTTCTGCAGCTGCTCAGCTAAATTGGTCAGGATGACATCCCGGAGCTGCGAGAGGCCACTGTTCCTCTCTCCTAAAAGGGAAATAATAAACTTTTGCAAAGCAGCACTTCACAGACTAGATTTTATTTCCCCAATCCCTCATTTAACACAGACTACAGCTCAGGAATTGCTGCATTCCCAGGGCTGCTGTCTCAGACTGGGAGCACTTTTTTTTTTTTGCCCTGCCCACGGCACTGTTGGAAATTCCCAACACTGAGCACCAACCATTCCTGTGAAAAAACAAATTACTGAGCATCAGCTGCTTCCAAGGCCAAATTCCCATTTCCTGGTGACCTTGAGGACATTACTCCCCCTGCACTGAGCTCTAACATCACCTCTGATTACTGGGTATTTGCAAATATTCCTTTTCTCCACCTGACCCACCCTAGGCCACGCAGCCTTTTGGAAGTTGAAGCATTCCATCATTTCCTAGAAAAGCATGGATTTAAAACAGAGTAGTGCCCAATATCCCAAATTGTTCTCCCTCTAAGCCTGAGATGTACTTTGATTTTTTTGTTCTCAGAAAAACCCCACTCTCACCAGGCAATAAGACATTCTCACCTTCAGTTAAGACCAATTTCAATAAATTATTGATTTCTGCTTCTCCAGGATACAGGATATTTAAACCAGAGCTAAGGAAAAATAAAACAGTGCATTACTTGATGGATTTAGAAGTGAACAAAACCATTTCAGTGGACATGGGACAAATGGCACCACAGACTCTGCACCCGATGGAACATTTACAATGTCTGCGTAAAGGCTTAGAAGAGCATCCCCCAGATTTTAACATCAATATTAGAAGATAAGCAGCTGTTTTCTCCAGGAATCTCTTGTAATCAATTATATTTTATTGTTTAGGTCCCAATATTCTCCAAGAGCTATTTGCTTCCCTCTGGAAAATTCCCCATTCATCAATTGCACACAGGGCAGCACAATCAGTTTGTTAAGAAACAGAGATGTCAGGAAAAATGATGATGGCTCCAAAAAACCTCCAAAAACTCTGGTGATGGGGGTAAGAGCTGAGGCTCCTCTGTGCCAAGAACAGTAGAAAATAAAAATACAATAATCAAGAAAATCACTACTGCTACAGTTTTGTACTTTTTGGAGACTGGCTCTATAGAAGTCTTAGTTTAAACTATACAGAAGATTCTGGAAGGACCATTTCAGGAACACCCCAGCTCTGCAGAAACATTCCAGGTGGAGACTTTTTCCCTCTAACTTGTGATGAACTCTGTCCTTTCTATGTGAATTCCCCCATTGAGAACACAATCACTTCAAAGGAGCACTTCATGCCTGTCTGAAGTGCTGAAATCATTACACAACTTTGCCATTTCCTTTCCCTTTTCTTTTTCAGTAACAGAAAAAAAAAAACAAAAAACCAAAACCTGGGATGTTTTTCAGCTTCACACAGAGAGCAGAGATTACTGCGGCTTCCTTCTCTCCAGCTCATGCTGATCCACTCTGATAGAAACCTCAGGAAAAGTTATCACACACTGCCAGCTCCCTTTGAGGGTTCCACTGGCACCAGAATCCCCCAAGGAGAAAACAGGAGGAAGGAAACATCAGCCAGTCCCCACACCTTGGAGCTGTTTAACAAGGCACTGGAACACACAGGTAGTACAAGGCATCCGTGCAGGTGACAGGAGACACAACCCTGAAAATGCCAGGTAATCCTCCTGTGCCAAACTATTCTTCACTCAGAGCTGCACAGAGCCACAGAAATTTGCAATGTCGTGATTCACACCAAGAAAATGCAGGGTGATCTTAAAAGATTTTATTCTCAATCTCTGGAGCACTTCCCACTGGAAAATGCAGGTTCTGTTTGTCCTTGGCACACTGGAGCCAGCATTCCTTGGCCCTGAGGTTTCCCTTATCTCCTTTTCAGGAGATACAACCACAGTTTTAGCTTTCCCTCAGCCTCAGAGCATTGCTCAAGTATTATTAATCCTCCCAGTATTATTAATCCCCCCAGTATTATTAATTCTGCTTCTCATGCTCCTGTTGTCCAGTGTTACCACTTAAAACACTGAGGTAAGAACTGCCAACACCAGCTTTGCTTTTTCTAAACACCACAGCAGCTAAATAAGGAACTTGTTCAAGGAAACTTTGCTTGAATTTAGCAACTATTTTATAATAAACATTTAAAAAATCCTTTAAAAAGCAAGTAAAAAAGAAACAAAAGCAGAAAGTAATTACTACCTGTTATTTCATCAAGACCAACACATTGTATTTCTCTTCTTCCACAGACACACACTGTAATAATTTAACTGTAATTTATCATATTATGTCTTAAAATCCATCACACTACATTTTCTCCTATGAATGTAAAATTAAACTAAATACAATGTGAATGTTCATCTGTCACTACATTTCAAAGAAACTAAACTCTAAGTTAGGTTAAACTTGATAAAACAGATATTCACCTAATAGCCAGACAAACTTCCTTCTGGATTTCAGAGCAGATCTGATCCCTTGGGGCCATCAGTAACTGCCACAGTAACAGCCCAGACCTTCTGACAATGTCTCTGTTCCTTTCAGTTTGGGGGCTGAAGAAAAATTTAAAAACCACCTAAGAAAAATTAAAGACAACAAAATTAATATTAAAAATATAAATGTTACTTACATTAACTTATTTTCTGCAGTCAGTTTCCCAAACTATTTGTGTGGGTCTAGAAATCTGAGAGTCAGAATCTGATTTTGAATCAACAAATGGAGGGGAAGCAAATACAAAGAAAGAAGGAAATAACCTCTCTATGTTTGATTTTAATCTGTAAAGATAGAGATTATATTTAAATTAGGGCTCTTAAATTAATATATAAAATATTGTAAAACCACTGCTAACCTCCATTACATGGATTCCAATGGAGAAAAAAAAATTAAATTGAATAAAAATGAAACCAGTGGTTGCCTGTACTCCACACCAGGTTTTTCACTTTTCCATGTGGATTTTGAAGCCCACTGAAGGCTCTGTACCTGGAAGACGACGAGGATGCAGCGGATGATGCAGGTGTCTCCATTGACCATGGCCTTCTCCATAATGTCACAGATGCTGCTCAGGTGATGGGCTTCAATGGGATGCTGCTTGCCCAAAAAATTGCTGATGGGGAGGTTGTTGCTGGCTGCCAGGAGGTTGAGTTGGTGGATGCACATGGCACCAACATGGTGCAGTAACTGGTTAATGACCTCGTTTGTGGTTATTGCATCCCCTGGAAGGAGAGGAGAGTTCAAATGCTGTCTATAAACACAGACTGCATCATCAGTCTTTGCTTCTAAAATGCAGTAAATCAACTTCAGGGCATAAAAAGATTACCCAAAACACCTTTCTAATGTGCTGAAGGCAGCAAGAATCTGGAATCTTCCACATATCTCACTTTGTACTTTTCCCTCTCTTAAATCAAAGCTAAACCATGACCAATAGTAACAACCCTTTTCAGGAATTAACTCAGCTTTTAACAGCAAGGCAGTTTCTGTCTGTTTTTCTCTTGCCACTCCTGTGTTTCACTTCCCCTTTGTACAAAGTGCTGACTCCTGGGTTCCCCTCACCTTTGGGCTCTGCAATGACGTGACTCACTCCCAGCCTCTGGCACACACAGTGGAATGCCTGGTTCCCAGGATTGCACCACTGATCAATATAATCATTGGAGCACGTCCAGATCATGTTATTCATTGTATCATAACAAGCACCTGAGAGAACAAAAATATTTCACACATCAATTCAGTAGAAAACGAGACTGAGGCATCTTTATAGGCACCGTAAACCCAAATTATTTGCTTTAAAAGTTTATAAAATCTCACAATGGACATGCAACCCCACCCCACTGCAGAGCAGCTGACTGCAAATTCAAACCCAGATGGATTCTTCAGGACCTGAGGGACTACTGCACTCCTTACCAAGCCCTGGCACCAGAGCCCCCCGTCCGAGCGAGCTGCCTGCGGCGTCAATGAGATCTGCCCTGCTGGTGAACTGCCCATCTGAGATGTTGAACACCAGGCTGGAGGCGAGAACTACACAGAAACACAGCTCCAATCAATTCCTGAGAAGTTTATTGCATTCCAGACAGCCAAGGACTCCCAATCTGCCACAAATGGCTCTGGCTTACTTTTTAAGGAGGACAAAGCGCTGGTGCCCCCGAAGAGCGAGCGCGTGGCCGAGCTGCCTGAGCCCCCCGGGGGTGGCACCAGCATCACCAGGTACGTCCCACACGTGTAGATTGGGGTCTTCCTCAGCATCTTCAGGGGCAGCCCACAGCTCGTGTTGGCAGCTGCAATGAGCACCCGAGAAAGGTCACAAACTGCACTTGTGCAGAACAAGGCAGAGCTCTGCTTGGGGCTACAAAGGAATTGATATTTAGAAGTTTTTTCTACTGAATTCCAGAATGGTTTGGGTTGGAAGGGGCCTTCAAGACCATCCCATTCCAACCTCGTGGACAGGGACACCCCTTCCACAAGGCCAGGTTGCTCAGAGCTCCATGAACCTTGCCTTGAGCATTTCCAGGGATGGGGCATCCATGACTTCTCTGTGGCCTCCCAACCTCACACATTCAGCATCAATCCCCACAAGGCTACAGAGAGTTTCACAGGCTATTCAACTAAAGAGAACAACTTCAAAATAAAATAAATAAAAAATTAAGTACAACCAAAACTATTGAGAATTGTGTGGTGATAATTACATTGAAAGCACTTGGAGCCAAATGATCTCTTCACAGAGACTCAATATGCATTTACTGTTTTAAGTTCTCCTGCTCCTCATGAAACGTAGACAGCCCAAATGATCTCCCTCCTGCAACAGCTGATCAACACTTTTTGAGTGCTGACTCAAGAATTAGCCAAGAATAGCCATTTACTCTCCTTTTTCTGTAGCACTTGAGTTGTTAAATGGCAAAACACAACCTTTAAAATAACTCTCCGAGCTAACTCCTTGCCAAATTCCCTGGAAGCAGACCCATTTCATGTATAATTTATTTCTATGGAAATACTTTCAGTTGTTTCAAATTGAAGAAAGACAACTCATGTACTTGTGAAGGAAGAAAAGAAAGGTAAACTGAATAAAATCTTCAGACAAATCTAACAAAGCTCCAGATCATCCTGAAAGCCATCAGTTCATTCAAGATTCCCTCATTAACTTGGGTTGTTTCCATAAAAGAATACCCAAACATTGTGCAATTCACCTAAGATTTGTAATATTCCAGTGACTGGTAAAGCAATAATTCCATTTTCTAACCTGCAGGCCATTTTTACACACCAATTAGAAGCCCGGTTGAGCTGCCAGCAGAGAAATGCAACATCAGATTGTCCAAATCAGTTCAATAATGGAATTGGAAAAGGCTGCTTCCCATTTTCCATCCCTAAACTTTCCTCACAATCCTAATTTAGCCAAGTAACTGACAACTCCACCACTAAGGAAATACTCTGCAGATCTTCCAACTCCATATTTGGGGGAAAAAAAAGACAAAAATCACACATTTTTTTTTTTTTTTAAACCTGTCCTAAGAGATCAATAATAACCAAGATGGATGCTGTGTGTGTTAAGAAATGCAAAGTGAAGAGTTTCTGACCTGCCTGGTCCTCCTTGAGGTTGTTGGAGATGGTGGAGCCTGTGAGAGCAGCGAGGGTGGCCGAGGGGGAGGCGCGGTACCGGGACAGGCGGCTCAGCAGCATCTCATTGATGCTCTTGGCAGATTCCCCCTCTTTCCTCATCAGGATTATTCTTTCCTGTAGAGGATTTGCTATACAAATGCCATTTTCTACCTAGTAAAATGGGGGAGGGAAAAAGTACTTTAGATGTTGAAATCCATAGGTGAGAGATCACCCGAACTGTATCATGTGGGAATACAAAGTGAAACTTTGCTGATAGAAATTCTTGCAAAAATAAAGTTCTGAAAGCAAGACAGGAGTATTTTGTTGTTTGTGACTTCATGGTTCACAAGAATAATTTAATAGAAGGTATCTATTATATTTAAGATATTTAATAGGATATCTTCTATTTATGCCTGTTCTTAAAGACAGAACTGCTTGTCATAAACTTGAGTTTATTTAGGAAACTCCTTAAAAATATATAATCCTCTTGCATTTTCTTAGTGGTCTTTCACTTGCAAATCATTTGGCTCTGAATCATTTTTTCAGGCAAAAAGTGTGAGCAGTGATTTCTTCAGACCATGACGTTGAGGGGATGTTTTACTGCAGAATGCATCTCTTAATGAAGATGTGATTTAGAGCGTTAGGGATTTTCCATGAGTTGTACTACTACAGCCTCCCAATTCCAGCTCCACCATCCCACTCCATCCTCCTCTGCTGAGCAGAAATACAGACATAAAAAATACATTTTATGCTACAAGAGAAGTCAAATTGCTAAATATAATAATCCTCTGGAGATGGAATTGGATAGTTCACCCTCTGTTCTGTTCAGTTATTTCACATAAACTCATTCAGATCACGCCCATAAATTCCCAATCTTAATATGTCAATTAGAAAATGCTGAATTTAACTAAAAAATTAAATTGGCTTATGTTACCAACATCAGGCATAGAAAACACGCAATTTGCTTACTATAATTTCAAAAATATCCATAAAGACAGAGTGGCCTTTGGGGGTTTTTTCATTGAGGCTTGCAGGAGACCAAATCCAGTAGAAAAAGGTGCCATCTGAAGAAAGATGCACGGTGGTCATAGTGCTGCCAACTGGGAAGTGATTTACTGGCATTGGGATTATCTGACATACCTATGAGACAGAAAGCATCTTAACAGGTCTGATTTTACAGTTTGGCCTTACAAGTATGAACAGTATGGAAAAATAAATAGAGATCAAATGCAGTTAGTGCAGAAGAGGCTTAATATTGGACTCAGTAGTAGCATTACATTGATTTATTACCAACAGCTATTCTGTGATATTTGCCAAATATCCAAACCAGCTCATAGATCTCAAATTTAACCTATCTAAAAATAAAAGGATCATCTCCTCTCTAATGATGGAGAACAAGGGAGAACAAGGAAAATACACATTCTATTGAGTCACCTACCTTCTGCAACTTCTCTCAAACATTGCTTGAAACTTGAGAAGAAAGGGGGAATCTAAACATTCTCAGTGTCAGGAAACACACTGGACATAAATGTATATATCCATCCTTAAAACCACAGCAGGAAAAACCCCAAAGTAAACAAACTACCCCAGTTTTACAAAAGGCAAGAGTTGTTTATCTCCAAAACACAACCAGAGCTGAAACAATACCTGAATTTTGGGACAGGGAAGAACAAAAAGCTGTGCAGGAAGAACACATTCTTGATTTAAATCAAAGTCCATTTTGCTGTTGTTTGATTGCTTTAAGGTATGACCACACTGGAATCGTGAAAAATCCTGAGTGGGAAGGGACCCACAGGGATCCTTATCCAACTCTGGCCCTGCACAGACACCCCAGTAATCCCAGCCTGTGCACCCCTGGGACTGGTGTCCAAATGCTCCTGCAGCTCTGGCACACTTGAGCATTCCCTGGGGAGCCTGGGCAGTGCCCAGTACCCCGTGGGGGAAGAACCTTTCTCTGATACCCAACCCAACCCAACCCTGTCCTGACACAGCTCCAGCCATTCCCTGGGTCACAGAGCAGAGATCTGAGCTGCCTCTCCTGAGGAAACCGGATTGGGGTGAGGTCTCCCTTCAGTCTCCTCCAGGATGAACAAGCTCTATTAGTACCCCATAATACAGAAAGTGTAATTATAGATAAATACATATATTTTTATATAAGCCACACTGAAACTGTAACATCTCTACCACAACTTACACATTCACCACACGGTCGCCTCAAGGCAGGGTTAGAAAAATGCGGTTTCACCAAATAAGAAACTTCAAGGATAAAACCAATTAAAGCTGAAATGTGTGTGATTCATTCAGCCTGTTTTGTTCCTGTCCCCTTTACCTGCAGGGTATGTTGATCCACAAGCTGGAACAGGTAGTGAGGTTTGCTATCAAAGGACACAGGCCTATGGAGGAGTTTGCCGTTGCCAAAAGCCACCCAGCCCGTCTCCAGCTCCTCGTTCCGGCAGTACACAAACCCCCTGGAAAAAACCCACCAGAATGTTCAATCTCCTTCAACCCTGCCCTGTTTCTTTGTTTTTTGTTTTTTTCAAATAACTCACAACCACAGTGTTGAACTTTGACTGAACTCCTATTCAAGTCAGCAATTTTTGTTGTGAAAGGCTTTAAGCATAAAAAGCCTCGTGGTTTTCAAGCAATGAAGAAGCAAGGAGGTACAGTGAGTCACAGCTGCACTAATTATTTAATGAATGACATAATTAGCAAACAAACACTCACAAACTCAGCTATAAATAAAAAGTCACAGAACTGGTCTGTAGTATATCCCTCTAGGCAAAGAATCAACCAATTTACTAAACATTAAAAAATAAAACTGAATCTAAAATTCTGCTACTGTGGAGGTTGAACTAATGACCTCCACTGGTCGCTTCCAACCTCAACTTGTTCTTTAATTTTAGATAAAACACAGTCAAGAAGAATTTCAGATGAGAAACTCAACACATTAAAACAGCATTTAATGAAAATTCACAATATCATGGAATCACAGACTGGTTTGGTTTGGGAGAGACCTTAGAGATCACCTCCTTCCAAGCTCCACATCCTCCAGTCTTGCTACTCCCAACATCTGGGAGAGGCTTCCCAGAACAGGAACTTTTGGGTCTCTTTGCTCTGCAGAGCAGTGTCCCTTACCTCAGAGTTCCATGCAATCCTGATCCCAGTTTGCTGATCCCCCTGCCCACAGAATTGGTCGTGTACAGGTAGAGCCCATCGGCTGCAAGGCACCGGCCCAGGTCTGCATCTGGAGCAGGAGCAAGGACAGCAGAGAGCAGCTCTGTAACATTCCAGTGGGAATTCTCCCTGGGGCTTACAGCCCATGGAAACCAGCACCTGTTCATGGCAGGTCACTACCAACCCTTCTTTAATACTGAATTTATTGTTTGGTGCTCTAAGAGCTGCTGTAACACAGGCACAGCCCAGGAGACCCTGTGGTTTCTTCACATCTCATTCAAGCCTCAGAGGTGCCCAGATGAGACACAGTGACAGGGAAGAAGAATCAAACTCTGTGATTGTCCTAAAGCTGCTCCATCCTTCCACCTCTGAACACTTCAGTTAAGACAAAATGTGTTTGAAACACAGAGCAGTAATTATTAATAATCAAGATGGGACACAAGTCCAGTCAATCTATTGAAGTTCACAGGATCTGGACACTCAGCTCAGGAGGGAAAAGTCCACTTACTCTCTTGCCTAAACACCTAAAAAGAGATGTCTCCAATAAATCTGCAGGTAGCCTAAAATAACAACTCAAATTTTTAATTCCTATGGATTGCATTAAATGTCATCAAAGCTTGAACTAATATTTCTAAAACCACGCAAACTCTTATTTATTACAAAAATAGTAAGCAAACAAAGCAGTAAAAGCTGAGGATGAATGCAGGAAAAGAAATACAAAATAAAGCATTAAAAAAAGAACTTCAAAATCAACTGGGTAGAAACAAAAGCAGAGGGGGAAAAACCCAATGAACTTGTACTTCTAAAAATAAACTTGCTGTGCCACTGATAGCTGGCTATTGAACACAGGGATAGTGCAGGGGCAGTGATTATGATCTAACAAGGGGATAATATCCAAACTCTGTCTGACCCCTCTGAAAAATCCCCACTGGAGTCAGGAAGGGTCACTGGATCAACTGCTTTGGACTGTTTCCCACAACCTGACATTTTAAACCAGCAGCTGCTCTTCAGCAACTAAAAAGCAACATTTTTTGAGCCCCAAATCTAAAGTTTTGCATTCATCAGCACTTCAAACATCCTGTCCTCCTCTGCTGATAGTGACAGGGATGAAATAATTCACCTTTATTCTCACTGCTGGCACCAGTGTTGGCATCAGGGGCAGGTAACATGTCCTCAAAGCCCCAGGACACGATGTGCTTCCCTCCAAGCAGGCAAGAGGGGGATCCAGGGCCTCCCTCCAAAAGCAACAACCTTCAAGCAGAAAATAAAATAAAATGCCATGAAGAATAGTAGTAGTAAAAATTGGCTAAATTAAAAGTTAAGACAAAGATATATTTAATTATTCTGTCACAGTTCATAAGCCACTTTAAGGAATCATCAATACTTAATGAAAAAAAAAAAAACAAAACAAAACACCCAAAACCCAATCAGTGCTTTTAGATTTGATTTCCTAATGTCTTCTGCAAATGACTAAATTTCAATCTTCCCTAAAGCTTTCAATAACTCCAAAGCCTTTTAATCACTTTTAAAGACATTGCTCCCTGCATGCACTTCACATATTTTGAGAGCTGCTGGAAAAGTTTCTAAGGAGAAAAGTTCTACAAACCTGTAGAGAACATCAGCCACAGGCAGGGACCCCAGCTCAGTCTGTTTCTGTAATAGATGCACTGTATGAACAAAGGTTTTCAGCGACCCTCTAAAAGGATAAGAAAAACATGAATTAAAGATGTCTATTGAAGGCAGACTGAACACACAGAAACAGCAGCCATGGAGAACACCCAGAACCACAGCCACAATATGGCATCAGCTTCTTTTCTGCCTGGCAGCTCTTTCCTAGGGGACAGAGAAAGAGAGGGGGACAGACAGAATGCTGGTGATCCTCTGGCCTAAATTCCACCACCTTTTTTTTGGAAGAAAGCCCCAGAAGGGAGGGAGAGCAGCAGGCACAGGCTGGGTCATCAACAACAGGTTCATAAAAGCAATCTTCATAAAGACACCTGATAAAACACCTCAACATTGCTCCTGAGGCAGCTCTTCCAGCATTTCTTGCAGCTGATTGACCACATTTAGATTTCCAGTGCAACCTCTGGATCTTCCTGGCTGAGCCCAAGTGTGAGAAAGGGCCGCTGCACTCCCACCTGGAAATGCCTTTCCTAACTCAAACAGTAAATCAGACTCATCCATTTCTCATCAAGATTCTGATTACTTTGCACAGAATCATGGAATACTCTGAGCTGGAAGGGACCACAAGAATCATCATCCAGCTCCAGGCCCTGCACAGACACCCCAACAATCCCAGCCTGTCCCCAAGAGCATTGTCCAAACTCTCCTGGAGCTCTGGCAGCCTCAGGGCTGGGACCATTCCCTGGGCAGTGCCCAGCACCCTCTAGGGAAGAACCTTTCCCTGATATCCAACCTAACCTTCCCCTGACACAGCTCCAGCCATTCCTGGGTCCTGTCCCTGCTCCTAGAGACCAGGGCTGCCCCTGCACTGCCCCTCCTGAGGAATCTGTGCACTGGGATGAGGTTTCCCTTCACAACACCAATTTTGGGTGATCCAGACATCTTTAAAAATCTGTATTTTACAATTTCTGTTTTAAAGGTCAGGGCCATTTTCTGGAAGATGTGGTAGCTTCATTTCCAGGCATTACAGCCCACCTATGCAGGAGAACTTGGCTGTGTCTTAGGCCACGTATGAGCTGCTTTCTTCACAAACAGGAGTGATCAGCTGCAGAGATCCTTGCCCTGCCCTCTGCTGAATCCAACCTTTTGCTGCTTTTGGTCAGTCAGCTCCCAAGCTTTCCTCCACACCTCAATCCCTGTTTTCCCCAGTGACATCTTCAGCTCTTTGCTTTCACTGACAAACCTCAGCCTGGAGAAAATTGACACCAAACACATTAAAGCACCTCGATTAATTATTTAAAGCAATATTTACCCTGTTGTTTTATTTTTAGCAAAAAGAAGCACCCAAGATTGCAACCAGGAATGTCAATAATAGTCTCATTTTCAAGGTTTTTTCTTCAACACATGACTTAGATATTTAAAGGAAAAGTGTGAAGCTTCCAGAGGTGAACAAAGCACAATGGGATATTTCAACTCTCCAAGCAATGCAAGGCAGACTTGCAAAGAAAATAAAAGATCAACCTGAAGTTCAAAAGCTCTACTTGAAATTTAGCTCAGCTGCAACAGAACATCCCATATTTCCTGCAAATTGACATCTGGGGAAAAAAAAAGAAATGAGGTTGTGTTTATCAAATCCAATTTCTCTGAGCTATGTTCAAGTACATTACCTTTCAGATAAGGCAGTTGTCAGGACAGAATAATTTGCTACATACCATAAATTTCTCATTGACTTCATTAAAACAAGTGCACTAGAGATTAAGTAGGTTTCATTTGAATAAACCTTTTCCTAAAGCAAATCATGCCATATCCTGGGAACTCCAACATCTTAAATCAGAGTACAACTTCAGAGACAAAGCTGGGACCTGCAGAAACATTCAATCCAACATTTCCAAAAGGCTCCTTGAGACTTTAAAGGCACATTCATGGGGCTTTGCAGAGGTTTTTTATTTCCTTCCCTTCCCTCCATCCTCTAACAAAAGTAGGTTTTGATTAAAAGCAATTATTTCTCCTCAATCACCTGATGCCAAACCCATGCAGGACAACCTACAATGGTTAAACTCTTCACTGGCAACAAAATGAAAAAATACCTCCAGACATTTGAGACAACACTGAAATCAAATCTGAAAGGAACTGCCCCAAAACCTGGCAGTTCCACCTTCTCCAGCCAAAGAGAGGTGCACGAAAGGGCAGGACAAAGGGAAAAGGAGACAACTTTTCTCCCTGATAAACACATTTGGAACCATTCCTAGAGCAGCTCACTGCAGTAGAAGCAGCAATATGCACACGAGGCATTGCTAACCCAGATCCTTCTGCTTTTGCATATGCTAAACACATGCAAAATAGAAATGCTTAGTTTCACCCTTTCCAACCCAATATTTAAATATCAGAAAGAGAAAGGCTGGTGCAAGCTAAAAATAAGCATCACCAGTGCAGTCACATCATTTTTGATTTGTTTCAAAGGAAAGAGGGAATGAACATCAACCACAGCACTGCCCAGGGGTGCTGGAGTCACCATCCTGGAAGGGAGGGTTCAACAACCATGGATGTGGAATTTGGGGATATGGTTAATGGCGAATCATGGCTGGACTTTGCCAAACTTCCTTAATTCTCTCTATTTTACCAGTAAATTTTTGTGAACCTTGAGAACATCCGGTTGGGATGTCACCTTATGCCAAACCTCAGTTTAACCCTTGAATTGAAATATTCCCAGAGAATGGTGGGATTCTCTGCTCTTTCAGCACAGCTCCCTTACCTCGCACAAGCCAAGGCAACCAGGGCAGCAGCAGCATTTTCCTTCTGCTTGTAGGGGATGTGCTGGCCGGAGGGCGCCGTGTCCTCGAGCCAGGAGCAGAGCAGTGCCTCGATACCATTGAGGCAATCAGCCGGTTCCTTGGTCAGGCTCAGGGGCTGGCAGTCCCGAAGGCAATTCAGCAGCACCTCAGCAGTGATGTTACACAGGGCAGGGTCTGTCCTGCTCTGCGACTGGATCAGTGGGAACACCAGCAGCAGCCCCATGCGGGACGTGAAGGGAGCCTGCTCCGGCTGCTGTAACAAGCCCTGGCGTTTGAGCAGCGCCAGCGCCTCCTCGTCGCCGGAGCTGTCGCGGTCGTGCTGCTCCTCCAGGGCCAGCTGGCGCTGCGCGTTCCAGAGCCCGCGCAGGGCGTTCAGCCGGTACTCCAGCAGCCGCGCGTACGCGTTGCTCTGGTTCCCGCACACCGAGCGCAAACGCTCCGCCAGCTCCGTCGGGTTCTTGGTCTCGAAGGTCAGGATCTAGGAAGGGAAAAGTGGGTGGCTGTAGAGGTTTTTAAAAGGGAAAAAAAAAATTCCATATGGTTGTGGTGGGATTTTTTTAGATCAGCTGTTCTCTGTAGCAGATGGATGGATATTATTTTTAATTTCTGGGAATGGATAAAGCTAGACTTGGGGCCAAAGGACAGGTGAGTGGCGTTGTGTCCATTTCAGGCATAAACTAAAACACATGAACCTCTATCCACGGAGGATGGCAAAGGACTGTGACAGGAGGGTGCCACCCTGCCCATCTCGGGATGAGGAGTTCTGACCATGAAGTAAAATACATTAACTTTTATCCACAGAGGATGGTAAAGGACTGGAGTGTTGGCCATAAACTTAAACACATGAACCTCTATCCATGGAGGATGACAAAGGACTGCGACAGGAGGGTGCCACCCTGCCCAGCAAGGGTGTGGAGCCTCCCTCTCAGGACATGTCCCTTTGTCACCTGCTCCAGGTTTGGACTGGGGCATCTCCATACATCCCTTCCCACCCCACAACTGTGGGATTCTGTGAGCCTGCTATTGCTGAGTCAGCATCCTCACCAAACCCATGCTTGGGGGTGCTGATGGGGATTTTTAAGCTTTCAATAAACAACAACAACACCGACTGTAAAGAAAAATACACACACAAAAGAGTAGCTTGGAAAATAAACATTCCCCTCCTCTGGAGCTTTTTTCTGTAATCGAGGCAATTTTACTAAAAACTTCAAAAGAACTGTGAGGTTGGAGGGTCCCAGGGGTTTAAAGCCTTTCTATGAAAACTAATAGGTCACTAATGTTGTGGAATAAGAACATGCTTGTTCTAGTTTTGGAGCTCTTTCAAACAAACAAACAAACCAACCAACCAGTTCTCTCCAATTCACCAAGAGTTCTGTTACACTCTCTCCCTCCCCTGCTTTTTTCCCCTCTTAAATTTTATCATCTTGCACTTAGCTACACCTTTCTCAAAATACTTCAAGTTGCTGCTGTAGCTAAAAACCCTTAAAGTCTCCTCCTCATCATTTCAGACAGAAGAAAGAGGCTTTTTTGGCATTTCTAAATAAAACTGGAGACCAAGTTGGAACAACAGAAAACAAAGCATGACACAAAAATGTATTTATGGTTTAGTAACCAGCCTGGGACTGGAGAACTCAGAGTTTTCAGTAATTTACAGACAACTTTTCTCCTTCCAGCTAACAACAACAGTGGAGATCAGCAAAGTCACTTAAGCTCAAGGAAAGCCATGAGCCAAGCATTTTCTGATACCCTGGATCCAGTGTCCAAAGGGATTTGGTGTCCAAAGGGCTTCTGGCCACATTCCAAAGTGCCTCATCTCATCCACCCTCAAACACAATCTCTGGCTCATCTTTATGCTGTAAAACTGTCCTTCCATCATTTAATAAATAAATATAAACGTGGGAAGGGGAACGTGAGAGACAAAGCTGCCATGGGGAATGGCATCCAGGATTCTTGGTTTTGTGGGGTTTTTTAATTGCAGGCAGCAGTCATAGAGATCATGAAAGAAATGTTTCTGGCTAATTGCAGACTCCTGAACAGCTTGTTAAAATGCTGCAGGACAAATCACATCTGCCAGTGCCACACAGCCCTGATTGAAGGCAAGGAAACAGCTTTGCAGTAGGACATTCACCACTAGCGCCAGGATAAGTTCACTCTAAAGGAATTCACATCATAATTACACATGAATGGGTGTTGTATTGAGCTCCTTATACCTAATAAACCTCCTTTAATTAATTTCTCCAAGAGATTATGAATATTAATTCCTGAACCACATATTATACATTTAAAATAACCACCTCCTGTTGTGTGTTCTGCTGTCTCAAAAAAAAGTTTGTTTCCTGTTCTAGATGGAATCACTTTCTACAACAGTTGGCTTTTGATTTTCTTGAACTAAACTGGATGGATTCTCCACTAAGTTTCCACAAGCTGCAGAAATGGAGGAAAAAGATAATTAATGTTTGCATTTTCAGAGTTAAATGCTGAAGAAAACAGGTGTGTGGTCTTTGGTAATAACAAAGATACCACCACAAAAGCCAAGCTGTGATGTACTTGGTGTTTCATGTCTTGCTCCTCAAATCCCACAGTTTAACTGGAAAATGAATTTTTTTTTTTTTTTGCCTTCGATATGGCTCGCTCTGAGTCTGTCTTGTAGCAATCAGGACGAGTCAGTGTCAAATATGTGCAGTTTTGCTGATGAAAAGTCTTTTCCTGCTGAAGTTTTAGTTTCTGCCTGATCTCACAGTTCCCAATTTGCTTTAAAATGTGTCTGGTCTGTCTGGGATTGTTAAGAGTGTTTCTCTTCAGCCTTTGATAAGGGAAATGAGCACTAATTTAGGTAAATGCTACAGGAAGTACATCAGCTTCAACAGATTTACAAGATCATTCCAAAATGGGACTTGGAGACTTTTGATAATGCAGTTTACATCATCTGATTTTCATACACAGCTTATGGGAAAAAAACCTTAATTATTCAACACCATCTGAGGGTCTAAGCAGGCATTTGTAGTTCCAGGAAAGAAGAGGATATTAGAAGAAGGGTGTGAGGTCAGCTGCTACACAGGCCACTTCAGCAAATTAAATTAAAGGCAGTTTTCCTCAAAAGCCTTTTTACTAGAGGTCAGTACTCACAAAAAGGAGCTTTAAGACTAAATGTTCCCAGTGAAGCTGGGACAAACATCCTGGGAGCTTCCAGGGTTTGAGCACATCCCAGGGAACTGCTTTGGCTCTCCCTGGAGTGAAACCCAGCCCTTCCCATCCCAAGAGTGACAGAGCTGCACTTGGTCCCTGCCACATCCATCAGTGCTTCCCTCTGGATACATTAAAGTCTTCCCACAGGAATCCCAGCCCTTGCCAGGGTTCTCATATCTCCAGGCAAAGCTTGTCATCTTCCAACTATCTGAAGTCAAAACAAGTTAAAATAAAATGCAAGAAAACCCCCATCATGTTCTTTCACAAATTCTGATACAGACAACACAACTAGCAGTGCTTATAAAAGGTAAAATTCCCTTTTCTGCTACCTCAGCATTTGCACCTGAGCTTCAGCTCTGATTTGGGACTGATTTCCAGCCCCTTCTGGGGTGCCTCGGTATTTCCCTGTGCAACACCCAGGGAGGAGTCAGGGCAGGCACCAAACCCAGTCCCTGATCCATCACCTCCCAATCCAAACATTCCTGACTAACAAGGCTTGAACGGAATCAAAGAAGATGAAGAGGATGTAACAAACACATCACTTTGCCATAGAACGAGTTACCCAAGTAGCTACTTACATATAACTAAAACTGTGTTATTAAATAGTTTAATTGGCACTACTTTAATTTTACAGTATCTTATCTTTACACATTATTCCCTTGTTTGATCTTTTAAATCGATTTTAGTCAATATTTTAATTAGAAAATGGCAGAGCCAAAGTTCAATCACTCTAATTGGTCTTTGACATCATCTTCAACATCCAGAAGCACAAAAGGTATTTGATTTTAGATCAACCATGGGGAGGTGTCACCTGTCCCACTGTCCTTTTGCATCCTACTCCATGACCTTACCCAGGTAATTCTTCCCATTAAACAGAATTTTTGCCAAATCTGCTCAGAAAGGAGTGCCTGACATTCCCTATTTTCAGGGCAACATGTTTCTCTGCTGGCAGTAAATACCAGACCAAGTACAATTAACACACACTAATATACATGAAGAGTTTTAGCCTGAGGTTTTATGACCCTATTAAGTAAATTTAAATGTGAGCTGTCACTAAAATGCAATTTTTCCTCTGGCTACAGCTCCTCCTGCCCCTTGTCCTCTCCCTGGTGCTGGCACTGGTGCCTGTGGGGGCTGTGTATTTTAATTCTGCTACACAGGGAACTGAGGAGCAGAGAAGCTGTGCACAAAGAGGGGGTTTTATTCTAAAGTTGCATATTGGAAAGGGAAGCCTCTAAATCTCTCCAATAACATTTAATTCTTTCTCTCCAGAGTTCAACTGGCTGAAGTTCACATGTGAAGGTGAAGATGGTGGAACATTTATCAGGATCAATTACATTCCTAATACCCCCGAGTACAAAACATGCATTAATTATTCCCATCTCACAGGAGGTACAAACCAGATAGAAAACAGAAACAACCTCAAAATTGTAAAATATCTTTAAAAGCAGCATGAAAAATGCAATTCTATTACTTTGACCACCCCACTGCAGGTCTAAGGTCATTTCTCTTGCACAGAGTTAACAGAGAGGCAGCACCACTTGTTTACTCAGCTCCTTTGTCTCTAGAAACACCAATAAAGCAATATAAAAACACTGAATTACAAAAAGTATGGATTATTCTGTAAGAGAAAGAGCACAAGTGACAGTTTTAAAGGTACCCTGAAGATTGAAATACACATCCCAACTGAACCTGCTCCATAAACAACCCTGTGTCCCACTCAGCTGGGGAACAGTGTTCCTGCTCTGGGCATTTTCTGGGACATCCAGCACGGTGCAGAACCCACTGAATTTCCTCTAAAACAATTCCCAACTCCTCTCTAAGGTCTTTTCCTTGCTACACCACGTGCCAAATATATAAATATGTGTGAACATTTTCTCCCTGATGTTTTAGCAGCTGCTGCACTTTACACCATGCTTTAGTGTTGCAGTTAAAAACTACAAATCTCAAGGTTGTTCAGTTTTTTCTGCTCCAAGGAATTTTAACTTTACTGTCTTGTCCAAAGCCTCTGCTGAGTCCTGCATGGAGAAGTGCAGGTTTTTAACTACTCAGCTAAAAGCAGAAGCTATTTTCTTTCGTGAAAGCACTGGAAATCTCATGGCTCAGAAATTGCTATCTTTTACAATTTTATCCAAAATAATTTTTGTAACCATACAAATTCATGAAATAACCTTCATATCTCAGATGAATTACAGAGAACAAGCAAGCTGGAAATAAATAAAATGTTGTGAAGTGTTGTTTCTTTTATTCGTTCATTAAATATCTCTTTGGCTGTTACTCAAGTAGGAGGTGAAAATGGTTACAAAAGGTAAAGAAAAATCTTTGTAATTTAAACATCTGAAAGTACAGATCACTGAATTAAATCAGCTGCAACTGGTAACAAGATCTATATTTGGGAAACAGATTTGCAAAATCATCCTTGAGAAGTTTCCTAATGTTTCTCTACAAGGTTACCTAAAATACAATTTCAAAAATCCCAAGTCAGAGGCACAGTGATCCATATTAGAGAAGTTTAATAAATTCCAAGTGCTGGCAGAGGAAGCCTGGAGCACTGAAGGGGATGCACAGGCAGGATGAGGCTGCTCCAAGGCTGCCACACGCCTGGATCAGCAGTTTGCAAGTCAGAGGTCACAACCCCAGGAAGGGTCACCCACTTAGGAAGGAGTCAATTGTTGATGGTGGCATTAGGGACTTTGAGCATGACAGAGGTGACGCTTGTAGATGGCAGAAAGGTCACAAGCGAAAAGGTTTGGGAAGCACTGACCCAGATAATTGCAGGGAACTGCTCTCTCCTTCAGCAATCAGGGAAAAGTGACAAAATGTTTTCCCTGGGCTGGGAGGAAAATGGGTGAAAACTTCCAAGTTTAGCAGAAACCTTCCAGTCTAAATCACTTTATTGCAAACACAAATCAGTCACAGGACTGGCACATGCTGAGAAAAGAGCACTGGACTTCAGCTCTTCAACCTCTCTGTGGAGGGGCAGCCCAGCTACACTAGGGGAAGGAAGAGGAAAGGCTATCACTTTTTCCTTATTTGTTTCATTTTTATTATTTTTTTCACCTTCCACTTGATTAAAAATAACTATTTTCAGTGGCACCTGACTCTGTCCTACAGAACAGAGCTGAACAAGAGTCCAAAAACATCAGATGAGGACAGACATGATCCCAACAGCTACCGAGGGAGGAGCTGCACTCCCAGCTCCATGGTAAAACCAGAAGAATGTTCCCTGCCCATGGCACTGGACGATCTTTAAGGATGATGTTTAAGATCCCTTCCAGCCCAAACCATTCTGGGATTCTGTGGTGGCTCTGCAGAGCTGGCAGATCAAATCTCCCTGGTTTAAGGGATCTCAGAGAAACCAGGACCACGCTCCTGGCGTTCCAGACTCCTTGGCTGGGAAGATTCTGGAAGTGCTGCAGTTCCCTTTGGGGCACATCAAGGAACAGCCACTGAATGTCCCTCCTGGACACTCTGTGGAAGCTCTGTCACTTAGGGTTGGCTCCAAGAAGAAGACTTTGCTCTTTCCAAGATTTCTCTGTGTGAAAGGTTTTAAAATAAAGGTCCAAAGGCTTCTGGAATCACTGACTAATCTCCTGACTAGAGGATTTTAGTGGGAAACCCACACCAGGGGCAGCAGGTTCATGCATATCATTACAAAATCCTATCAACTTTTTTTTTTAAAGCCCCCTTTTTTCTGTAAATACCCTGAAACAATCTAAGAAGTTGGCACACATCATCACAGAAAAAATAAAAACAGAGCAAAAACCTCCACACCCTTTACAACTCAATATACTCCTAGAACAAGTTACAAGAGCCTTAATCTTCTCTGCAACATATCACTAAAATATATATGTATAAATACAAGTATACAAATATACAAAAAGATAAAATCAAAGCTGCATGGGTGTCAAAATAACAAAATAATAAGTTTTCATAAGCCTTTCTTGGCACAACACCAGCACTGTAACATTTTTTCCTTTGCTTTTCTTTTTATAAATAGACAGAACCTTTGAACAGAAGGACAAAGGAAACACATCCAAACACACTGACATTAGTCACCAATACACTCTTTAAAGGGATATTTAAGCAAAACAGACCAGAATGATACTTCTCCACCCAAAAAAATATCCATTAAAGTATTAAACATTATACATTTTTAATTAAGCACTTCAGCTCAGAAATTCAGCCAGGCTTCTGACCACCACTGATGAAGCACAAGAAGTGAATTAAAGAAGTTTCCTAATCAAAGCAGCAGCTGCAGCATCTCCTACCCTTGGCCAATAGCACATCCCAAGAGATTTGTCTTTGGACCATTTTCAAAGATATTTATTACACTGCAAGTAGGAGTAGAAAGAGTGTAAATGAGCTCTTGTGTAGCAGTCGATTGCATGGCCACACTTCAATCAGATGTGTGCACCTATTTCCACAAAATGGCTCTTCAAAGCCATTCCACGTCACCAAAGTAGCCCTTAGTTAAATAAAAACAGCATTAAAAAAGGCAGATAAAATAAAAGCTAAATATTTAACATTTGCACCATGTGAAATTTCGTTTTTTTAAACCCCCCTCACTACCAAACTCTAAACCAATTTGCAGATATCTGAAATACAAATTGATCACTTGTGATCATCAATTCTAACAGTGAATGGAAATAAAAGGCTTTAATAGGCTGTGACTTAACAATAAACATCAAAATAAGTTAAAATCAGTACTTATCAAAAATAAGCACCACAGCAAAAATCGTATTTAATTATTTATTTAAAAGTTTTGCACTGCAAACACAAACAGGAAAAGAATCTCTGCAGCAGGAAAAAATTATGTGAATCAGTGGCACTGGATTGCTGCAACACTTGTTATAATAAATGTCATAATGCACAAGACACAGTAGCACCAATTCCATTCCTATCTCATTCAACAAACTGGAGTTTTAGAACATTCCTAACACTAACAAAAAATTCTCCTGAGCTGAAGTGTTTTTCAAGTGAAGCTGTGTGTCAAGTTTCAGGCTGGAACAGACTTCTGGCCTGGCTGGCAAGATCTTAAAATAAGGTCCTGTTTGTTTTTTAAAGGATATCCTCCTTTCTTATGATATAACATGAAAAATGCTGCAGGAGCACATTATTTTTCCTAGCACAGCTTTTAAACTCAATGCTGCTTCTAGAATTATGCCATGGAATCAAAATATTTTCTTGCATCCAAGCTGCACTGAATGCCAGAGCCACTCTGATCACAAGAGAGAATCATTTCATGTTTATACACACAGAGATAAGTCAGCTACCTTAAAAAAAATCTCCCTTTTCCTGTTCATGTGATATTTGCCAACATCCATTTCATGGGAGCAGCTGATTTTCCCATGCCATTCCCCAGTGTCCCAACACACAGGACAGAAAACGCACGCTCTGCAGAAAATATCTTTCCTTAGATAAGGTGGGGGAAGTTTCCCCAAAGACCATAAAGATTCCACGTCACTCGATGAACAATGATGTTGTCAGGACCGCTCCTGGGTTCTTCAGACAGCAGCTACAGCCTCGCTACAAGGGATTTTTCAGCCTAAAATGTCTGGGAGCAAACAGAGCCCAGAGATAAAGCTCGGGCTGGACCTTCCCCTGTCAGCTCCGGTGACAAAGCCCCTGTGTCATTGCGAGCCACACTGCCGGGGAGAAGGGTGGGGTGAAAGAGGAGAAGGGAGGCACACAGGGGGAAAAAAAAATGTAGTCTACAAAACAGATCCAACCTATAATCCGTGACATTCAGTCCTTCAGCAGCTCCTCCTAAGATAAAACAGCTGCACCGCCCGCCTGCAGCCAACACCACGGGCAGCTCTGGGAAGGTAAAAAGCTGGGATGAAAATGTGGGCTGCCCTCCTGGCTCCTTAAGAACGATCACTGTCAACAGCTGAATAAAACACCCGGGCACCCTTGGGCATGTCGAATTACAAATCATTTAAAAGTAACAGCAAGACGACACAAAACCTTCAATAAAAATACACGGGCCAAAGGCCACGCTGAAATCCGTGAGTGCAGCTCTGATTTCCAACCCTTATGGATTCAAAACAAGGAGGACGCACCAATAGTTCACCCTCCATTTACATCAGCACCTCACCATCCTCCTGCCCAGCTCCACTTTCATTATTATCTGAAATAAATTAGATTGACTCAAGACAAGCAGAACGCCTCGACAGCGGCTGGCTCCGGACTCCAGATCCCTCAGCCGGCATCCGCATCCAGCATCCTCCATCCCGGCGCCCCCATCCTCCCCTAGTCATCCTCCCTGCACCCGAATCTCCCATCTCCCATCCCCCGTCCTCCTCGCCTCAGGCCTCCGCTGCCACCGTGCCCCTCTCCCGAGGGCATCCTCACCCTCAGCTCCTGGCCCTGCCCCGTCCCTCCCCTCAGCTCGGGGGCCTCCTCACCTCCAGCTCGGTGTCGCCGGGCTCGGCCACCCCAATGATCTCGCTGGCAGCGCGAGGGGTCCCGCTACCCGCCCATGGCGGGGGCAGGGCGGGGGCAGGCGCGTCCCCAGCGGCCTGAGCGCCGGACAGCCGGGGCGCGGCGGGCAGCAGCGAGGAGGCGCGTTGCCACCGCGGCGGCGGCGCTCCGGGAGCTCCGGGAGCCGCCGTGCCCGCCCGCAGCCGCGCGTCCCGCGTCCGCCTCTCACACCGCTGACAGCGCGACGCCATGTTGGGGCTGAGGCGGGCCCGGCATGCACCGCGCGGGGAACAATACACCCGGCCCCTCCAGCCCGCGGGGCCCCGCCCCCGCGCCCCGCGGCACCGCCCCAGCACCGGGACACGACCCCCAGCGCCGGGACACGCCCCCAAGCGCCGGGACACGCCCCCAGCGCCGCTCCCGCCGCTACGGCCGCCCCGGCGGCGTCTCACCTGCGCGGTGTGTGGGTTCGCTGAGTGCTTTATCCGCACCTCTGGTGGCTCCTCTCAGTGCTTCGTCCGCACCGTGTGTGGGTCCGCTCAGTGCATCACCCGCACTGGGCACAGCGCCTCGTCCTTACCGCGGGGAGTGTAGCAACCGCACCGGGCACAGCGCCGCACCCGCAGCGGGAGCGCTCCCCTCAGAGCTTCATCCTGCTCATATCGCTCCTCAGCGCCTCACCCGAGCCAGGGAGAGCGGATCGTCCGCACAGCGGGGAGCGGATAAACCGCACCGGGTGCGCCGCCCTCAGCGCATTACCCTCATCGTGGGGAGCCCGGGTGTTCGCCCCTCAGCGCCTCACGCCCGTCGTGGGCAGCGGATCACCCGCACCGGGTGTTCTCCCCTCAGCGCCTCGCCTCGTCCCTCAGGGATTGCTCTCCTCAGCCCCTAAAGGCCTCGCCGCACTACCCTGGGACTGCCCCGGGGTCTCACCCTCATGAATTGGTCGCTCCCTCATCCCTTCACCTCCCACCACCCTTTGTTCGGACCGAGAGCTGCTCCCTCCGTGCTGTTCTCCTCAGTTTCTCTCTCAACCCTCTTGGTTTGACTTAATGGGCCCCTCTGGAACTCCCCATTTCTCTGCAGGACTGATCCCTCTTGGTCCCTCACGTTCCCCTCATGGCTGTTTCCCCTCTGCTCACCCCTGTTTTGTCTGTCTCCTCACAGAATGATTTCCTTTTCTCCCTTCCCCTCATCGCCGTCTGGCAGGAATCCTGTCCCCTCTCAAGAAGCTTTTCCCAAAGGACTCGTGAGCAAGCAGGTATGTCCCTTAAAATATGTGCCTCTGAATTTATGGATTCCAGAGGGTGTAATGCAAAAAGGGTTGCAACGCCTCAGTATGTGTGGAAAAAAGGGAATCCAAAGGAAAACTGAGCCTTCTTTCTCAGCCTAATCTCACCCTCATTTCCCTCAGATGTCACCCTGGGCCTGTTCAGAGGCACAGAGTGTCACAGGCAGCTGTACCTGGATGTTCAGCAAAGGGCGTGCTGCTGAGACAAATGTTAATGAGAGAGATGTGGTGATAAATGTTAAATAGTTGTAGTAGGTAATTGCTGTGGGGATTCCCATTGCAAATCTCTGCTTTTCATGGAACAGTGACTGTGCACAACTGAGCAGAGATAGAGCTCTGTGCATCTATTTACCTGTTTGATCAGATTAAATTATTTAACATATTAGTGCATTATAACAAATGTGCTGTGCTATTGCAGGAAAAGCCTATTCAGAGCTAGAGTAAAACAAGATCTACCACCAGTGCTTTATATCCTATTAAATCTGGTTGGGAAGAAGCATTTTTTTCTATGTAATGGATGACCACTCAACATAGGACGCATGCAAAGCCCTTTTGTAGCCCTGATTCAGCAGTGTGAGCACTCACACCATTGTGTAGCTTGTTTTTGAGGCCAGTTCAGTTGACACAGGGTTCAGGTAAGTTCAAACAAGCAGTAATTTAGAGATCTGTGTGATAGCTCTGTGCACTGTTTGGTAGGACATCCCTGCTATTCATGTACTGGGGAGTAGAAGAGTCTGCAGGCTTGGTTTTATTCTAGAAATAGAATAACGGGGAGAACGGGGAGAGTGTGCAGAGCTGCTATCAAAAGTTTTTATGAGGGAGAAGCTTCATGGGCATCTGTTATTTTTGGTCAAGATATGACAGAGAGAACAACGGCTGCAAATGGATCCTGATCCTTCTGTGGGAGCCCTGGGAGGACTCAGAAGAGAAGGAATGCTGAGATTGGAAGATTTTATGGCAGGTGGGACATGGCAGCTGAGTTCTGGCAGGGGAGATAAGCCAGGCTCCTTGGAGCAAGGGAAAAACTCCTGGGGTTGGATTCGTCACAACATTTCATGGGGAGAAAGCCGTGGGTGTTATTGTTTTGTTCCCAGAGTGGGAGTTTGACACTGTTTTCATTCATCCACACGTGAGAGGAATAGGGGAGAGAAACACAAAATGTGTGTGCAATTTTAGTGGGAGTAACATTCCACCAAAAAAGCATTCCATCTTTAGATCTTGTGGCACTATCATGGTGCTAGTCAAATCTCTTGCACAAAATAAACACAAACAGCAGAGCTGGGAGTCAAATGGGATGTTCCCTTCACAAGCAAGGTGAAGGACATCAGCAGAAGGGGTTTGCAGTGTTTTCCTCTTTCCAAAGAGGTTTGGATGTACCTGTTCTCCAAAGGGATATTTCACAGGCTGGGTAACCCCAGGCTGAAAATACTTTGTCTGCAGCTCTCCTGGACTGCTTTATCCCAGAGGAATGTGGCTGCCACAGCAGCTCCCAGATGGAGAATGTGTGTTTGAGATGTCTGTGGATCCAACCCACTGCCTTGGGATGCAAGCCAAGGCCTTTTATTGGATTGAGGAGCTGCCTCAGAGCCAGGAGAGGAGAGTGAAGCTCTGGAAGATTCCACAGCAGGTGAGGCACTGAGTGAGGTGTGTGGCCACATTATTCCCTGGCAGGGGCTGTGCTTTGTCCCTTGTCTGGGGGCTGGTGACAGTTTCCCCCACAGGATCCTGATCCATGTGGGTTTCTGTGGGAAGCAACCAGAGCTGCCCCCAGTGGAAACAGCTTCCTTGGCTCTGATCTGCACATTGTGCAGATGTTTTGGAAGTCTTCATTTTAGCCACATCTGTGTGAAGACTTCCCAAGCTGAGCAGAAGGGATATTCACCATTTTATAGTTATTGATTTGCTTATTTGGAGCTCTTCTGAATTCTATTGACTTGACAATTCAAAGTTAAAAAGCAGTTATTGAATGAAAGCAATGGAATAAAGCTGAGAAATGTACCCTATCCTCCCTCAGTGTAGATAAATAAAGGAATTACTGGTAAATGTAATTTCCTAAATTATTTGAATTGCCTGCCATTCAGGAATTAAGAGTGTGTTGTACAATCTATAAACTTAAAGCATGGAATGCTGATGTAGCTTCCTACATGGAATTTTCAGTACTAGGGCTATACTGGATGCAGCAAACTCCATGCAGTTTGCCTGGCATCTGCTGCAGAAGATATTGTGTAATGGAATGAAAAAAATATCATATTTGTGTTCTGCCTGTCACCAGCAAATATCAGCCACTGCAACTTCAATGTGCAGTCAGAGGGGTACAACAGCAACTACAAAGCAGTCTTGGACTACTTTATGGGAAGACTTAAAAAATAGACCAGAATAACTTTGTGACACAGATCATCAAACTGAAGGAGTAAGACCTTCAACTTGTAAATAGGCTCCTACAGAAAACCAGTCTTTTGCTTCCATTATTTTGCATTTTTCCACTGTTTTGAAGCAGATGTTGAATGTTCTTTGAGCTGCTGTGGTTGCTTCTGCCTCTGGTGGCAGGATTTTAGGATTTTGCAGATCTCCTGTGTCCTTGTGCTTCTCTGGACATCACAGATACTGAGATTTAGCTCCTGAGAGCTGCAAATGGAACTTCCCTATTTTTACTTGAAATTTTCCTATTATGTAATGGGATTAAAAGCAACATTGTCTCACCCTTCAGTTTAATTTTACATTAACAACTATTATGTGTGGGGAGAACTCTTTTCATCCCAAGGCTTTGCTGTGCATCTTTCTGTTCATTTAGAAATGACACTTTCAATGACCATTGTGGCACTAAAAAATGTGTGAAAAAGAAAAACAAGTTGCTATTTTTATGTGGTCTGCACTAACCAGATTTGCAGACCCTGAATCCTGGCTCCTCTGCCTGGAACTTGTTATTTAGGGAGCCCAAATGCCATCATTAATAAGGCCACTACCCAAGGAATACTGGCATTTCTTGGCACATTATCTGGGATTAAAAAATACAGTTTCTCCAAGTAAATTTTAGAAAGGACTGAAGTGGGAAAAAAAATCAGTGTTTGACAGAGGAGAAGGAAGAAACTAGACAGTGAAATAAAATAATTCCAAACCTCAGAAATGTATTTTAATTGCAAAGGGAAAAATTCACATTTTTCTCATTTAGAAGAGCAGTAATTGGTGAAGATTGCAAGGTAGGCTTGAGGAAGGAAGAACAAATAGATTTTTTTATTAAAATGAATAAGGGTTATAGGCAACAAGAGTATAAATCAGTACCTGGCAAATGTGGCCTTACTTAAATTGGACAGGAAACAAATATAAATTATGGAATCACAGAATCTGGGAACCCTGGGATGGTTTGGGTTAGAAGGGACCTTAAAGCCCATCCCATCCCACCCCCTGCCAGGGCAGGGACATCTCCACCATCCCAGGTGGCTCCAAGCTCCATCCAGCCTGGCCTTGGACACTCCCAAGGATGGGGCAGCCACAGCTTCTCTGTTCAGCCTCTTGCACTGCTGAATTGTGTTTACCTTTAGGGAGTTTCCTAATTCAGAACTGGACTTGTGCTACTGCAATTTAACCCTTTCCATTTACTTTTCCAGCTGTTGCAGACATAGAACAGTTTCTTTCCTCCCTCTCCTGTTGTCTTCACCCATGAAGGCTGTGACCTCCTCCCCACCATCTCTGCCCTAAATAATTCCTGTCCTTTCAAACTTGGAAAGTTGGAAATCTGATCTTTTCTCTGGGATTTCCTGCTCCCTTGAGGTTCTGGCATTTAACAGTGCTCTCCCAAATCTCAGGTTTCATTTTTTCACTCTACTAGCCTTTTCTGGAAGTACCTAAATGCTGCCCATCAGTGAGGAAGAGTGGTTGGGAGCTGAGCAGATCCCTGAGTGGTTGTCCTGAATTTCTGAATCTCAAATGTCTCAGAAGACTCATTATTACTATCCAAAAATAGGTAGGTTTAAATACAGCTATTCCGTGCTGTTTTAAAATCCAACCTCTCTGAAAACTGGTGCAGTAACATGAGGGATAAATAAATAAAAAAAGAATCTGGTACAATAATCTGCTCAATATTGTAAACATATAAATGTGACAAGGTGGAATCTCTGGTTTCAGATTTACCCCATCTTTTACTTAAAGTTCTATTTAAAACCCTTGGAAAGAGAAAGTATCATAAACTGTTTTCTCTCAGCCTATCAAGAAATAATTTGAGTGTCTACATTTGTAATTCAAAAAATTTCTCTAATTTCCCAAGTGAGTTGGTTGAAATCCTAATCCTGTAATCCCTGTGTTTGAGGGATTCCCTCAAACAGGGATTGGTTCAAACAGGGGAAATTCCTGTTCCTTCACAATGAACAAGAGCTGTAATGGCCAAATTCCAGAATTTATTTACCTGGAAAAGTTCTCTCTCCCCACCTGGACAGCTCCATGCACACATTGGTCAAAGCTGAGATCTGGGCACAGCTTCACAGAATATTCATTAACAATGTTCAGTTGTAATCAGAATAAAAAGATGAAATGTTGACATTTGCAGTGTAACATTCCAGGGGGAAAAGTACATTTTGGGACAATTTTCGTGTCCAGGGCCAGGTTGGAGAGGGCTCGGAGCAACCTGGGATAATGGAAGATGTCCCTGGAGAGTCTGAACCACCAGGACACCAAAGAGAAGAGGATAAACAGGATTTTAAATGAGGTGATGTTTGAACTTTCATCATCTTTGTCTTTTACTTGTTATTCATAAATCATATCCAAGAGTGTGAAATCCTAATTAGCAGGTCTGCACTCCATTGCAGCACTACCAACCCTTTTCCTGACAGAGGAAGGCAGGGCAGTGAATCCCTGGCCTGAGCAAATGTCAGTCTGTGCTGATTTTCTCTTCAGTGGTGACAGGCATTCAAAACAAAGCTAAAACTGAAAGCCACTAATTGAGAACTGAAGCCAAGCTGTGCAAAGTGGAATAAGTGGAATGGTTTTCCTCTGGGAAGAGCAATTTTGCTCTCTGTGTGGTGCTGTCTTGCAGCTCTAAGTGCCCCCATCTCCAAAGGTGCTTGCTCTTCCCATGGAGCCTTCCTCCCTTTCCTCTCTTTCTTGCAGCATTTCTCTTGTTCTTTCCAGTGTCTCTTTCCTCCATTTCCAGCCAAAAATCTGCTTTTAAAAGAAGAATAATAACTGTTATACAAAAAGTCCAGTGAGTGAACAAGCTGACAGGATATAAATATGAGGGAAGCAAACAGAAGAGGCTGGAGATGTGTGCTGTGGTTTGGGATGATGCTGATTTATGTGAGAGGTGCAGTCTTTTTATGCTCTCTCTCACTCACCTATTTTTCCCTATTTTCCTTCCAGCCAGATGGCACAAACCAGGAAAGGCCAAACAATTCATCATTCCACATTTAGGCTGGACTGGCCCCTGGGTGTAGCCTGTATGGTTGAAAATCTTTTCATGCTGCTACAGGCAGAAGAGTTTCTTCCTTTGTGATGTGTAGAGGTGAGTTTATGATGCTGCAGTGGAATGTCCTGTGCTTATAAAATCCTGCTCCTGACAGGGAATAGGAATTGTTTTATAAACCTTCACTTTATACTTAACAACAGCACAGTGTTTCTTTAAAAAGAACATCACAGGCAGCCTACTGAGAACCAAGAGGAACTAAACTCCAATTAAAACAACCCCATAAACAATCCATTAATCAACAGGAGAACCAGAGCAGTGCTGTCAGTCACCAGCATCACCCTTTTCATGAGATTATCATTTCCCAGAGAGATGACATCAGCCCAGCCCTCCTCCTGCAGCACAGGGACCATGTTTTGTGTGCTGGGCTCCATTCTCTTATGTGGCTCTTGATTGGGCCTGACAAACACATCAAAAAGCCATTTTTTAGGCTTGATTATCCAGTCTGCCCAGGCTTGGGGTGGTGGCAATTGAATGACATGAAAAGTTGAAGCTCAGGGTGACAGGATGGGAAGAGTGATAGAAATTCTAATGAGAATTATAAATCCCCAGGAGCAGCTGCACTGCCTGGCTCACACTGGGACACCCTTCTCAGGCACTTGTGAAATCAGCAGTTATTTCAAGGGAGCCCAAACCACACAATTTGTGCTGTTATTTGGATTATTTTAATTCTATTTTTTATTCAAGCTGTCAGGCAGTTCAGTTTGGGGATTAATGGGTTGTCTGTGTTAAAGGCAGTTACAGAATGATGTGAGACATTGCCTTGATGAAGTTATGTTTAATTACAAAGCAAGCAAGTCTTTCCTGGAGTGTTAAATAAACCACACATTTTTATGCTCAGTGCTTTGACCAAAGCCAGGATTCGAACAAAAAAAATCCCAATGCTCTTGAAGTTTCTCTTGCATCAGCAGCCTCCAAAGGCAGTTTCCCTTTTTCTCCCTCTGTGCCCCTGCTCTGGGCATATGTTTGGCTTTTTTCCCTTCCATAAACACAAAGCTCCAGGTTTCCAGTGGCCTTTCTGCACTTTGTCAGGCCCCAGGGAAGCCATGTGGATGATGTGCAGTGCTCAGGAGTTCTGCCATGTGCCTCTCCTTTGAGCAGGAGTTGCTGTGCTTTCAGTTCCCTGATTCCACAAGGACATCTGGTCAGTTTTTTTGTGTTTTCTTGAAGGAAGAATTCTGGTTCCCCACCAACTTCTATGAAATTCCACAAAAGAGGTTTTCCTTTCTGGTCAGCAGGATGCTCTCACCAGAAATTTGAATGGTGCCATCATTTTGAGGGTACATCATTTTTTTTTGGGCCTTATTCTGAAAAATGCCCTTCCTCCCTTGTGAACCAAGTACTGCTTTTGTACATTTTATCTTGGATTTTACTTTCTCTTGTCAAAATGGCCATTTTGAACAATAGGATCCCATATCCAGCACATGCTCATGCTGGAAAGCCTTAATTTTAGAAACAATTACATCCTAAGGCATCTGTCAGGCCAGTGGAAAACCTCTACATCCACTAGGACTGACAAAATAGATGAAGATGAAATTGCTTCTGGTTTAAACTTTATTTTCTCCGTGAGATTTAGAGCTTTGCCCTCCTTGGTGTGTTTCTGTGCATTCCACTGGCTTGTTCCAATGGGTTGCAGAGATCATTTTACCTTTGTGGGGTTCCTTGGTGTTCTCATGGCTGTTCTCACAGTTTTTGACCTGTGCTGGGTGTCACAAGGCCAAAGTACTCAGCAGATGTAAAAAAATGAGAAGCTGGCTATGGTCATCATTAAAAGCAATCTGCAGGCAAAGCACTAGGAACTGCTAATTCGGCAACTGCAAAAACTCCCAGTGGCTCCAGAGTCTCTGAATCTTTGAGCTCTACTGCCCTGTACAAACAAAACAGCCTAAATGCTGAAAAAAAAAGTCATTAAAACTGATAAATAGGACTATGAGAACATTTATTCTTTGTGCCACCTGTGCCAGTCTTCAACAAAGCACAACTTTTGTATTTTTTAGTCTGAAATATTGGTATGATCTCATAGAACAAGATCAGATTAATGGATCAGGCCCCCTCTCAGTGTCAGGCAAGCAGAGACTGCTTATTCTTTTATGTACTTCAGAAAATGGACAGAAATGTTCCGTTTTCTGAAGCTGAAAACACTTCTTGAGACCAGACATGAGAAAGTATTTCTGCTTTCTGCAGTATATGAGCACAGACCTCTCTCTGAAAATAAGTGACTTGCTCAGGATCACACAGAAAATCAATATTGCTGAGGAAAAAACATTGAATTTCTTTCATCTCAAGTCTTATTTTGACTACTGTGCTTCCTCTCTCCTCATCACTATTACAACTAATAAGTGTTTATGTCTGATGGAGTGTGAACCATGCTTAGGTCAGAGAAGCTGCTGGCTCAGTGTGCAATCCATCATGCAAAGTCATTTCCCCTGAGATAAACACTGAAATAATGGGGGGGAAAGAAGATAAAGTGAGCAAAAAAAGGCCAGCCTGCTGACAAAAATGGGGTTTTGGACTGATGTCTGGGAGAGGGTTAAGACTGCTCTGATCTAACACCCCAAACAACAAACAAATGATTAAAAAGTAACTAAATAAAGAAAAATGTCCTGGTTGCTGTGTGGCACCTGTGTCAAATCCCATATGCAACCATCCCAGACCCACCCTCTGCAGTGACTCAGGACTGCCTGGCTTTGCTCAACCAGTGGTTCCAGAACAAAACATAACAAGGACTATTATGAATAAGATCCTTATAAAAATAAGGATTTAATTGCTCTAATTGCTTAAGCAATGGGTTGTCAAGTGCTCAGTGCAGACTGCAATGCAGGAGAACTGGGGAAATCCAATTAACAGGTAAATAGTGGCTGGGAACTTCAGTTCCTCTTCCGAAACCAGAGCAGGAGCTGGAGTTCTTCATGGTGTCTCCATAGGATTAATGTTTATTTGATTATTGAGCTCATGGGGACATTCACTGTGAATTTCTTTGCAACAGTTCTGAACTCTGAGGAAAGGGAAGGCAGGGAGCAGGTGGAAATTTGCTGGGAGAAAGAGGTTCAGCCTTTCATTCATGACAAGGTGCATCCCACAGCCCAGGTGAACTGAGCAGCCAATTCCTGGACATCTGGGAATTTGGCAAATTTTCCTCACCACTTGGCCCAAAAGCTGTGGGAGTCTCATAAAAACATCTTCACGCTCCAGCCAGAGCTTCCTCTCTTAATTAAGATTAAACCTGAGAGTGTCACAGCTGAAATGTCACAGGTAACTGTTCTCTACAAACCCAGCACTGGAAAGGACTTTGTCTTGCAGATCAGCCTCAGTTTCTCCTGAGAATCCTCGTCCCAGAAGGATTCTCACTCCAGAGGGAAAGGCAGTGGCTGCCTCCCTGAGCCCACTGCCCACTGTGGCTGCTGGACAGAGCCTCACTGGGCTGGATCTGCAGCCACCACGTCACTGCACAGCTGACAGGTAAAAAGAGGTGCCTGGAGATAACAAGGCATCACATCTTATTATCAATTCCCTGGGAAAGCCAACATCCCTCTCTCTTTCCTCTCCAAAGGAGGTTTTATTATAATTACATATCACTTTATTAGGCAGCTGAAGCAAAGAGCACATTTGATGCTAATGAAGTGCTGCTGTGGTTGAGGCTGTCACTATTTTTGGAGCTGCACATCTCCAGCACTTTTCATTGGGTGATGAAGGCTTTGGATGTCTCTGGCTTCTTCTGTGGGGGCTGCCCAGGAAAAAGCAGTGACTCAGCGAGCCCAGCTGCAGAGCTGTTCACATGCTGGGAATGGGAAATGCTGGGGACAGCCAGAACACACACAAAGGCTCTTTATGTGCTGCAAGTTGTGCTCAGGTAGGGCCCAGCATTGTCTGGATTAAAAAATCCCTGTGCTGGTCACCTGCACAGGCCTTGTTTTTCCTGTTTTCCATCCCTCACTCTGCAGCTTTTCAGAAAGGAGGCAGATTTCACAGAACTCAGAGCAAATATTTGGGATGCTGGAGACAGACACATCACAGCTGATCACTGGCTGCCTCTCCTTATGGAATATGAGGGTTTGCCATCTCCATTTCCTGCAGCAAAGCCCAAGGAGCTGCTCAGCCTCGGGAAGGCAGGATTTGATATTCCAATTTCCCCTTCTGCCACATCCCTTGGTGTGACACTGGCATCCAGCTGGGCCAGTGACTCAGCTCAGGGATTGACAGGAGCAGAGATTCCTCCCTCCCCACCTTGCAGGGTGTTACTGTCACCACCTCATCACACAGGTGACAGGAACAGGGCAATGGCAGCACGTGAGGCCACTGCTCCAGACCAGCATCTGTTGATAACCAATTCCCATTTCCAAATCACTTCCTGACAGCACACTGGCAGACAAAGCCTCTCCTCCCAGCAAACAAGGTCAATGGTTCCAGGTGCCTCCTGATCCACAAAGCAGGAATGTGTCAGAGCAACCAGGAATTGCAGAGAACACCCTTGGATCTCCACACCCCATTGCTTTTGGGGCTATTTTGTTTTTGCCACTTCCCCACTCCCAGAGGGAAGGGAATGACTGGAACATTAATACCTCCTGCAATTTTCCTCAAGAGCACAAGTGTGTGACTGAATTTGGGGTTGCAGACTACAATACCAGGTCTCACACAAACTCTTCTGATTCTCCTTGCTAGATGGGGATTTCCCCATTTCAGTGTTCCCACAGACAAGTTTTTAATTTAAGTGAATTTTCTAAGCATATTTGATTAAGGTTTTTCTTAGACCTACCTTAGGAGTAGCAGGGAGATATGTACAACCATTCTGTATCTTTTTAGAGCTGATTTATGTCAACAGGCAGGCCCAGAACTGCAGGGAAAACTCCCTTTAACTTAAAAACCTCTGACTAATCCCATTAACCACACACAAGAGATGTGACCAATCACAGACAAAACTCCAATGGCAGGGAAAATAAAGAACACAGAGCAGAACACAGCACAGAGCAAGAAACACCTCCCAGGCAGGCCAGGAATTCTGCACGGGACACAGCCAGCTCACTGCCTCCCTCTGCTGAGCCTCACTGATACTTCACAGAGAATTCCAGCTGGTTTGCCTTGGAAGGGACCTTACAGCTCATCCTGTTCCCACCCCTGCCACTTCCACCATCCCAGGGTGCTCCAAGCCCTGTCCAGCCTGGCCTTGGACACTTCCAGGGATCCAGGAGCAGCCACAGCTTTTCTGGGCACCCTGTGCCTCCCCACCCTCACAGGGAAGGATTCCTTCCCAATATCCCATCTAAGCCTGCCTCTGGCACAGCAAAGCCATTCTCTGTGTCCTGTCACTCCAGGCCTTGTCCCAAGCCTCTTGGTGCCAACCAGGTACTCCACAGGTATCCAAGTTAATTCACAGCCTCTGGAGCACTCCAAGCCCAATTCCTGTTCTCCACAGAGCATGGCTTCCACCCCAGGGAGGCCTGTATTGCTCTCTTTCCTATCCCATTTTCATGGAGCCTGGATGAATTTGATGAAATCTGTATTTCTCATCAAGTCTAACCCTGTTGGCTACCTCAGCTCAGAATTACTGGGCAGACAGATGGTGCAGTTACATAAACCTGGATTCCTGCAGAAGTCTGGCTAAGGAAGAGCTCCAGAGTGCCAGACTTGGTGAACTGTACATGCCTGGTTTGTGTAAGAGCATTGATTTCTGCTGAGTTCAACACAGCACTAACCTTCTCCACTCACTTTCAGATACTTTTATCCTGCAAAACTGCGGAGTATTCCCAGCATTTCCACTTCAAAATCAAAGCACAGCTCCTGAAATGCCTCTAAAAAAGTTACTTATTTGCTGAGGTTCAGAACAGACATATTTCATCCAGATTTTATCCTGCATAGTGTCTGCCTGGCATTAGCTGCTATTCCCAAAGAAAAATCTGTTCAGGATCCCTTCCCCCAGCTTGTTCAGAAAGCTGAATTCCTGTTTATGTTAAATAGTTCAAGAAATCCAACAACCACTACAAAACTAGAACAGCCAAAACTCCACCCCAAACTCTGCACACTGCAAATTCTGCTCACTACCTACAGTTTCACCCCACAGCAACAAGCACTGCAAGAGCTGTGCAACACCTCCAGTTACAGACTGCAATGAACACACCACAAACCCTTGCTTTTTTTTTTTTTTTTTTTTCCTTGGAGTTTAATGTGGTGCTTCCAGAAGGTTCAGAACACCAATTTGTGAGGATAAACTCCATTTGAGAGAGAGAATGTGGAGCGCAGGTAGCCCCGGAGCTGAGGCACCTTCTTGATCTTTGCCAGGATCTGGGAATCCACGGCCTTCTGGTCTGCCTTGCGCTGCTCCGTCAGCTCGTACTTCTGCAAAGCACAAAGAGCAACACTCAAATCCTGGCAGCAACTGCAGAATCATTTAGACAGGAGAAAATTCAGGGTAAACCCTCAGTTTTGGGATTTTTAAGAAATATTTTCCCCATCTGTTCTCAAGAATGGGAAGGTGGTGGAGCACTGAAGCACTCCTTGGAGCCAATAAAAGCATTTCTTGGTCAAAAAAGACATTTAACTGGAATAATAACTCCTCCTCTGAGAAAAATCCCCAAATTTAAAAGGGGGATACCTAATTTTAATGGTATCACCTCACTTTATTAATGACCACTTAAAATTCACCTGTTTTTTTCCCCTGCTAATTCCCCCTTTCTAGCCTAGCATGGAGCACTGAGAAGGAACCACCCTGTCCCTTACTTCTTTCTCAGTGTCAAAGATCTCTCCTTCCTGATGCTTGGGCTTCCTCAGCCTCTTCTTCTTGAAGTAGGAATCAGTGAGATGTTTGGGAATTTTCACCCCAGTGAGATCCACCTTTGTGGAGGTGGCGATAACGAATTTCTGGTGGGCCCTGCGCAGAGGGACACGGTTGACAGCCAGGGGGCCTGAGGGCAGAGAAGACAAGAGAGAACAAGGTCTGATTTTCTGGTGAAAACCACTGCCCTGAAGCTGAATTTCTGTAGTCTGTTCTTTCAGAGTTGCCTACAGATAAAATCTTAACAGTCAAAGCCTTCTAAAAATACAAAAATCTCCTTCCCAAGTTCTTCCAGGTAGTCAAGACACTGAAGCTTAATTATCTCCTGTCCACCTCCCTGCAAAGTCACAAGCAACAGAATTATTAAGGTTGGAGAAGATCTCCAAGATCATCAAGTCCAACTTTTGACTGATCAGCACCTTGTCAACTAGAGCAGAGCACTGAGTGCCACATTCAGTTCTTTGTTGGACACCTCCAGGGGTGGTGACTCCAGAACAAAATGTGATTCCCCACTGATGTTCCAAACCAAACACATGCAGACCTGTTATGCTACTGACCCCAGAGACAAACTTGAACTTAAAAAAACCTAAAGAACCACACCCCCCAAAAAATGCTGTTTAAATAAAAATTTTTACCTGTAACAAGCAGAAGGCCAGTATCAAGCTGCTTCAGGAACACAACACGCTGGAAAGAAATGAGATAGGTCATCAATCCTCAAGTCCCAGTGCTCCCATACCACAGCCAAACTGGGATTGTGCCTCTGTTACTGGTACAAGCACTGACAGTGCTCCAGGTGTGGAGCTGTGCCACCTTGTGATCCAAGCTCCAGCACTTCCAGGTACCTCTTCTCCAACTGAGAGTGACTCTCCATAAGCTTTATCACTCAAGGCTGAATTACTCCAGTTTTACTTTTCCCCCGTCCTACAGGATGGCAACAGCCATCCCTGCACCCAAATCCTTTGTATGAGTTACAGGCAGGAATTGGATAAACACCACAAGGACCCCACAACATCCCATAGTCAGAGCCATCCCCCCATTGTGTTTTGTTCCTTCTGGTCAAGGTTTCCTTCTCTTAAAGTATTCTTCATGGACTCCAGGACACAAAAGACAAAGAATTCTAGAAAAAAAGGGATGCCAGTTGTTTTGGTGACCATCCTGAGGATGGAGAACCCAATACAACACTCCAGTGTTACCCTGATTAAGAATGAAACTCTAATTTTCCCTTTGCAGTAACTGCTGTAGGAGAAAGTTTTGTCTCTGCAGGAGCAACAATAGAAACAGGCACTGGCTCTGCTCTGCATCAAGTATCCTTGCATTTTGCAACTGGCTGAGCCTGTTTCTCTTTCCAGCTCTGCTCAGAACAACCTTAATTTAACAAATATTTCACCTCTGCCTCCCTGGACAAGGAAAACACCCAGACAGATTTACACCCAGTGGCTGAGCAGGATCAGATGAAATCAGCTGGGAAATTCAGGGTGTCTGAAACCCCCCCGTGGCAGGAGCTGTGCCCACCTTGCCGCGGTGCCGGCCGGTGAGCAGGATCAGCACCGTGCCGGGGGTGATGGACGCCCGCAGGCGCCGCTTGTGCTCGCAGAACGGCTTCTTGCCATGGCTCAGCAGCTTCCGGGGAACGTCCTCCGTGGGGTAGTACCTGGGCTGGGAACAGAGCACAAGCACCTTCTACCACCTGTGTCTGGCACCTGTGTCTCACAGGACAGCAACTCCTCAAAAAGCTTCTCCCCATTTCCCTACAGTTCAGCTTTCTGAAGGATTTCTGCTGCACTCGGTGCTTGGGAACACAGCGAATATCTTGGAGTATTTTGTGTGTGCTTCCACCTCAGCACAGCAACACACAGGACAGAGAATTCCCACCTCAATTCTCACCATCTCCCAAGAATGCTGGGTCTGTACTCAAAGAAAGCACAGCTGAGGTCCCTGCATCACCCCAGGTACGAGGCTCATCACCCTGCACCAAACCACGAGCATCCCGGTGCTTTTCCATACCATTTTCCGGATTTTAACCACCCGGCTGCCTCCATTCTTGTCTCCACCCACTGGCTTAGTGATGGTGGCACGGGGCATTTCCTTCTTCTTCTTCTCTATCTGTGTGCAAAGAACAAGAAAACTCAGCACATCTCAAACCACAAGCACTAGACAAAGATGATCACTCCCTCAATGCTCCCCACCCTACCTTTGTCTCCGGGGCCGTGTACTTGCGCTTGTACAGGGCTTTCCTGGCGTACATGGCTGAGCGGGAATACCTCCCGATGCCGCGGGCCAGGACGGGGTTACGGCTGGCATGGTACTTCTTCACCCTCTTCTTCTTGTCCCCTGCTGCTTTCTGGCTTGGCTTCTGCTCCGCCGGCTTCTTCTCCCCTGCCTTCTTCTTGGCCGGCTTCTTCTCAGCTGCCTTCTTCTCCGGCGCTTTCTCACCCGCCATCTGTGATAACACACAGCACGATTTAGAGCTCATTACAGAGCAGAGAAAATAAAAATAAAAGAATCCAAACCGTCCTTCACACCTTTCTAGTAGCTGTCAGCCATCTCCTCCGGCCGTAACTAACCAAGCCCTGCTCCCCGTACGCCTCCACATGACTTAAAATGTTCCTGCACGCTGGTTACAACAGCTCCAGCGCACATCAAGCGCTCCTCGGTGAGAAGCCCGAAGAGACGCGAACACATCCCGAGCCTGCAGCCACCTCCGTCCCGGCACCGGGAGCTGCCGGGCCCTTCCCCACCGGCCTCCCCCGTCCAGCCCCAGCCCAGCTCCCGGGAGGCTCCGGCGCGGCCTCCGCATCCCGCCGCGGCCTGGCCCGCTCGGACCGGCGACGCTCCCGCTCCTCCCTATCCTCGCGCCCATGCGGGCCCCCCGCCGCTCCCTGAGGCTGCCCGGCCGCGCCTGTGATCGCGGCGGGGCCGCTGGCGGGCGGATGGCGGCGGATGGAGCGCGGCGGGCCCGGCACTAATCGCGAAGACTCCGCCATCCTCACCTTCCGGGGGAGCAAAAGGAACTCACATCCGGGTGCGCGGGCTAAGGACAGCGCGGCGTCTGACGTCAGCGCGCCGCGCGGGGGAGCACGGGACTCGTAGTCCGCGAGGGTCCGCGCTGCCCGGGACAGCCCCGCGTCACCAGCGCGGGGACACCAGACCCCGCGCCTGCTCTGGGGGCTGCGGAACCCCGGCCCGGAGAGCGGCCCCGCAGCGGCCCCGCCGCTTAACCCGCGTCCGCTCGGGGCTCGGCCAACTCCGCGCCCTGCCCCGTACGCGGGCGAAGCTGCGGTGTCACCGCGCTCCGGTGCCGGGGGTCCCGCAGCCCCCGGGCGGAGCAGCGGCGTGGGGCGGGGCGCGGCGCGGGGCGATGACGGCGCGGGCGGTGACGCGGGGCGGGCCGCGCCGCGCTCGCGGCCCGAGGCCGCCGTTGTTCGCGCTCCCGCAGCGCCCGAAGGCCGCGGCCCCGCCGGGACCCCCATGTGAGCGGCGGGCGGCGCGGGGGCCGGCGCACCGCGACCCGCCGGGGCCACGGGGGAAGATGACATCGCGGAGGTGAGGCGGGAGCGGCGGCCGCGCCGGCGCGGAGGGCGGCGGGCAGGGGCCGCCGCTTCTGGGGCGCCTCCGCGCCCGCTCGCGGGGACCGCGGGGACGGGGCTGCTCCCTGCGGGCGGACACGATCCCCGGGAGCCGCCCCGGCAGCGCCCACCGTGCGCGTTACCGAGGGATGTCCCTGCTCCCGGGGCCCGCTCCCGTCTGTTCCCGGGGGTGTTCCCCTCCTGCAGCCCCCACCCCGCCCGTTCCCGGGGGATGTCCCCAGTCCCGCATCCCGTTCCCAGGGGAATCTCCCTGGGCTGGAGGGGTCGGGTGGCTTCCAGTCTCTCCGGTGCCCTCGATTTGGGGGGGGTTCAAGGGGAGGTCCTCATGGAGCGCCGGAGCCCAGGGATGGATTGTTCGTGTGTAGGACCTGCTCAGTACCGAGACCCAGCGTTCGTGTTCCCTTGAGGGCCAGCACCGCCGATTTACCGATCCTAAAACACCACCCAGCTGCAAATCGAGTGTTCCTGAGCTCCCCACTCTTGCGTTCTTAATTAGTTATCAGCGTTCGCTCTCATTTCAAACCCTTGTGGCATTATTAAGGCACAATGACAAACAACCAGACCCATTTCTTTGTTGTAGTTTTTCACTATCCATAATATATTTTGATGTTTTTCTGGTACCCAATGTCCTTTTGGGCTCAGAGATTTGGATGAATCTTGGGCTTCAGAGGAATTATTGCCATAGAAAATGTATAAACATATTGATCCTTTTTAACAAGATAAATGTCTGGGATTTATGAAACCCAGAATGGTTTTGGTTGGAAGGGACCATAAAACTCATCCCATTCCATCCCCTGCTATGGGCAGGGGCACTTTCCATTATCCCAGGTTGCTCCAAGCCTCGTCCGACCTGGCCTTGGACACTTCCAGGGATGGGGCAGCCCCAATTTCAATTCACTTCTATAAGTAATACCTATTAAATTATAATTTCTTCAAGTGTAAGTTGTCCTCTCTCTTCCACTCAAGATGGTGAATCTGGTTGAGTTGGTTTCAATCCATGGCCATTTATAATAGGATTTGGGTTGTTAGAACTGTATGGAGGTTTTTTTAGTCTGTGTTGCGTTTTCTAGATGTCCCTGCTCACATTGGGAACAAGGCTACAAGTTACCTTTTGGCTACACTGTGAACTTCCTCCTTGTCAGGAATAATACTGTTCTGTGCTCAGAGCCCTAAATTATAACTTGTGAGGGAGACTGAAAAAAGCTGGGAAATATCAACTGATGAGCCTATAAATAGGAGTAATTAAAGTACCCGTCAGCACATCCCCAGTGCTGTGGTTGTGACAGCTGAGACAGAACTGATTTCATCTCTCCTTTGCTCTTGCAAAGGTGATTAAAAAACCCAATCACTGCATGGAAAATTCTATTGATTTATTTCTTTTCATTTGGTGAGAGAAATGTGCTGGCAGTGTTTGACTTAGGGAGCACAGATCCTGCTGGTCTTTGCTGGACCATGATAACAAAAAAGGGATAATTGTCTGAAGGATGGATTTTCCACCATGATTTTTTTTTTTTATTATTTTCATCTGAAGGTTCCTTGCTTTGCTGATACCCCCTTGGCTTTGTTAAATGAGCCCCTGCTATTTCACTGCTTATTTTCTTACCAACATTTCTACCTTGCTGGGAACTAATTATGGCCTGGGCATGGTGTATTCCATGGAGGAGCCAGTTTGGCCAGAGCGTGGGTTTGGGTGACTTCTGTGATTGTATTTACTGCCCTTGGCCGGGGCAGCTCTGCACCTGCTCCCACGGAGATGGGGAGGGAAAGCAGGAGAAAAAGCCCAAAATGCATTCCATCCCTATAAAAGGAAGCGTGAGAGCAGGTCCTGGGGTGTCACTGGTGAGCGCTGGCCCTTGGCTGTCCCCTCCCAGTTTGGAAGGGCTGCAGCCCCAAGGTTGGGAGTGCTTCAAGGAGGATCCTGCTGCCGGCCGGAACCGCTGGCAGGGATCGCTGACACCCCCATTCTGCTATTTGGGGTGGCTGACAAATGCAGCTTCCTACTCAAAGCCAAAAATACGGAGCTGAGGGAGCAGCAGGACGAGGTGCCAGCAGAGCCAGAGTTACTTAAAGTGCAAGAAACCCTCCCAGGTGCAGCTTGGCTTTGCTGCATTTGGTTTTTGGCATCTCTGTGTGGATGTGGGGGAGAGATTTTGGGGTTTGAACCATGGGTTGTATATTTAACCTCTCCTTTAAATGCTGGTTAAATATTTGTAGTCACCTCTCTAGATAAATTATTATTTTTTCTTTACACGTACAGCTACTTCCTTAAGGTTCAGGGTGGGGTAAGGAAGATATTCCTTTGGTTGAAGTTTATGGAATGTCAATATAATAAATCTGGAGAACCAATCCCAGTAATTACTCCTGTCTCTTTAGACGTTTTTTGCTGTAAACTCCAAAACTTACCCAGATTTCTCTTGAATCCTGTGCGTATTTAAAAAGCTTGTGAACTGTTCAAATAAATACTGCACTTTTTTTTGTTTTTTTTTTTTTTTTTTTTTTTTTTTCTCCTAATGGAAGTAAAATTTTGGGAGTAGAAATGTGATAAATATATGATCACCTTCTCCAGGCAACCTGTTGTGGGCTGAAATGTGTTTTTTAATATTCAGTTAATCCCAGGTACTGATGCTTGTGCAGGTTCTTTTGTGAGAACTTTCCTTGACCCTTAGTAATCATTAGATAAATGTAACATTATTAATTAATTCATAACCATTTGCTGAGATAATTTGGAAGTATTTTTGAATGTTTTTTTCCATTCATAAACAAGTTTCCATTTGTGCATAAATTTGATATTTTCTGTGTTGCTCTTTGGTGAAAGGTGGGGACTATTTACTCGATTTTCATGGTGCAAGCAGAATCTTATTAACTAGGGAAAAAAAGATTCACAAGAAGATTCACACAATTTACTTCTGAAATGGATCCTAATTCCCATTTGAATGACCTGCTAGAGATTTGGATTTTCTAGAATCCCAAAACTCCAGAACATTTCTGAAGAGAATGGTCTGAAGAAGGCTTTGGTGGGAATATTGGCAACTTTTCAGTAGAGAAGGAATTGCTGCAACAATTGAAATTATAACCCTAAATTTAGACCTGTGCTCTCATATTTTGCTGATTTGGCAATTTAGCCTGAAATGCTGACTGGATCAGGAAGGATCAGGAATGGTGTTCAATTTTTCTGGATATAACACTCCTCTCTCTCTGTGATGAGCCTGACTGTGGAGTTTTTCTGGATATATTTTGCTGTACTTTGTCAAAACCCAGAGGTGAACAAAGAGGAGCAGGCTGAGTTCTTTCAGCACACACAAGAATGAGGATTTAACTCTGAAAATTAAAGGTGATTTTTAATTGCCAAATGCAAAGGTGGCAGAGCTGAGCTTGGGCGTGCTCACATCCCTGCTCTCATGGTTTATTTTTAAAATTTGCCTTCTAAAATCCTCACCAAGTCCTTTCATGCAGAACTCCTTCAGGGCTGCAATAAAAATGGGTGAATTCCAGATAAGAGCAGAGGCAGTGGTGACACTGTGTGGCTCCAAATAAGTCTCCAAAGTCAATGCCAGAGGTGGGGACATGGAGCTGTTGGCCACAGCCCAGCCCCAGCTCTGCTGGGCTCTGGGATAGTCATTGAGGGCACTTTGTGGGTGGTGAGGATCAATAGGAGATTCCTCTGTGGTTGTATTTAAGTGGGACAGATCCGACCCCAGCTCCACATTCCTGGGAGGAAGAGCAGTGAGTGGGGTGTCCATGCAGGGAGTTCCTTCCTGACCCCCTCAGCTGTGCCCTAAACCATGAGGTTTTGTTCAGTTTTTAACCTTCAAAATGTTGTCAAGTGTCACTTTGGATGTTTTGTTTTATTTTTAGGTATTTTTCCTGTTTGTCTTTCAGTTTCTTTGTGTGCTGTGTTTTGCTGGAATAAGGAAATACCACTTCTGGTCTGTGTTTATGTTGTGTACCTTTGATATCATTTTAATCCAGGCAGTCAGAGTGGGGATAAATGCAATTCTTTGGCTTACAAAAAAAATTGCAATATATAAAGTTGCAATTTAATAATGAACAGAAATTTTATTAATTTAGGTGCAAAATCAGTTTGGAAGCTGTCTGATTGCTCTTGTGTGAGTTAACTCTGAAATCCTGCTGTTTATTTATTAACATTCATTATTTTTAACCTCTTGTAGATGGTTTCATCCAAATATCACTGGGGTGGAGGCAGAAAACCTGCTGTTAACAAGAGGAGTCGATGGCAGCTTCTTGGCACGGCCCAGCAAAAGTAACCCAGGAGATTTCACACTCTCTGTTAGGTGAGTTTGGATCTTCCCAGTCTTGCCCCAGCTTGGTAATAATCTTAATTTGCTGCTGTCCTGGTGGAGCTGTTGATGAACTGCTTGGAAGAGGTGAAAGAATGCTCAGATCGTTTTTTAGTGTTGTTCAATTTTTCCTCTTCTTTTTCTCCCTTTTTCCCTGAAGAGCTTCTCAAACATTTTTACCCAGCTCTGGGTTGGAGGGGAGTGAATTCTGATTTTACAGCAGGACAAAAACATTCGGGGAAGCAGAAATAGCTTGATAATAACATTGCAAATCCATTTGATAACCAGCTGAAAGGAGCAGAGATGTTGGGAATTAGTGATCCAGCAGGAAATCCAGACTCTCCTTGCACAGGAAAAGTCAGCAAGTTTTTAAGGGCAACTGTGGCTTTTTCAGCTTCCAAAATAGGCCTTCTGTGACAGTTGTCCCCTGACACTGCATGGTAGAGATGGGGAAAAGACAGCAAGAGGAAGTAGATAAAGGAAAAGGGAAAAGTGGAATTGGTGATAAGAGTTGTGCTGCTTGGATACTTGTGAGATAAGGGGCCTTGTGGCACAGGAGGGGATTCCTGCTGGGAGCTGCTCTTCCTTAATATTAGAGACTGTGGCAGCAGCAAAAGGCAAATGTTTCCTGAGGGAGAGACCTTGGGAGCTGGTGGGAATTCTGGAGGAAGGAGCAAAACAGCTCTGCTGAGTCTCTCCAGAATATTGAGCTCCTCTCACCCTCTACCCTTGTGCTTGTGTGTGGGATTTGCTGTGGGTCTGAGGGGTTTCTGATGGGGTTCCTGAGATTCCAGGGTTTACTCTGCCTTCAAGGACCCCTCCCCAGCACAAAATTGTTTTCCTGCTCTCCCTGGCTGGTAGGCAGAGAAGCTGAAGCAAAGGGGCAGTAGCTCAGCCCTTCTGCAGTAGTTCTGTGCTGGAATTGTGATTTGTCCACCTCAGGCACCACCAAATATAAAAGTGATTGGTTCATCAGCTGACTTGGGAAGGGGTTTTTTGTCCTCTCTTTCAAATCTTAGACGAACTGGAGCTGTCACCCACATCAAGATCCAGAACACAGGTGACTACTATGACCTCTATGGGGGAGAGAAGTTTGCCACGCTGGCTGAGCTGGTCCAGTATTACATGGAACACCATGGGCAGCTCAAGGAAAAGAATGGAGATGTCATCGAGCTGAAATATCCCCTCAACTGCGCTGATCCCACATCTGAGAGGTCAGAGAAGTGCTGGAACATCAATGTCCTTGTGCTTTATAATAAATGCTGTGTTTGTCCCTCTTATCACTCAGCCTCCATCTGGGAAAAGGGTGGCCACCACCTTGGATTCGTTTCAGGGAGGTTTCCTTGCAAAATAGATGAATAAATGTGGTTAAAGGTGAAGCAATGCAAGCTTCAGAACCTGTTCCCTTCAGCATTCTTCCTTGAGTGGGACAGGACTGAAAAAGAGGGCAGAATTCCCTTTATTTTTACTGGGAGAATTCTCTTGGTGCTGTTGTTGCTGCAAGGAATTCTCAGGAATATTTCAGGGCATAACTTTTTGTGCTTTTCCTAGCACTGGGTAGAAAGTGAAAGCTGTACAAACCCCCAGATTCCTCAAGCTCCTGTTTTGTGGAGCATGGTTAATACAGAGAATTTGAAACTCTGGGTTTGAGGAATATCAGGGATCAGAACTAAACCAACACATACCTGTTTATTTCTAGAAGTGAAAAAATGAGGAGAAATATTAAAAAATATTCTCACTCCTCAAAATGCCTTAACAGAGGTGGGGAGGATAGATTATTTTTGTCCCTATTTCCTGAAGAATTTAGATTGCTCTCCAATTCCTAATGGGATAGAAAGATGAGGTCTCAAAAGTATGAAATTTCCACAAGTTTATCAGGAAAGTTTAATGAAAGAAATTAAAGAAGAATGAATGCCTTGACTAAGAGGAAGGTTGGAGTGTGACCTGGTGTTTGTTGGAATCCATTGGGATTGTGAAGGATCCAAATCAAAGCTTCACTGGAAGCTTGTAGGAAACTCCATGGAAGTTCTTTGAAGTATTTCTGTCCTCACTGGTGTGCACCTGGACACTTCCAAGGCTTATTTTCTTTTTATTTTTACCACCTGAGGTTTTCCCTAGACCTGGCCATTATTGCTGAGTGAACAGAAGGATTAAATTTCATAATAAATAACAGGAACAATTGGATTGAGCTGAAATTCTCAGCAGAGTCTCTCCCTCTATGTCACTTTGTTTCCAGGTGGTTTCATGGGCATCTCTCTGGGAGAGAAGCTGAGAAACTCTTGACAGAGAAAGGGAAACATGGGAGTTTCCTGGTGAGGGAGAGCCAGAGCCACCCTGGGGACTTTGTCCTTTCTGTGAGGACAGGGGATGACAAAGGAGAGAGCAACGATGGCAAATCCAAAGTGACACACGTCATGATCCACTGCCAGGTAGGAAAAGCAGGGAATCCATGGGCTCAGGAGCTCTGGATAAATTCCCTTTTTCCCTGGGGTTGCTGCAGGTCATCCCTTTGATCAAAATGACTCCTCTGATGGCATCAAAATTCCAAAATTTGCTTTGCTGGCTGGCTCTTGTTAGGGCCTTCTGGCTCAAATCACACTTTGCTGTGCTCAGGGAGACTTTGCAGTCTCCTGGATGGATTCTTTCAAAATAGGAGTGATTGGATAAATGGAGATCCATCCACAGATGTCAGTTCAGGCATTTACACCTGATAGAGATTAACAGCCTGTGAAAATGAGTGTTCGCTCCAGGGAATGCCCTGAAATCTAAATCTTCTATTTAGTATAAGGTAGTTCTTCACTGAAATATTATTAAATTACAGTTTTGGTATTTATCTCCATGGGTTCCTATTTAAAAAATAATTACAGATTTAAAAAAAAAAAAGGATTTTTGTTATTCTCTTTTACTTCTGTTGTGCCCCAAGACAAGGCAATAACTAAATTGTATAAAAACACCTAAAATGCAGTAGCAGAAATAGTTTGGTGATAGAAATGACCACCAGGACTGTAAATGCTGAATTACCAGAATATGTTTATTTTTTCAAGAAAACCTCTCTGATTTGCAGTTAGCATTTATGTCTTTGAGGAAAATAATTTGGCATTGCTTCCTTAAAATCTGGATGGTGCCAGGTAGTACCAGCCTTTCAAGACCCAATCATACACCTAGTTTTGGAAATCAGTTCAAATCCATAATTCCTGGATTCTCATCCTGTAGCTCCAGAGCTGCCTGAGCCCTGGTTCTCTAAAAAAAAACCAGATAAACCAATTTTCAAGGAGATGGCAAAAAAAGGGATGTCCTGCAGTGTTTTTATTTATTATATTAAAGTCCTATCCTCTTGCAGAAAGATTTCAGTAGAGTCTTGTACACAGAATTTTCGAGGTTATTTCTGATGCAAGGCACAACCTAGAGGTGCTGTGGCTGTGCTGGTGGGAAGTGCATTTATTTAGAGGAGATTTGTCTTTCCAGGATCTCAAATATGATGTTGGTGGAGGGGAGAAGTTTGACTCTCTGACAGATCTGGTGGAGCATTACAAGAAAAACCCCATGGTAGAGACTTTGGGCACTGTGTTGCAACTCAAACAGGTGAGAAGGAGATCCCAGCCCTGAGCTTTGCCACCTCCAGGATATTTTCTATATGTTCTGCAAGACTTTTTTCTTCTTTTCTGATGCAAAAAATGAGGAGTTAAGCTTCATGAAATGGATGACAAAGCCATTTAAATGGGAACAATTTTTGTTAGGCTTGTGAAGGGATAGAGTGTTGTCTCTGAGGTGCAGAATTTCCTGGTGTCATTCTGGGCTGTAGCTTTCTCATCCAGAAATGAGACAATTTAATGTATTAAATAAAAACTGTGAGACTTTAAAAACAACTCTTTCACTGTCCCCTTCCTCATTGCCTGAATTCCAAAATTCTGTTCCAAAAAGATGTCTGGATCCTAAAATTCCAATTAAAATCTCCTTCTCTTTGGGGATTTGTGTTTGAATTGTCTTCCCATGGTTGTTATTTGCTAACCCTGTGCTGTTTGGGTGTGTCTCAGCCCCTGAACACCACCAGGATCAACGCTGCCGAGATTGAGAGCCGAGTCAGGGAGCTCAGCAAACTGGCAGAGACCACGGATAAAGTCAAGCAGGGCTTCTGGGAAGAGTTTGAGGTAATTCCTTCCATTCCAAAGAATGTTTCCTCCAATGTTTCCTTCAGTGTTCAATCTCACCCTGCTAAAGTCACATTGGGTTTTGCCTTCCCGGTGTTTCCTCCTCTCCATCACCTCAAATCCCTGATTTTGCTTCCAGCTCGTTCTTGTGGTTTGAAATATTTGCCTTTTCTTTCCTGATTCTCTGAGTACTTTTTATCCAAATCCCAGTACTTTTTATCCACAATCCCTCCTGGATATTCTCCGCACCATAAGGGAGCCTCATGTGTTTGTCCCACCAGGAATTTAATCCTTCAAATTTCTTCTGCTCTTTAGGAAGTTGGGAACTATTTCTTTAGAGAAACTTGCATTTCTCAGTCCATCCATTGCCCTTGTCCTTGTGGCTTTTTGATACTCGTTTTTGGGGATCCTAAAGCCATTGTGAAGTGGTAGAAAGCTCTGGGATGAAGCAGTGTGGATTATATGCATTCCTTGGACTTCTGGAGATTTATTTTTGGTTTGTTTTGGTGTTTCATTTCTCTCTGCAGGCAAAATTCAAATTTTCTTCCAGAAAGAGTGTGTAGGGACAGGACGGGGGAGTGGCTTCAAACTAGAAGAGGTTTAGATGGGATATTGGGAAGGAATCCTTCCAGAATTTGGAAGAAACTCTTCACAGAGAAGCTTTGGGTGCTCCATCCCTGGAAGTGTTCAAGGCCAGATTGGCTGGGGCGTGGAGCATCCTGGGGTAATGGAATGATTTGGGTTGTGTGGGACCTTAAATCTCATCCCACCCCACTCTCTGCCATGAACAGGGACACCTTCCACTGTCCCAGGTTGCTCCAAGCCCCCTCCAGCCTCTCCTGGAAAACTCCAGGCTGGATATGATGGACTGGTTTATACCTTACACACACATGGGCACCAGTGGAGTCTGGAATTCCACCAGCAGATGGCAACAGGAAACTGGGAAGTGCTCAGGGAGCTCCAGAGAGGCTGGTTTGAGAAACTTCCTGAATAGTGATGGATTTGTAAAGCTCATCCTTGGAGAAATCCTCTTTGATCAGAAGTACCCATTAGCTAAATGTAGTGTCCAGTGTCCTCTGGTTATTGCCAGGAGAAGGAAAATTAATCCATGAGAAGTGAAGGAATTAGCACAGAGGTGTGTGAGGGGAGTATCAGATGGTGAAGTGATGGCATTGGGAAATGAGAAAATGAGGATTAAGTTTTCTCCTTTCTCTTTCCAGAGGGAGGGGACAGATCCAGGGCTGCTGAATGGGCAGAATGGCCAGAATTCCATCTGGAGAGAGAAGGAAGGCAGCAGAGGTCGTGTGTGTGGGAAGGGATCATTGGTTTGGCAAAATATAACTGAGCTGTTAATTCACAGCTCTTCCCTGACCTCTGGTACACATTGAAGAAATGTTTCTTGGAGGGGATTTCTCAGTGAAGCCTTAAAAGCAAAGTGTTTTCCTTACAGAAGGAAAAGTCTAGCAGGAAAAACAAATCAATGAAGGATTTTTTTACCTGTGGGACATTGCACTTTTTCCCCCTTTGCTGCTGTCAGTGAGGCCAGCATTTTTAACATTTTTTTGGGAATGAAGCCCTCTCCTAGCACTTTTAGTGCCCTGCTTTTCCATTTCCCTCAGGGAAGCTCCAGCTGTCCCCCATGGTGGCAGAAAGGGGGAACACTCCAGGATGTCCATGGCTCCCTGTCTGTGCTGTGCAGGAGCTGCCAGCCCAGATGGTGAATTTAAATTACTTGTCTCCAGGCAGGAATGAACCTCTTGTCCCAGGAACCACTAGACAGGAATGTTGGCAGTCCTTGGAATGTTTTTCCATGTGAAAAATGGTTATTTCTGAGCTTAGTGCTGGGATGTTGTAGTGAAGTTGAGGAGGATATTCCAGATTTATGGTTATGTTGTTCCAGCTCTGAATGGGCTTGTTGGGAATCGCTGCTGCTCGTGGATCTCTCCTCAGGGATGCTCCAAGCAATAATAATTAACTCCAGGAAGGAAGATGTGGTTTCCACACATTTAATTACTTCAATTCTTTAACTTGCTGAGAAAGTTTAGCTCTCAGTCCTTTTGCTTGGAATTTCACAGGCAGAGCTTTGGGGGGGATGTTTTGTTTTGTCAGAAGCTTGAAACTTTGCATTTCTTGAATTTCTTTTTCTTAGGATGAACCTAATTATCCAAAGTCATTGTCCAAGGTCACCCTCATCAAGTGAGGGTGTATCAGACTGACACAGGAGTGAACAAATGTGCCAGTTCAATAAAAGCAAGAGTCTGGAGGGTGGGAATGATGAGGGAAGCAGCTTCCAAAGCCTGAGTGTTCCTTTTAGTGAGACCAGGACTGCTTTGGGGATGAAAACTTGGAGCAGAGTGTTGGGATCTTGATGCCTCCAGCTCCAGGGAACTTTGGGGGTGGGGAGATTCGCCCCCCAAATGGAACAGCATGGCTGTCAAAGTATTGAATTTCTGCTGTCCATGGGACATTGTGTTCCAGAAATCCCCACTTTGTTGTTCCTTCACTGGGATAATTTATGGATAACCCATTTGTGGTCACCTAATGCCCCTCTCCTCCCTTTCCTCTGGGAGAGGGGTTGCTGTGAGGATGGACCAGGCCATCCAGATTTTTATTGAGCCCCCCTGTGTGTGCTTTCCTTTCAGACCTTGCAGCAGCAGGAATGCAAACTCCTCTACAGCCGCAAGGAAGGGCAGCGCCAGGAAAACAAGAACAAAAATAGATACAAAAACATTTTACCCTGTAAGTATCGACCCTCCCTTGCCATTTAATGTTACTCTGGTTTATTTTACTTATTAATACATGGTTAATTAAGTTCCACTGGGATTTGGCTTCTCTTTAATGATAATTTCCCCTCTTATCAGGATTATCCCATGATTTCCAATTTAGGTTCACACATTTGCACTTTGTAGATATTTGTAATATTGTTCTCTATCTTCAGCATTCATTTAAAAGCCTCATATACCTCAACTGTTACTCAACAGGCTGGAATGCTTAAATTTAAGAGGATTAATTTGAGGCACAGAACTTCAACATGCAAATCCCAAGGCTTTGCCTTGACTTGGTGTTTGAGTGTCCCTATGTTCCTGAATTCCCAAGACATGTTTTGGCCCAGCTGGTCTCAGCCACTTGTTTAAAGGAAGCAAAAGAGGGAATTTGGAATATTCTAATCACTAATTTACTAAGTTTGATAATTAATTCACAGCTGTAGAATGCAAATGCTTGACATCCATGTGTGTTTTTGCAGTTGATCACACCAGAGTTGTTCTCCACGATGGTGATCCCAATGAACCTGTTTCGGACTATATCAATGCTAACATTATTATGGTGAGTGAATTCCCCCTCCTCTTCCCTAAATCCAAGGGAATCTTGTCACCATTTGTTAAATTGCTGTTTTTTTCTCCCCCCACCTCTAGCCTGAGTTTGAAACCAAGTGCAACAACTCAAAGCCAAAAAAAAGTTACATTGCTACCCAAGGCTGCCTGCAGAACACAGTGAATGATTTCTGGAGGATGGTGTTCCAGGAGAATTCCCGAGTTATTGTCATGACCACGAAAGAAGTGGAAAGAGGAAAGGTAAAACCAGACCCCAGCTGGCTCTGGGAAAGATCCTGACATCTGAGTACAAGTAGGAACTGAACTGACTGGGATAAATTGATATATCAATCAATTTATTTATGGAATCTGGTGTGGCACTGGATTCCTTGGAGCTCTGGAAGGTGCTGAGTGTCTTTTTTTATTGATGGTTGTGGGAATTTGGGATAGATTCCTGTCACATCAAGCTTCCCTTTTTGGTTTGCCTGCTGAAATTTTAGCTGCTGAATGTGGATCTCTGTATTTCAAACTTAGAGATGGGAGATGTGGCCAAGCAGGAATTCTGGGTGATTGAAAGGAAAAATTCCCTGCTCCTGGAGCAAATAGTCTTGCCATTTATTTTAGCTCATCAGAGCTGTATGGGCCTCCCTAAAAAAGCAGAATTATGGGATTTTATTATTACAGGACTGAACATAGAGATGTTGCTTCTTAGCTGGGAACTGCTCTGGCAGGATTTAATGCTCTCAGAGAGGAATTTTCCCTGCAATGGTGTATCCCAAAAATCTCAATTTACCTTTGGAGTACAGGGATCTTGTCTTGCTCCCTGGCCTCTGGCAAACCTGGGGATATTTTAGTTTATTTCTGGTTTTTAATGACACAAGGTAGGAAAGAATAGGAATATTTGGACACTGATATCCTGGCAACAGCCACACACAATTTCTGGGGATTGTATGGATTTATCTTTGGAATTTGTTGCTTCTGATCTTTTTTCTGTTTGATAAACCCTTTCTGTTCTCTCTCCTTTTCTTTTTAAGTTTCTCTCTTTCTTCCACACACTATTGTCCCTCTTTTTACCTTTTTCCATATTCCCATGATCTGTTTCTGAAGAGAAAGCTGTTGCTTTTTTAGAGGAGCATCACTTGTGGAAAAAAATCAGGTTAAAACCTGAAGTTCCTCTTTGAGTGACTGATGATTGCAGGGGTTCCTCACCCCCAGGAACTTTGTGTGTGGGGACTGGAGACAAATAACAGAAGATTTTACAGGATTCTCTCCCTAACTGAGGTGTCAAAGCTGCCACTGGTGCTGTTTGTTGGAGCCATTAGACTGTCTCGTGAATTTTTTTTTTTAGTCTTTGACTTTGTCTTGAGGATTTTTTTTTTCAGTCTTTGCAAACTTCTGCCACTTTATCACCCTGATAAAGGGACAGGATTTGTGTTTCCTTCCTGAAAATTCACTGAAGGAGGGAGAAGCTTCCCCTTCCCAGTGATAATCTTTGTTTTGGAAGAGAAGACATAAATTATGGAGTTGTTTTGGCAGAGTTGACTTGAATACACCTTTCTTCCTTCAAGTTATTTATTATTTTTTTAAGAACCTCCTGAATGGCCTCTGCTCCTCTGCAGTGTCTCCATTATTCTTCCCAAACTTTGCTCAGCCCTTTTTGCAGGAGAAAACACTTTAATTCCTCAGTACTGCATTGCTTATTCATTCTTTACCCTTGATTGTTTTCTCATGCCTATTCCACTTCTTAAAGAATTGCAAATACCAGTGCTGATATCAAATCAAAGCTTTTTTTTTTTATCTCTGGCCAAGCTGTTTGCAGGAAGGAGAGAACTCTCTGCAGCAGAGCTCATAGCCTGAGGAAGGGAGGAACTGTGGAACATCCCAGCCCTGCATCAAGTCCTGGATGTGCTTTAAAGTGCAGAAGCAGCAAATCCTTAGAAATTAAAAGAGTTTTGGGGTTTTGGAGGCAGTTCAGCAACTAGAGTAAAGCTTATTTTAACATTATGTTGCTGGTCAGACTTGCTCTACCAACTGCTCAGAGCTCAAGTTATTTCTGCTGGCACTCCCCAAAATCAGTGTTTATTTCAGTTTCAGTGTATTTGCTTCAGTTTCTCCCCTTGTGACAGGGAAAGAAGGGCAAAAATAGCAGAAAAGCATCTTGTTGCCTACGTGGGCATGTGTTCAGCCATCTTCCTCTGCTTTGGGCTGGCAGAAGGAGCTTCCCTGTGCTGTGTTTTTTTCCTGAATATTCAGAGTAACTGCAAATAGACCCCATTGCTCTGTAGGACTTGGTGTTTGGTGTGTGTTTGCTCTTGCTAGAAGCTGCTCCTACAGTAATTTCTGCTGTGATGCTGCATTCCCAGGACCTGTCACAGGAGCCAAATCCAAGTGCTGATAGGTGAATCCATTCCTCAGTGGATGGAATTTATTCCCTGGGCAAAGATAATCTTGATGGAGGAGCAGCACACCAAAAACTCTGCATTTTAGAAGCTCCAGACTCATGGACTGCTCCCTTTGCAGGACCCTGAACCCTGTTTGGTGATGGAACCAGAGCTGTGTCAGCCCTTCCTGCTGCAGGCCATGGAAAAGCAAACATTCAAGTTTTATTTCCACTGGGAATGATTTATACCTTTAACCTTTATTTGTTTTGTAGCTTGTGGGCTTTGTGCTGTGGAACAGCCTATGGGGCTGAATTCTGCTGGAATTCTGTATTTTGAGACCCATGGCTGGGGGTACAAAAAGCAGGATTTTAATCTCCAGGTTTTGAAGATATCAAAGCAGGAAATATCCCAAAATGTGCTAAGAGGAGAGGTGGCCTGTACCTGTCTGAAATATCCAGTGGTTGTTATGGAGAGGAGAAACTTCCCATTAAAATGTTCTTTACCTGATTGTCCTCTGTGAATCTGAAATGCGTTGTGTTAACCAGTTTGCAAAGCAGCCTTTTTTTTCCTGCCTGATTATTCCTTTTTTGTTGTTGTTGTTGTTGTTTGTTTGGGTTTTTTTTTAATATTTTGAAATCTTGCAGAGTAAGTGTGTCAAGTACTGGCCAGATGAATATTCCCTGAAGGAATACGGAGTGATGCGCGTGCGGAACGTGAAGGAGAGTGCAGCACACGATTACACCCTGAGAGAGCTGAAACTTTCCAAAGTTGGCCAGGTGAGTACAACAGGACCTCTTGTCCTTTTAGTTCAGCTTGTGGATCACCAAAGGAAGAATAAGCAGGATTAGCCCATTTCTCTGGGATCAATAAAAGCACTCGGGGGTGAATAAATGGAGTCTTTCTTTGAAGCTCCACGTTTAGTTCCATCCATCTTTCTCTTTGCCCTTGGGATAATTGAAGATTCTCCTACCTAAGCAGCTTTTGGCAGGAGAAGAGCTGCTGCAGAGCTTGCAGGGAATCTGGGAGGAGGGATAATGCTTTTAACTGAGGGCACTTCAATCCAGCCAGGTGTTTGCTCCCTCGTGGAAATAATTGCATTGGAAGGAAAGGTTGTGTGTGGGTCCAGAGTGTGGAAAATTCACTTAAGGGAAGGGATAAAAAGATGAGAAAACAGTGTTGAAATGGCATTTCCAGTTAAGGAACAGTTTGGATCAGGGAGGAGAAGCAAATCAGGGGATTCAGTGACTGATGTACCAGCAAGGACCCTGCTTTGTTCCCTCCTTTGGGAATTGTGTGCTGTGCTGAGGTTGGATTTGGGATGTGCCCCCTCCCTGTTGGACTCAGTGCCCTGGTTTGAAGGACAGGTGTCTGCCAATAAAGGCAGGAGCTTCTCTTTGAAATGGAGAATGTAAACCCCCTCCCTCCAAATTATTATTATAATTTTGAAATTAAGGGGCTCTCAGGCAAAGATATGGGAATTAAGAATAACAATTCTTTACTAGGAAAATTAAAATACAAATACAGTATTATAAAGAACAATCCAAAAACTCTGACAGAGTCAGAATCCAACCTGACACCAGTCAGTCAGGGTGTTGGGAGCAGTCCCATTAAATGGTGGCTGCAATCCTGCAGTGACAGATGTGGTTCAGCTGGAGCAGTGCTCCTGTAGAAGGTGCGGTTTTCCTCTGAAGGTCCAGGGATGATGTGGAAAGGTCTGGCTTTCCTCTGGAATCCAGTGGAAAAAGGCTGCTCTGGTGTTCCAAATCTCAGTTTTTATCCAGGTAGCAAAGGCTTGGCTCCTCCCCCTGGCTGGAGCATCTCCCATGGGATGATGGAATTTTATCAGCCATGCCCTGGGACTCACTGGCCATGAACAGGAGATCTCTCCTGGAGGGGGGATGGGCTGTGGGAAAGATAAAGATGATTGCCCCAGCTGGTTTAAAGCTGGCCCATTAGCACATAATGTGTGCCATGGAGATAAGGGTCACTGCCTTACCTGGCTTCAACAGATGGTGACAGAATTCACGTTTCTGGTCATATCCTGTATTGCAACCCAAGACACTCAGCTGTGCCCCACATGAGCTGGATTTTGAGCTGCAGGGTTTGTCCCATGCCTTGCAGGGGAACACAGAGAGGACGGTGTGGCAGTACCACTTCCGCACCTGGCCCGACCACGGCGTCCCCAGCGACCCCGGCGGCGTCCTGGATTTCCTGGAGGAGGTGCACCACAAGCAGGAGAGCATTCCTGACGCAGGACCTGTCGTGGTCCACTGCAGGTGAGGGGATGGGATGGGTTCCTGCTGTTCCTCCTCCTGGCCTGGGCAACTGAGACCTTTAGAAGGGACAACTTTCCCTGGGAATTGCTCAGAGTTCCCTGTTTTCTGTCTGTACAATGTCACATTCTGGGTGTCATCCCTTGGGATTTCAGAGTGTGTGGCTTTTACAGGCCCAGGGAAGATCTTAAGGATTTTCCCAGTCTTAACTTTCTCAGGCTCAGCTAGAGTTTTTTCCCCAAACTAGAGACCCCTCTCTAGTGTAAACATAAAAAAAAAAGAATTATAACAAAAGATAGACACTTGTTGGATCCGTGAGGAAGCCTGGGACAAGAGGTATTTCCTTTTCTGACCAATGAATCTTCTGTATTTTGTTTTGCACGAACTCTCTTATTTAAAGCCATGGTTTTCTTCAATAAATTATTCTTAGCTCTCTTTCTTGCACCATGCAAGAGAGTGTCACGTTACTGTGTCCTTTTGCCACACCCTAACCCTATACAGTAACAAGAGTGTGAGCCCTTGTAGAAATGAAAATTTCTGCTGTTAGATGTTCTCATGGCTGGAGCATTTCAGCTGCAGGATCATGGGAATCCTGATGTCCCATCCCACCTCTGAGGGCTCTGTCCTTTTTGGGTGTTCTCAGCTTATAAATGAGATGCTTTTTAGGCAAGGAAATGTTAGATCTGGCCTTAGGAGTTTCTGATTCAGGAGTGTTTATAAACACTGAGGGACAGAAGTGCTAATTTCTGTCCCTTCCCTGAGGTTTCTGGTTTGACTCTGGCTATAATTTGGAAGCCTCTGGCTGTAATTTAGAAGCCTCCTATCTCCTAATGCCATACTCTTCCTTTGGCTGGGGTTTTGGTGTGCATTCACCAAGAACAAAACAATTAAATTCCCTTTTTTTCCTCCTTCTTCCAGTGCTGGGATTGGGCGAACAGGAACTTTCATTGTCATTGACATCCTCATTGACATCATCAGAGAGAAAGGTACCTTTTTCACTTTGATTTCCCTGCCTGCTCATGGATCCACCCCAGCAATTCTGATGGAGGATTCAGGTGAGCTCCCCTCACTGAGATTATTTCCTGCTCTTCCCATTGCCGTGGATGTCCCCAGGAGTGGATTGTGACATCGATGTCCCCAAGACCATCCAGATGGTGAGGTCCCAGCGCTCAGGGATGGTGCAGACAGAGGCTCAGTACAGGTTCATTTACATGGCAGTGCAGCACTACATCGAGACCCTCCAGCGCAGGATCGAGGAGGAGCAGGTGGGTCCACCCCAAATATCCTACAGGAGCATGGCAGGGTTCCAGCTGGGAGCAGCACTGGGGGAGATTTTGGGGGGGATTGTGTTGTGGGAAGTCTGAGTCTGAAGGTGTGAACTGTCTCCTGTATTTCAGTTCATTATTATTAAGAATTAATTAAATTGTTCGGTGGAATCCTCTCCTTGAATTATGATGGGGAATCCTCTCCTTGAATTATGAAAGGGAATCCTCTCCTTAAATTAAGTGGAATCCCCTCCTCACACTACTGAGTGGAATCCTGTTCTTAAATTACTAAGTGGAATTTTCTCTTCAAAATATTAGCTGGAATCCTCATCTTAATTTAAGTGGAATTCTTTGCTACTGTCCCTTGTCTCCAGCCCTGCCCCCAGATCTCAAATTTCTTACCTATTATTGTATTTCCTGTGAAGGAAGAATAAAAGATAAGGGTCTGTTAATTAAAGCAGAACCTCGTGATCTTTGTGTGTTAAAAAGTTTTCAAATATTGCATTCCTGAAAGGGGAAAATCAAATTCTGAACACTCCAATTCCAGTTTGGGGAGTTTATTGGTAGGACATCAGTCTGTTGGAGTGGAAAATGAAAGGCTGAGTGTGGTGATCCAACAAAAAGCGCTTCCCAGGAGCGTGGTGGGATTAGAAAAGTTTGGGAATAAGTGGTGACAACCACAGAATCTTCCCCTCCCCCTTCCTGTTCAGGGAATTCCTTGCACTCCAGTTCTGGGGGGTTTTACAGCAGTTTCCTGGTTTTGTGATAAAGAGCTGATGTTTTCTCCCTGTCCCTGCTGCTCCCTGCCCTGACCTCAGAGCAGTTGGGTTTTGTACCTTTTGCTTTCTATGCTAATTAGTACATTTTTACTCTTTTTGGTATTTTTTTCCCTGCTGGGGACATTCCAACACATACTGAGTTAGTTCTTCTTTATCAGCTGGTTCTTACAAAATAATCCTTGTGGTCCATTCCACAAATTCTGCATTCCATGTGTCCACCAATCCATCTTTCTCTCCCACCCTTTGTTCAATGAAGCAAATCCAGCTTCACTCAACAAAACTTTTCCCAAGCTGTGTTCCCATAAACTGCTCAGGAAAATTTTTGTTAAATGCTGGCTAAGAATGATTTAAGAATCATCACAAGCACCAGAACGAGCTGAGTGACTTTCAGGAGACCATCTTGGAAAACCTTCAATCCAAGGAATGTTCTTAATGGGAATTCAGGAGCCAGAACTCCCCGAGGCTCAGCCAGCCTCTGCTGTGAGATTGAGTCAGGCCTCAGGACTTGTTGCAGCATTAAAAAACCCCAAACAAACCCACAACCACCTCCCTAAACCCCAATTCCTTGCAAAATTTTAATTTTAACCTTATAGGTTTCAGTGTTTTCAGGCATTGTGAATGCCTGGAAAAAGGAAAAATCCATATCATGTTTCTTTCCCAGAGTATTTCCCTGGCAGGAGCTGGAGCTGGGTGCCAGCACAATTGGCTGCAGCCTGAAGCATATGTGCAGAATCCAAATAACAGCTTGGCTGCTTTTTATATCAAACCTAATGGGCTCAGATATTATTTTATTAGAGCTCCTACAAACAATGGTGTCGCTCCATTGGCCCCAACTCCAGGCTGGAAATAAGGTCAGTGGGAAGCCCACTGGCTGCTCAAGAATGAAATGGGGAGTTTTCTGCCAAGGAGATGAGGATTGAGTACATTCAGAGGGTTGTATGTTCTGCTGGAAATGGTGGGATGGGGGAAAATGGGGATTGTCTTGGTTTGAAAGACAGGTGTCTGCTGAGGAAGGCAGGAGCCTCTCTTGAAATGGAAAATATAAACCCCCTCCCTTTAAATTATTATAATTTTGAAATTAAGGGGCTCTCAGGCAAAGATATGGGAATTAAGAATAACAGTTTTTTATTAGGAAAATTTAAATAAAAATACAGTAATGGAAAAAAAGCAAAATACTGCCAGAGTCAGAATCCAACCTAACACCCCATCAGTCAGTCAGGGTGTTGGTGGCAGTCCCATTAAATGGTGGCTGCAATCCTGGGGTGATAGATGTGGGTCTGAAGCAATTATTTTGGGGAAGGGTGTAGTTTTTCTCTGAAGGTTCAGTAGTGATGAAGATGGGTCTGGATGGGTCAGGAATCCAGTGGAAAAGGCTGCTCTGATGTTCCAAATCTCAGTTTTTATCTAGGTAGGAAAGGCTTGGCTCCTCCCCTGGCTGGAGCATCTCCCAGTGGGATGATGTAATTTTATCAGCCATGCACTGGGACTCAAATGGCCATGAACAGGAGATACCTGCCTGGACAAGGGATGGGTCCTGGAAGAGATAAAGAAAACAGAAAGAACACTGCCCCACCTGGTTTTAACAGCTGGTGCTAGAACACAAACTGCTGGTCACACATTGTAACCTCAGACAGGGATTTTCAGGTTTTGTCTCACCAAAAGCCAAGCTTTAGGTGTGCCCAGTGATGTGTTCAGACACACCTAAAAACACCCATGGGTATCTCTGGGAATTGCTGCACTGTCTCAGTGATTGCTTGCTGGGATTAACCCCAAACCTGGCTTTTTGTTGTGTGTTTTGCTTCACAGAAGAGCAAGAGGAAAGGTCACGAGTACACAAACATTAAATATTCGTTATCGGACCAGACGAGTGGGGATCAGAGCCCTCTCCCCCCCTGCACCCCAACCCCAACGTGTCCAGAGTAAGTTCAGTCCTGCTCTCAGTTTTGAGCTCTTCTGTCTCATCCTCACACACCTCAAACTGGCTGAGTTACCCCAGAACCAGCCCTGTTTTCCTGGGCTTTCCTCTGAAAATAAATTAAGCAAAATAAAATCGTCCCTGAATTATGCAATGTGTATAACAGGGTTTGTTGTTGGTTTTGTTTTGTTGTTTTGTTGGTTTTTTTTGTCTCAAATGAGATTAATGGGACTCTAAATCCTGATTTCATTTCAGAATGAGAGAAGATAGTGCTAGAGTATATGAAAATGTGGGGCTGATGCAACAGCAGAAGAGTTTCAGATGAGAAGATGTTCAGAGCCTTCCAGGCCAAGGCAGGTGTGTATGGCCAGAGGGGGGGCTGTGTCCAGCCTGGCTTGGGAGAAAATGTACCCAGGAATGCCCAAAATGCTTGGAATTTATCCTCATAGGGTGCCTGAGTTCCAAAAGCTAATTTTAATTTAATTTTAATGACTCTGTACACCATCTCACCTTTTACTGCCAAAGCATCCACACAGTTTCTAGCCACAGTTGAGACTTTGGGTTGAGTTTGAGCTTTATTGAGTCAAAACTGAGCCCTTCTGTACAATGCCTGAATAAGAAATATCTGCTGGGTTTCTTCCTCAATAATACTTTTTTTTTTTTCCTTTCCCAGACATGCAAATGGTTTTTAAAAAGGTCAAGAAAGAGATGGAAGAAGCTTCACGTGAGCAGTGAACTCTGAGGGCTTGGTACCTTTTTATTTACGGTTTTAATCCTTCAGTAGGCAAAACTTCAGAGCATCTAAAGATTGTTTTTATCTCTTCTCTCCAATTTCCAATTGCTCATTTTCCAAATAAAAGGAAATCCTTTCTACAAGGTAGACAGTTACTTTGTAGAGTCAGTTTTGAATCCTGCAAACTGTTGGACTGTCATCCATTTGTTTTTTTAAATAGTATTTTGGTTTCACAGTATGGCTGTTAGTGGGGTTTTTTTTTTTTTTCCTTATTTGAGCAGTTGTGGGGTTTTTGGGGGGGCACTGGGTGGGGGGTGGGAGAGCAATGCCATGGATAAATCTGTGACATGAAATGTAAAATACTGATGGGAACAATGTGGATTGTTGGAAAACAGTGGATCACCAGCGTGAATAGAACCAAGTGCATGATCAAATTAGTCCTGATACATTTCAAAACTCAGACTGAGCTTCCTGGGGTGAGCAGTTCTTGAGATGAAGGTGCTTTTTTGTGATAATTGGTGGCTTTGATTCCAATTTTGCTGTGTGGCTGGATGGGCTATTTTGGAGGAATTTATGCAAAGTTGCTTTTACGTCAAAGTTTCTTTTGTGTGATCTCTGCCCAGAATAGGAATTCCCTGTGTCCTTCAGGAGACTCAGTGACTTGGGGGTGGTTTGTGAGGACACTCTGTGGTGGCTTTGTGCTCAATTAAATGAGACTGAATTCAGGTATTAATTCAGAAGTTGCAGGATGTTAACACCAGTGAAACCAGTAACCCACTGCTGGTGTCAGGGAGCCCTCCTGGAGGGGAGTGGAAGCTGTGGAGGAGCCTCCTGAATTTTTAGGGAGGGAGGGATGTCCTGGTGGGACAGGGAGCAGTGAGGCCACCCCAGGGGCACTGTCCCACCCCAAGTGCCTTTGGGAGCTGCCTGGACTTTCCTGTCCCAATGCCATGGAAAATCCCCAAGGAAGGTCTGCTGAGCTTCCATTGAATTCCTTCCCCTGGCTCTGTCCTGGACCAGCAGCTCCCCTTGGAGCTGTGGATGGCAGGACCAGGAGGAAGAGTGGGGCCTGGTGTCCCCCCAACACCTTGTCCCTGCTTTTGGGGACAATTCTGTGACTTCAGTGGTGCTGAGGAATGATCCCCATCCTCTCACAGCAGGCCTGACCTTCCTGTGTCATTGCAGTGGGGTTATTGGCCTTCCTGGTGGAATTCTGCTGGAGCCTGGAATGTAATTAATGCAGCTTTGTGGGAGATTCCATCCCCTGGTCCTCAGAGTGCTTTGCAAATTCCAATATTTGAGCAGTTTGTTTGAACTGAATGAAGGTGCTTCATTAATGTTAAGCAGAATTTTGTTCCTTAGCCTCTTGTCCTTTTTGTCTTTCGGGGCTTTGGGATTTGATTTTTTGGAACTCCTGTCACCAGCACACCATAAATGTGTTTGACTTTGTCACAGCCTTATGCTCTAGCCCTGAATCCTTACCCCTTCCTAGACTGGAATAGATGATGAGGAGAGAGAAATGTGGTGATTTGATAGAGAGATTCCTGTTCTCCATCCCCTGCCAGCCTGTCCCTATTCCCAGCTCCCTCCTGCTGAACAGGCATCACTTGGAAATGTTGAGATTTGCATGGAGTAATTCAATATTTGCCTCAAACTTTGTGCAGAGTCAAATTCTGCACTTCAGAGGTTGGAGCAAAGTGGGGACACACCCAGGTGGGGTTTGGAGCTGCTCTGCTCCAAACTGGGAAATCAGTGGGGGAAGAATCAGGAGAAAGGAGGGAAGGATCCTGAGGGAACCTCAACTCTCAGAGCTCAGTTCCTGTGAAGTGTCTTAAAAGCTGGAGCTGTGTGAGCAGCAATCAGCCACAGCAGCACCTCGTTGCCTCCTGACCTCATTCAGAACCTGCCTCTGGAGGGTTTGGCTTGGAATTGTTCTCCTTGGGAGCAGGGAATTCTTGCTGCAGAATGTGTGGGAGTCCTGGGGAGCACATGGTGGGGGAATGTCAGTGAGGGGGGAGCAGGATCTGAAATATTGTGGCTAAAGGAAGAAATTCTCCTTTCTGAACCAGTGTTGGGCACCAAAGGGGAGCCCCTGCACCCTAAAATCTGTCACCAGAGACAGGGAGGGTTTTTAAAGCATTTCCTGTATTAATTCCAGTAAATAACTTTGGGGTTCTGACAGATGAAACAAAAATCCTTTGGTTCAGGGGAGATGAGTGTTGTGGCATTCAGGGATTCCCAGTTTTAGGGAATTCAGTGGGAAGCAGTGCTGGCTGAGCTTGTTCTGGAGCAGGGATAGAAAAGGGATCCCAGTGAAGATCCCTTTATCCCACAAGGGAAATTCACCCCAACTCCCCAGGCACAATGAGTGATGCCAGTGTGAATTTGCTGCAGACTTCATTTACTGAATGTTTTAGAGAAATACACTTTAATTTCAGCTAACTCCTGTTAGGCCTGATTGGTTCTATTAATCCTGACCAAACTTTCCTTTTTTTCCTCCTAAAAAATGTGTTTGAGACACGATTAACCAGGACACAGCTAACAAAGGTATCCAGCCTGTTCCCTTTTTTCATTGTAGGGCTGAGGAAATTCACAGCTGGGACTAAGATGTGTTGTCAAGGTTTGATTTTCTACCCATAACTCCATTATTTCAAATTAATTGTTCATTTCTCCCTTTTCAATAGTGAAAGGTAATGAATAATTTCAAGCCTGTTTATTTATGACATTACTGTGATTTTTTTTTTATTGCAGTACTAAAGACTAATGAAAAAGGATCTTATTAGGTGGAATAGGCCTTGCATTTATTTTTTTTTCCTGCAGTGTATGAAGTATTGTACCAGAGTATTAAATGAAATGTAATATTTTATTGCAAAATTTCTATCCTTTAAAAGGAGTACATTTAGGATGTCATCAATTTGATGTGAATCATGTAAATGTTGAGAAACGAGCTGTTTATTCTACATCTGGTGTTTCAAAAAGATTTCACCTCTTGCCTTTTGCCCACAGTCTGTAGCCCATTTACAGTTGTCAAAATGTGACATTAAATAATAGTTCCTGTATAGAAATAGTGGTGGTTGTCCATTGTTTTCTGGGCTGGTATTTATGGGGTTTAATTCAGTTGCAGTGGGTTTGGTTTCTGTTTTTTTTTTTTTTTTTAATTGCTGCCAAGCTGTGTTATCAGGAATAAATCATATCTGTAAACAGCAGAAATTCCATTTAAAAAAGGGAAAAAAGAAATTCAAAATAGAAAAAAAAAAAAAAAGAAATAAAAATCATTTTCTTACCATGGTTTGTCAGTCCCTGTGTTCTCCAGCTGCAGGCACCCAGGATGGGATAATGGGAAGAAATAAGAATTTCTGAGAATGGGAAGGGCTGGGATAGAATTCTCAGAGAAGCTGTGGCTGCCCCATGCCTGGAAGAGGCCAAGGCCAGGTTGGATGGGGCTTGGAGACATCTGGGAGAGAGTGCAGGAGATGGAGCTGGGGAATTCTTACAATCCCTTCCACCCCAAACCATTCCAAGATTCTGATTCCGTGCTCAAAGCTGGATGGGGCTCGGCCTCTCCTTTTTCTCCTTCTGTGTGATCAGTTTGAACTGGGAAGGAAAAACAATCCTGTTCTTTCTCTCTCCACATCCTGCTCTCCTGGGATGAGGGAAAGAAGCTGTTCTTCCCACTCCTTGCATTTCCCACCTCTTTCTCCATTTGTTTTTGGGGTTCTGCTCTTGCCAAGGTCCTTTAATGCTGGCCCCAAGGAGGGCTCAGAGCTGGATTCTGTCCCAGGCTCCTCTTCCAGCTGCTCCCCTGCCACATTTCCAAAGCTCTCAGCATTCCTGACTCCCTCACATTTGGAGCCAGACACTCCCCAAAATGTCAGGGCCAGAGCAGATGAGAGAATGCCTGCCCTGGGGTTTGCCATATCTGAGCTCCACCAGAGCTTTTCTGGTTTTTACTTTTCAAATCCACTGGGAGTGTTCCCACTAGGGCTGTTCTTGGTGTTGTGGATCCCAAAAATCAGCCTGCAAGAAGGGGTTTGAATTCCAGGAGATCCCTCTGAGTGTTGCCTCTCCCTTAATCCTGCTTTCAGGGCTGTTAAAAACAGAACTGGAACTTTCCAGGGAATGAATCAGCTCAGCCTGAGCAGTGCTGGTTGAACAGCAGCAGAATCTGGAGTAAAACAAGCTTTAATCTCATGGCAGAGGCACATCCCAGGGATAATCCAGGCAGGAAGGAGGCAGAACCCTGGGATCCAAACCAGGCCAGGAGCTCTGTGGAGCAGCAGCTCAGCTCTAAGGAGATTATCCCCCAGAGGAAGATTGATTTATTTGTTTTTATGGACACATCCAACAGTTTGCATCCATCTCTGGGAGTTTTTATAATCCCTGCCAGGGTTGGGGAGGGAGGGGCTGTTCCAATTTGAGAATTTGGACGAAGATTGGAAGTGATGGTGCTGGGGTGACACTTGGTGTCTGCTGGCTTTGACTGGTTCTTGTGGTGACACTTTTGGCCTTTCCTGCTTTGTGGTGACACTTCCAGCCCCTCCTGCTGCTCCCAGCTCTCTGCCTCCCATGTAGGTGAGTATAAATCCATTTATTCTCCCAGTGTTCTCGGTGTTTGTACAAATGGAGGTGATCAGATATTGCTCAAGGACAAGTTTCTTATCTCCCTAAACCCCAGAAACTGTGGCTGACTTTTGTCCAGGATGAATTCCTGTGCACTTTGGGTTGGGGGAATTCGAGTCATGCAGCTGCTCTCCTGATAAAGGAAGGAAAAAGGAAGGTGTCCTTCAATCCACATCTTTGCTAGGACCTAAGGAATTATTTTTCCAGCCCTACTCTCTTGGCAGAGCTGATGCAAACCAGGTTCTGTTTTCAGGGTGGCAATTCCTGCCTCATGTCCCTGGTGGTGCCTTTGGAGCCTTCCCATGCTCACTTTTTCTCAGGATCACCCTGGAGCTCAGCACAAGGCTCTTGTGCCTCAACTCCTGGAAATCTTCCTTGAACAGAGGCCTGAGGCTTGACTATATCTCTACTTTTTGGTAAATCTTGGGAAGGATCCTTCAAAGGATCCTTAATGTGCTGCTCTGTTCCCATTTTCCCCATGGAGCCAGGCAGCAGAACAATTCTGAGATCAAAACGTTTGATTTGAAAAATCCCAAGGAATGCCTCAAGTGTTGGGAGGGCTGTGACATTTTTAGCACATCTCATCTTGACAATTCCCTGCTTTTCCTGACTCTGTGCAGGTTTGCTCCTGAAGGAGAAAAAAATCTTTGGATTTTTGGCACTTTTCTCAGTCTCCTTATCTGTGTCATTGGGAATGGGAGGGGGAGGAACTCCCTCGTCTCCCTTGTGCTGGGAATCAGGCTGGGAAATGCTGTGATTCCTTCTGCTCTTTTTATTGAACAGTGTTATGTCTGAGCTGGAGTTTAGGATTGTTTTCCTGTCTGGAATTTTTAATTTGATGGCAGTCCCATGGATATTTCAGTCTGTGGATAACAGCTGAGGAACACAAAGTGCTGTATAAAACCAGGGGAGAGAAATACAGAGGAGTGGTGGCTTTTCCAAGCTCCTTGGTCCCTTTGTACATTTAATGTTTTGTGTTAGTGGGGTGGCTGGTGGGATGGGTGTGGGATGTGCTCCCATCCTTCAGGCTGCTTCCCATCACAGATTTGGGATTTTGCACCTTGATTCCCATCCCTGAAGGCTCCTGAGCTGAGGGAAGGCAGCACTCAGAGCATCCCTGCTGGATCTCTGCCATTCCCAGTGCCCTGCCCTGGCCTCAGCCTTCCCAGCTCCATGCTCTGCTGCTGTCCCTAATGAAGAGATTGGACTAAACACTGCTGGAATCAATCCCCAAGGATTCTCCCACGAGGATCTGCTGGAAGTTAACCTTATTGATCCCCAGCAGCTCATAATTGTCCAAATCAGCAGTGGCTGCAGGAATTCCTTTGATCTCTCTGCTCCATTTCTCAGGCCAAGATCCACCCAGGAATGTCCGTCTGGGAAGCTGCTCCTGGAATTCAGCTGAGTCTATCAAAGGGCCTTGAGTGGGGACTTTCATCAAAGGGATGATACTTCAGAGAGTATTCCAGGCTGGTTTGGTTTGGAAAGGACCTGAAAGCTCATCCTGTTCCAACCCCTGCCACTCCCACCATCCCAGGGTGCTCCAAGCTCTGTCCAACCTGGCCTTGGACGCTTCCAGGGATCCACAGCTGCTCTGGGCACGCTGAGCCCAGGGGTTTCTCACCACCCCCACAGGGTGGGATATTCCCAATATTTACCCCAGTGGACCCCATAAGAACCTGAGTGAGCCATCCAGGTGCTGCACTGACAAATCCACTCTGCTGGAAGCTCCAATTTTGGAACAAAGATTATTTTGGGCTCAGGCGTTATCAGCCCCAAGCATCACCCACAGACATCCCAATACCAGGATCCCACCCCTTTGCAACCCAGCCTTGCTCTTACAGGTCTTGGTGTTAATTAATTATGCTTTAAATGTGCAGAAATTGCTGTGAGATTGTGTTCTCCATCTCTGTCAGTCCCTGCCTGCCTTCCCTATGGCTGGGGGTTGTGTTCTCCCAGTTTTCCTGGGATTTAGTGGCTCTGCACAGGCACAGAGCTCTCCAGGCCGGGGCTGATCCGTGCTGGAGCTGTTTTCTCTCTATTAATAGTGATTTCCTCACGGAGGATTTTTCTGCTTCCGTGCACTTAGGGAAGGTTGCTCTCAAATCCTCTCGCCATCACTCCCGATAAATGGTGTGTCAGTTCCAGGATAAACAGGCAGGATGGGGAAAGGCGTTGCCGTGGCAACACAGGGATTTCAGTGATTGGTATCCATGGTGATTGTTGCTAAATTCTGAGAGGTTTTAAAAACGCTTTTTTTAGGTTTTTTTGTTTGGTTTTTTGGGGTTTTTTTTTTTGTTTGTTTTTTTTTTGGGAACATAAGGGGTGCTCTGCTGCCTGCGCTGCCGGGAGCTCATGCGGGGGTGCGGCCACGCACGTGCCCGGTGCCTGCTTCCCGCAGGGAATTCAGCAGGAAGGAGCAGGGAGGGGGAGGTTATTTTAAGGCCCATTGGATGCTGTGTCATGTGGCATCACCAGCCCTGCACAGGGGATCCTTCCCTGCTGAGGATGCAACCCCTTGGGAGGGGTGGGAGAGATTTTGGGAGGCTGGGAAGGACACCCCGGGATGCCCCTGGATGGCCAAAAGTTGGGGAATTGTGACCAAAGCTGCCATAGGGTGCCTGTCCTGGTGTGGAATGAGGCTTTCCCAGCTCAGCATTTATCCCTGTGCTCTCAGGAGTTTTGGTTTCTCCTCAAGGAATGGTCAGGAGGATGCTCCTGACCCTGTGGGATGGAGCAGGGCTGGGAATTGTCGCTGTCTGATTAGGAACGGCAAATCATGCAGCAACACACAACTCCTCTTCCAAGCAGCAAGAAGGAGAGATTTATTGAAAAGCCATGACATTTATATAGGATAGATCGTGCAAAACAGAGTAGAAAAGACTCATTGGTCAAAGAAGGCAACACCTCTTAGAAAACATGCTTTGTGCAAAATATCACAGGACACTCACATGGCTCAGTGGTCAACACCAGGTGTCTGTCTGTGTTTTCTTTTTACCTTCCCTTGTTTTGTCTCTGAGAAAGATCCCAAGCCTGGAAGAAGTCTGGGCTGAATTTTCCCACGAGCCTTCAATGGTGCCCACAGGGAATGGCACAGTTTGGCACAGGGAAAAAATGGGAAAAAAAAACCATCTTAGTTTGAGCACCTGGTGAGAGTGTCCAAGTCCCGGGGATGTGTTTGGTTTAATAAGTGGGAGAATCTTATATCTCATCCCATTCCACCCTCTGCCATGGTCAGGGACACCTTCCACTATCCCAGGTTGCTCCAAGCCCTGTCCAGCCTGGCCTTGGACACTTCCAGGGATCCAGGGGCAGCCACAGCTTCTCTGGGAAACCTGTCCAGGGTTTCACCACCCTCCCAGGGAAGAATTCCTTCCCAATATCCCATCTAAACACCCTCTCTTTTGATTTGAAGCCATTCCAGTTCCTGATGCAATTCCCTCTGCAGCTCCCTTGTACACCCTTCAGAAGGTGCTGTGAGGTCTCCCCACAACCTTCCTTTCTCCAGAAGCTTTTTACCTCTGGAGAATTTTCTTTGCTTTTCATTGTGGTTGAGCAAAGGATGAAAAATCCTGCTGATTCTTGGGTTGGGGTTTGATGGCCTGACTCCCTCCCTGCTCCTTTGCTGCATTTTCCACCCCAAATCTCTGCCTGGGGGTTTTGTGAGGGTGTCCCCACCCCAGAGCTCTCTCCCAGCTCCACAGCCTCCCATGGGGCTGGCGGCTGATGAGACACCAGGGATGAATTCTGTGCCTGAACAAAACCCGCTGAGCCTGGCTGGACCCCGTTAGTGCTGCCTCAGTGACACCCACCAGTGTCACTCTGGGGACAGCTGTCACCCAGGGCTGTGCTCCACACCTTGTGGAGACACCGAACCCCTTTGTGCTCCTGATGGAATCGTGACCTTGCCTTTCCATCTCGGTGCCCAAAGCGCCTCAGCTGTTCTGTTCCGAGTGGAAGGATCTGGGATGGATGGCTGAGCCCAGCTCCTGCTAATGGCAGAACACAGAAATCTCCAGCCTTTCCCTGGCACAGCTGCTTTCCCTTGGGAATCCATCAGCTCTGGCACACGCCAGCCATCACTGGGGGCTGACATTGCAGCGTGTGCTGCTGATCACGGCAGGGCTTGGGAAAGGAGCTCTGGATGAGCACAATTCCCTTCCTGAGCTCCCAGCCACGGGAAAACGCTGCTGTCCGGGCTGTCACGGGGATAATTGGTTGGCAATGTGAATCAGGGAAGTGGCTTTCCCCCTGGAATTTTCTCCTGACACTGATTTAATTCCTCCTGACGTCCCGTCCATCGCACTGGCTCGCCCTCTGCAGCCTGATCTGCGTGCTGGGAGCAGGGACCAACAGGCTACCTGAGGAGTAACGTGGTTGTCAGCTCTCTGCAAAGGGAAAAATCCCTCTTGGAGCAGCTCAAAGCTGGGAGGAAGCAGCTCAGACCTGTTGGCATGAGGGGAGGTGGCTCTGGTATCCGTGGGATGGGATGGATGGGGATGGGACACGAAGGAAAAGGGGTGGGGTGATTGTTTGATCCAGCTGTGCTTGGTGTCCCTGCGCTTTCACATTCCCAAAACAAGGCACAGAGCAGGCACAGTGCTCTGTGTGTGCCTCACACTCCCTGGGATCCTCCTGGGAATGATCCTGGGGGGATGTGCAGCCCCTGATGGGGATGGGATCAGCTCCTCCCCTGCATTCAACCCCGGGTGGCAGCAGGGCCGTGGACCAGCACATCCAAGGGCTGGGAATGTGCCACGGTGCTGCCAGGAGAGGGTTTGGATTCCCAGAGTTTTAATGAGCTTGGTGGAATTCCCTGAGCACACTGGGGGCTCTGGGAGGCAGGAGAGACCCTGGAGCCCCCCAGTCACTCCTGATGCTTCTGTGTTGGCATGTTGGGATTTCCAGTAACATTCCCAGCTGGTGCTGGGATCTGCTGCTCCAGCGGGTCCCAGGCTCCCTCCTCCCCTCCCACAGACGGGTAATTAGTGCCAGGGTGGGATCCTATTAACTGCTGCCGTTCTCACGTTTGGATTTATGGGATAATTGCTGATATCTGGTGTAATGTTCTCCCCCTGGACGGTTCTGATCACAGGAATTAACCTCCTCCGAGGGGATCAGAGCTCATCCCTGCGTTCTGCAGGAGCCATCCTGCTGGGACATGTGCTGCTGGGTGGGAATTCCCTGCAGTGTGTCCCCTCCACACAAATCCAGCAAATCCTTGGGAAGCTCAGGAAAGCTCAGCCTGTGCTGCTTTGCCTTGGAAGCAGTGAATCCGCTGCCAGTGATCCGTGGTTTTGGGAAGAGCTTGGATCCACGGGTCATTGCAGCTGGATGAGCATCCTTGGGTGTCCTCCCAAGAGCTGAGTCACCTCTGGAGGATTCATCCAACCTTGTCATGCCCTGGCTCCAGAGCCCCCCTGAGCACCAGACCTGACAGGATCCATCCTTCCTGCTCCTCTCTCCTGCTTTTTCCTGGAGGAGGGGAAAGGACACGGATGGCCCCAGCCTGGAGATGAACCAGAGGATCCTGTGCGAGTGTAGGACTCTCCAGGGAGCTGCCATGGGAGCGTTTGGGCTCTGCCAGAGGCATTTGGGAATGTGCTGGGAAGGAGAAGTGTCCCTGAGCCAGCACTGGTGGAATTGTTGGTGGGCAGGAATCAATCGTGGCTCTGCAGAGGATTCTGGAGCAGGAATTGGTGTCTGGGCAGAGCCAGGGAGGAGGAGAGGACAGAGATTCATGGCCAGGGGAATGTTGGATCATCCCTGTGCTCCCAGACCCCACAAACCCAAGGCGCCGCTGAGCTGCTGGGATGAATTCCCTGCCCAGGAATTCCCGAATGTGCCGAGCCCGGAGGTGACACTGCAGCAGCTCAGGTGACACTGCAGCAGCTCGGGGTGTCCCGTTCTGTCCCCTCGCCCCTCCTGGAGGACGGCTGGATGCCAAGCCCTGGCAAGGAAGGATTTTTGGGGGGTTTGCAGAGCAGGAAGGATCCTCTGCCTTTCCACCCTGAGCTGCTCTTCCCATTCCCCTTAAGGAATCCTGGCTCTGGGATCCTCCTTGCACTCCATCCCTGCATCTCTGCCCCTGTGTCACTCCCAATTCCATCCCAATTCCCAGCTCTTCCCTTCTCACATTGTCCAAATGAGTGATTCTTTTTCTTTTTTTTTATTTATTTTTTTTTTTATTTTTCTCTTTTGGCTGCCTGTTGCAGAGCTCGCTGCTGATTTCCCAGGAGAGGAATAAAAGCCAAGAGCACAAACCCAGTCTGGAAAATCACTGCCAGGGGGCAGATCCAGGGATGGAGCCTGGATTGGAGCCCCAGGGATCATCAATATCCCAAACGGGATGTGTCCGTCCAGGCAGGGTGCAAGGAGAGGGAACCTCCAGCTCTGATTCCTCGGGTGTTTCCCCATTTCCTGTATTAAGGAATTTTTCACCCTGAGCTTTGGTGCTACCCAAAATCTGCTTTCATTAGCAGTTCTTGTTATTCCATGAGCTGTAATTCCCATCAGCATCCATTGCTCCCTTCCCTGGAATTTGGGGAGCAGCTGCTTGGAGCTTTAAGAGCTTTTGCTGGTGGTTTTTGGGCTGTTCCAGCTTCCCCATCCAAATATCACCCACAGTTAAACCAAATGCCCCAAACTCATCTGGGAATCTCAGGGAAAGCTGGGTAATGAAATCTGCTTTTCCAAAATGTGTCCTGATTGGCACTAATTAAATCCCAGTCCTTCATTAAGCTGTTTCACATCTTGCCTTGGTTTTGCCTGGCTTCAGTGTCAGCCCAACCAGCTGGATTGTTTGAATCCACAAGGAAATAAATAACCCCACTGGAATTCAAAGTGGGCTTTTAAAAAGACCTTTAAAAGCAGGAAAATAATTAAAATAATATCTAGAAATAACTCCTTGGCCAGCGCTTTCAAACCAATTCAATTCAATTGCTCCAGTTCTTGCTGGTTTTTGAGAAGTTTGGCATTGATAATCTCCATTTGTTGGTTTATTTTGGTTTGTTTTGCAACACAAAATATCTCATCAGGCTTTGGCACAAAGGCATCATCTCAGTCTTTATCTCCTGTATTAAATAACCCAAATTTCTCTGCATTATCAGCAGCATTTCCAGCACCTGTTGGCTCCAGAGCTGGACAGAAATCTTGGATTTCCTCCAAGAACCTCTTGCTCTCATTTTTTTTGCTCCCTTTTGAATTAGCAATTCTTTTGAAAAATATTCTATTTTCCAAAATCAATCTTTTTAAGCCTGATTACAGCTGCCTCCTCAGCGGGGCTTTTATGAATTTGTGTCTGCAGCTTTTGCAATAATTAATTGTCCCTGAGCAGTGCCCAGCTCTTCCTGTTTCCCATTCAATCCTTTCTCCAAGCTGGCACCTCCCGTTTTTGTGTCTTTGTGTTCCCGTCTGCTTCTCTCTTCCCCTTGGGAGACAGGAGGGAGCTGAAGGATCCTGAGCTTAATTTAAAATAAAACTCAGGGCTTGGAGCACCCTGGGATAGTGGGATATCCCAAAATCTGGGATAGTGGGAGCTGTCCCTGTCCATGGAATAGGTTGAGCTTTAAGGTCTTTTCCAACCCAGATCATTGTGGCATTCTCGAATTCCTTATTTCCCTCTTGGTTTCCTCAGATTAAATCTGATTTTTGGAGCTGTTTTTATTCCCATGGGTTGGGTTTGTGGGGAGCATCCCTGGGAAACCTTGGCATCCTTTTGGACTTTCCTGAAAGCTGAGGGTTGTGCGGATTTTGGGGTGGAGAACAGCTCAGGAATCCAACCTCGTGCCCAGGTAATTTTGAGGGGAGCAGCTTCATCCTTATCCCCGATTCCCTGAGCAATTCCAGCGCAGGGTGGGATGTGGGCACAGCGGGGGTGATGCTGACAAACACATCCCATAAAATCTGCCTCTGGCCAGAGTTTTTACGCCTTTAGATTCTCCTGGTGCCTCTGGAATGCCATTAGCGGATCATTTTCGGGAGTAAAAACCCATCTCCTTTGAGAGATGGCGCCGGGAGAGCTTCGAGCAAAGGGATTTGCTCTCAAATATTCGCTCGGTTTGTTCCCTGCTTATTTTTCTTTTCTTTTGGAGTGGAAAAAAAAAAAAAAAAAAAAGCAGGAAGAGGAGGAAGAAATGCCTCAGCCTTGGGGGCGAAGATGCACAACTCGTGATTGTCCTTGAGGATTTTAACATCCTTTAATTTCCCTTTCTGTCCTCTCTCTTGGAGCCTCCAGTTCTTGGCTCTGTGAGGTGAGAGGTTCTTGGATTGTTGGGACTCAAAGGAGTAAGAAAGTGAAAAACAGATTGGGAAAGAGAAAGGGAAGAAGAAAATGAAAAAAAAAAAAAAAAAAAAAAAAAAAAGAGAAGAAAAAAGAAGGGTGAAAATAAGAAAGGGAGGGGGGAATAAAAGGAAGAGGGGAAAAAAAGGAGGGGAAAAAAAGAAGAAAAAAGAATAAGAATAATAAGAAGAAAGAGAATAATAAGAAAGGGTCTATTAAGAAGAAAGAGAAGCAAATTTGAATCCTATGATCTTAGAGAGGCCTTTTCCAACCTTAATGATTCCATGGAAAAGAACAAAGGGAAGGAAAAGGCGGGGGTGTGAAGAGAAAGAGAAGGGAAAACAGAAGAAGAAAGGGAAGATAAAAGAAAAAAGGGCAGGAAAAAAGAAGAAAGGAAGAAAAAGGAGTATCAGGCAGCAAAAGAACTCAATTTGCTTTCCCCTCTTGCTTCTTGTCTCGTCTTTCTTGATTCTGGAGCATTTCATAGCTTGTCCTGGAACGTGGTTTTGGGCTCAGGAATTAGGGAAAAATTAGAGGAAAATTCCTGGCTGGGGATTCCTGGGATCAGCCTTTGAGTTCAGCTCCATGCACAGATCCTTGCCCAGCTGCTGCTGAGGTCTGGATGGTGGGGAATGCCCATCCCAATCCCATTCCAATGCCCATTCCAACCCCATCCCATCCCAACTCCCATCCCAACCCCATCCCAACCCCATCCCAACCCCATCCCAATGCCCATCCCAACCCCATCCCAATCCACAACCCAATGCCCATCCCAATGCCCATCCCAACCCCATCCCAATCCCATCCCAATGCCCATCCCAACCCCATCCCAATCCCATCCCAATGCCCATTTCCATGCCCATTCTAATCCCATCCCACCCACTGGAGCCATCCCAGTTCCCACACTCCACCCCAAGCTCAGCCCCTTGTCCCCTCCATATCCCATCCTTTCTCCAGGATGTGTCCTGCAGCTGCCTCTCTCCCTCTTGGAGAGCCCGAGGAAGTGAGAAAGGATTTTTCCCTGTGCTGCCGGGGGGGATTTCTCCCTGTTCCCGCGGGAGAGGAGCAGCGGTGCTGCCCGGGGAGGGGAGGGGTCGCTGCGTCACCCCCTTGATTTGCTGGATCCCTGCTCGCTGCACTGCGGAGCAGATGGAGCCGCTCCTCCTTTGCCTCCGGGGCTGTGCGGAATTCCACAAACCCTCTGCTTCCCCCCCTCTTCCCCGCGGCTCTTAAGTCCTTTGGAGCGGGGAAGCTTCAGTGAATTTTAAATAAGCTCTGGAAGCCGTGCATTAAAACCTAACGAGCCAGAATATCAATTATGAGGGAAATGAGGAGTCATTCCAGGGGAAGGGAATGGTGGCGTTGGGTTGGGGTGGCTGGTGAGAGATGGGGACCTGCTGAGAGATGGGGGCAGAATTAAATCCAAGTCCTTCATTTTCCCACCAGAATCTCATGAATGAGCAGGGGAAATTGGAACAATTAAACCTTAGAGGGGAGAGGAGGTTCAGAGGGGAGTTAAAGACTGGATTAGCTGGAGGTCTCCCATCCCTTGGGAAGCCAAGGATGTCACTGAGCATCACCCTGCTCCCAAAATTCCCTCACTGCTTCATTTTCGGCCAGCTCAGCCTGTGACTCAGAGAGGATCTGGCTGGGTCTCTGTCCTGCAGGTGAATGCACCAAAATCCAGCCAAAGTCCCCATCAGCTCTGATTAGGGAACAAGAGGAGCCAATTTTTCCTTGTGAAGCTCCTGCCCAGTGCCAGCTTCTCTGGGATTATTGATATTCTCTTTGTCCTGTGAGTTTGGGAGCTCAGGATCACTTCACTCCCAAAATTTCAGCTGTACTCTTTGTTCTGAGCCTGTTTTTCTGTCTATTAAGTTAAATTGTGCTGCTAGTTTCTCTCCTGGAGCAATTAAACCCCAAAATGTCCAAGCAGGGGGTGTTGGCCACAAACTCCACATGGCACTGTTGGATCCAGCCCTGGGTCTGAAAAATCCTCTGGTTTGGGGTCACCAGACACTGTTTGGATAGTTCTGGGAAAGAAACCTCTTTATCAGCACAGGACTGAACCATTGGAAGAGAGAAACTCTGAGTGACTGAGTTTAATCCTCAGGCTTGGCTCAGCAGGGAGGGATGCGCTCCAGGATCCAGGACAGCCAGGATGGTGCAGGGATGTCCCTGGCCCAGCTGTGCTCCTCAGTCCTTCCTTGGAGCTGGATCCCTCTGGGATGTGTTTTGTGGATGCAGGAGTCATTTCTGGAGTGAGATGCTCATCCCAGCCCCGGCTGTCTGGGGAAAGGTGGGATGTCTCCACCTGGATTGCTGCCAGTCTGAGGAGTGGAGCAGAGCATCCCTGTCATGGGGAAATCCCTTGGGAAGAGCTTTGGCACCTCCCAGCAGCACCTGCCCTGGCTGTCATCACACCTTGGCTGCTCCACTCGCTGAGAGGAGGGGATGAGCTCCCTCAGCTCCTGGGAGATGTCACAGAGGGGCCCAGCAATTCTCCAGGGGGATTCCAGGCATGGGGACCTCCAGGAATGGGGCCACACATGCCAGCACCTTCAAGCCTTTCCCAGCGTGGAATCTGCTGGGCCACGGTGAGATCCACTCAGATCCACTCTCCATGGGAAGGAAAGTCTGTGGGACCACAAGTTCTCCCAGGAAAAGCCCAAAATTAGGGGAGAAGTGGGGCTGACCTGTGGGGAATCACTGCTGGAGATGCCACAGGGGGAAAACTCAGCTGGGAGGATGGCAAGAAAAGGAAAAAGTGTGTTTAACTCAATTTGGGGAATGAGCTGAAGAATGAGAAACACAATGTGGGTGGGGAGGCCCAGCAGCTCATCCTGGTTCTTATAAATTGCATTTTCCAACCCATCCCAAACTTCTGTGTCACTTAATTCAGTGCCCGACTCTGCAGCAGATAAATCCAGGGCAGGTTTGTAAATGCTGCATTGCTGGCAGCCAAAACACAAATACAACCTGAATGGCTGCCAAATGGGAAAAAGCAAGGGAAAAAAAAAAAAAAAAAAAAGCAGTTCTGTGTCAGGATTTACAGCCCTAGAAAAGAACAGGCTCAGCTTGGGTGGCTGGGAAGGGGCTGGCACCACTCCTGACTTCTCTCCTGGGACAGAGATTTGGGAAAAAGAGAAAGAGAAGCTGTTTGCAGGCTGCCTGGAGCTCTGGAGAGGGGCTCTGGAAAGGGATTTGGGTGGGTTTGGGGTTTCTGGGATGCTGCAGGCTCAGGGAAAGGAAAGTGGAAGGGTAAAAATGGTGTAAAATTCCAGCTTGGTGGAAGGATTGGTGGTTCCTGTCCTGGATGGAGCATTGCTTGCTCCTTCCTTCCTTCCTTCCTTCCTTCCTGGAATAATAAATCCCAGTGACCTGCATTTATTGATCTGATCTGAGTGACTTTCCCTGACCTTGTTCACATTTCTCCTGGAAAGGGGAAGGTTCAAACACCCTCCTGGGAGGATGCTCTGGAGGTTTTCCCACAAAAATCCTCTTTCTCCACGTTCACAGAATCCAGCAGGAGTACACTGTTGACTGCTGTTTTCTCCCAGTGTTTGTGCATTCAGGAATATTTTCTCTTGGTGATTGGGGATTCAGGAATATCAAAGCCCAGAGGTTGTTTTTCCTTTAAGCAGCATCAAGATGACTCCACTGAAGATCAAAGCCACGATTCTGGCATCTTTCAAACCCTCTCCTCTCCCTCCCCTTCAGAGGAGATGCAGGTGTTGGAGAGAATATTCATGGAAGAGATACTCCAGGATTAACCCTTCCCAGGGGCTGGGGAACTGGAATTACAAATGATGCAATTTGCTCTGTGAGGAGCCACTTGTCCTTGCTGGAGCATCCCTGCAGGATGTGTTGCCTGGGATGAGGGAGATTTGTTGAGTTTATTCCCAAAGCAGCTGGAATTATCCCATCCCTCACCCTAGGAGCTCCAACCAGCCCTTTCCCAGCTCCCAAATTAAAGCTTTGTGCTGCAGGCCCAGCAACCTTTCCATTCTCCTGTGGGAATTTCAGCTGCTGCTTTAATTCCTCAGAGCATCGACCTGAACAGGGATCAATATCCTGCAGGATTTGCTGGGAAACAAAACAAGATGGAAAACAGCTCTGGGAATGAGATGGTTGCTGGTGGCTCTGAATGTTTTGTGGGATGCTGAACTGGGGTCCCAAATCCTGCACACCTGGATCTCATGGGATTTGCCCTGGGGCTTTCCAGCCAGGCTGGGATTTGCCCTGGGATGGATCATTCCATGCTGGGAAAACTCAACAGCCAGATCCCTGTGTGGCAATGCAGGATTTGGTGACAGCATTGATCCCAGAGCTCATTAAACAACTTGTGTGCCTGGGAAAGCTTCTCCTTGCTCATTCCTGTGTGGGAACAGCTGAAAGTTCCTGATCCCACAGGGATTTTTTCGCCATCTATGGGGAAGTGACATTTCCATGGAATCCCAGAACAGTTTGGGTTGGAAGGACCATGGAGCTCATCCCAGGGCAGGGACACGTCCCACTGTTCCAGGGGGCTCCAGCCTGGCTTTGGCAAATTCCAGGGATGGGGCAGCCACAACTTGTCTGGGAAAGCAGAGGCAGAATGTGGGAAAAGGAACATTCTAAAAATCGAAGAGAAGAGAAGAGAAGAGAAGAGAAGAGAAGAGAAGAGAAGAGAAGAGAAGAGAAGAGAAGAGAAGAGAAGAGAAGAGAAGAGAAGAGAAGAGAAGAGAAGAGAAGAGAAGAGAAGAGAAGAGAAGAGAAGAGAAGAGAAGAGAAGAGAAGAGAAGAGAAGAGAAGAGAAGAGAAGAGAAGAGATAACAACAAATGGACCCCAAATCCCACCGTGTGCTGCCAGGGAGTGTCTGAAGAAGATAAAAATGGGATGGTAGTTTGGAAAAAGCAGGAGAGGATGAATTCCATGGATCCTCCTGGTGCTCGGTGAGCAGTGCCATGGTGACCTGGCACTGCCGTCCCCGCTGCCTGGCAGCCTTTGTGCCTCTCCCCGTGATCCCTGAGCGATGCTCCGGCTGGGAAGGGGCGGGAGCCGCCAGCTGAAATCCTCTTCCGTGTGCTGGCAGAACAGGAGGATATTCTTGGAGCGGGGCTGGGGAGGCAGCAGACACCTGCCGAGTGCTGGGCTCTCCTTTCCCAGTGTAAAATTTCCATTTGGGAGCGGGATCAGAGCGGGGCGATGCCTCCCAGCCCCCGCTCCCCACGGGACAGCGCTCCCGGCCGGGAACAGCCTGGACACGGCTCCAGCTGGGAATTGATGCCCTTGGAGCAAAAATCGCTGCTGGAGACATTCCCTGCCGGGAAGCTGAGCTGGGATCTCTTTAGATCCAGCCTGCCCCGGGGGATTGTCCTCGGCCACCGGCTGCGACAAGGAGGTGCCACCAACGCCACCAGGGCTTGGGGACAGCAGCACCTCCAGGAGCGGCTCCTGCTGTGCCCATCCTGAGCTGGGGATTTTGGGGGTGCAGCACCCCGCACACCCAATCCCGGGATTGCAGGGCCCTGTCCCCATGGGTCCCCTCCGGCTGGGACAGCCCGAGGAGAGGAGAGGAGAGGAGAGGGAGAGGAGAGGAGAGGAGAGGGAGAGGAGAGGAGAGGAGAGGAGAGGAGAGAGAGAGAGAGAGGAGAGGAGAGGAGAGGAGAGGGAGAGGAGAGGAGAGGAGAGAGAGGAGAGGAGAGGAGAGGAGAGGAGGAGGAGAGGAGAGGAGAGGAGAGGAGAGGAGAGAGGAGAGGAGAGGAGAGGAGAGGAGAGGAGAGAGAGGAGAGGAGAGAGGGAGAGGAGAGAGGAGAGGAGGAGAGGAGAGGAGAGGAGAGGAGAGGAGAGGAGAGGAGAGAGGAGAGGAGAGAGAGAGAGGAGAGAGGGAGAGGAGAGGAGAGGAGAGGAGAGGAGAGGAGAGGAGAGGAGAGGAGAGGAGAGGAGAGGCTCTATTTTAAACCACCGCTGTGGGTTGGTGACCTAGAAAAGCAGCTCCGGGAGCAGGAGTGTGAAGTCCAACCTCCCCCGCTGCGAGCGGGGCCGCCGAGCACAGGGTGACCTAAATAAAGCCATGGAGAGGTGTCGGGGGTGCTGCTCCCCCAAATAAAACCACGTAGAGGTATCAAGAGTGCTGCTCCCCCAAATAAAACAATGGAAAATGTCAGGGGTGCTGCTCCCCCAAATTAAACCGTGGAGAGGTTTTGGGGGTGCTGCACCCCCAAATAAAACTGTGGACAGATGTCAGGGGTGTTGCTCCCCCAAATAAAAGCATATAGAGGTGTTGGGGGTGCTGCACCCCCAAATTAAACCATGGAAAATTTCAGGGGTGCTGCTCCCCCCCATAAAACCATGGGAAGGTGTCAGGGGTGCTGCTTCCCCAAATAAAAGCATATAGAAGTGTCAAGAGTGCTGCTCCCCTAAATTAAACCATGGATGCTCTTCCAAATTAAACCATGGAGATTTTTTTTTTTTTTAATAAGGTGCTGCTTTCCCAGCCCCAGGTTTGCAGCTCAGGACCATCCCTGTGGGTTTCAGAGAGATAAGAGGAGTTTAAATGGATAAATCCCTGTGTTTGGCAAGGATGCAGCAGGAGCTTGGGGGTCCCTCATTCTGGAGGGTTATGGAATATATCTATGGAATATTTCAGCAATGATTTGGCAAAGCTGATGCTCCCCGTTGAGGGGTAGGAGGGGAGATAAAGCTCCTTCCTCCCCTCTTTTTAATGCGCTGTCAGGAGGAATTTCAATTATTTAAAGCTCACAGGTACGTGCTCCTTGCAGCCTCTAAAATGAAGCAACACCCAGCTCTCCCCAGCCCCAAACCCGGGCAGGTTCTGGGCTGCTGCCTTCAGCTGAGTGCAAGACAGCCAATTAATTAAATCTGTAAATAAGTTCTCCTAATCCCATTAACAAAAGAGGAGCTGGAGATTAAATCTTTGATGGCACTTACTGCAAAATTAATGCAGGCAGCGTGTGAGGAAATGTATTCTTCCCCTCACCTCGGCAAGGATAACAGAGCAGTTTTATAGGACAGGGCGTTATCAGGAATGGGAAATGGATGTAAAACCAGCAGAGATCTCATTAAAAGGGTGTAATGAGCTGCAGACTGAACGAGCTGGGCCTGCTGAGCTCGGGGCTCTGCGGTGCTGCCACGCCAGATCCTGCCTGTGCCACCACGAGGAGGGGACACTGCTGGGGGGTTTGGGGTCCCTGTGGGATTTCTCAGCTCTGGGGTGAGGCAGGAAGTGCCTGGGAACGGGGATTTTTCAGCAGGATGAGAGGGAGCAGGGTGGGATGCTGGAGCCGCCTCGCTGCGGAAGCTCCCTGGCATTCCTGGCAGGTTGGGAGCAGGGATTGACAGGCTGGGGGGAGGCACAGGGGGTGGGTAAAAACATCCTGGAACCCTCCCAAGGTGCTGCTCCTCCTCAGCTTCTCCAGAGGAGAAAATCCCTTCCCCAACCTTTGGAGCAGCTGGCTTCCCTATGGCACCACAGGAAAAGGGACAAGGGGGGAAAATTCCTTTTTTCTTTATTCATGGCTTTATTTTATCCCAGCACTTTCACTGGGGGGATGGATTAAGGATATCCCCTCTGGCTTGTGCCTTGTTTGCTGTTTTTTGAGGGTGGGCTGGAGGGGTTGGATGTGTTGCTGTTCCCTCCCAGCTCCCGAGGGAGAATCCCAGGGATGGTTTTCTCCTGCTCCAGCCTAAATCTTGGCTTGGGGTTTTCTCTCTTGGAAAAGGGAGGTGCAAACTCTGTGGTCCCCAAAATTCTGTGAGAACCTCACTGGAGCTCAGAGAGCTCAGGCTGTGCCCATCACTCCTTCTCCATTCTCCTCCTGCTCTTTTCTCCTCCTGTCTTTTCCCAAGAGTCATTCCCAGTGAGGAGCTGCTGGGGGTGGATTTGGGGTGCTGGATGCTGGATCCTTTCCCATCTCTTCATGTCTCCAAGAACTAAATCCCTCCAAAGCCCTTGGTGGGTGTGATGAGCAGCACATGCCGAGGATGAGTTATGGAAGATGGGTCCTTGTCACATTCCAGGGAGATCCTGGAGGCAGATCCATTGGGAGCAGCCTGGGGAGAAGCAGCTCAGTGATTTGCAGAAGGGACAAACGCTCCCCTGGGTGCCTGAGCTGCCATCAATCCTTTTAATTTAACTCATTGGAGCTGCTCAGGGAGGGCCTGACATGCTCCTGATTTGTTTTCCCTGGATCACAGCTGTTATCCAGAGTTTTTGTGTGCCTGAGCTCCAAGACTTCATCCATTGCCACTGGAACTCCTTTAATCTTAATTAAAAAGAGAAGAAAAATTGTTGTATAAAGTTCCCATTCCATTTTCCACCAGACTCTGTTGATACCAGAGGGATAATCCCAGTCTGGTGCTGGCTCATCCCTCCCTATCTCCAGTCTGGTGCTTCAATTAGACACTACTAATTATGCTGTAAATGAGGGGAGAGCTTTCCTCATGGATTCCCTGCTCCATCCTTGTCTCCATCTCCATCCTTGGATGCATCCAGCTCCATTCCCAGCTCCATCCCCATCCCCAGCTGCATCCAAGGATGGGAAGGTCAGGATCTGACAGGGATGTGATGCTTGGAGCTGTCTGCACCCATGAACTTGGTGTTATCCCCCAATAATTCCCACAGAAATCTGCAGGGATAAACCCAAGACCACGGGGTGGGGGCTGCATCCAGCCTGGAGCAGGGAAAGGCTGCACAGCCCTAAGAATTCCCATTATTTTTGCCTCTATACTGGAATTTGAGCAATCCAGGAAGGATTTGCTGGGCCTGGTGCTTCATCCAAATCTGGGCAGGATGGTCTGGGGTCAAATGGAGTGGGAAACTTCATGATCAGTCAGATCCCAAGGGAAACACCACAATTCCTGGAGAATCAGAGGGGCAGTGAGCATGAAGGTACAGCAGGGAGGAAATAAATACAGAAATGAATCTATAAATGAATATTTAAATGAATATAAAAACAAATATAAAATTGAATATATAAATAAATGTGTAAATGAATAAATAAATAATAAATGAATATATAAATGAATATGTAAATGAATATACAAATGAATATAAAAATAAATATAGAAATGAATAAAGAAATTAATATGAAAACGAATATATGAATGAATATAAAAATAAATATATAAATAAACATATAAATGGATGTATAAATAAATGTGCAAATGAATAAATAAATGAATGTACAAATGAATGCATAACTAAATATACAACCCTCCCTGCTTTGATCCACTGGAGGATCTGCCAGACTGCCAAATTGTAGTTCCAATTCCACAAAAAATTTCCAACTGCCTCTTTTATTTTTGAAGAGGGGCTAAAAACGGGAGAGTGGAAGTGCCAGGGATTTAGAACAGACAAGTGCAGGTGTTGCTTTGTTTCCTTTCTGCAAAGCCACTTTTAGATCTGATTTTCAAATTGCTGCTGCTTTTTGTGAATCTCCAAGGAAGGTGTCAAGACAGATCAGCTTGAAAGTCTCTGTGCTTCTCTCTCCAAGTATTTTGCATAAGTGAGGCAATTCTTTTGCTAAATAAAAACACAGAGTTGGGCCTGGAAGAGAAGAAAATGTCCATCAAGGATCCTGCTGATGCCAATCAACACTCAGCTTTCAGTGCTGCAATACTTTCCTGGCTGAAGGCAGGAAAAAAACTCCATCCTTCAAGGATTTCTCTCTCCAGGGATTTCTGTTTAAATCCCCCCAAAAAAGCAGGGTTTTCACGAGGGGTTTCCTTGCAGCTGGGGGAAATCCTTATGTAGGAAACCCAGGTGAAATATGAGTGAAATTCCTGGAGGAATGAGGAACTTTCCTCCTCCAAGGTCTTGGCCAGAGGCAGCGTGGTCCTGGTTTGTGCCTGGGGGTCAGGAGCTGTTCAGGATTTGGGAAGGGCCAGGTGCTGGGATCTGCAGGAATTGGGAACTGGGAGGGGCAGCAGCTCCCACAGCTTTTGGCAGATGCTGCAGGTGGGGAGGGTGTGGGAGCTTAAAGCTCATCCCATTCCACCCCTGCCATGGGCAGGGACTCCTTCCACCATCCCAGGGTGCTCTGAACCCCATCCCACCTGGCCTTGGGCACTTCCAGGGATTCAGGGGCAGCCACAGCTTCTCTGCGTGGGCCTCAACAGCCTCAAAGGGAAGAATTCCTCCCAAATATCCCATCCATCCCTGCCCCTGGCAGTGGAAGCCATTCCCTGTGTCCTGTCCCTCCATTCCTTGTCCCAAATCCCTCTCCAGCTCTCCTGGAGGCACTGGAAGGGGCTCTGAGCTCTCCCTGGAGCTTTCCCTTCTCCAGGTGAACATTCCCAGCTCCCCCAGCCTGGCTCCAGCCTTTGGAGCATCTTTGTGTCCCTCTGGATTCATTCCAGGGCCTCCCTGTGCTGGGATCCCAGAGAGGGATGGGATGGGATGGGATGGGATGGGATGGGATGGGATGGGATGGGATGGGATGGGATGGGATGGGATGGGATGGGATGGGATGGGATGGGATGGGATGGAGGAGGGGGCGAGCACAGGGGGTCCCACTGTGGGGAGTGGGAGTGCCGGAGGGGCCGAGCGGCTGCGCCGGGGAGAGGGGCGGCCCCGGCCGTGTCCCCTCCCGTGTCCCCTCCCGTGTCCCCTCCCCGCACCGCCCCGTCCGTCCGCAGTGCTGCCGCCGGAGCCGCGCAGCGCCAGCGCTGCCGTGCGCGGGGAGCGGCCCCGAAACCCCGGAACCCCGGAACGCCGGGACCCCAGCCCAGGTAAGGGGGGGATCGGGGGTCCCCAGAGCAGCAGCGGGGGGATCTCAGGGTGTGCCGCGGGCTCCGCAGGGACAGGGATGGGGATGCAGCTCTGGAGGGTCGGGATGCACGGCCGGGGATGCCCCTCGCCACCGCACCCCTCTCCCGGCCCGGGGAAAGTTGGGGCACCCCGGAGCGTGCGGGTGATGGGTGACACCCCCGTGGGGTCCCGGAGCGGGTCCCGGGGCTGGCAGCGCCCGTGGGTGCGGGTGGGGGGAAGCTCCGGGTGCTGCTGCTCGTTTTGGGGTGTGCGGAGAACTTTGGAGTGCGTTGGGTATTTGCGGGGGTTGAAGCCCCCCAAAACTGGCTCTTTCCCCCGTCCCCGCAGTGTGCCCGGGGAGAGCTGCGGTGACACCAAGGCTGAGCCCCTTTCCAGAGCCCTGGCAGCGGGGGGCTGTGGGGAGCGCCCCGACCCTGCTGCTGGGACATTTTGGGGTGCTCTGCTCCTGGTGGGGGCTCTGCAAGGGCATCACTGCCCGGCTCAGGGTGGCCCGTGCGCTCTGGCAGGTGCTGCTCCCTTGCCAGGATGGACCAAAGCGATGCAAAAAAAGGCATCAAAAACCTCTTTGGAGTAGCCTGGAACCTCCAGGAGGCAAAACCCCCTCGGGAATGAGGCTGGGGCTGCTGGAAGCTGTGGCTCCCAGGGATGGGCTCTTCCAGAAAAGGCACCTGGTTATGTCTCTTGCTGGTGTCTTTCTAATAATTCTGGCTGTAAGCTGGAGCAGCAATTTGTCTTTGTGTGATGATGAGCACTCCAGCATTTCCCTGCTCGAGCAGCTCTGAGCAAAGGCAGCTGCCCCGGCCGTGGCTCTGCTCTAGGCTCGCTCCTCCCGGGATCCTGGGAGCGTGTGTGGATCAGCCTGATCCCCCTCTTCCCATGAGGATGCAAGAAAAAAAAAAAAAAAAATTAATTCCCCCCAAAAAAAAAAAAAAAAAAAAAATCAAACAAAAGAGAAAACACAAAGCTTCCAAACGCGGCCAGTTGGCTCCGGGGATGCAGAGATGAGAACAGATGAACCATTTGCTTTAATTACTGGTATCAAAAGCCCAAGCTGCAGCTTAGCCTGAAAATAAATATTGTTAATGTTGTGACACTGGGCTCTATTTGGTGATGCATCATTCATCCGGGAGGGATTGAGCGAGGGCTGACTCAGTGTGGCTCAGGGCAGGGATCAGCCGGGGGGCCGCGGGGCTGAGCCCAGAGCGGGGGTCGCTGTCGCCTCCCGCAGGAGCGGGGCTGGGTGCGCGCTGCAGCCTCGGGCAGCGCTGTGGCATCGCCGGGCAGGGTGAGAATTTGGGAATCCCAGCCCCACCAGCCCTGCTCGGAGCCCCTATCTAGGTGCAAACCCCATCCCCAGCTCCGTTCCTGCTCCCTAGCACACTTCCCTTTGCGCTGCCCTGGCTGTGGGAAAAGCGCATTTTTGGTGTGGAGCATCAATTTGTGACAGCCCGGAGCCACTGCGGGGCTCTGCGTGGAACGCGTGGGGTGGAACAGAAACATTCCCAGCTTGGGAAGGGCAGGGGAGGAAAGCTGCGGGAGGATGAGGGGCTCCGGCTCTCTCTGTGCCAAGTTTGGAGGCACTTTCCGCGGGGGATGGCGACGAGCCGGTTCCCCGTGCCCTCCCGGGGCTGCGGTGACCCCTGTGCCAGCTCTGGTGGCCCCGGCTCGGTGCCCCCCTGCCGCCCGCAGCCCGGTGACGCTGTCACTGCAGTCACTGCCAATTAGCGCTGGGAGTAATGAACCGCTCCCGGTGGTCCCAGCCCAAGCTCAAGGCTGGGGAGGAAGGGAGGGAGGGAAGGGGCTCTGCTCCCCACCCAAGGCCGGGCTGATGAATTCCCCCGCCTTCCTCAGGCCGGGGAGTGGCTGGGGCTGAGGCCGTGCTGGTTTATAAAGGTTCGCGGGGTGGGGGCAGCAATTCCCTTCCCCAGCCCTGCGAGGTTTGGATGCAGCTCTCCGGTTTGGGGTGACGGTGGTGGGGACACATCTGGCTCCGTGAAATCAGGTATTGAGGGGGTTGTGGGGAGGAGAAACTGGGCAAACTGGGAGCCCACAGTGCCCAGGCTGGTGCAGACCCCGAGCTGGTGGCCGTGTGCTCCTCTCTGCCCGTGGCCCTTGGGGGCGGCCATGCCGGCGCTGGCCTGGCACTGTGCGGCTCCTCTGGAGATGCCACCCCTGCTATCGCTCCCGGGGGGTGACACCGTGACCCTGCACCATCCCTGGGGCACCTTGTGGGGTCTGTCACCCTCCCCTGGCAGCCAGCAGGACCTGCCACCTCCGGGCTCACCTGGCTGCTGCTTCCCAGCTTTTCCCATGGCTGACCCTCCCACTATCACTGTCCCTGTGTGGGGGGCCCAGCGCTGATCCCAGCTGGGATTTGGGTGGCTCTGGCTGTGCTCCCTGACCCTGCCATCGAGGGTGGCTCTGTCCATTCTCCCTGGCCCTGCCATCGAGGGTGTGATGCTGGCTCCAAGCTGTGCAGGATCTTTCTGTTGCTAAGCAGCTCCTTTAGGAGCGATGCCAGCACAGGGTGGGCTCAGAGTGTGCTCAGACCTGACCTGGATCTGCCCCTCTGGCATCCCTGGGTGAGTTGGATATTTAGGAGTGAGTTATTTATTTAATTTTTTTGCTATTGTCTTTCCTGTAATTAATCAAGGGGAGTAAATCTTTGTGACAGCATCCTAACAGTGTTTGGTTTGGGAGGGAGCTGCTGGAGGAAATGTCAACGTGCTGCTTAAATAAAATTGACTGAGCTGCTGCTCAGCTGCCTTGGGATGCAGCTTTGTCTGGAGGATGACGGGGAGCTGGGAATTCAGGGGGAGTGGAATAAAGGCAGTTCTCAGCACCTTGTGGGATTTTAAAGGCAGCAGTGGCATTAGCCAAGCTAGAAGGAATTGGTGTTCCCAAAGACTCCCAGTGGCTTTGGTGTGGATTTAACTTTAGGGCAGTGGAGGCATGGTTTTGCTTTTCCTGTCTCTGGTCTGTCATTGTCACCTGCAGACTGTGGCTGTCACACTGAGCTTTAATTAACTAATTAGTACCACACTGACCTGGGAAGGTGTGGGGCTGCTGTTCCCTGTCAGGGTTTGGTGCAGGACTGAAGGATGTGGTGACCCCAGGGCTGGCTCTGGATCTTTCCCAAAAGCTGCATTCCCAGGACCCCTCAGCTGCCCTGGGGCACTCAGGGGTCTGATCCCACCCCGTGGCTGTTGGAGGGTGTGGGAGCACACAGGAACACACAGCCATGGCTGTGTCACCTGCTGCTCCCTCTGCCATTGTCCTGTCCCTTGTCCAGGTGTCCGGGAGCAGCTCCAGCCCCAGCAGCTCCTGCCAGCTGAGCTCTGCCTCCCTCCCTCCTGCCTGTAGAGCAAAGCCTGGCCCGTGGGCTGTTCCCTGGGCACCATCCATGGGCAGCTTGCCCAGTTTTGCCCGAACTTTCTAAAAGAATTTGCACGTGGGATGAGGCAAACGACAGGATGTGGGGATTTGAGGGAGTTTGGGTGTGTGGGACCTCCTGCCCCTCCCTGTGCCCTGCTGATCGTCTTGCAGTATCACACAGCTGCTCCTGCAGATATTTTGGGGGATATTTTCCCTTTTTTCCCCTCTCTGCAGGTAAATCCAGCAGTACCAAATCCTGCCTGGAGCCAGAGGATGGTGAGGATCTGCTGCCTGTCCCAATGAAAGTGTTCCATAGGGAATGGTGTGGGATGTGCAGTGAGCAAACTCCTTTTCCTGGGAAAGGGTGAGCCTGGATGTTGGGAGATGCTCAGGACACAGCTGGATGTGGGGTGTGCTGTCTGTGCCAGGTGTCTGGGCAGGATTTGGAATTCCCTGTGCTTTGCAGCCCTTCCTGGGTGCCAGGCATGGAGCAGGGCAGGATCTGGTCCTGATGGAATTGGGAGATGGCTGAAAATGTCCCCAGGAGCTAGGAGGGGTTTCCAGCCAAACTTGGTGTTTTGGGATGTGTGTCCCGAGCGGTGAGGAGATAATTCCATCCTGGCTTATCCCAGTTTTGGCATTTGCTCCTCACACTGCTCATCTGGGGAAGGGGGTCTCAGTGGGTCCTTGTCACCCCAAAATGAGCCCCATCAGGCAATTCCATCCTCACCCCCTATTTTTCCATCCCTGGCTCCAGCTGTGGAGCACCAGCTCCAGTGCCAACATGCAAACCCCACCATTCCAACAGAGAATCAGTTTGGGTCCATTCCCCTTCCAAACCTCCTGCTTGGTGATGACACCCAATAATCTCCCACTTGGCACCAGAGCAGCAGCTTGGGTTGGTTGGTTGGGGTCTGGCTGCTGCTCCGTGTTCCAGGTGAGTGGATGATCTCCAAAATCTGCATTTTTCCACCCGGATTAATCACATCAGGCTTTGTCAATGGAAAAATTACCTCATCATTGGCACTGGCAGGTGGTGAGAGCAGCAGACTTATTCAATATTTAAGAAAGCTGCATTGCAGAGCTCAGGAGGCTGGAGGGAGAAATAGGTTGCCTGTGTCAGTGTCTGCTGCTGGAGACAATCTCTGCAGGCATCGGCTGGCAAGTGTGGAGCTCGCAGGAAAAACCTCACCCTTGCCCTGGCAGCCTGGAAAAGATGGAATTTTCTCTCTTCTCCCCTGGTTTGGCATTTCCAGGTGGCTGGAGGGGGCAGCCCTTTGTGCTGGGCTCTCTGCAGGTGTTGTGTCCTGGGTGTCTCTGGGCCCTGCAGTGGGGCAGGACGGGCTCATTCCATGGGGATCTCGCTGCTTTCCCAGCCCTCCCACAGCTGCTGGAGGGAAAATGAGACCTGCAAGCTCCTGACACTGCACCTGCCAGATTTTGGGTGCTGGAGGTGAGCCCACGAGCCGGCAGCCCCAGCTGAAGGCTCCACGGAAGGCGCTCAGCCCCGCTTTATTAAAGCATGACCAAACCCACGGGCTCCGTCACACACAAGTAATGGAGCGGCGTGATTGGAGTCATGTGGCCCTTCCTTAAGGCCAGAAATTAAGACCTCACTGCTATTCCTGGCTCTGCCCAGGATGTGCCACGTTGGTGCCGGCGGGAGCTGCCAGATTCCATCGGAAAACCTCGGCATGAGACAGCTCCTCACCATCCCCACCAACACCAGGGCAGCAGATCCGGGACCCTCCGGGCTCAGCCAAACCCTGGAAGGTCTTGGCACCCTCCTAGGCTGGGATATTTCCATTTCATTAAGGAGATGCTGCTGCATCCCATTGATCCCCGCTTGGATGGCCACATCCTGCTGCTCAGGAGCCAGGATTTGGCAGTGGGGGCAGGAAAAGCCACCCTGAGCTGTTATTTTGTTCTTTCCCATGTGCTAAAAATGCTGGAGAAAGCATTAGGGCAAGCGGGGGTAGTTGCTGGAAATAATGCAAAGTAGATTTTCCAAATCTATTATTTATAGGAGGAGAAAAGGATTGTGTATTCCTTCAGGAGCTCTGCTCCACATGCAACCTTGCTGGTGTTAGCAGAAAGTTCCAGCTGGGGAAAAGAGTTTTCCTTCCTGATGCCTCTTTGCTAGGGAAAAAAAAGTGATTTTCCCCTCTTTTCCCCAGCTGCAGGGTTGGGGTGGGCATTCCTGCCCCGTGTGACCTTGGGGCAGCCCCTGACCCACCTGCATCACCCCAAAAATGAGTGGTGGCAGCGTGGTGCTGCCCATTCAATGTGTGCCCACCCCGGGACCCCCCGGCTGTGCCGGGATTCTTCATTCCCAGCAGGAATTCGCTGCTGCAGTGCGGATTGTGGAGGTGGTGGGGGGGACTTAAATGAACAATTTGCTTCGTTAAGTGACCTTGTTAATCAGAGCCTTCTGGTTTGGCACGGGGACAGGCGCTGTGTGAACCAGCAGAGCACTAATTACCCACGTGTTCCCTTCTCCTGCTTTCCCAAAAATACTTTCTTACATCCCCAAGTTTTCCATGAAGCCAAGGTGAGCCTCAATCCTCCACTGACTCCTCAGGGAGTGATGAGATACCCCTGCAATACTGCAGAGTGTTTTCCCCCTCTTTTTTGGGAAAGTTGGGTGTCTTTTCCTGGTGATTTCAGTGGGGCAGTTTTGCAAGCTCCCGTTTTCCATCATTTCCTTGGTATAATCTCCCTAATTTCTCTGCTGGGGTTTTACTGGAGTTGCTTCGTGCCATAAAAAGCTGAGTTTAATAGTTTAGGCACAGCTCTGGTCTTGCTGGGATGCTGGTTTTGGAACCAGTGACTGGTTTTGGACTGAGAGGTCCCTTCCAGGCAGAGAGGAATCCAAGGCAGCATTATCCCAGGATGGGAAGGTGAATGATCCATGGGCTGGGAGCAGCCTCGTTGTCCATGGCTGGGCTCTGCAGAGGGTTTGTTGGTGAATTTTTTAGCTCTGCTGCAGACAAATCTGTCAAATCCCTGGATTTCCCTCAGAAGAGGTGATGGATGAACAGATCCATCCATCCCCATCCCCCTGCAGTGAGTAGGAGCAGTAGGTGGAAGGGCAAAACCCCTCCAAAAAATGGGAATAAAGCAACAATCAAACTGTGGATTCACCATCCATTTGTATTTTAGGGAGAAGGGTTTGAAAAATCATCACTGCATGAACTTTTGGAGAGGAGTGGACAGAGCCTCCTGTTTGAGTCCTGGTGCTGTTTTCTCTCCTGAATTCACTTGGCAAAACCTTCAGTTTTTGGAGATTTTTGGAAGTTATTTTTCCAGAGGAAATGTGGTTTGGGAAAGGACAGCTTGGCACGCTGGAATCTGGGGAGAGAGTTTCCTTGTTTGTAGCTGATTCTCTGGAATGGATCCCCCTCTTCTCTCCTGGCTCTGAAACCCCGTAATTAATGTGAGGTTGGGGATTCATTAATTACATCCAGGCTGTGCTGCCCTCCTGGGAAGGAGGTGACTGGAACCTCCTGTGTCTCAATATCCAGACCATCATAAAGTGATATTCCTGCTCCAAACACTCTTAAGCCCACAAACAAAACCTTTCCCAGCGTGATTTTTAGGGATTTTGTTTGTTTGTTTTTTTCCCTACAGCCTGGCTGGAAGCTCCACTTCTTCATTGGCTTCTGGGAGCAGAGTGACTGAAGTCCCTGCTGTGCTGGGTTGGGGACAGTCAGCGGGGCCCTGGTGTCCCCAGATTGATGCCCGGGGTGGCCGGCGATGACCGACACGGTGCTGGGCGGCTCCTCTGACCGGTGGATGTGCCCCAGTGACAGAACCATGTCCCTCCGAGCCAGGTGAGAGAGCAGGACACAGGGACAGCCCCCAGAGGGTGGTGACCCAGCCTTGGGGACCCCGGGAATTGGTTCAGTGCTGTTGGATGGGGAGGTTTTGGTGTGTTTGCTCCTAAATGCCCTGAGTGAGGTGGGGACAGAGCTGGGTGTGCTGTCCTGCTGCTGTCCCTCTGTCCTGCCACTGGAGCACATCTCCAGCCTGGACAGGGGCTGGGTTTGGTGCCTGCAGGTGTGGAGTCACTCCTTGGGGACCAGGAATTGGGGACTGTCACCCTGAGCTGGCAGGTGTCACTGCCTGTGCTCTCCTCATCCCTGCTTTCACCTAATCCTTCTTCCCTCTCTTTCCTGTGCTTCCCAGCAGTGAGAAGGAGCAGTAAGTATCTCCCTTGCTTTTATTTTTCACTTTCCTCTTTTTTTTTCCCCTCTCTTTTCCTGCTGATTTGATGGTCTGAGAACAGGAAAAAACTGGGTTTGGATGCAAAGAAGAAATTAAGTTTGGGAAGTGTCACACAGGGTTTTAATGAACTTAAAAGCTCAAGATCATGTGAGTCTGTTCAATCCAGAGAGGAAAAGAGCCAGGAAAGGTTTTTGGATGAGCAGGAAGGTGAGGAATGTTTGCCTTTTGCACCCCTGAGTGGCAGACGTTACCCTGTCACCAGGTTAGCGCTGCCTGACGCCCAGGCTGGGAGAGAGAAACTTTGGGAATGATGTTAGAGGGAGAAACACTCCATGTTTGGAGAAATGTTCAAAAAAAAAAAAAAAAAAAAAATCCACCCACTCCTGCACCATCGCCCCTGTCCCGTGGCTGCCAGGCAAACCTGGTGTTCCAGGAAAAGTGGAAATAAGGGGAATATTCCTGAAAAGGAGTTTTCCCTCTGTATGAAACCAATGTTTCCATAAAAATGGGGATCAAAGCTCCCAGCCATGGATGGATGGGATCAGGAGGATGGGGTGGTGGGCTGGGTTTGGTGTTTGGGGTTTGGAATTGCACAGCCAGGAGCGGGAATTGCACCATGGCTGATCCCTGTTCCTGGCTGGGCTGGGTTTGGGGTTTGGGGTGGGAATTCCTCCATGGATGATCCCTGTTCCTGCAGGCTCCTGGCTGGGCTGGGTTTGGGGTTTGGAATTGCACAGCCAGGAGCAGGAATTGCACCATGGCTGATCCCTGTTCCTGCAGGCTCCTGGCTAGGCTGGGTTTGGGGTTTGGGGTGGGAATTGCTGGATGGATCCCTGTTCCCGCAGGCTCCTGGCAGGCGGGGTTTGGGGTTTGGGGTTTGGGGTTTGGGATGGGAATTGCTGGATCCCTGTTCCCGCAGGCTCCCGGCAGGCGGGGTTTGGGGTTTGGGGTTTGGGATGGGAATTGCTGGATCCCTGTTCCCGCAGGCTCCCGGCAGGCAGGGTTTGGGGTTTGGGATGGGAATTGCTGGATCCCTGTCCCCGCAGGCTCCCCGCGGGCTGGGCAGCCCAGCCCGAGCGGCAGCGCAAGGGCGAGGAGCTGACGGACGAGGAGAAGGAAATCATCAACCGGGTGATCGCCCGCGCCGAGAAGATGGAGGAGATGGAGCAGGAGCGCATCGGGTGAGGCAGAGCTGGGGACACCGAGGGACAGCGACAGGGACAGAGGGACCCCGGGGCCGCGGGGGGAGGCTCTGCTTGGCTGCTTTCCTGGGCAGCAGCCTCTGCACTGCGGTGCTGCTCCCGAACGGAGCTGCGGGGCATCCTTGGGTCCGGGCCAGCAGGAACCTGCGCCAGGGCAGGGAGCGGCTCCGGGGCCTCGGGGCGCTCTGCTCTCATCCCGGCTTTTTATTTCAGTGGAAAAGGCAGCGCTGATTGCAGCTCACTGCTCGTCCAGTGCTGAGCCAGAGCGTGGAGGAGTTTGGTTCTGTTCTGGGCATGCTGTTGGAGGGGTGGTGGATCCATCCCGGTGGTTAATCCCGCTCTGGAAGGGCTCAGTGTGAGGCTCAGGGGGGCTGAGTGATGTTCTGGGCGGTCCTGGGGTCCCCACAGCCACTGGTACCTCATTTTTCTCCAGTGCCATTCCCGGCGCTGGTGTTTCCTTTCCTGCTGAGTGAAAGCAGCTCATGCCGAGGTATCCATGCCTTTGCTCGGCTGGGAATGGTTTTCCAGGGTGGATCTCCATAATCTCGTTGGGATCACACCTATTTTCCTGACAGAGGAGCAGTTTCTTGCCGAGTTTAGGCATCCACAGCTCCTTTCTTTTTTTCTTTTCTTTTTTTTTTTTTTTTTTTTTTTCCTGGCAGGGAAAATATTCAGGCTCAGGCAGGAGCCACACTCCCCACTGCTTTGAGGAGTGCCAAATTCCCTCTCTCAGCTCAGGGACAGTTTGCTGTCCCTTAAATATTGGGGATGCAATGCAGCCACGGGGTGCTCCAGGTGCGGATTTATATCCCGTCTTTTAGAAATCCTTGTTTAGGAGTGTCCATGAACATCCTGGGGAGGTTTTGCCTCTCCAGAGGCTGCTCCTCCTGCCTGGGCTCGTCTCGTGCCCCATGGATGTGCTGCTCCCTCAGGATGGAGATGCCTCTGGGGCATCACTTGGCATGACCTCCCAGCACGCAGCGCTTCCCTCTCGCGGATTTTTGGCAGAATCCAGGTGAAAGCGGCTCTGAGTGGGGGTGATTCATGTCCTAGAAGCGCTCACAAACAGCTTTCCCTGGCGTTGCCCTTTTGCAGCCCAGTAAGAATTCCATTCAAACGCGATGCTTCTTGGATGAGGCGTAAATCATGTTGGGCAGAGATTTATTTCGTGCAGCTGTTTGCCAGCTCTTCCCTTTCTCCTTTGCCGAGCCGGAGGAGGTTTGCTCATCCTCATTCATGAAAAGCCGGGCGGAGGGGCCGGGAATTGTGGCTGTGCAGCCGCAGCTGATTCTCCTCCAGCGTGGAGGCGCAGCGGGAGCCGTGCCAGCCCCTTTGTGTTTGTTGGCTTTGCACAACAAGAGCTGTAGGATGTTCAGGGAATGTGGGACAGCGGCTGGATCAGCCTCGGACGGAATCATCCGCTCGGGAGCGGCTCGGGTGTTATCCAGGATAGCTCCTTCTATTACAGAATAATCCGGGTTTGCCAGGCT